>CM028132.1:444497500-445172500 GCA_016271365.2 Neoceratodus forsteri | reverse complement strand
GTAAGTGCCAGTATAACTTGTTTGGTGTCCCGAGCATGCCTCGGTTCAGTCTTCCACTGTCAACCGCTCGTTGGTCCACCATTGCTGAAGAACGCTGTTGAACTTTTGCAAGTATTTATCTTTTTATCCCGCGAACGGACAGAGAACCCATTAAGCCGATGTTGCTGTTGTGGTGGTGATGAGATTTCTTAAGATGGCCACTCCGTTTGTGTCCATTGCCTTGGTACAGACCACGACATTAAAGCCTGCTTAATTTGCCAATGCTTTAACCAGGCAACCAGGAAACGTCGTAAGAAAGCTTTAGAACACTTTCTGCTAATCCAAGAAATTGAGAAACTGGTTGCAGTGAAGGCAGCTTTGCCACATGCAGTTAATTGGAGCTGTTGCTGACTCATCAAAGAAAAAGGATTAATCAGAAGTCAGCGGACTGACACTGCCATTTGAAGAAGCGAAGAAAGGAAAAAGATGCTTCTCCAGTCCATTTCGTTCACCCATAACACAAGGCAAGTCTGCTGATAACAGAAGGGTTCCAGATTCCAGCCATGGGCCCCACCATGCCGAACTGTCTTACTGACACCAAGGTCGTCGGGGTCTGTCATCAGCTTGTTCTCCCCACTCTGGGACTTGCAGCCTATTCTGTTGTTGGGCACTTGTCTCGATGGGGTGTCAGCCATTAACATACTGTACACCCTTCATTTATGCACAGGCATCGTATCAAACGGTTCGGAACTGTTTTCAGTGACTGCTGCCGTCGACACCTACCTTGTCGACATTTCAGTTTTCTGTCCCTGCCATAGTGCACGGCCCAGAATGGCCACTGCCAACAAGACTCCATTGTTAGCATCTCACGTATATTACCTCATCCTGTTGACACTCAGTCTATGACAGTGGATGTTGACGACGAACTGGAATAAAATCCAGAACACATGGAGATGGAGGCCATAAAAGAGGAAGAGATCATGGATGTGGTGGACTTAAGCTGCACTCTATCCTCCTGCTCAGAGGAGTGTGTAAAGAACACACCCAGGAGATGCACATCCCCTTAGGGTGCCATTTTTCAATCCTTCCTTAAACAGGTTCAGGCTAAACAGGGCTCTTACTTTGAGGGGGCGCTCTTGCAACTGGTAATACCAGTTGGACTATGCTGCCAGGCATTAGGACCCCACGGAAAACTTCTAGCTAGCACGCTATGGTGGGGGGACTGACCCAGACGTCAGCTCTGATAAAAAGTTGGGCGGTCCCCCAGCACCACCCCAGTTTTCTCGCCGTCAACCCACTATCTTTGGCTCCATGGACGCCTTTTTTTTCGCAATCGGCTGCCATTTTGCACCTTATGCAGTTACAGTTCATTACCTTTTTTCCCCCAACAGTTTTTTTTTCTCTAGTTCCAGTACATATCTTCGTTTTGTCAGCAGTGGAAGTCAGTGTGCATGCGGTAAGCAGATCCTGGAGAGGGACGGCCACTCCGCCTGCCTGATCTGCCTAGGCCCAGACCACCAGCCAGATGACCTCCTGCACTGCCAGAAATTCAACAAGACCCATGTCCGCCACCTAAAGACACTCACTCAAGGCGGGGCCGGCCCGGTGGTGCTGAGAGTTGAGGGGCTGGACGCCAGTGACCAGAGTTTGGAAGTGAGCTCGGGCCGCCAGGGAGACTGCAGGGTAGGTGAGGATTGAGCACCTGTTGGGCTACTCTCCTCCACGGGGGCAGGTGGGGATTGGTCAGAATGCCAGCGGCTCCTGGGGGTTGCTGCACGCAGCACGCTGGGCGGCACGTGTCGTCGTGGCCTGACGCGGAGAAGTTGTGTCGTGTGCCAAGCGTCAGGACGCGACACGCACGGGGTGGGGCTGGGGTGGGAGCAATCTTCAGAACAAAGAAAATCCTGGTCTTCGGGGTAGGCGACTGCACCTGCCCCATGCCCACGGCCGGGTTCATCCTGCCTGGCCTTCCAGGTTCCACCCGGGTTCTCTCCCACATCTGAGTCTGACTATAAGAGCGCCCAACAAGGAGGGGCGGCCCCACCCAAGAGGGGTTAAACCGTGGGTGCCGATTGTGGATAGAGGAGGAGGGAGAGAGGAGGCACAGGTAGGAGGACTTCAGGCAGGGCAGGAGCAGGCAAGATGCCTGAGAGGCCCCGCAGACTGTGACCGGAGGGGAAAAAGATGAGTTAAAAAAAAAAAACCTACCTGCTGCAGCAACAAGTGGCCACCATGCAGAGGTCCCATTCGGGACAAAGCCCTTCTTTTTCCGCTAGGGACTCCTCTCCCAAAGAGAAGAGATAGGGCGGGAATGATCACCACAGGGATAAGGAGAGAGCCAGTGCCGAATCCCGTCTAGGTCCCCTCACAAGCCTTCTGCTTCTTTGACCTCTGGCGGGAGGTTAGAATCTGTTCCTCCAGGTTCAGTGGTTGTTGCTGGGGCTTCTTCCAAGAAGGCTACCGCCGCCTCCCATTCCAAAGGTAAGGAGTCGTCTCCTCACAAGCATTCGTCCGCCCAAGTACCCTTGGCATTTAGGCTCCACATGCATACGCACGGGTCAACGGCAGAGGGACAGGTGTCTTGGTCAAGAAAGCAGATACTGCCACTTGAAAATCCTCGGGGTCGTCAGACCGGCCCAAGGGATCAGACGATGACTTCTAGCTCCAGGAGGTCATCAGGTACCAAACACCACCTCCACCCAAAGACTGCGACATCGACATCAAGGGTTCGATAGACTATGGACCACTTCGACTCCGTGTCGGAAACAGACCAGGCGCCAACACCAAAAGAGCATCGTCTGCGCTGAAAGACCTGGCAACAGATCAAATGGGAAGTGCCCTAAAGGATAAGGCATTCGGGCCTGTGGATAACCAGCTACCCCTCCTCCTCCGCTGCCTCCTAAGAGGAGGACGCCAGACCCCAAGGAGGCTTGGCACTGCCTGATAAGGCCCCACTGGCCCGAATGCTCGAGGCACCGAAAGGCAAGTAGCCTCAGGACCAGATGGCACCCAAGGCACCACAGGGTCAGACACCTGGCCCCTCAAACTTCCCTAGCCCGCCACCACCACAACCAGTTGTCCCGCTGGCAGACGTAGGGGCTCTGTTTAACACATGGTGGAACACTATAAAGGGGGACTTGCTATCAAGGCCAAGGGAACCATCCCCTGTTCCAGTACTGCCCAAGAAGTCGTCTCCTCTCAGTCCCAGGCGACCTCCCCCGATGCCAGATTATCCATCTGGGAATGACTTACCAGTGGTCGCCGGCCCCATGTGACCAGAAGAGGCACCCTTTGTCCATTCCCACCTCCATGGGATGTCTGCACTCTTCCTTGGGGGAAGTTTCATGGGACTCCGCCTCAGAGGACGAGCTACCCTTGCCCTCTACGGATCGAAAAAGGGACTCCCTGCTGTCACCACTGGATGATCTGTCCTTCCAGGGTGTAATGACACATCCAGGTCCTTAGTCAATGGGATACAGAGGAACTTGACCCGGAAAGTCGCCGCCTGACTAAATTCCTCGGGGCAAACGACCCAAAACCCCTGGTCGTCCTCCCACCTTGTCGGCCCCTTCCAGGATGTTACAATGTTGGCCTGGAAGCATCTGGCTACCACTGCAGCCATACCCAGAAAAGCGGATGGGTGCTACAAAACACCCAGTGGAGAGCCCCACCTAAGTGAACAGCCGAAGATGAACTTTATGGCCCTCATGGCAGAGTGCAGCAGCTAAGGCACATGAGCACTCAGCCCCCCGATCCAGAGTCAAAGAAGTTGGACCAGGCGGGCCGCAAGGTCTATTATTCAGCCACCTGCACGGTCAGGTTGCTGAATTTCTTCGCTCACATGGTCACATACCAAAAATCCCTTTGGACTAAGGCTGTGGGTTTGGTGAAATCCCAACCATGCTAAGACGGCAAGTCGGAGCCCAAATCATCCAGTCGGGGATTGACATTGACAAACATGTACTGCTGAGTTCTTATGACTCAGCAGATACCCAGTTTGCTGCTGCCCTATGTATGAGGAGATATGCCTGGTCAAGAGTCTTTGGTTTCTGTCAAGATTTTCAGGATGCCATATTGGATGCACCCTTTCAAGGGTCTGTCCTTTTTGGCACCAGACACAGAAAAGCTCATAACAGTGCTTCAGGATTCAGGCAAGGCGGTGTCTGACGTACATAGAATGTACAGGTCGGAACCACCAGCAGCTTGGTGACGCCTTTTTCGCAAGGATCAAGGACAACAGGGCAGACGCCAACAGCAGCATAAAGGAGCATTTGAGAAGAGGCAGTCCCCTTGCTCCAGGTACCCAGGGCCCCAAAAGCACCAAGATGGCCAGATCCCCTTTGCCCACTCCCTCCAGTACGGCATGACTCCCTGCTGATCTTCCCTTCTCAGCAGAGGTGCAAGGGGAGGCGGTAGGAGGGAGGTTCTCCCTTTACAGATCAGGATGGTCCAGCTTCACCGCAGACCAGTTGGTCCTGCAGATAGTCGAAAGGGGATACTCTCTGGAGTTCACTCAGATTCCACCGGACAGCCCACCCGTTCCCTTCCATTGCTCCCCCTCCCACGTGGCTCTCCTGTGTGCAGAGGCACAGGCATTGCTCGAAAAGAAAGCTATTTAGGAGGTACCCCGCTGTCAAAGGGGCAAGGGGTATTACTCCCACTACTTCCTAATCCCGAAGAAGACTGGGGACCCCATCTCATTCTGGATCTAAGCCAGCTGCTCCATCAAGGAAACTGACTGTGCTCTCTGGCTTTGCAGGAGCGCTTATGCTCATAAAGATCCTGCTGTCCCACAGGAAGTATCTTTGTTTCACCTTCCAAGGAGAACACTACCAGATCTTACTTCGAGAAACAGCTCTTGCAGCAGGTTACACCATTAGGACTGAAGCCGGCAGGCGCCAGGACCCCATGGAAATTTTCTAGCTAGCAGTATTCAGTGGGGACCGCCCCCAACGTCGGTCCCGCATTCTACGTCAGGCATAGTACATAAGGGGCAGTCCCCCAGAATCCCCAGTTGTTTTCCCGCCATCTACTCTCCAGCATCGGCCTCTCGGTCTCTACCTAGCGCACGACGACTTAGAACTTCCAGAGTTTCTATATGACTAATGTCCTCTCCAACTCCTTTATTTGAGGGTCAACTTTCAAAGTGAGCCTGCGGAAAACAGATCCTTTTCAAGGATCCTCATTCCTCCTGCATGTGTTGCTTAGGCCAGGACCATGATACAAAGGCCTGCACCTTTTGCCGAGGTTTCAACAGCCGCACCAGGATCTGCCGTCAGAAGGCACTTCAGGCTTACCTGCTAGAGGAAAAACTTAATAGGATGGACAAGGAACCTTCCTCCAGGGGCGATTCTTCCTCCAAGGTCCACAAACACCGGGATAAGCACTGGGAGAAGGCAATGTCCAGATCCCCGAACCGGGCCTCGGATTTGCGGAGCTCAGGCTCCACCCGATTGGACCGCTCTCCCTCCAGGGCTAGGTCTTGGCCCACTCCGGTCAAGGTCCGGGCTTTCAGCGGTTCCTCGACTGTTCAGCCCATTAAGACCTCCAGGCCCTCTGCTTCATCTCGGGCCTCTTCAAAGTCCTCTGAATGCCACAAGTCGTCGTCTTCCACCCGTCGGGACCCCGACTCCAGGTTGGTCTCCCAGCCCCTAGGGGCCCGAATCCTTCACCCAGGAAGGCGAAGGACCTGACGTCCCTCAAGCGGATAACGGACCAGACGTCTGCCAAGCACCTGAAGTCGGCCAGGCGCTTGCCGGAGCCGAGAACATTTGCCAAGCACCAGACGCCGGCCAGGCGTTCACTGGACCCAAAGTCGTCGGCCAAGTGACCGATGTCGGCCTCACTGGAGCCGAAGACTGCCCCGTAGACGCCGGTCACAGGGACTTCACGGAGGAGGACACCACGTTGCTGAAGACCAGGTGGGCGACACAGAGGATGCTGGGCTTCCGAGTGAAACTTCGCCCACTCCGGAAACATCAGAGGACTCGACCACGGCGACAGACCACCGGTGCTAGGCCAGTTATCGGGCATGAATATTCAAGAAGTAAAGGAACTCTTTACTTTCTGGTGGGACACCATCCGCAAAGATGTGGTCCCAGTGAAACCTCCTCCTCCTACACCCCCTACTCCACCACAGGGGCGAGCAGGACGACCACCAACCCCCAAGGAGCAGACTCCACCTCCTAGGGGTAGATCCCAGGATCGGAGAAGGCCTTCCTCAAGATCTCCATCAGGGTCTCCGCAAGCCCCAAGCAACCCAGACGTCGGCGGTATACTCGGGGGAGGGGGGGGCTCCGGATCTGATACGATACCTTGGATTACTCCAGATCTCCTTCTCCACTCAGCATTTCATCACCTGACCCACATGACCTTCCCAGGTCTCCTCTGGATGACCTCTCTTTCTCTGAGATGGCACATCCAGGACAACATGGGGTGGGATGCTGAAGAACTCTACCCCGAAAGACAGCGCCTTGCCAGTTATCTTCAGCAGAAAGACCCAAAGCCTGTGGTAGTGCCACCCTTGGTGGGCATCTTCGCGGACATCACGAAGGCTGCGTGGAAGCGTCCGCACTCCACTCCTGTGGTGCCGAAGAAAGCTGACCGCCACAAGGCCCTGAGAGAGGACCAGTACTTGGCTCAACAACCTCTGGCAGACGCCCTGGTCATTACGGCCTCACATGACCGGTCCCAGAGACCGCAACACATGAGCACACAGCCACCGGACCAGGAATGCAAACAATTGGACGCCCTAGGGAGACGCATGTATGCGGCCGCTACATGCTCAATCAGGTCCCTGAACTACCTAACCCGCATGGTACAGTTTCAGAACGCCATATGGGAACGGGGCCAAGACCTGGTCGATAAACTTCCGGATGGTGAGCAGAAGGCGGAGCTCCTAAGCCTCCTCCGCACAGTGTCTAATGTGGGGACCCAGGTACTACGAGCCGCATAGGATTCCGCAGACTCGTCCGCCAGAGCTGCAGCTTCAGGCTTCTGTATCCGGCGACACTGTTGGCTCCGTGTGTCCGGCTTCACCCCAGACATACAGAAGAACATTCTTGACGTCCCCTACAACGGCGAAGTACTTTTTGGTGAACCCTCTGAGAAGGTGATCACCAAACTTCAGGACGCTTGGAAGGCAGTCAGGTCTGCACAGGCCCAGGCCCGGCTCCTTTCGTAGGAACCAGAGCCGATTTTGCAGCTGGCAACAAAGACAGCAGCCACGTTCCGGCCAGCAACAAAGGTGCATCTTTCAGCGAAAAGCCCAGGCTAAATTGTCCCCAGGCAGAGCCCAACGCTACACTAAAGCGGCCCAGCCTGCAGGAACTAGTGCTGCCACAGCATAACTCCTTCCCGGGCCCCACCCCCTCTTGGATCAATGGGCGCAAAAGGTCGGGGGGTTGCATCACTTGCCACTTTTAAGAATGGCAGTCGATCACCACCGACTGGTGGGTTCTCCATTTGGTCAAGAAGGGCCATTTCATAGAATTTCTCGACCACCCACTGGCAAGACCTCCCCTGCTTTCCCGTTACTCGGGTCAGCACGACCTGCTTATATGGCAGGAGATGCTCACGCTCCTGGAAAAAGAAGCGATAGAGCACGTTCCATGAACCAGAGGGATGCAGGATATTCTCATTTCTTTCTGGTTCACAAGGAAACAAGGGACCTCTGTCCGATCCTGGACCTCAACGAGTCGGTCTTGTACAAACGCTTCCGCATGGTGAACCTCCCAGGTCTGATTCCCATGCTCAAGCAAGGTGCCTTTCTAGCATCTTTGGACATGCAGGAAGCCTACCTGCATATACCCATCGCTCGAGTGCACAGGAAGTTTCTGCGCTCCGAGTTCCAGGGCCACCATTATCAGTTCTGAGCTCTTTCAGACTGTCATCGGCACCTCGGGTATTCACGAAGTGTATGGTGCCTGGCGACTTGAGGAGGCAAGGCCACCACGTGTTCCCCTACTTGACGACATTTCCCATGGCGCCTCTCGAGGCCTTGATGTCCACCATTCACTATACTCTCTCTTTTTGAGACGCTGGGCATCATGATCAATCATGAGACGTCACGCCTGGTTCCGTCACAGACTCTGCAGTTCATAGGTGCAGTTCTGGATACCGTTCGGGAAAGCTTTTCTTCCCCAGGACAGAGCAGAATATATCAGATCCCTCATCAGGGACATTTCAGCGAAGAAGACTGTTCCTGACAGATTGGTCCTTTGCCTGCTCAGACACATGGCTGCGGCCATTGCAACAGTCTCCACATGTGGGTCACCCAGTGGCTGTTATGGGTCCAGTGGGATCAAATGCAAGACCATCTGCAGCTTCCAATCCGGATCACGAAGACCGTAATCCGGGATTGGCAATGGTGGGTAGAACCGAAGAATCTGTCGGCAGGGGTCTCCTTCATTGCGCCGTCTCCGATAGTGACACTCTCCACAGACGCCTCGGGGTTCGAATGGGGAGCACACCTCAACGGTGTCCGGTCTCGGGGCCTGTGGACAGCCCAAGAGACTCATCTCCACGTAAATATCCTGGAAATGAGAGCAGTTCTTCATGCCCTGCAGGCCTTCAAGTTGGAGATTCCACCAAGTACCATTCTGTTACAGACAGACAATTCCGCGGTGATGTATTACCTCAACAAACAAGGAGGCACCCATTCCTACCTGCTTTGCAGGGAGGCCATGAGGGTGTGGGATTGGGTTTTGCAACACGGCGCAAACCTCATTGCTGTTCATGTCCCAGGAGTGGACAACATCATTGCAGATGGCCTGAGCCGCTCTCGGGCCAGAGTCCACGAGTGCGAACTACTCCAGGAGGTAGTAGAGGATCTGTTTCACAGATGGGGTATACCAGCGTTGGACCTTTTCGCATCCCCATCCAACACAAAACTGCCCAATTTTTGCTCGCTAGATCCAGGGCCTGGTGTCTTCTGGCGAGACGCGTTGTCCCTTTCCTGGGTGGGCATATTCCTCTGTGCCTCTCCCCCCCCCCCCTTTCCGTTGATCCAGAGGGTTCTTCTGAAACGTCACAGAGAGCAGGCGATGCTGATTCTCATCGCGCCGTTCTGGCCCAGGCAGATCTGGTTCCTTCTACTACATCAGCTATCTTGGGAACCTCCGGTGCCTCTGCCAATCAGCTCTCACTTGTTGTCTCAGGAGAGAGGCTCCTTGGTCCATCCGGACGTTCGTTCACTGAGTCTGCACGCTTGGCTCCTAGAGACATAGCCATCTTGTGAGACGGGGTCTCGCAGGAGGTAGCTGACATTCTGGTGGCCGCGAGAAAACCGACCACTCATGCTACTTATGCCATGAAATTGCGCCGTTTTTGCCTATGTGCTCAAACACTGGGGTTTTCGCCTCTAGACTGTGCAGAAAAGTCGGTCTTGGACTACCTATTGTCTTTTTCAGACAGGCCTGGCCTACTCCCCGATCAAAGTACACCTCTGTGCCATATCAGCGTATCATTATCCTACAGGCCGACATGTCACAAGCCTTCCTGAGAGGTATTCTCCACCTTACACCTCAGATTAAGGATCCAATTCCGCCATGGGATCTACCCTTTGTCCTGGAGCAACTTACGCTGCCACCCTTTGAACCAGCTGTAGATTGCGAGCTACATCTTCTCACTTGGAAGACGTTGTTTTTAGTTGCCGTTACCTCGGCCAGAAGAATTTCTGAACTCCATGCACTCGTGCAAAGAGCCTTATTTGATTTTTCACAAAGACAGGGTATCCCTATGGACTGATCCCAAATTTCTGCCTAAGGTGGTCTCAGCTCTCACCCTTAATCAGGACATCGATCTACCAGTGTACTTTCCCAACTATTCGAATCGATGAGAAGCCCTGCTGCACACGCTAGATGTGCATAGGTGTCTCCGTTACTTCCTGACCAGAACAAAATACCACCGAAAATCGTACCAGCTTTTTGTCTCCTTTGCCCACAGGATGATGGGAGCTCCCGTTTCCAAACAGTCACTGTCCAGGTGGCTCATTCAGTGTATCACGTTCTGTTACCAGAAGCGTAAGAAACCCTTACCGGCCGCGGTCAAGGGTCATTCCACAAGGGGGGTGGCTACCTCCTTTGCGGCCCTTAATGTGTCCACTTTGGCTATCTGTGCTGCAGCTACTTGGAGCTCCGTGCACACTCATCAGGCATTACAGCCTGGATATTGCATCGAGGCAAAGAGCCGGTTTTGTTCTAGCAGTCCTTCAAGGACTTCTGTCCTAGGTTTGGGTTTCATTTCCTTCCCTCCTCCCAATGGTGTGGGATTTCCATTATTGCTTGGGAGTCTGTCCTAATGGTGTAACCTGCTGCAAGAGCCATTTCTCGAAGTAAGATAGTACAGTTACGTAAGAACTTACCATAACAGTAGATCTTCGAGAACAGCTCTTGCAGCAGGTACTTTCCCTCCCACCATCTCCGCTGGAGGTAGATTATAGTTCCAACATCCTTCTCCTAGGATCAGGTGTCTCAGCATCTCTCACTGCCATTTGATGGCGGATCCTCAGTCTCTTCTTCTGATGTCATCCAGCGGCCGGGAGTCTCCGGCGGGAGAACTGGGGATTCTGGGGGACTGTCCCCTTATGTACTATGCCTGACGTCACGGGCGGGACTGATGTCGGAGGCGGTCCCCGCTGAATACTGCTAGCTAGAAAATTTCCGTGGGGTCCTGGCGCCTGCCGGCTTCAGTCCTAATGGTGTAACCTGCTACAAGAGCTGTTTTCGAAGATCTACTGTTACGGTAAGTCGGCAGGCGGCAGGACCCCACGGAAGAATTTCTAGCTAGCAGTCCTTGGTGAGGGACCGGCGTCAGACGACGTCGGTATAAAGGGGCGGTCCCGGACTCCCGCCTTCCAGTTCTTTCCCGCCGTCAGCTCGTGCAGCACCTCGCGGTAAAGTTCGTAGCTCAGCCCTGTTACTTCGTCGATTTTTTATTTTTTTTTTTTTTTTTTTACCGAAAGTTATCAGTATTTTGGTATTTTTTCGTCAGGTGAACGTTGGTTTATGTCGTCCCCTTCAAAAAATAAGTGCAACTCGTGCAGCGCCCAACTGCCTCACAAGGACGGTCACTCCCTCTGCCTTTTTTGCTTAGGCCCTGACCATGCGTTCGAAAAGTGCCCGCATTGCCTGCATTTCAACGCGGCCACCCGCAGACGACGCCAGTAGTCCTTGGAAGCCCATCTCCTTAAAAAGATGTCTGCAGTGGAGGAGGAGTTGAAGAAGCTTAGGCAGGCATCGACCTCCCCAGAATGACACAAGAAGTGGGACAAAGAAAGGCACCGGGAGAAGGCCGCCTCCTCCGCAACTCTGGCCAGAGCCGCGGCTCAGTTAACGTCCCCTCCGGGGGATTGCCCGACGGCAGCCTCCAAGGCTTTGGAGGAGGCGTCGGCCCGCCTGTTGGGCTTGCGTTCGGGCCCTTTGGGCGCTTCCGGGCAAAAGGAGGCTTCTACCCCCAGTACTGCTGCAGGCTTGCAGCTCACTGGCGCTGGCGCCCCCATGCCGGACGCTGGCTCTACGCGCTTAAGACGCCTAACCTTCGGGCGGCGCACGGAATTGTCCCCTCGACCGGGCTGCTTCCCACCTCGGCCCACCTCTGACGCAGGGACCCCTTAAGTCAGACGCCGGCCTCTGGCCCGCCGATTCAGCCCCAAGTCGCACGCCGGCTCCTCCTCTGAGCCTCGACAGACCCTCCATCATCTGTCGTCCCAGGTTCCCCGACCTCCGCTGCTGTCCGGAACCACGTCCCCCTGCCTGACCCCGGGACTTTTCTCCTCCGTCCCCAGCGATGCTTGGGATGCTTTTCTGCCGTCAGACCCTCCTCTCACTGAACCGGATCTGACGCCGGCTCCGGCCCCGCCGATGCCGATTCCGACGCCGGCGGGGGATATCCCTCTTTCATCGGGCCCTCCCCCCCACGGGCCTATCACTGTTGATCCGCCCGAGGGGCTCCCTACTGGGCTGTCTGCTCCTCTGGTACCTGGGTATCCGCCGTCGTATCCGACGCCGGCTTACCCGGGTCTGCAGTGTCCTGCGCCGCAGTACTCGACGCCGGCTCCACCGACGCCGCAATACCCAGCTCCGGTATTCCCGCAGCCGGGTTACGGATACTCGCCTTACAGATATAATCCATATAACTATCCCCCTCCTCTTCCACCGCCCCCTAGGCCGCCGGTGGATCTTCAGGAGACTCTGGCCTCCTGGTGGGCTGAGGCTAAGGCTCAGCTCACCAAGGAAGTCGATAGCCACCTTACGGCGACGGTGCCACCTCCGGCCCCCGTACACCCCAGACAGCACACTCCCTCTCCGCCTCTGGATTCCCGAGCTCTTCCCTCTGGATCCAGAGAAGGGCAGGACACGCGTCCAGGGATTCCCCTAAGGAACCCGTTCCTCCCCCTTTACGAGTCAGGGAGTTTTTCTCTGCTTCCAATTCTTCTTCTTCTCCTCTCTCGGAATCCTCGGACGGATGCTCCGAGAAAGATGATGAGCCTCACTCTCCGTCCAAGCCCCGGCCGAGGACTCCTCCGAAGTCTCCTCCGGAGGATCCTTCCTTCGCAGAGTTGTTCAGGAAGATCCAGGAAGTACATCAGTGGCGTTCCTTGGAGTCAGATCCGCAGTGGGTTAAACTCGCCGAACATCTGGACTTGCCCCTTACGGCCCCTACTCTAGTGCCACCCTGGATCGAGCCTCATGCCCACCTTGTTTCCACCATTTGGAAACAACCGTCGGCTTTAGCCCCACTTCCTCGGAAGTCCAACAGGCTATACCAGGCTCCGGAGGGTGTAGACTTTTTAGACTCTCACCCCCGTGCAGACTCGGTTGTGATTAGCGCCGCTCACGGCTGGTCAGCACACCCGAAACATTTGAGCTTGTCTCCCCCGGATAAGGAATCTCGCCTTCTGGATCAGTATGGAAGGAAGATCTATGCTTCTTCCACACTGGGGATTAGGGCCCTAAATTATGTAGCACATATGGGGGATTACCAGAAGGCTGTCCTTACCCAGGCGGAATCCAAGATTGACTCCTTGCCTGACTCCCAAGTCAAGCAGGAGTTAGCCGACCTGGTCCGTTCTGCTCATTCGGCCAGTTGTCACATTCTGAGGACGACCTACGACGCAGTGGACACCACAGGACGGAGCTCTGCGTTCGCCGTAAGTCTTCGGCATCACGCATGGCTCTGTGTGTCAGGTCTGGTCCTGGAGGTGCAGTCAGCAATCCAAGAGGCACCTTTCAGAGGTTCTGTGCTTTTCGGTGGTGATGTCAAGGACATCATCACCGACTTGCAGGAGAAGGGGACGGCCCTGAAATCCGTGGATTCCATGTACTGTCCCCATCTCCCGCAGCGCCGGCCTTTACGCAGACGGCCTCAAACGAAACCCCAAGGAAGGCAGGACACTAAACGCCGGGCCCCATAGCTGCCAAGCCCCCGCCGACCAAAAAGGCAGCGGGTGCCCCAGCTGCGGCGCTGCCCCACACCACCTGACTCCTTCCCTCTCCCACCGCCTCTGGACTCCCCAGAGGAACCGGTAGGAGGGAGGTTCTACCTCCACCTTCCGGGTTGGGAGAAGATAACATCGGATTCATGGGTGCTTCAGATTATCGCAGAGGGGAACTCCATAGAGTTTCTACAGAAACCTCCACGCCACCCCCCTGAAGTCCTCTTACTCAAGGGACCATCTTCCTTTGGTCAGGGAAGAAATATCTGCTCTCCTCGCGAGGCAGGCCATAGAACCCATCCCTCCTCACCTTCACGGGACGGGCTACTATTCCCAATTCTTCCTTGTACCAAAGAAGACGGGAGATCTCAGACCCATTCTCGATCTCAGCTCCCTGAACTTCTGTGTAGAATACAAGTAGTTCAGGATGCTCTCCCTTCAAACCCTTCTGCCCCTTCCTTGGCCGGGCCAATGGCTTTGTGCACTGCATATGCAGGATGCATACCTGCACATCCCCATTCGTCCCTTGCACCGAAAGTACCTCCGGTTTGCTTTCCAGGGGGACCATTACCAATTCCGGGCACTCCCTTTTGGTCTTTCCTCGGCTCCCCGAGTTTTTACCAAATGCCTGGCAGTGGTAGCTGCCCACCTGCGTACTTTGGGAGTTCAGGCGTTTCCCTACCTGGACTACTGGCTCCTGGCAGCCTCGTCCAGGAAGGAACTCCTGCATTTTCTCTCCCTCACCCAGCACGTTTTCACTTGTCTGGGTATCACCATCAACTATTCCAAGTATCATCTGGACCCCTCCCAGAGACTTCAGTTCATCTGGGCAACCCTCGATACGACAGTGTGCAAGGCCTTTCTGCCTTCGGAGAGGGGGGCCTCCCTCCAGTCACAGATTTCCCTACTTTCGGAACACAGGAAGGTTCCGGTGAGGTCGGTGCTCCGTCTTTTGGGGCTTATGGCGGCCGCCATCTTGACGGTTCCGCGCGCGCGACTCCACACGAGGATCTCTCAGTGGACTCTCTGCTCTCAGTGGGATCAACTTGTAGACGACCTAGATCATCTGCTGCTGATCTCCTCGCCGATGTCAAGAGACTTGCAATGGTGGATGGTTCGAGAGAACCTGTTCCTGGAGGGTCCCCTTCTTTCACCCTGCCCCCTCCCAGACTCTGACCACGGACGCATCAGGCGAAGGTTGGGGAGTCCATCTGGGTCCTCACCGAACCCAGGATTTATGGTTCAGATTGGAATTGGCTCTCCACATTAATGTGCTCGAACTACGAGCAGTTCTGTATGCTCTCCAGGCCCTTCACCAATACATCCTTCCCAGTCACCTAGCTGTCCAAACGGACATGTGCGTGGTGGGGTACATCAACAAGCAGGGAGGGACTCGATCCTACCCTCTGTGCAGGGAAGCAGTGAGGGTTTGGGAATGGGCAACGCTTCACAACCTTCACCTCATGGTGATCCATGTTCAGGAGTTGACAGTATCCTGGCAGACAAGCTAAGTCGTTCCTCGGCTCTGCCACATGAGTGGGAACTGGACCAAAAGGTTCTAAACGGCATCTTCCAGCTTTGGGGGACTCCACAGGTAGACCTGTTCGCCTCTTCCCAAAACGCAAAACTTCCCACCTTTTGCTTGCTCGCTGCAGAGCGAGGCGCTTTCTGGAGCGATGCTCTATCTCCAAGCTGGAAGGACAGATTCGTCTGTGCTTTTCCCCCAATTCCTCTGGTCCCTCGTGTGCTGCAGAAACTTGCATTGGAAGGAGCGAGAATGATTCTGATTGCTCCTTTATGGCCCAGGCAAATCTGGTTCTCTTCTACAACAATACTCAGAGGTTCCTCTTCTTCCCCTTCCTTTATCTCTAGGATTTCTGACCCAGGATCAGGGGACCCTGGTCCATCCAGGACTCTAGTCTCTCCAACTTCATGCATGGCTCCTGCAGACCTAGCCCAATCTCGTTTTGGCGTCTTTCCTATGGTGGCCAAGATTCTGGTGGAGGCTAGAAAACCCTCCACTAGGTCCACCTACACTATGAAGTGAAAGCGATTTTCCATCTGGGCTGCCTCCAGGAAAGTGGAGCCTTTCTCCTTTCCTGTGGCCGTTCTGCTCTATTATTTGCGTCATCTTTTCGACCTGGGTCTCAGTCACTCCTCTTTGATGGTTCACATGGCTGCTATTTCAGCCTACCATGTTCCTTTTGCTGATAAAGCCTTTGCCCAATTAGAGGTATCCAAGACCTTTCTCAGAGGGGTCTTTCATCTCAGGCCCCCTGTTCAGACTCCTGCTCCCCCTTGGGATTTGAACTTTGTTCTCGAGAAACTTACACTTCCTCCTTTCGAGCCTGAGGCTTCCGCAGACTTGAAGTTTTTATCGTGGAAGACGCTCTTCTTGGTGGCCATTACTTCTGCTCGCAGAATTTCCGAGCTCCAGGCCCTTATGTGTAAAGTCCCCTATCTGATTTTTCACAAAGAACGAGTAGCTCTTGCACGGACCCTAAGTTTCTTCCGAAAGTGGTAGCGGAGTCTACCTTAAATCAGTCTATTGAGTTACCTGCCTTTTTCACGCAGTACTCCAACCAGGGAGAATACTTGCTCCATACTATGGATGTCCACAGGATTCTGAGATGCTACACCGATAGGACGAAGGATCTCAGAAACACTGATCAGTTGTTCGTCTCTTTTGCTCAGAAAAGGAAAGGCAATGCTGTCTCCAAGCAGTGCCTGTCAAAGTGGTTGGCTCATTGCATCACTTTCTGTTATGACAAGTCCAACAAGACCCTCCCGGGTCAAGTCAGAGGTCACTCCACTTGTGGAATAGCAGCCTCTGCGGTCTGTTTCAAGAATGTGTGTGCGGCGGACATCTGTGCTGCCGCCACTTGGACTTCCGTCCATACCTTTACGAAACATTACAGTTTGGACATTGCCTCTTGCCGTAGAGCAGGCTTCATCTTAGCGGTTTTGCAAGGCCTCCTGTCTTGAGGTCTGCAAGGTTTTTAGCTATTTCTTGGAGTAATTCCTCCTCCCGGTGCCTTTCATTTGTTCCAGACTGTTTGGGATTCTGTCCTATATGAAATTACCTACTGCAAGAGCCCTCTCGAAGTAAAATAGTACAGTTACATAAGAACTTACTGTAACAGTAGATCTTCGAGAGAGGCTCTTGCAGTAGGTAATACCTTCCCGCCATCCATCCCCCTAGTCTTTTTCAGCTCCTTTTCCATTGAGGGAAATATATGCTTCTCTCTCGTCCGGGCCTTCCGGGCATGTGGCGGGAAAGAACTGGAAGGTCAAGCGCCTGAACTGCCCCTTTATACCGACGTCGTCTGACGCCGGTCACCTGAAGTGGGGGTGGTCCCTCACCAGGGACTGCTAGCTAGAAATTTTTCTGTGGGGTCCTGCCGACAGTCCTGTATGTAATTATCTACTGTTACGGTAAGTTCTTAGTAACTGTACTTTCCTCCGGTAGATAATTTTTCCTCTCTCTTGCCCCCAATTTTTTTTGGGACTCCAGAACCTGTTCAAACAACATGAAGTCTTGCTGTATTCTGACAATTGCAGTGATTCCCAAACTTTGAACTGCCCCGGAAAACAGAGCTAACTTTCTATGCAGGGCATAGAATGCTGAGCTCGAGCTCGGTTGAAGTCTCTATCTGGAGTGTTTCAAACCTAAACAGTCAGATTCTTAACTCCGCCTCACTGAACGGTTGCTCTGGAGATTTCTCCTTCAGCTCTGTTCGAAAGTTGGTTAAAGTTTCAGTTTTCGGTTGGTTTTTAAACCGAAAAAGTATCCGCATAGTCTGTTCTTTCTGTCTGTGGTGCCGTGAGTACTAGATAGGAATTGTTCTGTTTTTTTCTATGTGGAACTTGTAAAAGGGCGGCTCGGTTCGGCTGAACCGGCCATTTGATAGTGAAATGTTGTGTTTTGTGTGTTTTACTTAGTGTGTGGTTACCGGTTCTTATCGGTTCTAAAAAAAAACAAAAAAAACTGTGTGTTAGTGTGTTTTTTTTCCAATACCTGTGACACTGTTAGGAACCGATATGGGAGTCTTGCCTGGGGGTTGCCATAAAAAGGCTAAGTTGGTTAGGTTGGCCATGTCTGAGAAACCCAAGGAAAAAACTGGGCCCACTGGGTTTCAACACTGCAGTGAATGTGGGGAGGTCTTTGCTAATGCCGATCCCTACACCACCTGTATTTATTGTCTGGGGTTTGACCACCTCGATTCAGACTGCCAAATATGTAAAAACTTTCCCAAATCTACCCTTGAAGAGATTAGGTAGACTGAGGGAAAAGGAGGCCGAGAAGTCTGCTGACCCGGATGGCCAGCCCGGTTCGGTTTCGACTGAACCAGAAGGAGTGCCCTCTGACCAGGGCAATACTACTTCGGGCAAAAGGAGAGGAGATTCCAAGGGATCGGTTCTGACAAAAAGAAAACGCAAAAACAAATCGACCGGTTCGGATCCAGAGGTTCATTTTCCGACCGCCGAAGAGATAGCCAGCCAGAGCGATTCAGATTGTGGAATCTCTCCGTCTGGTTCCGACTGATCCGGCTCCTTCTGGCAGGGGTTTGGTTCGGTTGGTTCCCCCGGTTCAAGACCATACCCTTGAAGATCTTTATGAACCGGAATTTGAAGAGGAAGGGGAATTTGAGGATGATGATGTGAGGGCCTGGATGTGCCTGTGGAACCGGACATCTCCCCAGACAGACCTTCAGGTGTTTCCCCTCCTAGGCTTTGAGTCCCCTTCTCACTTTATGTTCTACAGAAAGGTGGCTGAAACCCTCCAGCTTCCTATGGAGGAGGCTGTGGAAGATCAAGAGGAGCATGATTATGTAGAGATAATGGATATCCCAGAGTCCAGGAGACTGTCTGTTCCCCTCCACAAATCTTTTGGGAAAGGGAACACAAAAAAATCCTAAAGTCTTCTAATACTATATCTCCTGTGGATAGAAGAATGGACAAGAGGTCTACACTTTCGGGCTCAGACACGGAGTTCTTATATCAGCCATGCAGCCATGTTGGGGTAGTGCAGGTTTCTGCCTGTGACAAGGCATGTATTCCCTTGGCTTCACACCCCCCATACAAGGACTCCAGGAAGATTGATGCCATGGCAAAGAAGCAGTACATGGCATCTTCTTTGGGACTCAGGCAGGTGAATTACATGGCCTATACAGCAGGTACCAGAAGTCCAGGTGGGACACTGTACTGCCACTGGCTAAACAGGCCTCCCGCCAGCTGGCCAAGGAGGTGGAGACGGTGGCTGCAGATGGGATTGAGGCATCTAAGGTTCAGTTTCATGCTGCTTTGGGCTCTGATGTGTCATCAAGAGTCATGGCTACATCTGTGGCTCTTCTGAGGATGGCTTGGCTGAGATGTACTAGCCTCTCGCAGGACACCCAGGCTTAGGCCATGGATTTTCCTGTAGTGGGTAATGCTCTGCTTGGGGAGCAGACAGAGAATTGCATGAAGAAAATGGATGAGTACAGGACCACTTACAGGAGTGCTCGGGCCAAGGAAAGGCAGGCAACTCCTCAATGGCAGCAGTCCAAGGGCAGGCCTTTCCAAAGGCCTTTTTACCAAGCACAGACCTCTTCTTCTCAGAGGGGGTTCTTCAGAGGGAGAGGCAGAAGGGGGATGAGCAGGCCTGCATCCACCCCTCAACCTAAAGCCCCTGCCAAGCAGACACGTTCATGGGTCTGCCCGGGTCGATTCTCCTATTCCAGTAGGGGGCAGGCCTGCTTACTTTGTCCAGGACTGGATATCTCTTACATCAGACAAGTGGGTCCTGGAAGTAGTAAGCCAGGGTCTGGTTCTCAGCTTCAAAAAATTTCCTAAGCTGAGAGCCAGATCTTTTCCACCTGCAAATCTCTAGGAAACCCTTTCCCTAGAGCCAGAGGTTTCTTCTCTCCTAGCTCTCAGAGCTATAGAGAGAGTACCTACCCTACACTGGGGCAAAGGATTGTACTCCAGGTACTTCCTAACCTCCAAAAAGACAGGAAAGTGGTGATCCATTCTGGACCTAAGATACCTGAACAAACATCTTTTAAAGCCAAAGTTCAAAATAACTCTGGGAATTATTTTTCCCTCTCTAAGGCCAGGGGACTGGCTAGCCTCCCTGGACCTCAAAGATGCCTACTTTCACATTCCCATCAGGTGCTCCCACAGAAAGTACCTCAGGTTCAGGTTGCCCTCAGGCCACTATCAGTTCAGAGCAATGCCCTTTGGCCTGACATCAGCCCCAAGGGTCTTCACAAAGTGCCTGGCAGTAGTTGTTGCCTTCCTAAGAAGACACAAGATTTCCATTTTCCCATAATTGGACGACTGGCTCATAGTAGGCCAGTCTCACGACCAAGTCAAGTCACACCTGCGAGTGACCCAACAAGTGCTCACTTCTTTAGGATTTCTTCTCAGCCTACCAATGTCAGTTCTCGAACCAGTGCAGCTCCTCACCTTCATAGGGGCAGAGCTGGACACGGTACAAGCAAGAGCCTTCCTTCCCCTGGAAAGGGCAAGGACCCTCATGGAACTGGCCTCTTCATTCAGCCTTCAGGTGTCTTGACCAGCAAGGCATTTCCTTCAGCTACTGGGCCACATGGCAGCTTCTTCAGCAGTAGTCCAGGGCGCAAGATTCCAAATGAGGGACACTCAGTTCCACTTAAGAGCTTTTGGTCCTAAAGAAAGGATTCCCTTACCAAACTAATTCCAGTGACTCGAACCCTGATCCAATCCCTGCAATGGTGGCAGGATCAGGACAGTTTGAGGCAAGAGGGGTTCCATTTGTCACTCAGTCTCATTCAGTGGTCCTCACCACAAATGTTTCCCTGCTGGGCTGGGGAGTCCATTTGGGGGAACTTACCACCCAGGGACTGTGGTCACCTCAGGAATCTCTGCTTCACATCAGTCTTTTGGAACTCAGAGCAGTGTTTCTGACACTGCAAGCTTTTTCTAAATCTGTACAGAACAAGGTGGGTCATGTCAGTACCGACAACACCACCATGTGGTACATCAACAAGCATGGAGGCACTCGGTCTATGGCCTTGTGCACTAAAGCGATGAAGTTGTGGTCCCTGGCCTATTCCCTGCAAACATCTCTGATAGCAGTTCAGCTCCCAGGGAAGGACAGTGTCCTAGCAGATGCACGGAGCAGAATATCCCAGGGCCATCACGAATCCTAGATCCTCTGGTGTAGAAAGTGATTTTCCTCAAGATGGGGCACTCCAGAGATAGATCTTTTTGCAGCCCCAGACAATCACCAATTTCCTCTTTTTTTATTGCAGACCCCCAGTCTTGGGCTCAGTCCCCCTGGATGCTCTGATCCTGAACTGGGAAGGGAAGTATCTGTATGCCTTGCCCCCCTTCCCGCTCCTGTTCATAGTGCTTGTCAAGAGAAGGTCACAACCATGCAAAGTGATTCTGATTGCTCCAGACTGGGCCAGGCAGCCATGGTATCCCTTGTTGCTGTCCCTAGCAGTCCATCCTCCCCTGTCTCTTCCCAGGAATTACAACCTGTTAACATCCTCTCATGGGAGGATTTGGTACCCGAATCTTCAGTCTCTCAACCTCAAGGCTTGACTCTTGAAGAGTTAGAGTTTGCAGATCTGCATCTTTCCCAAGGGGTTCTGGATATCTTTAAGGCTTCTCAAAAGCCTTCTACCAGAAAGACTTACAACTCCAAATGGAAAAGATGCAGCATTTGGTGTTCTAAGAAAAATATTTCTCCAGACTCTGCTGAATTGCCTACTGCCCTGGACTATATGGTCCATCTTAATGGCCTAGGTCTCTGACCAGCTACTCTCATGGTACACTTGGCAGCTGTTTCTGCTTTCCTGTCTGTAGACAAGTCTTCCTCTCTGTCATCCCATCCTGTATTCTGTAAGTTTTTCAAGGGATTGCTTCACACCAATCTCTCTCCTCCCCCCCGCCCC
Source organism: Neoceratodus forsteri (assembly GCA_016271365.2). Taxonomy (NCBI): domain Eukaryota; kingdom Metazoa; phylum Chordata; order Ceratodontiformes; family Ceratodontidae; genus Neoceratodus; species Neoceratodus forsteri. The sequence continues at coordinate 445,151,161 of CM028132.1, read as the reverse complement.
CAAGGGATCCTGCGACTGCTTGGCATCTTAGTGTTTGCATTGCTCAGCTTGTGCAACCCCCTTTTGAGCCTTTGTCCTCAACAGAGCTTAAGTACTTGACTTGGAAAACTGTGTTTTTGGTAGCCATTATTTCTGCCCGATGTATCAGTGAATTTCAAGCCTTATCAGTGGAATCTGATTTCATCTCTTCAGAGATAAAGTGGTCCTCAGAACTAATAGAAAGTTCTTGCCTAAAGTGGTTGCAGATTTCCACCTCAATCAGTCTATATCTCGCCCTGTTTTCTTCACTTATCATTCTTCCTCGGTAGAGAGAAGGCTACACAGTTTGGATGTAAAAAGAGCAGTTAGCTTAGCTACTACATAGAGCGTACCAAGTGTCAAAGGTTTGAATCCCTCTTGTTCCTCACTTATGGAGAAGTTGGGAAGGGCAAACCTACTAAGAGATGTATTGCCAGGTGGGGTGGTTGTTGTATACAATTCTGTTATGAAAAACTGGGTAGAACTCCACCCTCAGGCCTGAGGGTTCATTCCGTAAGAGGTACAGCTGCTTCCCTGGCTGCTGCCAGGGATATCCCTCTCTTGGAAATTTGTCAAGCAGCCACCTGGAAAACAGTCCATCCTTTTACCAAGCATTACTCTGTGGATATCCAGGCTAGGAGTGATGCTCTGTTTGGCACAGCAGTATTTCAGAGCCTGTTTCCAAAGTAGGTTCTGTCCCTCCTCCATGGAGGTACTGCTTGGTAGTCTGCATTTATCAGAATACAGCAAGACTTCATGTTTGAAGAAAAAATTACTCGCCTTAGTAATTGTTTCTTGTAGTGGAGTCTTGCTGTATTCTGACCCCCCCCGCCTCCCCTCTCAGAACCTAGATTTTTGGGATGTGGGTGGGCAGGTGCATTGTTGGCACCTTAGGGGTGCCCCCCCCTTTTTTACACCCTCTTTTTTCTTTTTGTGAAATGTTGTTCATTTGATTGGGTTTTGTTTTTGGTTTTCCTTACTTGAGTCTTCCTTTGAGAACCAAAAACATTATATTTCTGCCAGTTGGCTAGTTAAAAATTTACAGTTTCCACACACACCTAGTGAGTTTTTGCTCGTAAAGGTCTGACGGTTGCAGTTCGAATAACAGCAGGCAGAGGCTTCAGCCGAGCTCGAGATGAACATTCTATGCCATGCATAGAAAAGTTAACCCTATGTTCTCCAGGGCAGTTGAAAGGCAGGACCTAACTGCATTTGTCATAATACAGCAAGACTTCACTAGGAGAAACATAATTACTAAGGTGAGTAATTTTTTCTTACTGCCCAGGGGTTGTGTCCCCCCAAGAATCCCTTCTCCACATCAGTCTTCTAGAGCTCAGGGCAGTTTTTCTGGCTCTAAAAGCGTTCTCACAGTCAGTACAGAACAAGGTGGTTCACGTCAGGACAGACGCCACCACCACCATGTGGTACGTCAACAAGCAGGGATGCAGTCGGTCCACGGCCTTGTGCACAGAAGCCATGAAGTTGCGGTCCTTGGCTTATTCCCTGCAAACCTCTCTTGTAGCAATTCACCTTCCAGGCAAGGACAATGTGCTAGCAGATGCACTGAGCAAGATTTCTCAGGGCCATCACGAATGGTCCCTGAACCCTCAGGTGTTGAAAGTGATTTTTTCAAGGTGGGGCACTCCAGAGAGAGATGTCATTGCAGCCCCAGACAATCACCAATTCCCTCTTTTGTTGCAGACCTGCAGTCTTTGGCTCAGTCCCTCTGGATGCCCTGATCCTGAATTGGCAAGGGAAGTTTCTTTATGCCTCTCCCCCCCTTCCCACTCCTGTTCAAAGTTTTGGTAAAAATAAGGTCTCAACCTTGCAAGGTGATTCTGATTGCTCCAGAGTGGGCGAGACAGCCCTGGGTACCCCCTCTTGCTGTCCCTAGCAATCCATCTTCCCCTGTCTCTTCCCAGGAATTACAACCTTTTAATATTCTCTCAGGAAAGGATTTGGTACTCCAATCTCCAGTCTCTCAATCTCAAAGCATGGCTCTTGAAGAGTGAGTTTGCAGATCTGCATCTTTCCCAAGGGGTTCTGGATTTCCTCAAGGCTTCTCGAAAGCCCTCCACCAGAAAGACTTGCAACTCCAAATGGAAAAGATTCAGTATTTGGTGTTCTAAGAAGCATGTTTCTCGAGACACTGCTGAATTGCCTACGGTTCTGGATTATTTGGTGCATCTTAATGGCCTAGTCCTCAGACCAGCTACTCTCAAAGTACACTTGTCAGCTGTTTCTGCGTTTTTGTCTGTGGGGAAGCCTTCCTCACTATCTTCCCATCCTGTGTTCTGTAAATTTTGTAAAGGATTGCTTCTCACCAATCCTTTGAGACCGAGACCCTGCCCCTGCCTGGGATTTGAATGTTTGCATTGCTCAACTTATGCAACCCCCCTTTGAGCATATGTCTTCAGCAGAGCTTAAGTACTTGACTTGGAAAACTGTTCTTGGTAGCCATTACCTCTGCCAGGCGTATCAGTGAATTGCAAGCACTGTCAGTGGAACCTGATTTTGTCTCATTTCACAGGGATAAAGTGGTCCTTAGAAGCAATAGAAGGTTCTTGCCCAAAGTGGTTTGACTTCCATTTGAACCAGTCTGTCTCTCCTGTTTTCTTCACTGATCGTTCTTCCTCAGGAGAGAGGCTACCCAGTTTAGATGTCAAAAGAGCCCTTAGTTACTACATGGAGCGTACCAAGGGTCACAGGTTTGACTCCCTCCAGTTATTCCTCATTTTTGGAGAAATGGGAAAGGGCAAACCTGCCACCAAAAGATCTATTGCCAGGCGGATATTGTCTTGTATTCAATTCTGCTATGAAAAGCTGGGAAAAACTCTACCCTCAGACCTGAGGGCTCATTCCACAAGAGGTAAAGCTGCTTCCCTGGCTGCTGCCAGGGATATCCCTCTTTTAGGAATTTGTCAAGCAGCCACCTGGAAAACAGTCCGTACCTTTACCAAGCATTACTCTCTGGGTATCCAGGCTAGGAGTGATGCTCAGATTGGCACAGCAGTACTTCAGAGCCTATTCCCAAAGTAGGTTCTGTCCCTCCTCCTTGGAGGTACTGCTTGGTAGTCTGCAATTGTCAGAATGTAGCAAGAGTTCATGTTGTTTGAAGAAAAAATTACTCGCCTTAGTAATTATGATTCTTCTAATGGAGTCTTGCTGTATTCTGACCTCTCTCCCTGCCTCCACGCTCAGAACCTGTTTTTGGGATGTGGGTGGGCAGGTGCAGTGTTTTTTGCTTGCACCCTCCTTGTTTTTGTTTGGGTGCTGTTTTTAGTACATTGGGTTTTGTTTTTGGGTTTCCTGACTTGAGTCTTCCTTGAGAATCCAAAACCTTTTGCAGCCAGTTGGCTAGTAAGAATTTTTGCAATTTCCACATAGAATTTTTTGTTTAGTTGGGCTCGTAAGAATCTGACGGTTTAGGTTTGAATCACTCCAGACAGAGACTTCAACCGAGCTCGAGCTCAGCATTCTATGCCCTGCATAGAAAGTTAACTCTTTGTTCTCCGGGGCAGTTCAAAGTTTGGGAATCACTGCAATTGTCAATACAGCAAGACTCCATTAGAAGAAACAATTACTAAGGTGAGTCATTTTTTGTTATTGCTTCTGTCTCTGTCAGTCTGATCCTCTTAGGTTATCTGTAGCTCGGAACTGTGGCATGCAGGTAACTCCAGCATTATATGGGGGGACGGAGTGGGCAGTCCCAGCCTGCAGAAATTTCCAGGTGGTCCTGATGCAGACTGCTTACATTTTCGTGATGTGGCTAAGTGGAACAGATTCTCTTGAAGATCCACTGTTACGGTAAGTAGCTATTCTTTCATCTGACAAATATCAAGGTTCACTTTTGTTTTTTTTAATTCCTGAACTAAGATACGTGATACTAGTGTTTCAAAGTTCCCACTCTGATGCCATGTCCACCATGAAGATATTAATTATCTTGATAGTTGTGCTGTGTATTAGAAAGAAAGATGTGGCAGCACCGTTCTAATAATCTATAGTAGGAATTAAGCATGTATATCCAATAGTTAACCTCATGGGAGCAGATTTTTAAAAATGGTGACTGGTGAGCATTTTAAATGATGAGTTATTACAAAATTAGCTGTAAAAAATTGATCTTACTTCAAGTAAGAGCTCCTGCAGCAGGCTACACTAAGGACTATGCCTTCGGGCACTAGGACTCCACGGAAAACTTCTTGCCAGCAGTACCCAGCTGGGGGTCCGCCCCTCATGTTGGGCTGCCAGCCGACGTCACCAGCCGTATAAAGGGGGCCGTCCTCCGCCCCACCTCAGTTCTTTTGCCGCTGTTGACCCGTACTCTTCAGCTCGTTGGATGCCTCATTGCTGCTGTCTGCTGCTATTTTACTTCCCGTCAAAGTAACTCTCGTCATTTTTTTTACCCTCCATAGACTGAGTGTATGTTGTCTCCATCTCCTTTGTCTTTGCGGAAGAAATGCAAGTGTTCATGTGGTCGACAGATTACATCGAAAGACTGTCACTTGAAGTGCCTATTCTGCCTTGGGCCTACTCACGACATGCAGGCCTGCCCCGATTACACTAAATTTAAGCAATGCACCCGGATCCATTGCCAGAAGGCTCTCCAGGCCTACTTAATGGAGCAGCAGCTTGTTGCCCTTCAGTGCCCGTCGAAGGCCAGCTCCTTGACCTCATGATCCCCGACCTCCCACAGAAACATCCTTGAGGGAAGCACCATGATAAGGAAAAGGAGCACAGTAGGTTGGATGCCAGATCCAGTTCTTGAAGGGAGAAACCCTCTCAGTCCCCCTCAGGTAAACGAGTGGATTCAGTCCTGCGAATAGCCTGTTCAGCGGGCCTGTCTATTTCTAAATCTGCTGCCACCACAGCTTCCTGTGGCGGCAGCTCTTTGGGGCTTTGCCCGGCTGGCCCATCCCTTACTCTAAAGCACTTTCAGCATCCCTTAGGGCCTTAGAAAGGGAAATCGACTGATGAGGTCGAGGCGTTCTTCTCTTTGTCCAGCCAGTCGTCAGCCTCTGGCGACAGCAGAGGATCCCTGGATCATTCCTGCTTCAGGGAACGTTCCCCCAGGGACAGGCAGTCTGCTATCTCAGTCAAGACCCTGACGTCTGCACCGGATGACAGGTCGTCCGACAAATCGGGTGACCATCAGAAGCCAGACCCCACCCCCCGCATCTGATCCTGCGACACCTGCAACCCTGACTAAGCTTCGGGGGCCGTCGCCTCAAGACCTGTTGGATAAAGCCATATGGCACCCCGACGACAGCCACATGTCGACAGGCTACTGCTAAAGCCTAAAGCCCCAGCGGACCAGTTGAGAGATCTTCAGACAGATGATCTGATGTCGGACCGGGCGGCACCCTCCAGGAGACTCCAGGCCCCAGCTTTACCCCCCTTCCGATACGGAGGAATCCAAGGATAAAACCCCCTCAGGTTCCTGAGATACCTCTAGCAGAGATGGGAAATCTTTTCACCTTGTGGTGGAATACTGCAAAAGGGAACCTCTTAAAAAGGGATTACCTCCTTCACAGCCTCCAGTGCCCCCATGCCATCCCCAGACAAGCTCATTCCTTTGGATGACCTCCCCAGAGACCCTCGTCTCTCCAGGAGTCCCACACCGAAGGGATCAGACCCTGTTTGGCCCAGGTGTAGGAGACACTCTAGCCGACGTCGCCGGTCCTTCTACGACAGATCGTCTTCTGAGAACAGGAGTGGGAGTCAGAGAGGGTGCAAAAGGTCTTGATCATCTTCCTCTGACTACTCTTGAAGCTGTTCTAGTTAATCATTGGATTTATCCAGAGGCTTCTCTCTAGAATCAGGACGACCACGGCATTCTCCAAGATCCCCACCTGATGTCCCTATATTATTGAATGTTATGCGTCACATTCAATATCTGAATCAATGGGATGCAATGAAGATGGACCCGAAGAGGAAGAGGTTACATACCTTCTTAGGGATGAGTGATCCTAAGCCACTAGTCATCCCTCCCTTAGTTCCCCCACTTTCCGGACCTCTGCATCTTTCTCTGCCATCCCCAAGAAAGCCAACAGGTGCTGTAAGCTTAACGAGGCCTTTTTGTCTGAAAACTCGAGGGCAGATTCTATGAATCTGACTTCGAGGGGGAGCTCTTGCAGCAGGTAATAACCAGGTGTTGGGTCCCCATGGAAATCTTGTAGCTAGCCGTCTGTAACGGGGGACCACCCCCGACGTCTGCTACGTCAGATGTGGTATAAGGGGGGTGGTCCCCTGGCGCCATCTCAGTTAATTTCCTGCCGTCGACCTGCTTAGTTCGGCTCCACAGAACCCTTCTTTTGCAGTTGACCGCTGTTTGAGAAAAGTTCTTCTAAAGTTTGTTTTTTTGATTGTCTTCTTTTATCTCCATTCTGTGTATGTTGTTGCCCGCTCCACTGTGATGAAAGTCCCAAGTGCACGTGCAGGAAGCAGATCCCGGTGAAAGACTGCCACGTGGCCTGCCTAATCTGCCTAGGCCCCAACCATCAGCCTGACGATTTCCTGCACTGCCGCAAGTTTAATCGAAAGACAAGAACCAGGGGAGCAAACACCCTCAAAGCATACCTTCTGGAGCAAAATGTGCCAGCTATGCAGCATACCTCAGAGCACAGCTCACCTTCTCCCGACAGGGACAAATCATCCGGAAGGAAGCTCCACCACCGGGAAAAAGATAGGGCCAGGTTGAGTCACGCCTGAAGTTGCCCACGAAGCCTCTCTTCGTCCCTTCTTGACCTCTGGCTGGAGGTCGGGCTCGGTTCCAGCTCAGGCCACCCAGTCCTCCCACAAAAGTAAGCCTGCTCCCATCTCTTCCCAGGGCAAACACTGGGAGCCAGCCTCTACTGATTATTCGCCTTCCCTGGCCCACTGACCGCACAAATCTGCCTCAGGGTCGACCCAGGAAGACAATTCCTCAGGGAAACTGAGAAGTCCGGTTCGTTGGAAAAACGCAAACGCATAGACGAACCTGAATGACGACAGGAGGTTGTGTGCCATCGGATGCCCCCTCCACCTCCCCCAGCCAAGGTGTGCCCCTCTGCTGACAAGTGCCTGCCTAGTCAGTCACCTTCACCGGTGTCCCACAGTCCGATGACTGATACGAGGCGGTCGCCAGTGGAGGATCAGATGCTTGCCCCTCCTTCGGAGGGTCGGTCGCCAGAGGGCCCTCCTATTCGAGACGCTGGCTCCCCGGCGATGGCAGTGCTGAACACTTGGATAAGAATAAGGACTCCACGGATCTGATGCAGAATCCCAAGGACCCCCAGATGCCCGGCCCTGCAAACCCGACCCCCGGCCCAGCGGTCGTCCCTGTGGCGGGCATCGGGTCTGTGTTCACATCATGGTGGAACACTGTGAAAGAGGATCTCCTCTATAGACCTCAGTGCTCACCCCAACTCCGCCACCCATGGGTCCTCCTCCAGCCACACCTACCCCAGCTGGAGCTGAGGGTTCCCACCTGGACCCCGAGGGGAAAAAGACAGTGTTCCTCTCCCATTCCTTCTTCAAGTGGATGCCTGGCCTCCCCGGACGGCGGGGACGCCAGCCCATCCTCTCCAGATTCCTCTGACGTGGATGAGTTTATCCCACCTTGTCCGGGCCCCAAGGACTCTCCGAGGTCCCCCCTGAATGATCCTTGAGTTTTTAAGATGATATGCGGCATATCCAGTCTATCTGTACATGGGATACTGAAGAACTGGATCCAGAGGGCAGACACCTGGCCAAATTCTTAGGGTCCAAGGAGCCAAAGCCCTTGGTTATTTTGGCTCTGGTCGGAGCCTTTTCAAGACGTGACCAGAATTACGTGGCACAAAGCCGTGTTCTATCTCGGCCGTCCCAAAGCAGGCATACTGGCTTTACAAAACCACACTCACACTTGCCTGCTCACCTTTGAGGTGCGTCTGCACTACCAGACCTGCCTACTCGCCAAAAAATCTCTTCTAGGGCTCTCCTCCATTGGTCTCTGCTTACCTGCGATGGTGTGCGTCCTCCTGTGTTGCCACCTGTAGTTCTGTCAAGGCCTCCTTTCTGTTGCTTAGGACTAAGCCCTCGGTAGCCCGGAGGTCCTTCCATTACCGAGACCCTGCTTGGTTCAGCTCCTTTCCACCCTGCATCACAGTCATTGCCAAAATTGGTCCCTTCAGAATCGTCCTCCGGAACCATCTCTTCGATCGTTGCTGTAGATGCACCTAATTAATCCCACTCTGGGATCCTCCTGTCAGGCCCCCATGATTTGACAACGTCCTCCAGACAGCCTATCCTCTCCCCCTCCCACCCTACTCCCCATCCCTACCTCCACCCTTCCAGGTATTATCTAGGTATATTCAGGGCTCTACCACCAATGTAAGCCATGGGTACCTTGTATTTGAGTATTACCTGTATAATAAGTAACTTTATTGTGTAACCTATGTGTACTCTGTTTAATGTTCTGCACCTGTACTGTTCTCACTGTTGTAACCACACTGTGTAACTCTGTCTACCCACCCCCGCGACGAGGTGCCTTTGTAAATGAGTCAGTGACTCAAAGGTTGCAAATCCGACTTTTCTAATAAATAAAACAAACCCCCCAAGGCTGAGCCCTTTTTGGAGGAACAGCCCAGGGCAAACTCACTTTTACTCACTGACTGCCGTGGCATTCAGCCCAAGCATCTGACCTCCTAGCCTCTGGATCCTGAATCCAAGAAGTTGGATAGCTGGGTCTGCAAGGTTTATTCCTCAACAGGTTCCATCAGATCTCTGAATTTTCTCGCCCATATGGTGACTTAACAGCAGTCCTTATGGGAAAAGACCATTGAAATGGTCATGACATTGCCAGATTCAGACACCAAAAAAGAAATCTTAGCCTACGCCCAGTCCAGTCTGGATGTCGACAAACATGTCCTCCGCTGCTCATACGATGCAGTGGACATGGCCTCCCAGGCTGCAGCCTCGGGAGTGTGTCTGAGGAGGCATTCTTGGCTGAGGTTGACTGGCTTTCGTCCTGACCTCCAGGATTATATTCTGGACTCTCCTTCCAGGGACCAGTGCTGTTTGGCCAGGAAGTAGAAGCCGTGGTCAAACAACTCCAGGAGTCTGGGAAAGCCGTGGCGGATGTCCATCACATGTATAAATCAGCCCCAAAGACCCTGCCACAGTCCCTTTCACAAAGGACAGGGAGGTAAAAATCCCCAGAGCAAGGGGTTCAAGAGGTGGGGTTACCCTGCCCCCCCCCCAAGGCCCTAAGCAGCCCAAAGCTCCTATGGCACAGGGCCCCTCTACCCCCACCGCCTAACTCGCTGCCTCTCCCTCCTCTCTCTCGGGAGCCACAGAACGAGAAAATTGGAGGGAGATTTTCCCTTTACCTTGCCAAATGGTCCAACATAACATCAGACCAGTGGGTGTTGGACACCATTCGTAGAGGGTATGCGATAGTTTCTTTCTATCCCTCCGGATAATACCCCTCCTCCTGTACATTGTCCACCGATCCATGCCCAGCTTCTGGCGGAAGAAATGAAACAGCTTCTGGAAAAAAGTGCCATTTAGCTGGTGCTTCCGGCCCAGAGGGGCAAGGGTTATTACTGCCCATTTTTTTCTGGTCCCAAAGAAAACGGGAGACTATTCGGAACTTCAGTCAGCTCAATCTTTCTGTCAAATACCAGAGCTTTCAGATAGTAACTCTGGCAAGTCTGTTTCCCTTGCTTCGTCAAGGAGACTGGTTATGCAGGACGCTTGCATGCATATCAAAGTCCTGCGCTGTCACAGGAGGTTTCTCCGGTTCAGGTTTCAGGACCAGCATTACCAGATTCAGGTTCTGCCCTTCAGCTTCTCATGTGCCCCCAGAGTTTTCACCAAAAGTCTGGCAGTGTCCTTCCGAAAGAGGGGCCACTTCGTTATCCCTACCTAGATGACTAGCTCATCTCGCCTCCGTCAGAGGCTGAACTTCTAGTCGCCCTAAAGGAAACAGAAGCGCTTTTCCTCTCCTTGGGGACAATGATAAACTGGCCAAAATCGCAACCCTGTCCCTCCCAGAGGTTGCAGAACTTAGGGGCGATCTTGGATACCATTCAGGGAAAGGCTTTCCTGCCCTCAGGGCAGATCGCTTGAGGGCTCTGGCAGGCAAAGTTCAAGTAACCTCTTTAGTCCCTGCACAGGTAATTCTTCAGCTTCTGGGCCATATGACAGCTGCCACAGCCACAGTACCCATGGCCAGACTGCATATGAGAGTCCTCTAGTTGCACCTCAGGATCCAATGGTGCCAAATGGTGGACGACCTGGATCAACTGGTTCGGGTTTCTTTGGCGGTTCGTTGCTCCTTCGACTGGTGGCTCTGCCGCCCGCACTAAGAAGGAGGAGTCTCCTTTCAGAGACTACCCCATCTCAAATTCTGACGATGGATGCCTCGTCAGGTTGGGGGGGCTCACCTAGGGGAACACAGGACCGAAGGATCTTGGTCTCCTGTAGAATGCACTATACACATCAGTGTTCTGGAAATGAGAGCCGGCCTGAATGTCTGTGAGGTATTTTGAGACCAACTGTCTCTGGGTCCTCTTCTGGTGCAGACAGACGACACTCTAGTTGTCTTCTGCATCAACAAACAAGGGGGCACTCACTCATCCCCTTTGCAGGGAGGCTATGGGGGTGTGGGACTGGGCAGCAGTACACTTGCTAGTTGTCCAGAATGTTCTTGCCGACGGTCTCAGCCCCTCTCTATCTCTGAATCACGAGTGGGAATTGCTCCAGGAAGTCGCAGACGACCTCTTCGGTCGCTGGGGCCATCCAGAGCTGGACTTCTTTGCGTCCCCGTACAACCCCAAACTGCAAAATCTTTGCTCGCTTGATCCAAGGCCTGGTGTTTCTTGGTGAGACGCATCCTCCCTGTCCTGGACATGGAGGTTACTATATGCTTACCCTCCCTTTCCTCTCATTCAGAGAGTACTGCTCAAATTGCAGTTAGAGGGAGCCAGGATGATCCTGGTAGCTTCTCTGTAGCCTTGTCAGATTTTTTGTCCGCTGCTCCAACAACTGTCATTGGAGCCTCCAGTACAGTTGCACCTCTCCACCGACTTGCTCTCACAGGAGCCAGAGATTCTTGTCCATCCTGCTCTGCGTTCTCTTCACCTGCATGCATGGCTCCTGCAGTCTTTGCAGAAGAGAGATTGTCAAGAAGGATGGCAGAAGTTCTGGTGGCAGCGAAGAAGCCTTCCTTGAGAGCTACTTAGGCTCTGAAGTGGAAACGTTTCTGCCTTTGGGCAACGGCTCGTGCCCTAGATCCCCTGGATTGTCCTGTTCAGCACGTGCAAGACTGTCTTCTCCACCTCTTGGACCTGGGGCTAAGCTACTCATCCATTAAGGTGAACATGTGTGCGGTTTCTGCATACCATGCACCGTTTGGGGAGAGAACTCTAGCACAGCTTAACGCCTGGAAGACTTTCCTTAGAGGGGTCCTACACATCAGACCTCCCAGGTGAGATCCTGTCCCTCTTTGGGATTTACTTTCTGTTCTCGAAAAGCTCACCATGCCTCCCTTCGAACCAGCCGCATCATGTGGGCTACGCTTTCTCTCTTGGAAATTGCTTCTTTTAGTTGCTATTAATTTTGCGCGAAGGCTTTCTGAGCTTCAGGTCCTGATGTGTAAGGAGCCTTATGTTTTTCACAGGGACAGGTGACCCTCTGTACGAACCCTAAGTTCTTACCGAAGGTGGTGTCAGTACTGACTCTGAACCAGGACATCAACCTTCTGGTTTACTATCATGAGTTTGCAAATCAAGGGGAGGCTTTGTTGCATACCCTGGATGTTCACTGAATCCTGAGGTATTATCTCATGAAAACTAGACTTTCTAGGAAGACTGACCAGTTGTTTGTCTCCTTTGCAAAAAGGATGACAAAGGCTCCTGTCTGCAAGCAGTCACTAGCCCGTTGACTGGTGTACTGCATCTTGTTTTGTTACCAACACCATGGTAAACGCCTGCCGGGACCCTTCAAGGGTCAGTCGAGCAGGGCTATGGCAACCTCATTTGTCTCCTTAAAAAAGTGTCTTCGGCAGATATCTGTGCTGCCGCGACCTGGAGCACGGTCCATACCTTCATCAGGCATTACAGCCTAGACATTGCTTCTAGGAGGAGATCAGGTTTTGGACTGGCTGTCCTGCAAGGCCTACACTCATGAGGCTGTTCCATTACTGGTTATCTCCCCCTCCCTGTCAGACCTGAGCCTATCTTTGGATACTGCTTGGGACTCTGTCCTATTGATATTACCTGCTGCAAGAGCTCCCCCTCGCAGTCAGATAGTACAGTTACGTAAGAACTTACCATAACAGTAGGTCTTTGAGAGGAGCTCTTGCAGCAGGTGACTTTCCAACTCTTCATACCCCAGGAATCTGTGGTGTTACCCTTATTTAGGGTTGGGGAGTTCCTGCTCGTTACTCCAAATCTTTTCAGATGGGTCTCCAGCGGGAGAACTGAGATGGTGCTGGGGGACACCCCCAATACCACGTCTGACGGCTACAAGATTTCCGTGGGATCCTAATGCCTAGTGGCATTAGTCCTAATGGTATTACCTGCTGCAAGAGCTCCTCTTGAAGAGCTACTGTTACGGTAAGTTCTTACGTAACTGTACATCTTACTTCGAGAGGGCTCTTGCAGTAGGTAATTACATATAGGACTGACCCGGCAGGTGTCAGGACCCCACGGGAAAATTTCTAGCTAGCAGTCTCTGGCGGGGTACCACCCCCTTGTCAGGTGACCGATATCATGTGACATCAGTATAAAGGGGCGGTCCCCCATGCCCGGTTTCCAGTTCTTTCCTGCTGTCTACTTGTGAAAGTTCCATCGCTGGTCAGTTTTACCGATCTTTTCGACCGTTTTCCTCGATTGTTGCTTAAAATGTCCATGTATGTCGTGCCAGACGCCTTCCGGATTGCATAAAAATAAGTGTGACTCGTGCGTTTCCCAACAGCCGCATAAGGACGGACACTCCCGGTGCCTCTTCTGCTTAGGCCTGGACTACCCTGTGGAGAAATGCCAGCACTACCAACAGTTCAGTCCAGCCACCTGGAAATGGAGGCAGCAGTCCCTGGAGGCAGATATTCTCAAGAAAAAGATGGCTTCCATGGATAAGGAGTTGAAGAAGTTAAGGCAGGCTTCCACTTCCCCTGAAGGCCATAAGAAAAAGGATGACAAGCAACGGGACTGGGACTCTACCTCCACGGCCTCAGACTCCAGCTGGAGTCACGGTTCTTAAGGTTACGTCCCTTCCGGGGGACCGTTCATTGATGACCATCTTGCTGGCGCCCAAGACTGTCGCTCCTCCGCTCGGGCCCATCGGGTGCCTCCGGGGCAAAGGAGGCTTCCACTCCCGAGAAGGCCGCTGCCATGCGGCCCTCTGGGTCGAGCGGGTCCGCTAAGTCGGACGCTGGTGCTACTAACGTCCATCTGGACAGGATCGATAAGACGCCTGCTCCTTCAGGAGGGCGCACAGTCCCTCGCACGCTCGTCAAGGTCGCATCCCCAGCACGACCCATGTCGGGTCAGAGTTCCAATAAGTCGGACGCCGGCTCCTCCGGCCCCGGATCCTGCTAAGCCGGATGTCGGCCCCTCCCGACGACCGCCCAGCGAAAGAGCCTACGTTGGATCCCTTGGACCAGTCCAGTGTCCCAGGTTCACCCCAACGCGTGCCTTTTGCGTCTCCTCTATTGGACCCCAGGGATTTTAACCCTCCATCCCCGGTCGACACGGAGGAGCTGGGTACGGTGTCATCAGGGCTGGACCAGCCGACGCCGGTCTACCAGACGCCAGCAGATGTCCCTTTGCCAGACGCCTCTTACAGGCCGAGCCAGATGCCTGCAGGGTCACCTTTACCTGGCCCACCTGCTGGGCCTTTTCCAGGGCCATTTGCTCCGTCAGAGCCCCTGGCACCCAGGGATCCGACACTGCTTAATCAGTGCTGCGTTAACCAGTGCGGTATTCGGCCTTGCCAGTACGGGCTACTTTATCCGGCGGCTGCAATCCCGGCGGGCCTTTCCGCCTTCTGGTTACGGATACTCTCCCCACAGATACCCTCGGTATCCGTATCCCCTTTCTCCTCCTGCACCGCCGCCGGTGGACTTGGATACTCTGGCTGCCTGGTGGGCTGAGGCAAAGGCTCAGCTCACCAGGGAGGTAGAGAGCAGTCTTCTGGCGCCAGACCCTGCACAAGATCCCCTTCACCGGAGACGGGAGACTCCCTCAACCTTACCTGCCACCAGAAGTGAACCCTCGGATGCCAGGGGTGGGGAGAATATGCTTCCCAAAGTTACCATACCTCCCCCAGGTCGGGAGGAGTCTTCCTCCTCTGGGAGACCTCTGACTCACTCGGGGATGAGCCGATCCTGATGACGAGCCTCGTACTCCGGAAGAGTCCTTGGCCTGGGACGATCTGAAGTCTCCTCCAGAGGATCCTTCCTTCTTGGAGTTACTGAGAAAGATCCAGGAAGTTCATCAGTGGCAATCTCTGGAGCCAGATCCACAGTGTAAGAAGCTCGCTGCCCACTTGGATCTGTCAGAGACCGCTCCGACATTGATTCCACCCTGGATTGAGCAACATGCAGACCTTGTTTCCACTATTTGGAAGCAATCGTCAGTGTTGGCCCCCCTTCCGCGGAAGGCAGATCGACTATATCAAGCTCCTGAGGGAGTAGATTCTGTGAGTGTACACCCCAAGGCAGACACTGTCGTGATTAGCGCAGTTCTGCCAACCCCAAACATCTCAGCTCGTGTCCACCTGGCAGGGAATCTCAGCTTCTGGACTAGTATGGAAGGAAGGTGTACGCTTCTTCTACCCTGGGTATTAGGGCCCTGAACTATGTCGCACATATGGGGGACTACCGGAAGACGATCCTGAGTCAGGTGGAATCAAAATTGGACTACCTTCCTGTGTCCCAGACCAAATGGTAAGTGGCTGATCTTGTCCTCTCTGCTCATTGGGTCAGTCAGCACATGCTTCGTGCAACCTAGGATGCAGTGGACGCAGCTGTGTGGATTTCGGCTTTTGCCGTAGGTCTTCAGCATCATGCCTGGCCCTGGGTGTCAAGATTGGTTCCTGAAGTGCAATCCACCATTCAGGATGCACCCTACAGGGGTTCGGTGCTGTTCGGTGGTGATGTCAAGGACATAATCACCGACCTGCAAGAGAAGGGTACTGCACTCAAGTCCGTGGACTCTCTACAGGCCCCCTCAGGGACAGCGTCTACGTTCTCGACCAAAAGCGAAACCACAAGGCAAGCGGGCCAACAAGCGTGAGGCCCCCCCAGCATCCAAGACTCTCCTGCCCAAAAAAGTTGAGGGAGCCTCTGCCGCTGCGCTGCCCCAACCCTCCTGACTCCTCCCCTCTCCCACGGCCTCTGGACTCTCCAGACTAGGAATCAGTAGGAGGGAGGTTCTCCTTCCATTTACCAGGTTGGGAGAGGATTACATGAGATGCTTGGGTGCTCCAACTGATGGCAGCAGGACACTCAATTGAGTTTCTTCAGAAACCGCCCGAAGACCCACACACACACACACACACACAAGTCGTCATACTCCCGGATCATCTTCCTCCAGTCCTGGAAGAAATTTCCTCCTTTCTTGCGAAGGCTGTGATAGAACCAGTCCCCACCCATCTTTGGGGGAGAGGTTACTATTCCTATTTCTTCCTAGTTCCAAAGAAGACGGAATACGTGAGGCCTATTTTAGACCTCCATTCCCTGAACATGTTCGTGGAGTACAGACGCTTCAGAATGCTCTCCTTGCAGAGCCTTCAGCCCGCTTCTTGGGCAGGGACAGTGGCTGTGCGCTTTAGATATGCTGTATGCCTACCTGCACATCGCCATCTGCCCATGCCACCGCAAATTCCTTCGGTTTTCTTTTCAGGGGGACCATTACCAATTTAAGGCCCTCCCATTTGGTCTTTTCTTGGCTCCCAGAGTGTTTACCAAATGCCTGTCTGTGGTAGCAGCCCACCTGCGTACTCAGGGAGGGCAGGTTTTCCTGTACCTGGACGACTGACTCCTGGTGGCCCTGTCCAGGGAGGAACTTCTACGCTTTCTTTCCTATACCCTGCAGGTTTTCACCAGACTGGGTATCACCATCAACCAGGCCAAGTACCATTTGGTCCCTTGTCAAAGACTCCAGTTTATCAGGGCGATCCTGGACACGACCATCGGCAAGGCCTTTTTGCCCCCAGACAGGATGGACACCCTCCAGACTCAAGCACGTCTGTTGTCCAGTTGCAGAAAGGTCGGTGCCAGGTCAGTCCTTCGCCTCCTCGGTCTCATGGCAGCTTCTGTCCCGACAGTCCCTCATGCTCGGCTCCATATGAGGATCTCTCAGTGGACACTTCAGTCTCGGTGGGACCAAACACTGGATGACCTAGACCAGGAGGTTATAGTATCCAGTCCCATTGTGAGGGACTTGCAGTGGTGGATGGTGCAAGAGAACCGTTGCGAGGGAGTTCACTTCAACATCGAAACCCCCTCCCAGACATGGACAGCAGATGCCTCCGGAGAGGGCTGGGTAGCCCATCTAGGGTGTCTCAGAACTCAAGGCACTTCGTCCAGACTCATACACATAAATGTGCTCAAACTCAGAGCAGTCCTGTATGCTCTCCAGGCTCTGCACTCCTCCATTCTTCACGGTCATCTAACCATCCAGACGGACAACGTATGTAGTCTGGTACATCAATAAGCAGGGAGGAACTCGTTCCTACCCTCTCTGTAGGGAAGCAATAAGAATTTGGAGTTGGGCTGTTCATGTTCTGGGAGTAGAAAACACGCTGGCAGACCACCTGAGTTGGTCTTCAGCCAGAGCCCACGAATGGGAACTGGATCAAGAGGTAGTAGACATCTTCCTGTTCTGGGGAACTCCTCAGGTAGACCTGTTCGCGTTTCCTCAAAACGCAAAACTTCCCGCCTTCTGCTTGCTCACTTCAGGGCGAGGCATTTTCTGGCAGGACGCTCTGTCTCTCAACTGGAGGGACAGATTTGTCTGTGCCTTCCCTCCAGTTCCCTTAATTCCGAGGGTCTTGCACAAGCTCAGAACAGAAGGAGCCCGGATGATCCTCATCACTGCATTCTGGCTCAGTCAAGATTGGTTCTCTCTTCTGCAACAATTTTCAGAGGAGCCTCTGCTTCCTCTTCCTCTGTCACAGCACTTGCTGACCCAGGATCAGGCCTGATGTGCAAAATCCCATATTTAATTTTTCACAAGGAATGTGTGGCTCTGCGCACCAACCCTAAGTGTCTCCCTAAGGTGGTAGCGGAATCTACGCTGAATCAATCCATTGAGCTACCCGCTTTCTTTATACAACACTTCAATCAAGGGGAGTACCTCTTGCATACTTTGAATGTTCACAGAATACTGAGATACTATACCACTAGGACTAAGGATCTCAGAAAATCTGATCAGCTTTTTGTCCCTCTTGCTCACGAGAGAGGGCAATGCAGTTTCCAAGCAGTGCCTTTCTAAATGGTTGGCTCATTGTATCACCTTCTGTTACGACAAGTACCACAAGATCCTGCCAGGTCAAGTCAGAGATCACTCCACCAGAGTAGCAGCCGCATCTGTGACTTATTTCAAGAATGTCAGCGGCAGACATCTGCGCTGCCGCGACTTGGACTAATGTCCATACCTTTACGAAACATTACAGTTTAGATATTGCCTTTCGCCGTAGAGCAGGCTTCGGGTTGGCTGTACTCCAAGGTCTTCTTTCCTAAGACCCATTCAGCCGGAGGTTCCATTGGTTGGATAGTTTTCCTCCTCCCGAGTGCTTTTCCTTTTTTCCAGATTGCTTGGGATTCAGTCCTTATATGTAATTACCTACTGTAAGAGCCTTTTCTAATTAAGATAGTACAGTTACGTAAGAACTTACCGCAACAGTATATCTTCGAGAGAGACTCTTGCAGTAGGTAATGCCTTCTCGCCCTCCATCCCCCTTAGCTTTTTCAGCTCCTTTTCCAGGAAGAGAAATATCCGGCGCTTCTCTCGTCTTGCTTTTTGGCCCTTGGGTGGAAAAGAACTGGAAGGCGGGCGTGGGGACCTTTATACCGGACGGGCGTATCCCCTGCCAGACACTGCTAGCTAGAAATTTTTCTGTGGGGCCCTGACCCCTGGCGGATCAGTCCTATATGTAATTGCTTAACTGCAAGAGTGCCTCTCGAAGATCTACTGTTACGGTAAGTTGTTACATAACTGTACTTTTCTCACAGCATCTCATGGCAGAACCAAGCAGCCAAAGCATATGCGTTCCCAGGCCCCCGATAAGAAGTCAGAGAAACTCCACCATTTCGGCAGAAGGGTTTATACTTCCTCTACCTTCTCCATCGGGTCATTGAACTTTTTTGGCCCACATCGTGCAGTATCCGAAGTCCCTCTGGAAAAAGGCCATCGACCTGGCACAGAAGCAGCCAGATATCCCTTCCTGGACAGAGCTTCTAGACGTGCTGCAGTTGGGCCTTGACGTAGGGAAGCACGTCCTTAGGGCCTCCTATGACTCAGCGGACACTGCAGCCAGGGCAGCGGCTACCAGGGTTTGTCTAAGACACCATGCCTGGCTCAGAGTTTCTGGGTTTCGGCAGGGCCTACAAAATTCCATCTTAGATGCCCTGTTTTATGGGTCCGACTTCTTTGGGGCAGAAGTACAAAAAAGAATTACCGAACTTCAGGACTCTGGCAAAGCAGTCCAGTCGGTACACCATATGTATAGATCAGAGCCCCAGCAACAGGAAAGTGCAAGCCTTTTAGAGTGCCAGAGGGCCAGCAGAGACAAAGAATCAACAGTCCGAGGTCCCTTCATCAGGCCTCCTCATCTGACTGACAATCAGTGGCGCCAGACACCTGAAGTCTCGCAACCCCCATCCACCGGGTCCCCTCGCATGACACCCTGCCACTTCCCCCTCTTCACCAGAAGATATGGGCAAGGCAGTGGGAGGTCGGTTCTCCCTCTACCCATGAGGGTGGACCGCAGTAACCTCTTACCAGTGGGTGAGGAACGTTATCAAAAAGGGTTGCATACTAGAGTTCGCAGAGATTCTGCAAGACCTTCAGTCCTTTCTCGACCCCACATCCCTCATCGCAGAACAAATTGTCATTTCTAGAAAAGAGCCATAGAGCCTGTCCCCCTTCACCAGCAAGGAACCGGGTGTTATTCCCACTACTTCTTGGTTCCCAAGAAAACCGGGGACCTAAGGCCCATTCTAGATTGGAGTTTCTTGAACCAGTACATCACTTAGAAAAAATTCAGACTGTTCACGCTGCCGGGTCCGATTCCCCATTACACCGGGGGGGTGGGGGACTGACTTTGTGCTGTGGACTTGCGAGATGCATACTTGCACATCCCGGTGTTTCCAGCTCACAAAAGGTATCTGCGATTCACCTTTTGGGGGAATCACTACCAGTTCTGGGCTTTGCCTTTCGGTCTCTACTCAGCCCCGAGAGTCTTAACCAAATGCCTAGTGGTAGTGGCAGCGGCCCTACGCAGGCAGGGTCATTTCATTTACCCCTACCTAGACAGTTGGCTTCTAACAGCTCCCATGAAGGAACAGCTGATTCACACCCCCTCGGAATCTTCATCTGTTTGCACGACTGGGGATTACAATCGGTCTCCCAAAGTCCTGCCCCCGGCCATCCCAGCGCCTTCAGTACATTGGAGCAATTCTGGATACCCAGCAAAGAAAGAGCCTTTCTTCACCCCGACAGGGCCAGTTGGCTGAGAGATCCGGCCTCTTGAGTGACAACAGCCAGCTCAGTTATGGTGTGGACCATGTTGCAGCTCTTTGGGCATATGGCTGCAGCCGTACCCATGATACAGCTAGCACGTTTACTTATGAGAATTCAACAGTGGAACCTGAGTGTGCAGTGGAACAAAACGGACAGCCTGGACTTATCCAATCAAGGTGTCCTAGGCTGTCAAACAGGAACTCTCTTGGTGGCTGACTTCACCTACACTAGAAGAGGAGTTCTAGGAGCGTGGATATGTTCATCCACACTGTCTGGCATTGTCCCTTTTCCCCTTTAAATCTTGCCAGAAGTCTTCAAGCTGGCTCCTCCCACCCACCCGGGTGGTATACACTTCGGCTCCAGCCCCATGGCGTAGATGTTCCCTTTCCGCTGGAAGATGCAGGTTCCCTTGTGCTGCTCCATGAAACTACCGTAGGCCCACAGGTATAATCGGCGGTTTTCGCCGCCTACTCTCTTTAAAACTCGTTAGAGTTTACGACTCTGATCCGAACGCTTCGGATATGGAGGACAAGTCGTCCCCCGGGTTTCGCCGGTGTCCTTGTGGACAGAAAATGTCTCGCACTGATCCCCACCTCTTGTGCGTTTATTGCCTAGGTGCTGTGCACGATACTTCGGCTTGCACCATCTGTTTGGCTTTCCATCCCACCGTCCTGGAGGACCGCATGGTGCGTCTTAAGCTGGGGAGACCGGAGCTTCGCAATCCACTGGTGAAATCGAAGGAGGCCAGGTGGGCGGCTTCCACGGCCGCTGGATCCGCCGAGCAGCTCGAACAGATGGTGGCTTTCGAGGAGGAAGCTGCCCAAGCTTCGGCCAACCGAAGTATTTTTGTCCCGCTCAACCTGGGCTCCACCTTCATGGGGTCCTTTCGCGGGTTGTGCCAGTCTCTCCTTACCAAGGGTGAGGCGCCTTCGGGTTTACACTCCTCCCGCTCCAAGAAAAAGGACAAGGACCCCAAATCATCATCTTTTAGCCGAAGACGACTTTCCTGGGACTGAGAGCGGTCTGATACTCAGGAGCAGGCAGTCTCGGTCGATCGCTTCCTCGGAAGATCCGAGAAGCCGGCAGCCATCAGGCCAGGGCACTGAAGCCGAGGATACGGCAGAACCGGCAAAGATTTCTCTCGACCCAATTGAGCAGTTGTCGCTGGCGCCTGTCGGCGACTTCTTGGAGAGGACCCCCATCCTCTCCTTCCCTGACAAGGAGACCCATCCTTCGGGCATCTCGAACGAGGGACAAGAGCCGGAACCTCGGTTTTCGCCAGATCCGGCTTCTCCCTATTGACAGAGCCGACGCAGTCGGTCTTGATCGAGGAGTAGGACTCCGTCGGTAGAAAAGCCGAAAAGGGTCATAAACACTTCTGGAAGAGGCGCCGCTGCTGTTCCTCATCCTCCTCGGATGAGAAGAGACTTACACGGAAGCTCCGACGTTATGAGGACCTCATGTGGCAGCAGCTACTTTTGGCTGGTCAAAAGCCGTCCACTCCGGCTGTACCGGCAATTACTTGGCCCCAGCCTCTTCGGCCGACACCGACTCTCTCGGTACCGACGACTCCGGTGGGACCGGCACCTATTTCTGGTCGGCCTGTTACAGGCTCCCCACCAATTTTGGTGGAACCACCACCTAAACAGCCTCAGGGATGGGCTCCCTCTAAGGAGGATCGGACAACTACGGGCTTGCCCCATAGGTTGTCCATTACTGTTACTCCTGATTGCCCTAGGCGCATGGAGGGGGACATAGGTGGGAGACCCCTGTATCCTGATTCCTCGGACTTAGATACTACTGGCCTTCACTCACACCCCGATAATGAGCTGTCAGTGACAGGCCTGGATGAAGGTCCTTCCTCCTTCCAGGGCATCCTTCGACTCATTTCTGAGTCCACGGGTATGCCTTTGCAGCTTATACAAAAAAAGGCGGAATATCCTCTCACGGATATTCTTAAGAGGGGGGATACCCCGACAGAGGCCTTTCCAGTGGCCGAAGCCATAGTTGACCTGGCCCTTGAGCTTTGGCAGCGCCCTGCCTCTTGCCCGACTCCGTCTGCCTGTATGGCTCGCAAGTACGCGGTGCCCATGGGGTCCTTGGCGGGCTTCACTGAGCATCCCTCGGCCGAGAGCCTTGACTGCCTCAGTGTTTTGGCGCACGGGCAGCTCTGCGGATACTGACCGCCCTCCGGACTAGGAGTCCAAAAATATGGACCACTCTGCCCAGAAAGTCTATGTGGCATCATCCCTGGGCCTTCGTCAGGCCAGCTTGGCAGTGATTATGGCACACTTCTCTCACGCCCTACTGGGGTCGCTTGATGAAATCCTCCCTCATCTCCCAGCAGACATGCAAACCACGGTCAAGCAGGTCCGTGACCAGGGCCGTGCTGTTGCTAAACAGCAGCTCCAGACGGCTCTGGACATTGGAGATTCCTGTGCCCGTTCACTAGCTGCCGCAGTGGCCACTCGCCGCAGGGCCTGGCTGAGGTTATCCTCCTTTCCAGCGGATACTCTGCACAAGCTAGCTGACGTGCCCTTCCTTGGCACCGACCTTTTCGGTCCGGGAGTGGCAGGTCATCTCCAGCGCATTGAGCAGTCTAATGCCACCTTAGATGCCACCTCTGCTAAGGGTTCTTCGGCAGGGACACTGGTTTACCGTGATTGAGAAAGAGCAAATTCCGTTTTGCACGTTGGAAAAACCGGTATTGTCACCGGTGTCTGCGAATCCAAAATCCGTTTTTAACGGTGTTTTGTTTTGGGTAATTTATTTAACAAATATTTGCTCTGCTACCATGCATATTACCAATTTTGGCGTCCACTATTGTACATAGATCCATCCTTGCACCAATTTTGTTATTTTGATAGGTATAAGATGTGATGGCAGCAGCAGCACAGTTGTGCCCAACCCTCAAGTGTGGCAGTGTCAACAGCACTATGGCCTCACTCTGTCCCTCAGATACTGCACTGTAGCCCTCACCCTCTATTGCATTGTCTGCAGAAGGACACGGCTCCAATTCCGTGGTGTTACAGCAGCAGCAACAGCACTATGTCCCTATTCCTCAGGTTTTACTGCAGCATGAACTCATCCCTCAGATGACATGGTGACACCAACACAGCCAACTCCTCCAGGTGCCAACACAGCTTCTCCCCACAGTGCCCCCAGATGCAACAGTGTGCACAAGTACAGCCAATCCAGTCCCCAAAATTGCACGCAGTCAGCTCTCCCACACACCAACACGGACAGCCCTGAACATACAGGACAGCCACTCATGCAACCAAATCCATGGTTTAATGAACAGAATTCCCTGCCCAGTCACCCATTTTCAATGGGTTCTCTACTGAAGCAATACCGTGGTAATTCCCTGTTGGGCAGGATATTTCCCCAAAGCCCCCAACCAGGCTTTTTGCCCTCTATGACATTGGTACCATGACTTTGTACTTTGGTCTATGCTATCGTCAAGTAATCATTGCTCTGCATGTCTTGTCATATCACTAATTCAAATGAATAAAATGAAATAGAGAACAGCTGCATTAAATAAAATAGTGTTTATAAAAATGTGCAGAAAAGTACATTGAAATACAAAAACATCCATACAGTAAAAATATGCAAAAGTATTTAAAAAGCATAAAAAGGTCGGGTGTAATACGAGAAACCACAGTCTATACAATCTATACAAAATAAATTATAAACGATACACTGAAAGTGTAGAAACAGTGAAGAACAGACATTTGAATGGAAACCCATATACGATAAAATATGCAGAATGTGAACATAACATATAAGTACAGCAATTAAACTAAAGCTTTATCAAAGAAAATGTGTAAACCTGACTGACTACAGTGAAAAAACAAGTGAACTAAAACCTACAGTATAAAAATATGGTATCTAACCAACTATAAATACATTAAATGTGCAAAGGCATATATTATATGAAATATGGAAAACTGGGCAATAGTATAAAAGGTGTTTCCTACATCATGTCATGTGTATTAATGGGGTAGATAGATATGGTGTCCTGGAGAACCAAGACATGTATGCACAGCATATGCTGCACCAGAGTTTGTAGAGCTCAGGGATTGTAAGGAAAATCTGGGACAGTTTATTATGGAAAAGTATAACTTAAAGCTGGCAGGGTGATTGTGTGGGTGTGGGCAGTAAACCGCACCACCATGCAAAGGAGTCCATCATCAGTCTCCAAGACCCCCAATAGACAGGCAGAAGGAGGAGCAATCAAATCTCTATTGCAAAGAAGGGTAAGGAAAGGAAGACTGTTAAGAAGGAGGGTGGGTACAGCAAGGGTCAGAGCAGGTGCAGGTACTAAACAAGTACTGTTTAGTGTTTACCAGTGATGGTGGGGACAGGGTCCAACTTTGGGTGACGTAATTATCCTGGGAAGAGTGACAGACAGGGCACATGAGGAGAGAGAGGAGCTCAACATGTACAACCTAGAAGATAGAAAGGAACGGGACATGAGTGAGACCTTCAAGCACCGAAGAGGCCAAAATAGGGAAGGACAACAGGGCAACAGTCTGACATTAGAGGGAGAGTCAGCCCATTATTTCATGGTGAGGGTGGCACTGGTGACTGGCTTGACTCAGCTAATAGAAGTATGAAATGGAATCAGACATGTTGAGGAAACCATGCAAAATATATAATCCAGCTACTTGTTGTACATGAGCTGGGATAGCAGTTTCAGATTTTCTACCAGCAGGTTCCTTCTTTGATCTGTGTGGATCTGTCATATACAGAAGGATCTCTCCACATCTGCATTGACACAGGAATCCAGATAGCTTAGAGCAGCTCTGGAGAGTACAGTTAGTTGTGACTGCCTTGAAAGCCAGTACTGCCCAACATCCAACTCCAATATGCTTGGAAGTTCCCTTATATCCTCCCTAGCATATACATCCCAGTCATTTTGCAGTTCTGTTTGGTTGTGCAGTGCTAACAGAGGAATGTCACTGGCATGCGTGTCAAATCCTATTCAGTTTTGGTAAATTTCTGGGGTCCAAAATCGGCAAGCCTTAAAGAATTCAACTGATGGGTTTGTGTCCATATGCTTAGAAAGTTTGTTTAAAGCGACACCAAATGCTCCTTGAAAAGGGCAACATTTTCCTGCTTGACCCGTGGCCTCATAGCCTGCAAGTACCCGTCAGTTCTGTCACCAAATCGTTCCATCTTCAACACTCCTGCTTCAAACTGCTTTTTATTTTGCTAATAATGTCATACAGCAAACAGCCAAGGGCTTTTCCTTGCTTTGCAAAAGCTCGATTGCATCAATAAGGTCAGTACAGTTTTCAGCAATGAATGCAGTTTGAACCTGCAGCTCTGTGAACCAGTCTTCAAATAGTTTTTTAAGGACCTCATGGAGTTGGCATCACTGGTTTCATCCTTGAAGAACTCTCGAGGTGTTCCAGATATGCAGAGTGGTATTTTACTGCTTGAACCAGGTGTTCCAACGGGTCAAGACAGGAACAGGAGGCAATATTGTTTTCTCACACCCTCTCCTCCAGGAATGCAATGTACTCTCGTTTACGTTTTGGTGATTGTTGAAAGGCATATTTTATAAGTGCCACAAGCTTATTGACTGCTCAAAGTGGTCAATCCAGGTATCGCCACCAATGATAAAACGTGTGCCCAACAACCCACATGGACTACGTGGTCACCAATTAGGGCCACGTAATACATCATTAAAGCACTTTGTCATGTAACGTGCATTGTCACTAACAAATGCTACCACTTGTTCCATCTCCACACCATATTTATGCAAGGTCTTTAAAACACTTTGGGCAACATGGAGTGGTTTACCACTGTTAGCTCTATGGTGTCTGCTATTATAGATTTTGCACCCTCCATTACAAAGATAATGTTCATTACACAGCAGGAGTCTGCATCAGTTGTTTCATCACATTACTGCGAGTAGTCTTTCCTCTTACCAGCTGGCTAATTCCTGCTCCATTTCCCTATTTAGTCAGGCAAGTAATTCTGTCGTAAAGTGTCTGCCTTTGGAAGTGCTCCAATTCCTTTGATATACTTCCCATCCAGTCTCTCAAGCAGGGCTGATCCAGCTTTTCAATTGGTATATTGGCACCACACCAAGCCCTTAACGTGTCCAAAACAGTTTCCTCCTTGCAGCAGCTGCAGCTGTTGTGGCATTAAAACTGGTGTGCAGGGTCACCTGTCTGCTGTTACTCTTCTGGCTTGTGTTCTTGGTGTGTTTTTGTCTTTACAGTGATCCACCACTGTGTCCTTCCTGATGTGGTCAACAGGGTGATCAGGAAGCTACAGAACATCTTCCTCCATCTTCATACATGCCATAGGACTTGAATTACAACGCACGGTCTTTAGCAGTAAGAGAAGAGATTTTGACCATTTTGCTTGGTGGTGGTGTTGCCATTGCTACGTGCAGTGTGGATGATGACTCCCAACAAACTAAAATTTAAACAGTTGGGAGATATAGAAAATATATTTACAATTGTGCAGCACAACTAATTAATCTTTCAAATCAAGACAGAAATCATGCTGCCCTTGAAGTTTACAGTCCAGACTAGAACTAGTCTATCTGTAGTGAAACAAGCATCCAAATCTCCCCGCTAATGTAAGACCATGTCTACGCAGTGGGGAGGAGCAGCTACAGATTTCTCGCTGACCTCAGCCACTTAAATTCCAGACTACAATATCGCTATTTATCTACATCCATCCCATTCTCATCCAATTCCTGGCCACTATTTCAGAGTTAGGAGTAGCTGACAAAATCACGCTGACCTCAGAATGTCACAGTACAATAGCAAGAGTAAGATCGCATTTGAAATATATCTCAGCTAATAATTCTTCTCCAGCTTTGAGGTGAGGAGGAACAGCTACAGAAATCATGCTGCCCTTCAAGTTTACAGTCCAGACTAGAACTATCTATAGTAAGAAACAAGACCATGTCACGTGAGTGGGGAGGAGCAGCTACAGATTTTACGCTGACCTCAGCCACTTAAATTCCAGACTACAATATCGCTATTTATCTACATCCATCCCATTCTCATCCAATTCCTGGCCACTATTTCAGAGTTAGAGTAGCTGACAAAATCACGCTGACCTCAGAATGTCACAGTACAATAGCAAGAGTACAAGATCGGCATTTGAAATATATCTCAGCTAATAATTCTTCTCCAGCTTTGAGAGTGAGGAGGAACAGCTACAGAAATCATGCTGCCCTTCAAGTTTACAGTCCAGACTAGAACTATCTATAGTAGAAACAAGACCATGTCACGTGAGTGGGGAGGAGCAGCTACAGATTTTACGCTGACCTCAGCCACTTAAATTCCAGACTGCAATATAGCTATTCATCTACATCTATCCCATTCTCAGCCAATTCCTGGCCACCATTTCAGAGTTACTTGCATGTCTCTGCCAAATCTCACTAACTGCTAATGTGAGGCTATGTGGAGAAGGGTACCAAAAAGAAAACTGTGGCGCCAGAAACATACAATCTAGACTTTGAGTCACTGTGAGTGCAAATAAGTACAACAATACCTTTTCAGAAGGGCAAGAGCTCACAGCAGCAGACCAACAGCACTTTCACGGTTTGACCAAAAAAAAAACACAGTAAGTCCTAACTCTGCAACACCAAAGCATTCACATTTTAGCATGGAAAACCCACTAGTGGGCAAAAGAAAGCAAACTGTACCTTTACAATGGAGGACAGTAGCCTGCAGCAGATCACGTCGATAGCACTTCAAGGCCTGAAATTGTAATTGAAATGTTTACATGTGGCCCACAGAAAACTGTACACATAACTCTTAAAAAGATCATCATCATCATCCACATCATCATCCTCATCAATGCATTCTCCAATTACAGTTTTCCACCAACACCCATGCCTACTTACTTGAAGAGTGGTGCAAAGGGATGAGCATGAGGCGCTGGTAGCAGTGCTGGCAGGTGGTTCAATGTCAGAAGGAATCTGCAGCAGCGCACAGGCATCATTCATGTTCATGAAGACTTCACCTTCTGATTCCCAGCAAGATGGATGGCAACATCAGGTTCATCGATTCTCCAGGATAGACAGCAGCAAGTGCAGCCCCCAACCCGCAGGCATGATGGCAGCAAGTGCAGCCCCCACCCTACAGGCGTGATGGCAGCAGGTGCAGCCCCCACCCCGCAGGCGTGACGGCAGCAGGTGCAGCCCCCACCCCGCAGGCGTGACGGCAGCAAGTGCAGCCCCCACCCCGCAGGCGTGGCGGCGGCAGGTGCAGCCCCACCCTGCGGGCGTGGCGGCAGCAGGTGCAGCCCCACCCGCAGGCGTGATGGCAGCAGGTGCAGCCCCCACCCGCGGCGTGCGGCAGCAGGTGCAGCCCCCACCCCGCAGGCGTGACGGCAGCAAGTGCAGCCCCCACCCCGCAGGCGTGACGGCAGCAAGTGCAGCCCCCACCCCGCAGGTGTGACGGCAGCAGGTGCAGCCCCCACCGCCCAGGAGTGACGGCAGCAAGTGCAGCCCCACCGCCCATGAGTGACAGTCAACAGAGTTAGAATGAGAGTACTCATCCAATGCCATGTACCAAAGCTTTACAGAGCTCAGGCGTGAATTAAGCTGAACCACCAGGCGCTAAGGTGGACTCCGTCGGTTCAGTCCCTAACATCTAGCTCCCTGGATTGGTTTATTTATATGTAAACAAAGTGCATCCAATTAAAAACAAAATCCACAATGATTAATGAGGATTGAGGACTGAGGATGCTAATGGAGAGATCAATAATCTGTACTGAAGAATAAACCAATCAGGAATTGCACCAACAGTAAATTGGGCACTCTCTAACTTGGACCTCATGAAAATGGAGCCTCTTAGTTTTCAAGGCAGAGCTCAACTGCTGAAAGGTGTTCTACCGGCACAGGTAAAGCCATAAAACCACTGTGCAGCTCGTAGCTTCATCATGTCTCTACTACCCCCTTGCAGTCAACAGAAATAAATCTATCTTTGTGCTCAATCACCAATTTGAGTGCTCACTGAAGAGCAAAGACTATTTTTTGTATAGTGCCGGGAGCGTGAGCTGAAGCCCCAATCTGCACGGTGGTCAGGGCCCCGCCTGCTAGTAATTCACCTTAAGAACTTATCATCAATTCTCTGCAATCCTCAACACTTCCAACAATATTCCAGTAGACATTCCTGACGTTTATTCAGTTTGATGTGGCTTGCTTGCATAATAAAGTTATGTCTGACTGTGTGTCTTTTTACCATCATTATTATTCATGCAGACTGGCCCATCTGCCGACTGTTCAACCAACAAACCAATGGAGCGTGTACGGACCGGCAGACTGGTTTCACTGCTGGGAAAATGTTTCTGTGCTGCTCTGCCCATTCACCCCCCTCCAAGGCCAGAACCATTTTCCCAGCATGTGAACCAGTCGCCCAGCTGCCCATCTGCCGACTGTTCAACCAACAAACCAATGGGCGTAGCACGGACCCGACAGACTGGTTCACATGCTGGGAAAAATGTTTCTGTGCTGCTCTGCCATTCACCCCGCCCTCCGAGGCCAGAACCATTTTCCCAGCATGTGACAATCCGCCCAGCCTGCCCATCTGCCGACTGTTCAACCAACAAACCAATGGAGCGTGGCACGGACCCGGCAGACTGGTTCACATGCTGGGAAAAATGTTTCTGTGCTGCTCTGCCCATTCACCCCTCCCTCCGAGGCCAGAACCATTTTTCCCAGCATGTGAACCAGTCCGCCCAGCCTGCCCATCTGCCGACTGTTCAACCAACAAACCAATGGGCGTGGCACGGACCCGGCAGACTGGTTCACATGCTGGGAAAATGTTTCTGTGCCGCTCTGCCCATTCACCCCCCTCCGAGGCCAGAACCATTTTCCCAGCATGTGAACCAGTCCGCCCAGCCTGCCCATCTGCCGACTGTTCAACCAACAAACCAATGGGCGTAGCACGGACCCGGCAGACTGGTTACATGCTGGGAAAAATGTTTCTGTGCCGCTCGCCCATTCACCCGCCCTCCGAGGCCAGAACCATTTTCCCAGCATGTGAACCAGTCCCCCAGCCTGCCATCTGCCGACTGTTCAACCAACAAACCAATGGGCGTGGCGCGGACCCGGCAGACTGGTTTACATGCTGGGAAAAATGTTTCTGTGCTGCTCGGCCCATTCACCCCGCCCTTCAAGGCCAGAACCATTTTTCCCAGCATGTGAACCAGTCCGCCCAGCCTGCCCATCTGCCGACTGTTCAACCAACAAACCAATGGAGCGTGGCACGGACCCGGCAGACTGGTTCACATGCTGGGAAAAATGTTTCTGTGCCGCTCGGCCCATTCACCCCTCCCTCCGAGGCCAGAACCATTTTTCCCAGCATGTGAACCAGTCCGCCCAGCCTGCCCATCTGCCGACTGTTCAACCAACAAACCAATGGAGCGTGGCACGGACCCGGCAGACTGGTTCACATGCTGGGAAAAATGTTTCTGTGCCGCTCTGCCCATTCACCCCTCCCTCCGAGGCCAGAACCATTTTCCCAGCATGTGAACCAGTCCACCCAGCCTGCCCATCTGCCGACTGTTCAACCCTCCCAACATCTTCCCTCTTGCTTTCCCATTCAAATAAAAGCAGCAGCAGGGCTATCCAAAACACATAACATTTAAATTCAGCAGGCACACAGAAAAGCAGTAGATGGCAAGGCAGGTCTACTATAGCACAAGGCAGACAAAGGTGCAGGTCAGGAGCACCAGGCTGCTAGTACAGTAGGGCAGGTGAGCAGCACAACGTTTGCAGGGCAGTTGAGCACGGCCACTCTTCACACCCTCAGACCAGCCCGGACACTCACTAATCTTTCCCCTCCGACACACCAGCCCAGTCACTATCCCCACCCTAATGGACCACCACAGCCACTCCAACCCACAAGAAGCTGCAGCAGCATGGGTGGCGCTATCCCAATCCATATGCTGGTGATGCATGATGACCACTCTGCTTACCCAGAGTGGACACTATTCCCACCCGGCGGGCGGCATGAATACTTTCCCACTCTGACAGATGCCCAGGGCCACCTCCTCACTGCAGTGTAGCAGCAGGGTCAATCTCCCCATCCCAGTGGACCACCAGGGCAGTATCCCAATCGAGATGCTGATGCACATCAACTCTGCTTCCTCAGATAGACTAGCCCAGCCACTCTCCTAGCACAGACAGGCCAGCACGGCCACTCCCCCTACCCCGATGGACCACCAGGGCTACTTCCCCACCCCAACAGACCACCAGGGCCACTTCCCCACCCCAACAGACCACCAGGGCCACTGCCCCCACCACAACAGATCACCAGGGCCACTTTCCCCACCCCAACAGACCACCAGGGCCACTGCCCCCACCACAATGGACCACAAGGGCCACTCTCCCCTCCCCGACATGCCAGCAGCATGGCCAATCCCCCCTTCCTGACAGATTCACCAGGGCCACTCCCCCCAACCCGATGGACCACCAGGGCCACTTCCCCCACCCCGACGGACCACCAGGGCCACTTCCCCCAACCCGACGGACCACCAGGGCCACTTCCCCCACCCCGAAGGACCAGCCCAGCCACTCTCTCCTCCCCTATAGGCCACCCATGGGGGTGGCACTATCCCAATCTCAATGCTGATGCACAGCTTCAGCCCAGCTCTCCCCACCCTGATAGACCAGTGCAGACATTTTCCCATCCCCAACAGACCAGAACAGACACTGTCTATCCCCACCCTGATGGACTAGGCTAGCAACTGTCCTCACGCTGATGGTGATGCATTTATTTAATAAAACCTCTTCCCTTACCTGCTCAGCTGAAGCTGCAAGTGCTTCCTTCTCCTCTCACCCCCGACAGCGAGACAGCTGCATTTATTTATTTAATAAAACCTCTTCCCTTACCTGCTCAGCTGAAGCTGCAAGTGCTTCCTTCTCCTCACCTCACCCCGGACAGCGCGCGACAGCTGCATTTATTTATTTAATAAAACCTCTTCCCTCACCTCACCCCCCACCCCGGACAGCCGCAACAGCTGCATTTATTTATTTAATAAAACCTCTTCCTCACCTCACCCCCGCGCGACAGCTACATTTATTTATTTAATAAAACCTCTTCCCTCACCTCACCCCCGGACAGCGCCATGACAGCTGCATTTATTTATTTAATAAAACCTCTTCCCTCACCTCACCGGACAGTACGACAGCTGCATTTATTTATTTAATAAAACCTCTTCCCTTACCTGCTCGGCTGAAGCTGCAAGTGTTTCTTCTCCTCACCCCAGACAGCGCGACTGCAGCATTTATCGATTTAATGCAACCTCTTCCTTCTGCCAAGACCAGCGATCTCGATCTCACTGCATCCAGGAACAGTGAAAAAGTATCAAATACTCACAGAACCAGAAACAATTTTAATTCCCCAGGACTCCAGCGCGAGATTTCTCCAGGACAATACTGGCAAAATGACTGAGCAGGCAGTAAGAAAAGACGCACGCTACCGCACTCACTTTTAAAGCCTGCACATCACGGGAGGCCCGAGAACAAACGCTATTTCCGTTTTGGCGCCGTTTTCCCACGGGCCAATCGCAATTCCGGGTTTCCGTCCGCGTCACCGTTAATGCGGTAAACCAGTGTCCCTGTTCTTCGGGCAAGAACCAGCAGAAGCGCAAGAAGTCCTTTCGGCACTCTTCCCCTGCGTTAGACAGCCCTCCTTCCAGGGAGGTCAGCAACAACAGCAGGCTCAAGCTTGGCGCCCTAGGCCCAAGCAGGATCCCCAGCAGCCCCGCAAAGGAAGCCGAGGTGCTGGTCCAGGTGCCTCCTCCTCCTCCAAGCCTGTACAGTGATGGGTCAAGGGTGGCCTCCCCTACACCCATCACCCCAGTTCTGGGTCCTCCCATGGGGGGCCGACTCTACCAATTTCTTTCCGCCTGGTCCGGTATCACTCCGGACAGGTGGGTTCTGGAAGTGGTCGGGCAGGGACTGCCTCTAGAGTTCGAGCAGTACCCCCTCAGCCGAGCCTGTGCCCCACGGGAGGAAAGGATCTCAGTTGGCGCTCAATCGGCCTTTCTGGACGATATTGTTCAGCTCCTCCACAAGGAGGCGGTAGCTCCAGTGCCGGATCCTCCTACAGACCCAGGCTTCGCGTCCAGGTATTTCCTGGTGCCCAAGCGGATGGGGGGTTGGCGCCCCATCCTAGATCTCCATGACCTGAATCAGTATCTCAAGTCTCGCACCTTCCGAATGGTAACTCTGAACCAGGTCATACCATCTCTGGAGCGAAACATGTGGTTCTGTTCACTGGATCTTCAGGACGCATTCTACCAGCGGTTCCTCCGCTTCTAGGTCGAAGGGAACCTGTATGAGTTCAGAGCCATGCCGTTCGGCCTGTCATCGGCCCCACGGGTCTTCACCAAATGCATTGCAGTAGTGGAAGCCCATCTACGGCGTCAAGGGGTTCGTATATACCCCTATCTAGACGATTGGCTCCTGGCGGGTTCCTCCCTACAAGAGGTGGAGGTCCAGGGACCTGGGCCTCCTGATCGAGGCCAAGTCAGAACTCATGCCCTCTCAGGTGATGGGCTTCATCTGGGCAGAGCTCGGCTCTCGTCAAGCCGGAGCTCGGCTCCCGGCGGACAGGGCGGAGGTTCTTTCCTCCTTTGCCCAATCATTTCTGGTTGGGCACTTGCGCCCTGCCAGGGACTTCCTGCGCCTTCTGGGTTACATGGCTGCGTGCACCTCAGTGGTCTGTTGGGCTAGATTGCACATGTGTCCCCTTCAGTGGGAGCTGGCCGCTCAGTGGTCTCAGCGTCAGGGTCTTATCGACCAGCTGGTCACTGTCACCCAGAGGATGTCGGACGCTCTCCAATGGTTGACCATCCTGAGTCATTTGCGGGAAGGGATCCAGTTTGTCCGCCACGAGCCGACGGTCGTCCTTAGAACCGATGCCTTTCTCATGTGCTGGGGAGCCCACATTGGGGACCACAGAGCCCATGGGTTCTGGACCCTCGGAGTCCCGTTGCCACATCAACCTGTTGGAGCTAAGAGCAGTCAGACTGGCACTGTCAGCTTTTGCTCCTCAGCTCCAGGGTCAAGTGTTTCAAGTCCAGACGGACAATACCACGACCATGTACTACTTCAACAAACAGGGCGGCATGCACTCCCGTCTGCTATGCAAGGAGGTGCTCCGGATCTGGACCTTCGTTAGCCGGCTGGAGGCGGATCTCCTAGCCATCCATGCGGCAGGAGTCTCGAAGCAACTGGCGGATGCTCTCTGCCGCATAGGCCAGACATCCCACGAGTTGTCTCTCCATCCAGAGGTAGCTTGCAGTCTGTTCTCCTGTTGGGGCAAACCGTTGGTGAACCTGTTTGCCTCCAGGAGGCTAGCTGAAAACTGTACCATGCCGCCCCAAAGCAGGGCTCGCTGCAGGATGCCTTCTGGGCCGTGGACCCCAGGCCTCCTCTCGCTCTTCCTCCATTTCCCTTGATCCACAAGGTGTTACTCAAGGTGAGGAGGGACAAGATGAAGGTGATCCTGGTAGCCCCAGATTGGCCACGCCAGTTCTGGTATCCAGATCTCCTCAGCCTCAGCTGCAGGGCCCGGGAGCGGTGTTGTACACGCCTGGACCTGATATCATTGAACCAGGGTAACGTATTCCAGCTGGACCTTCAATCCCTGCACCTCACAGCCTGGTACATGAACAGCTAGAGTTCCAGGCTCTGGGTCTTTCCGAGGATGTCTACACCATGGTGGAGACATCTTACAAGGAATCGACCAGAAAATGTTATGCCTTCAAATGGAAAAGGTTTTCCATTTGGTGTCAGAGTCTGGACCCCTTATCCTGCTCTGTGGCTAACATTTTAGACTGCCTTTGGTCTCTCTCCAAAGGGGGTCTGCGGTCATCGACCCTTAGGGTGCACCTCGCAGCCATTTCCACTGACCGGGCGCGGGACAGTCAGTCGACATTGGCACGGGCGACAGTGGTCGGGTGCTTTTTCCAAGGCCTGGATCACATATCCCCTCCGGTGCATGAACCTCCACCTCCGTGGGATCTTTTTCCTGGTTTTGGCAAAGCTCATGGGCAAGCCATTTGAACCCATGCACAAGTGTGAGCTCTCACACTTGTTGTAGAAGACTGCCTTCCTGATGGCTATCACATCAGCCAGAAGAACAGGGGAGCTCCAGGCGCTCTTGGTGGACTCCCCTTATCTGGTCTTTCACAGGAACAAAGTTGTCCTGCGCCCCCAACCGAAATTTCTTCCAAACGTGGTGTCAGAGTTTCACCTTAACCAGGTGTTGACTCTGCCGGTATATTACCCTAACTACACCTCGGACACAGAGTACAGGCTCCACACCCTGGACCTTGGACATGCTCTCTCCTACTACAAGGAGAGGACAGCAGAAATTCGGGGAGAGGTTCGCCCAACCTGTTGGTCACCTATGCTGAAGCCACGTCTGGTAGACCTGCAGCCAAACTGACCACTGCAAGATGGATTACATCATGCCTAGGTCTGTGCTATGAGTTGACGGGCAAGGAGCCTCCCAGAGGGATAAGAGCTCATTCTACCCGCCATACTGCTGCATCGGTGGGGCTTCCAGGGACATCCCTATCCAGGAAATCTGTCGGGCTGCCACCTGGAAGTCAACAAACACCTTCATTACCCATTACCACATCGACCTTGAGTCACATCGGGATGCTGGTTTTGGGGCTTCGGTTCTCCAGTCTCTGTTTCCTAAGTAGGGGGTTGTGCGCCTTGCCACCCTCCTCCCAGAGAACTGCTAGGAGTCTGCCAAAGAGTGTGGATGAACAACATGTCCATGCTCCTAGAAAAGCAGGTTACTCACCTGTAACAGTAGTTATAGGCAGGGCTTGACAAATTTTAAAATTAGGTACTTGTCCACGGACAAGTGGCTTGTCCAAAAGTAGTTGTCCCAGTGCTTGAGTTGGTAGTCCCGGTATAAAATGGCATATTTTTAATGGAAAGTATCAAACTACAGAAAACTCAATGGATTTATTGTAATATGTTATTTAGTGTTGAAATAGACAATAAGGAGAATAAATATGATTTTATTTTTGTCAGCGGCATGGTGAGCATAGACAGAATTAGCATCAACAGCGAAGGGCTGACAGTCAAGTGTGGTTGCAGCAGCAGCACAGTGAGAACATCATTACAGCAGAGTAGCAGACACAGCATCAGCATCGGGAAAAGTTACAGGAAGCCTGAGCTTGCTCCAGCTGGAGCATCATATTCAGTCATGTCATCATCAAGACTAGTGACAGCCTCAGGGACATTTTACGTGTTGAATCAGCAGAACTAGTAGTTGAACTAGCATGACCATGAATGTATGCGTGTGCCAGGACCAGATAGTAGCCAGTGGTTGATAAGCTTGAACGGATCAAAGCTGTCTAATGCAGGGCCTTCAACTGCTATATGCAGAAGTGACTGGAGTGTCATCAGCCAAACTTGTTCTTATTTTTGTTTTTATAAGATTCTGAATGGAGAATACTCTCACATTTAGCTGTAGACACAGTCATAGCCAGTAACACTTCTATTAGGTCAAGGATGTGAGCAAGCTGGGCGGTTTCTCTCGTAGCTGATAGTGAATACACTTGCAGATATAGGCTATATCAACTGCAGACTTGAGGCATTGCTTTTAATGCAAATACTCCCTTTTATACTGGTTATGTGATCTTCAGGAAAAAGTTGTGAAAGTAGTCTAATAAATGACTTAAATCAGTTGTGCAAATTGTGCAAAGTTCTTCTCGTGACAGATCGAAATTTTTGAAATCTAAGCAACTGAACCATTTTAGAGGTTCTTCCAAGAAATTCCGAAAATGCTGATCAATGTAAGATACTGCTGCATCTATTAAACTGTGCAGCTGTGTATCAGTCGTAAAATTTACTTCTGGACAGTTCCCTCTGAAAGTAAAAGGAACAATTTTGTCCTCGCTGCTATGTTTTGAAATGAGATAGTTCATTGCATTTCTCTGCAGGATTATATTGGTTTAGAAATGATGTCAAACTTTTCTGGTCTTGTTTTTAGCTCAGTCAACTGGAGTAAGCATGTATCAACGAGTTGGGGGACTTCTAATATTAGTAGGTCATCCTTCTGAAATTCAAGTGATAAATTTTTCAATATTGGCAGAAAATCTTGAAGAATAAACAGTGATTTTACAAACTGTACTGCGTCGCATCTCTTTGAAGTGCCTTTGCTTTGGCCCCATCATCACCCAGCAGAGTTTGAGACATGTTCAAGATGTTGAATTGCTGTAGGCAGGTTGACTTGAACAGCATGAACTGAGCAGCGTCTTACTTGCAAGCCAACGCACTTGCTTTATTGCACTTGAAATGAGCCAACTTGGTGTGTATGACATCTGCTATTTCCTGCAGTTCCTAAGTTTCTTGGGGCTGTAGTGGTAAAATTTAAAAATTCCTTTCAAGGTGTTTTCTACTTTTTGAACAAAGGGATTTTTTTCATGACGTCGAGAACTGCTAACTCCAGTTTGTGGGCTACGCATGGCTATTACAGTGGGGTCATGTTCTCGGATTTTTGCTATGGTGCCACCGTATGGCCCATCATCACACTGGCACCATCAAGTTGGCACATACAAGAACTGGTCCGGGTCTGCTCACATCAAGGTCCGCAAAGAAAGATCAACAGACTCAAGTGTGGAGGTTATTGCTTTAAAAACTCCATATGCGTGAGAATGTTTGAGGTACAGCTTTAATTAACACAGTTGTAAGCTTTTTCTGCACCATCAACAAAACGAAGGAAGACATTTTTCCACTGTACAGTGCTTGCATCTGTACTGCCATCTGCAAAACGGTAACGAATTTTGTATTTTGACAGTCTGGATCTGTGTTTTAGACATGACAGCTGATATTGCGTTACAGAAATCTCTGGCGTTTACCATTTCGTAATTGCTGCTAGAGTTTAACCCCATTTTTTCTTGGCAATGTGAAAACCACTCCATATCTGAGAGAGGGCGTAAATTTTAGCCAAGGAATATGCGGTGTTAAATAAACTACCTCATTTTATTTTAGTGACTTCCTGCATCTGAGAAAATGTGTGATATATTGCAGTTTCAGATATGTTAAAATTGACTGCATGTTCACCAGTTTAAATGACTATACTGGTTTGCACAAATTATATGTGGATTTGATTTCTCATGGGCTCACGCGTGCTCAATTCTGAAATTATTTGAACCAGTGGCAAACACGTTAGGTTTTTGAATAAGCAGGAGTCGCAAGAGTGGGATATTTCACAGGCAGAGAGCAGTACATGGCGTATTTTTGGTCATCATACCTTAACCAGGTAAACTGATTTAGCCAGTGATGCTGAAATGTTGACCTTTTCAACATAATATTTTTATCTTTACTTATTTTCTCATCAGACTTTAAGTTTTCATTTCCTCATCTAAAATCAAAGGTCGCTTTCTGCTGCTGCTATAATTTTTCTCACTCATTTCAGAAATTGGTATGACCAAGTCAGATTGATCACCTGTTATGTCTACAAATACTACAGACCCAGACTGAGAATCATTGTTTTGGTCGTTTTCCTGACTAGGGTAGTAAGGACTGGAGTGCTGGTTGGGACTGGCTTGACTGTGAAGAAGTCTCCGAGTCTGCATCTTTACTTTTGTTCCTGAAGATGAGATGGAAGATTGTTTTCCAGTCCAAAGGGAAAATAAAGTAGTTTGCTTTGGCTTATTTTTTACCTTCTAATGCAATTGTAAAAAATATTGAAATATTGTTGTACACAATAAAATTGTATTTTATATTTGTGTGTGTTGTGTAATATTTTACCTGAAGCTGTTGTGCTTAGAAGTTAGTGCTTATGCTTAGAACACTAGTACAAAAGGGCCTGTGGGCAGGACAACAGAGTAGGTGGGAGTAGGAGTGAGAGGGAGGTAGAGGTGGTGGTGGTCACCAAGTACTACTCTTCCGCAGTTGTTAACCCCAAGTTCCTCTACGGTCCTTCAGGGCAGGTTAGGTCTCTCACAGCCACTTACGCACACCTCCACCAAAGAAGAGTTTGTGTTTGTTTACCAACAAATGTTTTTCCCCTTAGTTTGTATTAATTGCTTATTTCTATGAAGTCTGCAGTTGTTCCCCAAGTTCCTTCCTCTACCCTCTAATGCAGCAGGTTTTATTTGTCTCACACACCTTCGCCAAAGTCAGTAATATGCAAGTAGCTACACTAGGTGGTTTATTTGTTTTTTTCTGTGTAGCACAAAATGGACCAAAAGTCCGCAGTTGTTGAAGTCCATCGAGGCTCTACCCTCCCAGGGCAGCAGCACTTCAGGTTGGTTAGGTCTTACACACACAGCCACACAATGTCTGTCACACTGTCCTTCAGCAAAGTAGTTAATATATAGGTAGCTAGGCTAAGGCTAGGTTTATTTAGGTTCTGTGTATCACAAAAAATGTTTTCCCCTTCAGTATAGTTTATATCTAATAAGTCCATGCAGGCGCAGTTCCCCAAGTTCCTCCTCTCGCCCTGGGCAAGAGGGTGTTAGGGTCTCACGCCACAGTGTCTCGTACACCTTCATCAAAGTAATAGTAATATATATAGGACTAGGTAGGTGGTTTATTTAGGTTTTCTGTGTATCACAAAAAATGTTTTCCCCTTCAGTATGTAGGCAGGCGCAGTTGTTCCCCAATCCCCAAGTTCCTCTACCTCTCAGCCTGGGGTGCACCAGCGCAGGATATTGGGTCTCACAGCCACATAGTGTCTCGCACACCTTCACCAAAGTAATAATAATAATATAGGTAGGTAACTACACTGGGTTTTTTTTTTGTGTTCCTATAGTTTATTTTTCTGTTAATCCCAAAGTCCCTCCTCTACCCTGGCTCTCAGGGCAGCAGGTTACACCTTCACCAAAGTAAGTAGGAGTAGGGGTTAAGGGGTATAGGTAGCAGATGCCAGACTAGCAGCAGTAGCAGGCAGTTGGGTTGGTTTTCTGTAGCTAGCAAAAAAAGTTCCCAAGTTCCTCTACCTCTCAGCCTGAGGGCAGGTTATTAGGTCTCACAGCCCCAGCTACACACAAACACTAGCTAGATTTAGGTACTTAAGTGTACTAATTATTAGTCGCACCCCCCAGTCAGCAGAGTAAGTTTAGTTGACTCTCAGACACAAACACATACACATACAGCCCTCTGATTCACTACTGCAGTGCGGCTGCCTGCTTGCCGTTTATTTTTTATTTATCTTCTCCTCTCCAAGTTAAAGTTTCTTAATCAGCACTCCCTGAGTCTCCTCCACAGAGTCCACGCTTGTCTCTCCCCGCCCAGTCTCTCAACTGATCCGCCACCCCTCAGGCCCTCAGTGCCCTCTCGTATTTTGTAGTGTAGTATTTAGTATGCGGCCCCTCAGGCAATCGTTTCTCTCTCTCCCCACTCCCCACCACGCAACCACCCACCACAAGCTAGCAGCAAAAATGCCTCTGCTCTCTGCAAGTGTCCGTAGCGAAATGGCGCATTTTCCATCCCGTGCCAGCTACCGACACACTCAGCTCCTCCTCAAGCTGCGTCTCCTCCAATAGTAAGGGATGGTCACGTCACAGCAAGCTCTGCCGCTTCTGTAGTCCTGCCCAACCTGTCTTCATGCTCCACCAGTGCTCCACTGCTCCCAGCCCCCGAGATAGAGTGCCTGCTAGCGCCTGTAACAGGGGCGCGCATTCCAGACCAGAGTGCCACATGACTACAGTTGTGGCTATCAGGTGACTGAGCCTCCGAGGGGGGGGGGGGTTGTTGTGCTGCTGAGAATGTCGCCGCTGCGGAGCTGCCACCTAGTGGCTGGGAAAAATGAAACAAAAAATAAAAAAAAAAAAAAAAAAAAGATTTGTTAGTCCGCGGGACAAGCAGTGCACAGCAGACTGCTTGTCCCTGGTTAAAAAATAATTGTTCAGGACGTCGGGCTACGGGATTTGTCAAGCCCTGGTTCTCGGAGTGGTATATGTTCATCCACACGCATCCAACCGATCTCCCCGGCTTTTGGTGCATCACCTTGCTTCCAGCGGGCTATGATCTGGCGTCATGGGGCGGAGCCGAAGTATTTACCACCCGGGTGGGAGGGAGGAGCCAGCTTGAAGACTTCCGGCAAGATTTAAAGGGGAAAGGGACATGCCAAAGAGTGTGGATGAACAACATATACCACTCCTAGAACTACTCTTACAGGTGAGTAACCTGTTTTTACTGCTTTATCTTTCTCTATAGCAAAGTGTTTCTTACAGGGTATATTTTCTGTGAAATTATTGCAGTTGGTACTTTACAGGTTTCCCAGTTTTATCTGTCAATAGGATAAGCTTTCAGGGCTACTGCATTTGTTGCTGGCTGATCGTTTCTGCTCTTACCTCCTTGTTTCTTTTGTTTGTGGTTGTTCTTTTGCAACAGGGGAAGGGCCCAGCCACCCACCCCCATCCCCAACCACCCCACACTACACTCCTTTTATAGGGTAGCATAGTCGTGACATTTTCTGTAGCAAAGCAGGAAGGGGTGGATCAGAGTATCCACACATTGACCTCATTTACAGGGGCACTAGTAATTTAACTTGTTATAACAAGATATCTAAAAACAATCAAAACACAAAATCAAGCTTTTGCTTTCATGTTCTTCCTTCTAATTACTCTGACCAGGTTATAAACCCAGCAACTTACCTGGAATGGATATCATTAACTGCAGGTACTGTGGAACACTTTTCAGAAGAGCAGTTTTACAGGTTTTAGGACACTATTGTACATGCTGGGCCATTGGAGACCTAAGGGCTCAGCTCCAAGCAGCATGGGCAGAGATTGCGCGCCTCAAATTGCATATTCAAGCGGAAATGTATTATAAGAACCTCCTGCCATTTCCCCAACATCCAACAGAAGCACCTTGACCGCAGAGGGTAGTTGGTCTGGGAGGTTGGCAAGTGGTTAGGAGGGGCAAATCGAGTGCCCCATCACTCTGTTCTCTCCAACATATCACCTCCACAAACCATATAAAAACTACAAACAGGTATCTACCTCTTTCTCCGAAATCAAACAAAGGGGCAGAGGACACTGTAGAGCAGGATACTGCAGCAAAGGAGCTGGCGCAACAAAACTCTCCCAAAACAGGAACCAAAACAAAAAAACAAAAAGGAAATCCAGAAAACTTCTGATCATAGACTCCATGATTTGGGGAGTTGATGCGTGTCTCCAGCCAGGGGTAATAGTCAGATGTCTCCAAGTACATCAGCTTGGAGAGACCTTGACCGCATTGATAAAATTGTTCAGTAAGCAGGAGAAAACATTGATGTCCTGGTACACATAGGGACTAACTATCATCAGCCGGTCAGTTGTGGAGACCAAGGAACACCTAACCAGGCAGGCTGGGTGACAAACTATCATCCATTTCATCCAGCATCTCCTTTTCTGAGATCCTGCCAGTCTGGGAGAGGGGGACAGATGGACGGAAGGTCAGAGAAGGGAAGATAGGGGAGCTAAACATGTGGCTCAAGGGCTGGTGCCAGGAAAAAGTCACAAATTTGTGGGGAACTGGCAACAGTTTTTGGAGCCAAAGTTCTTTAAATTTGATGGACGGCATCTGACTAAGGAGGGAGTCGGTGCATTGGGGCAGAACTTTGATGTCTTTTCAGAATATGTAAACGAGCAAATTGGGAGAGAGGGGCATCCAAACGTCGATGGGAAGAACACCCCCCCCAGCTAGTGGTCAAACAGGAGTTCAGCATGTTTGTAGTTCATTTGCATCACCAGGTAAAGAAAAAGGTCCAGCTCACAGGGGAAACACCGGACCTTGCCCAACAACTAACACACCGAAATCTGACCAATTGAAAATCATTTGCACAAATGCTCGCAGTCTGGGAAATAAGATCCCAGACCTGCAGGCAATAATGACAGAGGCTAAACTGGGCATAGTAGTCATTAGCGAGACATGGTTTGCCAGTAACCACACTTGGGAGACTTCAGTACCTGACTGTGTACTGTTCAGAAGAGGCCGAGGTGCCAAAAAAAAAAGGGGGGGGGGTGGTGGAGTGGCCCTTTGTCAATTAAAATATCGAAACTACAGAAATTCTGAATACACATAAGGAGCCAGAAGAACTGTGGGTCACCCTGGAAACAGGAAATGGGACAGCCATACGAACTGTGGTTGTGTACAGGCCTCCAGACCAGGGGGAGGACAGACACGTTACTGTTTGAAGATATACAAAACATGACAGCTAAAGGGGAGATTATGATAATGGGAGACTTCAACATGCCAGATACAAACTGGTCAAAACCAGCAGGGACATCTGCCAGAACTAGACACATGGTGGATTCCCTGCAGGGCGAGGGCCTCAAACAACTGGTACAACAACCCACAAGAGACAGGGCTATCCTAGATCTATTACTAACAGGGAAAGGATCACAGATCTCCAGGTAGGTCACCTGGGTGCCAGTGACAATCACATGGTATGGTTCAATTTGGGCACTACAACAAA
The DNA here is from genome assembly GCA_016271365.2 of Neoceratodus forsteri. Taxonomy (NCBI): domain Eukaryota; kingdom Metazoa; phylum Chordata; order Ceratodontiformes; family Ceratodontidae; genus Neoceratodus; species Neoceratodus forsteri. The sequence continues at coordinate 445,108,002 of CM028132.1, read as the reverse complement.
TTCATCCCATTCCAAGGCAAAAATATGGGACTTCAGAGGAGCTGACTTTGATAAGATGGCCATCAGAGTTAAGCTAGCCCTGGCAAAAAAAAAAATACAGGTGAGGAGGGGAGTACAGGCAAGGTGGGCAAGCATTAAAGATGCAATACTTGAAGCAACATCCCATTGTGTTAGTGAGAAAAGGAAGTGCAAAAGAAGAAGGAAATCACTTTGGTTCTCAATCACAGTAGTAGAAAAGGTCAGAGCCAAAAGGTTGGCTTTCAGGAAACATAAGGGAGTGCAGCAGGATGAAGATAGGGAGGTATACCAAACTTCCCTAAGGGAAGCAGGGAAGGCAGTAAGGCAGGTAAAGGCCCAAACCGGGGAAACACTAGCACAAACGGTAAGAGAAGGTGACAAGACTTTCTATAGATACATTAGTGAAAGGAGAAAGTCCAGAGTTGGGTATTGCTAAGATCAAAGGGGATAAGGGGGCATGTGAGGAGGAGGACCATGTAAAAGCATCTATCCTAAATAGATACTTCTGCTCAGTATTTACTGAAGAGAAGGTAGGGCAGGGCCCACAGCTCTGCACCATGGACACGGGGTAGGGAGGTGTGCACTGGTCCCTTCACAAAAGAAAGGGTCCTGCAAGAGCTTGATAAGCTCAGGGTGGACAAGGCAATGGGACCTGATGGCATACATCCCAGGGTACTAAAGGAGCTAAGGGTGGAACTAGCAGGACCATTATCAGAACTGTTTAGTGAGTCTCTGAGCACAGGAGCGGTCCCAGAAGACTGGCGAAGGGATCATGTGATCCCGCTCCACAAGAGTGGTAGCAGGGAGGAGGCAGGGAGCTACAGACCAGTCAGTCTTACCTCAGTAGTGGGCAAGATTATGGAGACACTCCTTAAGGAAAGGATAGTGCAATACCTGGAATCCATAGGAGCGCAAGATCCAAGACAGCATGGGTTTACCAAAGGAAGGTCCTGTCAAACTAATCTCAGATTTCTTTGACTGGGTAACCAGAGTGGTGAACCAAGGGGGAGCAGTTGATGTTGCCTACCTTGACTTCAGCAAAGCTTTCGATACTGTTCCACATAGAAGATTGATTAATAAGCTGGGTAGGCTCGGGGTGGGTCAGACGTTTGTCAGCTGGGTGGCAAACTTGTTGATGGGCAGAAAACTGAGTGTTGATAAAGGGTATACAGTCAGAAGAGATGCAGGTCACAAGTGGGGTACCTCAGGGATCAGTCCTGGGGCCAGCCCTCTTCAGTATCTTCATCATTGACATTGCAGATGGACTGGAGGATAAGGTTTGTTTGTTTGTAGATGACACCAAGATCTGCAACAGAGTAGATGATCCAAATGGGGTGGGCAGAATGAGAAGAGATATGGATAAACTAGCAAAATGGTGGGAAGAGTGCAACTGGGGTTTAACGCAAAGAAGTGCAAGATCATGCACATAGGGAAGAGAAACCCTGAAGCCACCTATAGGCTGGGAGAGGAGTTGCTGGCAGTCACAAGGGAAGGAGGAGACTTGGGCGTCATCACCGATGACCTGAAATCATCCAAGCAGACCTCTAAAGCAGTAGGTAAGGCTAGAGGGATGTTGGGGTGTATTAGTAGGGGTATCACAAGTCTGAAGAGGGAGGTAATAATCCCTCTTTACAAGACACTGGTTAGGCCCCATCTGGAGTACTGCATGCAGTATTGGAGACCACACCTTCACAAGGACATTAACCAAATTGAGGCAATCCAGAGAAGGGCAACCAAAATAGTGCAGGGAGTGCATCAGAAAACATAGGAGGACAGATAAACTGAACTCAAGATGTATACCCTAGAGCAAAGGAGGGAGAGAGGTGATATGATTGAAACATTCAGACACCTTAAGGGCATTAACAAGGTGAGTATCTAACATGTTTCAATATGAGAAAAATAGCAGGACAAGCGAACACAGCATGAGATTAGAGGGAGGCCTATTAAGGGGTGATGTGAGGAAGTTCTTTTTCACAGAAAGGGTGGTGGATACGTGGAACGACCTACTTCAGGAAGTGGTGTATATGAATACAGTGCAGGGCTTCAGAAAGGCATGGGATAGGCACAAGGGAGCAATACAGATGTGTATGAATAGATAAGACATTGACAGAGCAAAGGCTTATGGCACATTCATAAGGTAGAAAAAGAAATGGGCAGACTGGATTGGCCTTGCGGTCCTTATCTGCCATCAGCTTCTATGTTACTTATCCAACCACTGGCAGTTCCACTGGAAGGTGGTGATTGGCCTGAGATCTTCAAGCTAAGCTCTTCCCATCACCTGGGGGGGGGGTTCTATACCCCGACTGTGCCCTGTGATGTCAGATCTGTCTTTGTGCTGGAAGAACAGGTCACCTCCTTTGTGATCCGCTTAGGAGTTTCTCTGTGGCATTGGCAAACCGCTATTTTGAAGTTCTTCAGTACTTCAGCGGTTTCCTTGACTCCTTCTCCACCTTCATGATGGATCGAAAAAAAAGGCAGGTTTTAAATTATGCATTAAGTGCCACCAGAAAATGTTGGTCACTGATTCGCATGACTTTTGGTTTTTACTGCTATGCGGGCAGCCCGATGTGGCTGGGTGCAGCCTTTGTCTTATCTGTGCTTTCTTGAGTCCCTTGAGGACAGGAAGCTCCTGCTCGCAATGGGTTGCGCTTTGGAACAGGATCTGAAAAATCGCTATAAAGATGGTAGAAAGCCTTTTGTGGCTGCCAGTTCTGCAACTCAGTTAATGGCTGTTGAAACTGATGCGGCGGCAGCTGCGGCAGGCACCTCTTCGGTGTCAGCACTGTTCCCAGCTGTGTCCAGCATCGGAGGAGCTTTCACAGGCCAGTTCTGTGAATTGTACCAGTTCCTCCACACCATGGGGGAACAGACGTGCCCTCCACAGACCCCGGTCGAAGGCAGTCCAAGAAGTCTTCATACCACAGTCGCCAGTGTTGGGATGGGGAAAGATCTCTGTGTTGTCTGGCTCTTGATTCGCCTGACCGTTAGGTTATAGAGCACCCCGTGGCCGAAGGGCAAGTCGAGAGCGCATAGTGTCAGCCGATGAGTCAGTTGATGTAAAATCTGATCTACCAGCCAGCTGAAATCTTTCTCGACCCAGTTGCTCCATTGTCTGAGGATTAGGTATCGTAGACCTCTGTTTCTAGTCCTCGCCTGGCATGATATGGCTTGATCGGTGTTCCTGTTTGACGCTGCTGAGGACAAGCCTTCAGCTGATGGGTCCTCCAAGCACATGCTGTTGATTGGCATGTTATTTACTGCGAGCACCAGGAGGACCATACTGGCCGTCGACTTGGTGGTTGAGGTATTTGTGCGCTCAATCTTGCTTGACCGATAGGTGCTACGAGGAGTTCCTCTGGAAGCAGTGGGCCATCACAGGGAGCGTAGGGTTCTACCCTATAGACCAGTGGTCGCCTTGCAGCCACCAGTGGTTCCCCTGCCAGCTTGGACCCCGCAGGTGCTGTCAGCACCTCCACCAGTCACAGTGGAGCCACCACCTTGACAGTTGTCTGCCGGCCCTCTGTGCAAGGAGGCTGATTGTTAGGCTCCCTGCTTGCTAGGCAGGTTGTCGGTGAGGATCACAGCGGGTGATGAGTCCCGGGAGGTCTGTGGTGAACTATGGCTGAAGGCTGTCTTTGAGGGATCCTTGGAGGACTCTTATCAGGAGTTGATGGCCTCCTCTGAGGCACCACTCTTTGACCAGGATGGAGTCGACGAGCCTTCCATTGATCAGGAGTCTATCGTTTGGTGGTGCTGTTCTGCCCCATTTCAGAGTTCACAGGCATCCAGTAGGAACCAGTCTAGAGGGCCAAGTACCCCCTTACAGGCTTCTTGGACCAGGATGAATTCCCAATGGTGGCCTTCCTGGTTATAGAGGCCACTTTGGGACCAACCCTGGAACTTTGGCAGCACCCAGCAGCCTACCTGGCACCTAGATCTTCTGACAACAGTGACCCAGCCGATGTAGGACACCATCCTGTGGTGGCTGTTCCCAGAGAATCTGGAGGAAGGAATCCTGTTTGTCCGTGCAGAGATGACATCACACTGACGATGGATGCATGTCTGAATAGGATGGAGAGCACACCTGGGGGACCACATGACCCGCAGTTTCTGGTCTCCCAGGGAGTCCCGTCACCACATAAACCTTCTAGAGCTCCGTGCAGTTCGATAGGACATAATAGAACTTACTTTGCTGATCAGGTCATTCGGATGTACGACAGTTCCACGACCATGTCTTACCTGAACAGACAGGTTGTCACACACTCCCTTTCCTTTGTGTCCGGGGGGTTGCAGTTGCTCCTTGTGCACTGCCTAGGCGTCAGTGTCTGGGTGATTCCACATGGGGAGATCAGCAGGCGGGTGGGAGCGTCATTACGTGAGGGTCCCTGAATCAGGGTGGTGAGCCACTAGTTTTTCCTGTTGGGCTCACCTTCAGTGGCTCTCTTTCTCCTTAAAGAATACCAAACTGAGGCTGTTTTGTCCCCACAGTCCGGGACACTGATGGGAGATGTCTTCAAGACCCTGGACCCCATGCCTCGTGTAGATCTTTCCTTCCTTCTCCTTGATCCACAGGGTTCTGGTCAAGGTGAGGCAGGACAAGGCGTGGATGATTCGTTTTTTATTATATTTTATTAGTTTAGTTGCATACTGTAATACCAAATGTAATACAGAAATACATTCAGAGACAGCATATAAAATAATGGGCAAATATAGCAGTATACATTCAAGTACTTCTAGATGTGAGGGATCTTTACTTGGATTTGACTGTCTTTAACAAAGGCATATTACCCATAATAGACAGTGATGATGGTAAGAGAAATATTAAAGATATCCCCACTATAATCCAGCTCACAGAAGGAATGAACCTGAGGAAAAGTCCCTTCAAATTCCTTCCCTCCAACCCCTGCCATCTTCAGGGGCCCCACACAGTTTTGGGCATTATATTGTGTATTCAAGGAGGAAACTCTGTATAATGTCGTAGTTGGTAGAGTGTCCCAATATTTCCAACGGTTGTCAAAACTGTGGGTATTAGTACTCATTTTAACTGAAATCTCTCCAAATTATGTATTTCATATGTCTGTTTTCTCCAAGACTTATTGGTCGGGAGCTGAGTGGAAAGCCAAAGACGTGTAATAATCTTTTTGGCCACTAAGACCAGCAGAGTTAACATTCTAAAGAGCATCCCCTGGACTTTAAGCCCAGTAGGGGGCACTGCTGTCAAGATAAAGGTCTGGGTGAGTATCTCCGGCCTCTAATATATGGCATTTAGCTCTGCTGTAATCTCTTGCCAATATCTCAAAATATATGGGCATGACCACATAATATGCACCATCCCTGCCTCATCTTGTCCATATCCTCTCCAACACATTCTGTCTGTCTCCTGAAATTTGCAGTGATATCTGTGTTCTAAAGAACCTTATTCTGGCCTTCCATGCATACTCCCGCCAATAAATATTAGAGGAGATTCTGGAATATAGTAAAGCTGAGGTTTGCCATTGATCAGCCTCTAATCCAATGCCCATTTCTCATGGCCACTTAATTGTAATGTAATCCAATGACACATTGCCCGTGCTGTATGACCTTTGTGCCAAATATAAGCCCCAGTGACATGTTCCTGTACTTGCCCTCTTAAATGGTGCATCACCATTTGAAGCAAAAGAGAGGGGAATTCAGCTGCTCTTGATAGGGTGGTCTCAGGTGGTACCAGCCTATTTCTAAGGGCCATGTAGGGCATGTATTGATTATTCAGAAGCTTGTACTCTGTAAGCGGGGGAAAAAGAATGAATACTTATTATACCCACTAATTGAAAGGTATAACTGAGATCAAACCTCTCCCATTGCTAGATCGGGATCATGGAGAAGTATCGTCTCTCCGATGGGGATATTGAGGATCTCCACATTTGGAACCAGCTTCTAAAAAATGCTGAAATAAATTTCGTGGACCGTGCGAGTGGTAGGTACCCCGGTGGGTCCCCCACAATAAAAGACTGGAAGCTCTCCAAACCATTAAGTGTGACCTCAATATCCTTCCAGTATGCGGTATAATGGGTGGCCGCAAGTAACGGATATGTGGTTTTGAGCCGCTTGAGCACATCTTTTCATGTTTGGAGGATTTAATCCCCCTTGCACCCTGGACAGCTGCAACGTGGAGTATTTCACTTGGGGTATTTTAACCCCCCACCCCACCACCGACAAACCTAGAGATTAATTTGTCCCATGTTTGGAAATAGGTGTTTGAAGGGAGCACCGGGAGAGTTTGCAAACAGAGCAGCAAGTGAGATAGAATATTCTGCTGTACCATTTCAACTCTGTATAGGATCCCCATAGGGAGTAAGGCCATCCTGGACAAGTCGGAAGTAATTTGTTGAGTAATAGGTTCATAGTTCATCAAATCCAGGTATATCATCTTACATGGTATTTTGACACCTAAATATCTTTTCTAGGGACATGGATATGTTGTTCATCCACACTTATTGGCAGGTCCCTTGCCGCTTTAAATCTTGCCGGAGGGTCTTCAAGCTGGCTCCTCCCACCCACCCGGGTGGTAAAACTCTCGGCTCCGCCCCATGACGCCAGATCTTCCTTACCGCTTGGAAGCTCAGGTTCCTCCTTAGCGCTGTCGTTGGACTGGTTCCTGGAAATTTGGTCTTGAAATCTTTTAGAAGAAATTTTGATATCTTCTCCTCGCTCGGCGATGGCTCAATCCATTCCCGGCCCTGGGGCGCCCGTTTTTTTCCTCCAGGAGAGACCCGCACTCCACGTGCGTTTACTGCATTGACCTGGATCATGATCCTCAGCTTTGCGAATCTTGTGCTCTTTCGGCCAGCTCTCGGGAGTACCGCGCGGCCTGTTCGGGGCTCGGACATCCGGTAGTTTTCCCGCTCCGGAAAATCCCTCGGATCGTCGGGCGTCCGCTTCGGCTGTTTCTGAGCAGCTTGAATCCGCTGGGGGCGACTCCACCTCCCTCTTCCTCGGTTGTGGCGTTTTTCCCGCTGTCCTTGGGTTCTACTCATTCAGCTTCATTCAAGGAGCTTCGTCAGTTTCTCTTCTTGAAAGGAGAGGGACCCCTGGGACCTTCCCCTCGGCCCAATTCCAAGGGGCCACAGGCGGGGTCCCTTAAACCGGCCGAGGCGGGCGGAAACTCCTCCTCCCTGTAAGCCGGCCATCCGGCTCGGTCGAGCATGTGGCTTCGGCCTGTGGCCTCTCGGTGTCCCCGTCAGGTCAGCCGGCCAGGACCCCCGTCGACGTGGCCAAGCCCCTCGGCACGTCATCTGGGCAGTCTCCTGCTAGTGCCGCATTTCCTTCGCCGGTTTCCCCGGTGGAGGCTGAGGTTCTGCCGGTACCCTTGGGTCGACAGTCCTCTGCCAAATTCTCCGAACCGAAGGAGGAGCGGGCGCGCTCCGCTCCCTCTCCAGCCCGCCCTCGGTTTCCCCGAGGATTCGGGTCTCTGTCTCGGTCCTCCTGTCTGTCTAGCCGGCCACGCCGACCTCGGCGTTCTCGGTCGGAGCACCGAGTCAAGTCGTTTTGCTGTTCTTCCTCATCCCCCCTCCTCGGATGAGGAGTGGCTTCGATGCCATTGGCGTCGACATTACGAGGAACTTATGTGGCGGCAGATGCTGTTGTCCGGAAGTCAATCGAGCCCGATTAATTCTCCGGCTAGTAAGCAGCCGCCTGACGCAGCCGCTCGAGGTAATCGAGGAGCCCTCTTCAGGGCCGGTTGCTCGCCCGATCCTTGCTGCCCCTCCACCTTCGGCGGAACCCGGGCCGGACCATGACCTGTTTCGCAGGTCACTCGGTCCCCTCACTTCCGCCCGCCCTCGGTGGATGAAGTGACTCTGGCCTACGGCAGCTTTTTGCAGACTCTGAGCCTGACGTCGGCTCCGTTATGTTTCCTTGCAGGGAGGACCCATGGTCTTCCCCGGAACATTCTGTGGACAACGGCCCATCGTCCTCTTTGGGTCTGCTCCCGCTTATCTCGGAATTCACCAGAATGCAGCTCCAGCCCGTTTCCAAACGGTCACCTTACCCCCTTACGGAGATTCTGGACCGAAGGGGCCCTCCCTCGGAGGCCTTCTCGGTGGCTGAGGCTATCGTGGGCCCAGCCTTGGAGCTCTGGCGGTGGCCTACTTCCTGCCCTGCGTCTTCGGCCAGGGTGGCCAGGAAGTACCCTGTCCCTGTCGGTTCTCTGCCCGGTTTCTCGGAGCACCTCTCGCCTGAAGGGGTAGTTACCGACAATGTTTTCCAACGTTTTGGAAACACTAGGGACGTGGTTAGGCCCCCTGACAGAGTCCAGAAGGATGGACTACGTCGGGCGCAAAGGTTTACGCCGCGTCCTCCCTAGGCCTCCGTCAGGCCAGCTCGGCGGCACTGATGGCACACTGTTCCCACGCCCTTTTGGGCTCCCTGGATGAGGTCCTGCCTCATCCTCCAGCCGACCTGCGGACCACGGTCCGGCGGGTTCGGGACCAGGGTAGGGCGATGGCAAAACAGCAGCTTCAGTCGGCCCTGGATCTGGGCGACTCCTGTGCCAGATCGGTGGCGGCCGCAGTGGCCATGCGCCGCAGGGCGTGGCTGAGGTTATCCTCTTTTCCTTGGAAACCCAGCATGAGTTGGCGGACACCCCTTTCTTGGGGGCTGACCTCTTTGGCCCTGGCGTGGAGGGACATATCCAGGGGCCCGAGAAGTCCGATGCCACTCCGGACTCTGTCAGTCCCGCCCGGAGGGACAAGGGCAGCCCTCAGCCATTGCGTAAGCCCCTTGGCCCCCCTACCCCTACAGCTCGACCGGCCCAGCTCAAGGGCCAGCAGGCATGCGCTGGGCGGCCTGTTGCCAGACCAGCGTCTTCCTCCAAAAGGAAGCAGGGAAGTAGGGGTCCGAGAGCCCCCTCGGCCTCTTCCTCTGTCAAGCCTGCTCAGTGACGGGCTAAAGGGGAGCTGTCCCCAGCACTGTCGACCCTGCCTGGGCATTCCCCGTGGGGGGACAGCTCCGCACCTCTTCCTCTTGGGTGGTGCTAAGGATAGCCCTGTGCGGGTTGCGAACAGGTTTCCTCTTGAGCTGTTACCCCACAGGGATCTTGGGTCCACAGACTCCTCGTCTGACTGCTGAGCTGACTTGCCTGGCCCCCTAATTAGAGGTGGTCAGGAAGGCGGTGGGCCTCCTTCCGACCCGGGGTTCGAGTCCAGGTGTTCCTGGCCTCAAACGGACGGGGGGCTTGCGCCCATCCTTCGGCACGACGGATGGTCCCTCTGCCGATCTCCCATCCTCAGTTCGAGGTGTGCGGCTTCCTCCTGGGCCTCCAGGATGTACTTCCTCCTCGTTCCGTCCGTTCTTGAGAGACCCCTCCCTTTCTCAGGCGAGAGGTCTCCTTACGAGTTCCTGGCCAGGCCCTTCGTTCTCTGCTCCGCAGTTTCTGCGGCTTCGAAGGGTCCGGGCGTAACCCCACCCGGATGGCGGCCTGATTAATACCTTCCAGGCTTACTTTGGTTTCCCTTACCGGAACCACATTGGAACTCGTGCCTTAGCAGGTGAGGTTTTCTCTGGGACTAGGCTCGACTCTTGACTCCGAGCTCGGCTCCGGGCGGTCAGGGCTGAGGTTCTTCCTCCCTTACCCAGTCAGGTTGACCGGGTAATTGTGCCCTTCCAGGACCTCCTGCACCTCCCGGGCTCTTGGCGGCTGAGTTCCCCTAGTGGGACGGGCCTGCCAGTGGTCACAGTGCTGCGTTCCTCTGACCAGTTCGTGACTACAGCCCAGGAGTTAGTGGAGCGCTCCTCTCCGGACCGTTCCAGCTCCTGCAGGTGAACATCCTGTTCGTCCCCCCCCGGGTCGACGGTCTTCTCCGACCGATGCTTCTCAGATGGATGGGGGTGTCCATCTAGGGGCATACAGAGTGCTTCGCCTCTGGTCCTTCGGGAGTCCCGATGTCCTCTCTACCCGCTGGAGCTCCAGGCGGTCCACTTAGCTTGCACCGCTCGCTCCGTTTGTGCGTGGGTCTAGTGGTTTAGTCCATCCGGACAGCACCACAACCTTGTGCTACCTGCCCCGCCAGGTTCGGTCGAACCCCTTGCCTCGGCGTAAGGAGGTTCTCCGCATTGGGTTTTTTCGCGCAGTCGGAAGCGGGTTCCCAGCCTTCTGATGGCGGGAGCCTCCAATTCTCTGGCTACTGCCGTAAGCTGGACATAGGCTGCGCCTCATGAGTGGTTTTTTTCCTGCCGGAGGTAGCACAGGATTTTCTCCCTCCTCCCTCCAGGGAGAATACGAGGTCAAGGCTGCTTTATGCCTGCCCCCTCAGCAAGGTCGTCTGTAGGGGATGCCGTCGAAGCCCCAAGCCGGGCTCCTTCCGCCTCCTCCCCATTTCCCTTGACCTATGGGCAAGGCAAGGAGGGACTGGGCGCAGGTGATGCTGGTAGCCCCAGACTGGATTGCCAGCTCTGGTATCAGCTCTCCTCAGTCTCGGCCGCAGGCTCCGTGGCGGCTTCTAGTCTGCCCGGTCCTGATTTCCATTTTAGGGGAAGGTTTTCCTTCGGGACCTTCAATCCCTACACCTGTTGGCCCGGTCCCTGTGCGGCTAGGGGCCAGGCCTAGGGTCCTTCGGCAGGGTCCTCGACTTCCGAGGCGTCCTGCTAGGATTCGGCCAAAAATAATGCTCGTCCTCTTGGAAAAGTTCTCCATTTGATGATGGGATAGGGCCTGGCCCTCTCCCGTCCCTGGGCGAGTGTTTCGGACCATCTGCGTCTGTTCTTTGAATTAGGGCTTGGGCCGACGACCCTCTAGGTGCTTCTGTGGTCACCCCTGTCTTCCGGGCGCGGGCCGGGAGGCAGTCTGCACAGAATAGATGGTCTGGCACTTCTAGGCCTCGATCACGCCTCCCTTTGGGGAGAGTATCCCCATTCTGTGGGATCCTTGCTGGTATGGGCTTAGCTCACGAGCAAGCCATCCGAACCTTTGCACAGGTGCGAGTTTCCCCCACCTGTTGTGGAAGAACACTTTCTTGGGGCCACTCGGCCATCCAGGAGGTAGGGAGAGTTCCAGGCGCTCCTTTGAACCTCCCTATCTGGTCTTCCACAGGGACTAGGTTGTCCTGCGCCCCACCCGAAGTCCTTCCAAAGGCGATGGCGGAGTCTTCCCTTCGGGAGTATTGCCTCTGCCGGGGTTCATCCCCATTCACACCTCGGAGGTTGTATATAGGTTCCATAGGAACCTGTTTAACGCTCACCTACCCAGGGAGCGTAAAGCTGAAGTTCGGGAGAGGTTCGCCAGCTGTTTGTCATCTACGCTGTAGCCGCATCTGGCAGACCTGCAGCCAAGTGGACGACGAGCGGGTGGGTCACCCCTGCATAGGTCTCCACTATAGGCGGGCGGGCATGGAGCCTCCCAGAGGGATAAGTGCTCATTTTTACCCGTCGTCCGCTGCATCGGTGGGTGCTTCCGAGGATACTCTGGTCCGGATATCCGCAGGGCTTCCGCCTGGAAGCAGGCTTTACCGTTCCCCTTCCACATCGACCTTGGGTCGCGCCGGGATGTTGGTTGGGGCCTCGGTTCTCCAGTCTTTCTACCTAAGTAAGGGGTGTGCGCCTTGCCTCCCTCCCTCCTGGAGAACTGCTAGGAGTCTGCCAATAAGTGTGGATGAACAACATGTCCATGTCCCTAGAAATACAGGTTACTCACCTGTAACAGGAGTTCTAGGAATGGTATATGTTCATCCACACGACCCACCCGGCCTCCCCGGCTTCGACGCACAACCTGGCTTCCAGCAGGCTAGATCTGGCTTCATGGGGCGGAGCCGAGAGGTTTACCACCCGGGTGGGTGGGAGGAGCCAGCTTGAAGACCTCCCGGCAAGATTTAAAGCGGCAAGGGACCTGCCAATAAGTGTGGATGAACAACATATACTATTCCTAGAACTCCTGTTACAGGTGAGTAACCTGTATATCTCCACCCTGTTCCAACGGAATGGGAAGTCTGCCTTTAAAGTTCTAGAAGGTTGAAAAAAAATACGTTAAGACCTCTGTCTTAGTGTTGTTGACTTTGTAACTCGCCAGCTTACTAAATATATCTAACTGTGCCCAGACCGCAGGAACAGAGGTTTCTGGTACAGTAAGTCTCAACAGAATTATCTGCGAAAAGTCAATTTATGGGACCATCCCCCCCACACTTGGACTCCCTTTACCTGAATTTGGGCCCTAATATTAGCAGCTAGGGCTTCCAAATAGCGAATAAAGGGGATAATGGACAGCCTTGTCTGGTGCCTTTGGACAAGGGGAATGGTAAAGAAAGTATCCCATCTAGTTTAAGATAGGCTAGGGGCATGTGGTACATGGCTTGGATTTGGGAAATTAATTTATCGGGAAATGCAAGGCGTTTCAGGGTGGCCCATAGACAGGGCCAGGACACCTTGTCAGACGCCTTCTCGGCATCAGGACCGAGAAGGAGTAGTGGTATCTGCCTGTGGGATGCATATTCAGTGAGTAACAACACCCGCCTAATTGCATCATGTGCTTGATGCTTCATGATGAAGCCTACTTGATCACCATCGATTCAAGTAGGGAGCAGAACCGCCACCCTATTAGCCAATATTGACATAAATGACTTATAGTCACAGTTACGTTTCGAGATGGGTCGGTAAGAGGCCACCAAAGATGGATCCTTTCTAGGTTTAGGAATAGATGCCATTTCCATATATCTCCATGAGGGTGGTGGAGGTTGTCCCCCCTGAATATCCATATAAGTTGCTGTTAGGGGTGGGGTCAGCATTCTGTGAAAGGTTCGGTAGAACTCCGCTGGATATCCATTGGGTCCTGGGGCTTTCTGATATTTAGTTAGCTTAAGAGTATCCCATATTTTAATGGCTGTGATCGGACAGAGTAGTCCTTCTGCTTGGGCGTGTGATACTTGGGGGAGTTTTCTAGGTAAGTGACCAGTTGTTGAAGGGTGGGGTGAATCTCTTCCGTGTATAATGTCTGGTAAAAATTGGCCATCATCTGCCTAATCTCACCTGGGTGTAATAGTAAGCGGCCAGAGATAGGGTCTTTTAGTTTTATGACCATAGCTTGTGCTTTCGCACCTCATAAACGCCTAGCCAGATTCCTGGCTCCTCGGGGTCCTCCCTCTTGGTGTCGAAGTTTCAACTAGAGCAGTTGCTGTTCTATCTGCTGATCCACCAGCTTCTGTATTTGTTGCTTAACCTTGACTAATTGTGCCCTTGACAGTAAGGTCTCCCTGAAATTGCTTGGTCTGCAAATGTAGCAGCTGTGTCTGCAGTTCCCTCTGCAACTTCTCCTGGGCTTTCTTGTTATGGGTGGCGTATCTAATGATCTCCCCCAGTAGTACAGTTTTGATGGTGTCCCATCTTATACTATGCAAAGTTTTCGGGGAGTTATCCGTTAAAATTTGCGGTATAGCAATTTTAATCATCTTAATAAATTCTGGGTCCTGCAAATGTATTACATTCAGGCGCCAAAAGAAGCAGCTCTTAGTGGTGCAACATCGATTGGGTACAAGGGGGAGTGATCTGACAAAACAGAGGTGCCCACTACCATATCTCTCATTAAATCTAAGTGTTCAATTGAAGTAAAAAAGTAATCCAGTCTGGAGGATGTGTGTTTTGGGGGAATAGTAGGTATAAGACCTGGTGGAGGGAAATAAATGGCACCAAACATATACCATGCCCAACTTAGAGAGGGCCATCTTAAGATACTTTTGTAGTGGTGTAGACCGGTGTTGAGAGCGTAAAGTGGTATCCAGTTTAGTGTTTAATGTAACATTTAGGTCGCCACCAACAATATACATGTCCTGTGCATGGACCAAAAGGTCACCAAGGAATTTACTCACCACGTGGACCGTTGAGCCTGGCGGGAGGTAGACAGAGGCCAGGGTGATGTGTGGTATACAGTTTACCCACCACAATGGCGTAATGCCCTTCCCCATCTATAATCTTTTGAAGTTGAAACGGAACTCCTCGGGGCACCAGTACTGCGGCTCCCCTCTGCCTGCCAGAGGCATGTGAAGAGGCCACCACCACCTAAAATCCCCAGGATTTGAGCTTCGTGTTCAGTTTGGGGGAGATAGGTTCAATCAGTCAAGCAAAATTTATTTATAATGTGCTTTTCAGCATATCAAAGAGCAAGTACATATCAAAAATAACATATGCCATAATAAATAATATATAAGCAATAAAGGCAGCAATAGACCTATTCAGACGCTAATTCGAATGGGTAACCTTTCAGACGCCTTAATGATTCCGTGGACAGGCACTCTCTAATCTGACGAGGTAGAGAATTCCACAGGGTTGGGGCCATGAAAGAAAAAAGCTCTGGCCCCAGATGACTGAAAAACCGAACTAGGAATCTCTAGCAATCCCTAAATCAGTGGAAGCGGAGAAGGCGTGATAGAGATCGAAGGAGATCTTGCAAGTAGCCCGGTCCCTGAAAGTGTAGGGTCTTGTAGGTCAGCAACGTAACCTTGAAAGTGATTCTCCACCGCACTGACAGCCAGTGCAGTTCGCGCAGCACAGGTGTGATATGGCAAGATCTTGGTAACCTAGTCAACAACCTGACTGCAGCGTTCTGCACCAGCTGCAGGCGACTGAGATCCAGCCCCCGGTAACCCTAGATAGAGAGTATTACAGTAATCAAGACGCGAGGAAACAAAAGCGTGGACCAACACAGGAAGGTCATCGTGTGGAACAAGGTGTTTTATCCGGGCTATATTTCTCAGATGGAAGAAGGAAGACTTGACAGTGGCCGATACCTGTGTCTTCAGCGTCAGTTCGCTGTCAAGAATTACGACCAGATTCCGCACTTGTTCAGAAGGTTTCAACTGGTTACCCCCTAATAGAAGACCAGAGGGAGACCCAGGAGTAGACTTCTCTACACGATGAACCAGGTCCACAACCAACACCTGAGTCTTATCCAGATTCAGTTTCAGCCAGTTAGCACTCATCCAATCCTGGATCTCAGCAAGGCAGTTATTAAAAAACGATAATACGTCATTCTGTTCGGGGTACAAAGGACATATAGAGCTGAGTATCATCTGCATAGCAGTGAAGACTCGGCCCATAACTCCTTAAGTCTCCCAACGGCAGCATATATACCGTGAACAACATGGGGGAAAGTGCAGAGCCCTGCGGCACCCCACAGGACAGAGCAAAGGGAGCAGAAGAAAAAGTCCCTGAAACTACCCTCTGACTTCTGCCTGTGAGGAAAGAGTGGAATAATCTGAGGACTGCCCCCGACAGTCCGCAGAGTAGCCGCAGGCGATCCAGCAACATCCTATGGTCCACGGTGCCAAATGCTGCCGAGAGATCAAGGAGAACCAAGATCGAATGGCTCCTCTGATCTCTTGCTATTAGGAGATCATCAAGTACCCGAACCAGCGCCGTCTTGGCACTATGCCTCTTTCTGAAACCGGACTGGAGAGGATCATAGACCTCATGGGTGGTAAGAAAGTCATCGAGCTGCAGCGTGACTTTCTCAATAACCTTGCCCAAAAAGGGCATGTTAGAGATCGGTCTGTAGTTAGCGAGACAGTCTGGGTCAAGGGAAGGTTTCTTCAAAAGGGATGTTATGACAGCCTCTTTTAAAGACTCTTGAAACACCTCTTGGTCCAAAGAGCACCAGACCATCTTCGCAAGGACTGGTCCGAGCGTATCCATGCACCCCACAAGGAGGCGCATGGGACCAGGATCCAAACTACAGCAAGTCGGTCGCAAGCCCTGGACAACCTTCATGATATCCATGATAGCTAGCTGGTCAGAATCTGTCTAGGTAGACTGAGGCCTGTAACCCCACATCGATCACTGCAACGCTCATTAGAACGTGTACTGCGGATCTCCGACCTGATTGATGACACCTTATCCTCAAAAAACTGAGCAAACTCATCACACTGTATTTGTGAAAAAAGCTCTCTGAACCCGCAGACAGGCTGGATTGCACAGTCTGTCCATGGTCCAGAAAAGCTGAGCAGGTCAATTTCTTAATACAGCTATCTCCCTGGACAGGAACTCTGCCTTCTTGGGGAGATTTCTGATTGATAGTCCACATAATGGGCCATCAATCTAAGTCTGTCACCTTCCAGGCTGGATTTCCGCCAACAGCGTTCCAATCTTCACCCCACTCTCCAACTCCCTCAGTGTCCCGTCAAACCAAAGGGACTGAGGGCGAAGGGAGAGTGGGAGAACACGGACAGGCGCTATGGAATCCACTGCCCTCAGCACCATATTATAGTGCACTACTAAGGCATCTGGTTCCATGCACTCCATAAGCCAACTCGATAGGTCCAGCACCGCCACCACCTCAGAGTTTCTTGCAAAAGAATAACATCTGATTTCTCCTGTTTAAATAAATTAACCGTCTCCTTTTGATTGGGCTGTGGATCCCATTGGAGAGCATTAAAGCCAGTTTGACCATTATACTAGAGAATTTCCCTGTAGTTGCCTATGTAGTCTGTTTTGGCACTGCCAGCCTCTCCCCGTATTCACCTTCCTATGTAGGCTAATTCGCATGCCCGGCCCTTTCTGAGATCTGTCTCTGAGCCCTATAAGCGGTCCCCTTGGACCTCTCCACTTTCTTATAGTAATCATAATGCCCTTAATTTTGTCATTCTGCATTGCTGCCAATAAAAAACAAGATGTATAACCGGTTGCCAACTAGGCAAACCAAGAATCAGTTACAGTAAGTAAAATTATGAAAAACCCAGCTATTCACATTGTGTAAAAACTTATGTTCAAACTGAACTTCCAAGGTAGGGGAACTGTTAACCAATTTCCCTGTTGTTTCTGGGAACACAAATGTATTTGTGCTTCATACCAGAAAAGGGGGTAGATCCAGTGCTCACCTGGCCCTGGGCCCCCTGTGGACTACAGAGGTCCAAATCAACTAAAAAATAGTGCAGGAGTGAAAAACATAAGAGGGGAGGCAGGAAGAGGAAACCAGAAATTATCTCTGGAAATACACCTGTCTGCTTAGCCACTTACTCTCCCCATTACCAAAAACTGTTTCCTGAGTTGCCATTATGGGTGGAGCCCCCAGGCCTAATGGATAAAAAACAAAGCATCCACATGAAGTAAATGTACTGCACAATGAAGAGTCTCATAGTCCATATATTTAGATTTTAAAGTAAGCATAAATTGTCTGTTGCTTCATATTATAAATCCCTTAGTTGAGATGGAACGGTTTTATAAAAGTAAAAAAGATGTCCTTCCATAACACGGGCCGCTGCCGCCCCACGGATTGTTCTTCAACCATTAGGTGTTGGATTTAAGGTCATATAATGTATAATCAAAGTCCCACGTTTAAATTTGGTAATGTGGGCCGAGAATCCTGGCAACTAGGAGGCCCATGCCAGCTCATCAGGGCCCGAGGGGGAGAATGAGGAAAGAGGACTTGGGAGGGGAGATGACACTGAGGCAGTGCCACGACAAGTGGCCTTAAAAGAACTTTGTTGAATAGAGGGTAATTAAGCATAGGTTTGTGGCCTAGAGTCAGGCCCACCATCGGAGCCCAGGCAGGGACAAAAGCCTTACCCAGCCACCTCCGCCTTCCGACCCCCCCCCTCAAAAAAAAGAGTACCTCAAACACAAAGTAGTGTGAAGAGTTTAGTCCATTCTTCAAGTGTTCTCCATTCTATGAAACTTGGCCAGGAGTTGTTTCGTGTCCCAGCTGGTGTTATTGCCCTCCTCATGTCTGCGCTGCCTTCCCTCCCACGTCTGCCACCTTGGAGGCTGAGGTTTCTGAGCTGCTGGTGGGGTTGTGCATTCCAGGAAGACCAGACCATGCTTAAGAAGGGCCTCACGTGCCTCCTCTGCTGTAGTGAATTCCTGTTTCCCAGAGGGAAGGTGCACAATTAGTTTTGCAGGATACGGTATGGTAAACTTCAGCCCCTGGGCCTTCAGAGTTGGCAGGAGAGGAAGGTATGCCCTACGGAGCCTCTTTGTTTTAGGCGTGTAGTCATGGTCCAAGTAGAAGCGGCATTGGCCTTGGAAAATCTGCTTCTTGCGCCACGACATTAAAAGCAGCTGTTCCTTAATTGCATAGCTACCAAAACGGGCTGTGATTGACCGAGGACTAGCTGCAGGGGAGGTGGGCCTGGGTGCCAATGTCTGATGGTCCTGTTAAAAATCAAGCCCCGTATCATTGGGCAAGTCTGGAGAGGTTTGCAGTAAAGTAGTAAATTCTTTTATATTTGCTCCTTCCGCTGTACAATAAATGCGGACATTTTTATGGTGGGCCCGATTCTTGGCGTCCTCCTGCCAAGCTTGCCAGCAGCTCTTTTAAAAGTTCTCAATACCATGCCATGCCCACTATGAAGAAATCCGATCTTTGTACGGTGCTGTGCTGTTGGACTAGATTTTCAAAATCGTCCACACGATTTTCATTTGCAGTCACCTGCCTCTCGGTGGTATCAGCTCATTGTTCCAGCCAGGTGTTGTCTCTACGCATTTCACCATAAAGCTGCTTGATGTCCGCTCAGAAGGCACATAGTTCATTATAAATTGTCTAGCTTGATCCCGTTTCTTTGCTTTAGGGGTCTTCGGGGTAGCGCTAGCTGACTTAAGGTAGGCCGCAGCTGGATGGTGAGAGCGCACCATCCGTGTCAGTAACATCTGAGTCGGATCGCTCTTCATCCACTGGACGTTCCGTAGGTTTTCGTGCCCCCGGGGGCTCACTCCCTTTGTTTCCCCTCCTATTCATGGTCAAAAGATTTTTTTTGTTTAAAAGTAACATTTGATGGAAGTAGAAATGCTGGGGTTTCAGACGGAGCGAGTCGTCTATGCGGCCATTAACCTTGGAGGCAGAACCGGAAGTCCTCAAGGCGTGGATGATTCTGATGGCTCCAGGCTGGCCAGAGCACTTCTGATGCCCAGATCTCTTCCGCGTCTGTAGCAGGCCTTCATGGCGGTTGCTTCTCTGCCTAGACCTGCTGACCAGACTTCTGGGGACAGTACTTCACCCAGACCTTTAGTCCCTGCACCTCACAGCCTGGTTTCTGAGTGACTAGAGTTCAGGCCTTGGATTTCTTGGAGGTCTTCCACATGGTGGAGGCATTCAGAAAGGAGTTGTGACTCGTAGGTGCTGTGCCTTCTGTTTGGTGCCAGGGGGGAGGAGCTTGATCCCTTTGCTTGCCCTGTTGCTAGCATCCTGGACTAGCTCTTGTCCCTTTCTCAGTTGGTACTGTGAGCGACAACCTGTAAGATGCACCTCGCAGCCATATCTGCTTACTGGGCGCAGGTCGGTATAGAACCGGTGGCCCAGAAGAGGGTGGTCAGGTGTGTTTTTTTATTTTTAAAGGGCCTTGACCACTTGTTCCCAGCGATGTGTGACCCACCTCCACCGTGGGACTTAATGCTGGTCCTGATTGCGCTCATGGGCAAGCCATTTAAGGCAGTGCACAGTTGTAAGTTGCCACACCTGTTGTGGAAAACAGCCTTCCCTGGTGGCTATCATGTCTGCCAGAAGGATTGGGGAGCTGCAGATGCTCTTGGTGGACTCTCCCTACCTGGTGTTCCATAGGGACAGAGCTCTCCATCCCAGCCTGAAGTTCCTTCCGAAGGTGGTATCGGATTTTCACCTTGACCAGGTGATTAACTTACAAACCCCTCTGTGGAATCTAACTGCAGGCTCCATGCTCTGCACCTGTGGAGAATGCTGTCCTATTATGTGGAGCATACGGCCGGGATTTTGGGGTCAAGCTTACCAACCGTTTGTCATTTACACTGGAGCTGCTCTTGGCAGATGGGAAGCAAAGTGGACGATTGCAAGGTGGATCACATCGTGCTTCAATTTCTGCTAAAGATTGGCTGGTCGGCTCATTCCATCAGGTATATCCCCCATTCAGGAAATCTATAGAGCTGTTACAGCACACACCTTTTCCTACTATCACATTGACTTTGAGTCCTTGGATACAAGTTATGGGACCTCAGATCTCCAGTCCGTTTGCCCAGTAGGTGGTGTGTGCCCTGTCCTCCTCCTCCTGGGGAACTGCTAGGAGTCTGTCAGAATGTGGTAAGTGAGCCATAGCCACACCTTTAGAAAATAATAACCGTAGTTCTTTGGGAGGTATATGATTCACATCCATACAACCCACATGGCCTCCCTGGCAAATGGTACGAGATAGCTGATGCTGTTGGGGGGATATCCACCTGGGTGGTGGGAAGAGCTTAACTTGAAATCGTCCGAACAGTCAGTCTTCCAGTGGAAGTGCCAGAGTGTGGATGTGAACTGTATGCCACACCTAGATTTACAGTTACAGGTGAGTAACCTATTTTGTTTTGTTGATTAAGAAATATTGCTGCTTTAAAGCAGTGCAAAGGCACCACATATTTTATTTTTAACAAAGTTTTTTCACCAGAGTTTGGGAACAAGCTCGGGCTGCAAGAGGCTGGCCTGGGAGAGGATGATCGACTGACCCAGTGGACACTCTCCTCCAGGGAGGGCAGTCTGCTCTGCTGCTATCCTGCTGCCTGAGTGACCACATGTGACAGTACAGCTAGGACGGCAGCCGAGTAGGGGGACGTCGGCAGGTGCCGCATAGTGCATGTTCACGTGGTTGCATGCTTAGTGCACCATTGATGCAGACGCCCTAGGGGATTCTGGGAGAAAACAGAATCCTTGAGCGGCAGTATGGTGCCACCCAGTCTGCAGGCTCCGCACCTGGCTACTTAGGTCTCTCCCACAACTGGATCCGTTCATGGTGGAGGTAAGGGGTGTGGGGGGGCTCTAGGGTAACATGGGGTACAGACCCACAAAAGTTGTAGGGGACGGGGCAGGGACTGGGGACAGGCAGAAAGGGACAGCCAGGACAGTAGGGGGATAAATTATAAAACCAAAAAACTGAAACCCGATAAGATTTTTAAGGCAGCATCAATATACCCATTTTTCTTAGGTTTTCATTCATTTCTAAACAAAGGTACAGGATTTTAAAGCTTTTAAAAGTTCCCAATCCCATGCCACGCCCACTATGAAGAAATCAGATCTTTGTACGGTGCTGTGCTATTTGCCCTCAAACATGTGGTGGCACCACCTTAAATCCTTTTCAGTTTACTATGTACATTCAGTAGATGACCTCGGCAGAAGAAATTTAAAAAAAAAAATGGCATGTGAGCCGGTCATCTGGTGGCATGGATGGTTGAGGCGCAGGACGCCAGGCCGGCGACATGAGGTCAGGATCGACCTTGGGTTGCTGGGGGTTGGCAGGGGAAAATGAGCGAGTGTCCGAAGGACTGCTCTCCTCTCCCGCTCCTTGGCTGCCCCCTAGTGGAAGCCAGCACCGGAGGTCAGGGGAGACAAGTGCGTTTCGGTGATGTGCGCGTGCCTCCACACATGGACGTTCACGTTGCAAAGGGAGGGTGTACAGGGAAAAAAGGAAAAAGTAATCTTAAAAAATGGCAAGTGGCAGCCATCTTTAATAACTTTAGCCATGAATTAAAATGTTAGAAAAGCTGTTTTAAAATATCTGAGAATTAAATACACTGATGATGAATCTAACAATGTCAAAGATTTTTTTGGGGGATTTTTTTAATTTTTGCAGAATAACAAACACTGCTGCTTTAAATAAGGTGAGCAGATTACCTGGATTTATTGTATTTAAAACTTCTTTCAGAGGAAACACGCTAAAGAACATTGAGAAGGAATGTAATGCTAAGATCATGATTAGAGGTAAAGGCTCTGTGAAGGAAGGGAAAGTCGGACGGAAAGATGGACAGATGCTGCCTGGTGAGGATGAACCACTACACGCCCTTGTAACGGCAAACACCATGGAGAATGTGAAGAAGGCAGTGGAACAGGTAATGAATGGGTGAGGGTCTGGCAGATGTCTGCTTCTAACAGTGTGTGTTCATCTGCTTGATAGCGTGCATATACTCTTTACCCTGGAAAGTCTGAGAACTTTGAAGCATTTCAGGAACTGATCATGCAAGCCATGAGCCTCAGCTGCCAGATCATCTTTTAATTGTAGTAAAAGCAAGATTCCCTGGACTTTGTTCTGCAGAAAATCCTTGATTTCATGTGAGAAGAAAAAGTTAATTCTAGGGACATGGATATGTTGTTCATCCACACTCATTGGCAGGTATCCTTGCCGCTTTAAATCTTGCCGGAAGGTCTTCAAGCTTGCTCCTCCCACCCACCCGGGTGGTATAACTCTCGGCTCCGCCCCATGACGCCAGATCTTCCTTACCGCTTGGAAGCTCAGGTTCCCTCCTTAACGCTCTGCGTTTGAGACTGGTTCCTATTTCTCCGTTTGCGGATTTAAAAAATAAATTTTGCGAAAAAGACTTCAGTCTTCGATCCCTCGCGGCTGCGATGGACAAATCGACTGCCGGATTTCGGAGATGCCCATGCGGGCAGAAGATGTCTCGGACGGATCCACACTCCACGTGTGTCTACTGCTTAGGCCTTGAGCACGACCTGCAGGCTTGCGACCTGTGCTCATCTTTCTCGGCCTACGTCCTCGAAGACCGTGCTGCCGATTGCAACTGGAGCGTCGAGAAGCGTTCCCTCGGTGAAGTCAAGGAGGCCCGGTTGGCGGTGTCCGCGGCGGTGGGCTCGGCGGATCAGCTCGAGCGGATGATCGCCCTCGAAGAGGAGGCGGCGCGGGCCGTATCTTCCTCGGCCGTGGCATTTATCCCGCTCTCTCTGGGTTCTTCCTACACGGCTTCTTTTAAGGAGCTTTGTCTGTCCCTCTCCACTAAGGGAGAAGGGCCTACGTCTGCTGGACCTTATTCTCGGTCCAAAAAGAAGGACAGGGGTAAGTCCCTCCGTCGACGCTCTTGGGAGCGGGAAAGGTCCCTCTCCCCGAGTCGTCGACCGTCGGCTTCGGTCGACCGCTCGGCTTCGGCCACTGGCCTCACGGTGTCCCCGTCAGGTCAGTTGACCGAGACTCCCACCGACGAAGTCGAAATTTTTCTCGACCCGTTGGACGGGCTGTCGCCTTTAGCAGCCAAGATTCCCCTCTCCCCGGTTCCCCCGGGAGGAGTTGAGGATCCCATGGGCTCGCCTGTGCCTCCGGTTCCGGAGCCCTCGGATGGACCATCCGAGCCGAAGGGAGTGCTGGTTCGCGCGACACCTCCCGCACCGACCTCGGAAATTCCGGGACTCTGGTCTCGGACCTCTTAATAGTCAGCCGATCCCCGTCACAGCGGTTCGGTCTCGGCACGCGTGGCGGCGTCGCCGCTTATCCTCGTCCTCCTCCTCGGGCGAGGAAGCAGCGTAAATTCGTCGGCAATGTGAGACCTTATGTTGCAACAGCTCCTCCTGGCGGGGAGTAAGCACGACCCCGTCGCCTTCCCCGGCCATTAAGTGGCTGTCACCGGAGCGGCCGACACAACCCCTCGACTTATCCGAGGAGCCTATACCCAGGCCGGTTGTTCGGCCAAAACCAGCTGCTCCACTGATTCCGGTGGAACCTCCGCCTCCACAGCCACCAATTGGGGCTCCGACCAAGGATTCTCGGTCGGCTAAGGGTCTACCCCATCGGCTGTCAGTTACCCTCACTCCTGACCGACCTCGGCAGGTGAAGGGTGGCTCAGGCCAGAGGCAGCTCTTCGAGGACTCTTCCGAGTCCGAAGATGATTCCTCCTTTTTCTCCAAGCGACTGGACTTGGAGTCTTCAGGAGGTCAGTCAATGGACGATAGCCCGTCGTCCTTCCTAGGACTGCTTCGGCTCATCTCGGAGTCCACCGGGATGGAGCTCGAACCCGTTTCCAAACGGGCCAGGTATCCCCTCTTGGAGATTCTGGACCGAGGGGATTCTCCGACGGAGGCCTTTCCGGTGGCCGAGGCCATAGTGGGTTCGGCACTGGAGCTTTGGCAGCGCCTGCTTCCTGCCCTGCGCCCGGCCAGGATGGCCAGGAAGTATCACGGTCCCTCGGTTCCTTGTCCGGTTTCGGAACACCCCTCTGCTGAGGGGTTGGTTACCGACAGCGTTTTCCGCGCGGCCTCAGCGCCAGGATGTGGACAAACCTCCTGACAAGGAGTCCAAGAAATTGGACTGTCGGGCGAAAAGTCACGCTCGTCCCTCTCGGCCTTCGCAGACCAGTTCGGCTGTCCTCATGGCACATTTTTCTCATGCCCTGTTGGGCTCCCTGGATGAGGTCATCCTCATCTTCCCCCGATCTGCAGACTACGGTTACAGGTGCGGGACCAGGGCAGTGGCCAAACAGCAGCCAGACTGCTTTGGATATAGGGGACTCATGTGCCAGATCGGTGGCGGCCGCAGTGGCTATGCGTCGGCGGGCTTAGCTGAGGATATCCACCTTTACTCCGGATACCCAGCACAAGTTGGCGGATGTTCCCTTTTTGGGGACTGACCTCTTCGGCCCTGGGGTGGAAGGTCACCTGCAGAGGATCGAGAAGTCCAATGCTACCTTGGACTCTGTCTCTTCCGATCAGAAGGACAAAGGCTGCAAACCACAGCCTAAGCCCTTTCGTCCTTCTGTGCCCCGGGCGCCCGGCCCAGCAACGTCAGGGCCAGCAG
Source organism: Neoceratodus forsteri (assembly GCA_016271365.2). Classification (NCBI taxonomy): domain Eukaryota; kingdom Metazoa; phylum Chordata; order Ceratodontiformes; family Ceratodontidae; genus Neoceratodus; species Neoceratodus forsteri. Next base: position 445,083,520 of record CM028132.1, on the reverse strand, counting down.
GCTCGGCCTTGGCATCCCAAACCCAAGCCGCCAGCTTCCTCTAACAGGAGGCAGGGAGGAAAAGGCCCAGGAGGTCCCTCGGCCGGTCCCTCCTCCAAGCCTGCCCAGTGACGGGCTGAGGGGTGTCGCCCCCATTCCCGTCACCTTACCCCTGGGTCCCCCCGTAGGGGGACGGCTCCGGCACTTCCGTTCCGCCTGGTCCGCTGTTACCACGGACAGGTGGGTCTTGGAGGTGGTGGGAAGAGGCCTGCCTCTGGAATTCGAGCAGGCACCACCCTTCAGAGCCGTCGCCCCTCGGGGGGCTTCGGAGTCCCCAGCCTCACTGGCGGCTCGTCGAGCCGACATCGCTCTCCTCCTCCAGAAGGAGGTGATAAGAGAGGTTGCGGACCCTCCTTCAGACCCAGGGTTTGTGTCCAGGTACTTCCTGGTTCCGAAACCGACGGGGGGCTGGCGCCCCATTCTCGACCTACACGACCTAAACAAGTTCCTAAGGTCTCGAACCTTCAGGATGGTCACTCTGGCTCAGATAATACCATCCTCGGAACGCGGCGTGTGGTTCTGCTCTCTGGACTTGCAGGACGCGTTTTTTCACGTCCCTATCCGTCCGTCTCACCAGAGATTCCTTCGCTTCCGAGCGGAAGGATCCCTTTTCGAGTTCCAAGCCATGCCCTTCGGCTTGTCTCCAGCTCCCAGGTCTTCACCAAATGCATGGCAGTGGACAGCATTCCGCGGGCGCCGAGGGGTCCGGTGTACCTTACCTGGACGACTGGCTGATAGCAGCTCCTCCAAGAAGGAGGCGGAGTGGTCCAGAGATCTGGCCTCCAGGTCTGCTCTCAACTGGGCCTCCTTATCAATGAGGCCAAGTCGGAACTCGAGCCAAAGCAGGTGATTCTATTCATCGGGCGCAGCTCGACTCTCTTGAGCCAGGCGGCTCGGCGGACAGGGCCGGGGTTCTTTCCTCCTTGCCCGATCATTTCTGGTTGGGCATTATCCCCTGCCGGGACTTCCTCGCCTCCTGGGTCTCATGGCGGCCTGCACCAGCGTGGTCCGCTGGGCCGGCTGGAACATGCGTCCCCTTCAATGGGGACTGGCCAGCCAGTGGTCACTAGCGCTCGCGATCCTTTGGACCAGCTTGTGTCGGTGACACAGGGATGTGGAGCAGCTCTCCAGTGGTGGACCGTTCCAGATCATTTGCAGGAGGGCATCCTGCTCGTCTGCCTGAGCCGACGGTCTTCTATCGACCGATGCTCTCTGATGGGTTGGGGTGCCCATCTGGGGGAACACCGGGCTCATGGCCTCTGGTCCCCGAGGGAGTCCCGATGCCACATCAACCTGCTGGAGCTCCGAGCGGTCCGCCTAGCTCTCACCGCCTTTGCTCCGTTCCTCCGGGGTCAAGTGGTCCGAGTCCAGACGGACAATACCACGACCATGTTCTATCTAAACCGCCAGGGCGGGACGCGCTCCATGCTTCTATGCAAGGAAGCTCTCCGCATTTGGTCACTCGTCTACGCAGCCTGGGCGGATCTCCTAGCCATTCATGTGGCAGGAGCCTCCAACACCCTGGCCGATGCCCTGAGCCGGATAGGGGCTGCATCCCACGAGTGGTCTCTCCTGCCGGAGGTAGTACAGCATCTGTTCTCCCATTGGGGCACACCTCAGGTGGACCTGTTAGCCTCCAGGAGAGCAGCGAGCTGAGACTGTTCCATGCCGCCCCTCAGCAGGGCTCGCTGCAGGGGGATGCCTTCTCGAGGCAATGGACCCCGGGCCTCTTTTACGCCTTTCCCCCATTTCCCTTGATCCACAAGGTGCTTCTCAAGGCGAGGAGGGACAAGGCGCAGGTGATTCTGATAGCCCCAGACTGGCCTCGCCAGTTCTGGTACCCAGATCTCCTCAGTCTCAGCTCCAGGACTCCGCGGCAGCTTCCAGCTCGCCCGGACCTGCTCTCAGTCAATCAGGGGAAGGTGTTCCATCCGGACCTTCAATCCCTGCACCTGACGGCCTGGTTCCTGAGCGGCTAGAGTTCCAGGCCTTGGGTCTTTCCGACGAGGTCCTCAATGTAGTTGAGGCGTCCCGTAAGAGTCGACCAGAAAATGTTATGCCTTCAAATGGAAAAAGGTTTTCCATTTGGTGTCAGAGCAAGGGCTTGGACCCTTCCTCCTGTTCCTTGGCAAGCATCTTGGACTATTTATGGTCCCTTTCTAATCAAGGGCTTAGGTCGACGACCCTAAGGGTGCACCTGGCAGCCATCTCTGCTTACAGGCGCGGGCCGGGAAGCAGTCGGTGATGCGGAGAAGGTGGTCTGGCGCTTTTAAAGGCCTTGATCACATTTCCCCTCCAGTGCGGGAACCCCCACCTCCGTGGGATCTACTGCTGGTACTGGCAAAGCTCATGGGCAAGCCATTCGAACCTATGCACAGGTGTGCTCTCTCTCACCTGTCGTGGAAGACCGCCTTCTTGGTGGCTATCACGTCAGCCAGAAGGATGGGAGAGCTCCAGGCGCTTTCCATCAAGTCTCCTTACCTGGTCTTCCACAGGGACAAGGTTGTCCTGCGCCCCCACCCGAAATTCCTTCCGAAGGTGGTGTCGGAGTTTCACCTTAACCAGGTGTTGACTCTGCCGGTGTTCTACCCCAATCACACCTCGGAGGCCGAATATAGGCTCCATACTTTGGACCCTAGAAGGGCGCTCGCCTGTTACAAAGAGCGCACGGCTGAAATTCGGGGAGAGGTTCGCCAGCTGTTTGTCACCTACGCTGAAGCCGCATCTGGCAGACCTGCAGCCAAGCGGACGATAAGCAGGTGGGTCACTTCCTGCATAGATCTCTGCTATAAGTTGGCGGGCATGGAGCCTCCCAGAGGGATAAGAGCTCATTCTACCCGCCATACTGCTGCAACGGTGGCTGCTTCCAGGGACGTCCCTATCCAGGAAATCTGCAGGGCTGCTACCTGGAAGTCAGCAAACACCTTCATTACCCATTACCACATCGACCTTGAGTCCCGGGATGCTGGTTTTGGGGCCTCGGTTCTCCAGTCTCTTTCCCAAGTAAGTATTGGGGTGTGCGTCTTGCCTCCTCCTCCCGGAGAACTGCTAGAGTCTGCCAATGAGTGTGGATGAACAACATATCCATGTCCCTAGAAATACAGGTTATCCACCTGTAACAGGAGTTCTAGGAATGGTATATGTTGTTCATCCACATGACCCACCCGACCTCCCCGGCTTCGACGCACAACCTGAGCTTCCAGCGGGCCAGATCTGACGTCATGGGGCGGAGCCGAGAGTTATACCACCCGGGTGGGTGGGAGGAGCAAGCTTGAAGACCTTCCGGCAAGATTTAAAGCGGCAAGGATACCTGCCAATGAGTGTGGATGAACAACATATACCATTCCTAGAACTCCTGTTACAGGTGAGTAGCCTGTATTTTAGGTCCAGTTGGCTTTTACTTTGTTCTGATTCTTGCAGCGATAGGTGGTTTAGGGTACAGTTTGTTTAGTGTGTGGTATGACTCTTCATCATAGTCTGTAATTTTTAATGTCAAAAATACTACAAAACTGAATAAAAATTGAATGTAATATTTTTGGTCAACATCTTATGTTGCAGAAACTCAAAGGGAGGATACAGGTAAACACTAATGTATTGAATCAGGTTTAAGTGGTTGGTGGTAGTTTTAGTGAATGGTGGGAATTTGGCCAGGGCACAGGGGAAATTCTCCCACTCTTTCAAAAGTGCCGTGTGATCTTCAACATCCATCTCAACAGGCAGACAGAGTTTTAGTTTAACATCTCCTCAGGTATGCAGCCCTCATCCAAGCTGCTGTACAGTCTCACTGTTGGCATTTATTCCAGGGTCCTGATGTGAAGCTAGAAACCACAACCTTTGAATTTTCTGGCTTCAGAGAGGAGTGTGCAACTTCTTTAGCCACGGACACTGGCAGTATAAGGGAACCGGTAAAAGATCTGTGTAATAAACCCACCTGTGCAGGCTTTGGTTGTGCAGGCTTGTCCTTCAGATGGGTAGACGTCCCTGGAAAAATTAATGAAAATGTTGCAAAAGGTCAGGTCATACAGTAAAGGACCTTTGTTCACCTCTAAACCCTTTATCTGAAGAAGGGAGGAATTTAATGAATTTGGCTCAGAGTATGGAGGCGATACTCCTGATAATACAGGAAATGAAGAATTTTTGACATGTCTTTTCATCCTGTGGAACACTTATTATTACAGTATGTCAGGAATTTGTCACCAGTTAGCATAGGAAGGTGTCCGTTTTGAACAGTCACCTCCACAAGCTAAATTTATTTTTGGGGGGGGTGGCAAGCAACAAAATGGACCTGACCCCTTCTAGAATGGTATCATTGAAGAACAAAATATTTGCCAGCTTCTTTTTTTTTTTTTTTATTTAAAAACGTTTTTTTGCAGTGGTCATTCAGCAAGTAGAAAAGTAAGGCCAACATAATTACTCGGCATTATAAACCATAACATGATGGTTACAACCAGGTCATTTTGCAGATAAGGGCTAAGTCCCGTTTTGAGGCAATTCTTAGATGAGAAAGAAACTGGGTATAATCATTAGTACGGTACAAACATTTTTAATTTGTCTGCTGTCATACAGAATATGTAGCTCAACTGTTGATCTTAGGAGATATCTCATCAGGTTACACCTATGGAATTTGGCTGTCGGACACTAGGATCCCACGGAAGCTTTTTCTGTAGCAACTGTCGGGCCGCCTATGTTGACGTCACCTGCCGACATCACTCTCCATATAAAGGCGTAGACAGCCCCACTCCCTCCTCGGTTGTTTTCCCGCTGTCGACCATTCTCGCACGGTCTCTGGGGAAGCTTCATTGTTCAATTAACTGCCAAAACTTTCTGAAGTTTTTCTTTTCATTATTTTTGTCTAGAACTGTTAAGTTGCCCTCTTTTCTGTCACTGCCACTGTGGAAAGATTTCTAGGATCGTGGATATGATTTTCTGTCCACACTTATTTGCATGTCCTTTCCTCTTTAAGATCAGCCGGAAAGTCTTCAGGCTGGCTCCTCCCACCCACCCACCCAGGTGGTATAACCCTCAGCTCCACCCCATGATGCCAGAACTTCCTTTCCGCTGGAAGATGCAGGTTTCCTCCTCCTCGCTTCCGCGTTCAGTAGGTCCTGGCGCTCCAAAACTCTGTTTTACAGATTTGATTTGTCGAATCTCTCCTATTAACTTTGTTGTTGCGACCGCGATGGAGGACAGATCCTCGCCTGGGTTCCGCCAGTGTCCCTGTGTGCAGAAAATGTCTGACGGACCCACATGCCACGTGCATGTACTACCTGGGTCATGATCATGACGCTCAGGCCTGCGACTTATGTCATTCTTTTCATCCAAATGTTTTTGATGATTGCTTCGCTGCCTCCATCTTGGACGCCTGGAAAATGGCACCACCGCCACATAGAAGCATGCCCGCCAGTGTGAGCCCAGGCCACGGGTCCGGCTGAACAGTTGAAGGCTCAAGAGGCAGCACGAGCTGCTGCACTCTCATCTTCGCCCTTGGTATTCGTTCCATTCAAATTGGGCTCCTCATTCTCTGGTTCCTTTAAGGAATTGGCCCAGTCCCTTCCCACTCGTGGGGAAGGCCCTAGCTCCCATATCTCCAGATCCCGTAAAAAGGAATTCAAGGAACCGAGAGAACCTTCATCTCATTGATATCACTTTTGGGACAGAGAGCGATCTCGGTCGCAGGAGTCTTCTATTTCAGCTGAAGTTGACACCTTGGCCGCCGACCTCACGGTACCACTGTCAGGTCAGCTGTTGAGATTGTTCTCAACCCCGTCGACTGATGAGGCAGACAACTCCTTGTTTAGGACTCTGGTCCTAATGAACGTTGCTGAGTCAACCCAGTCTGCTGCAAAGCCCCATCTCGTGGTTGTCCCTGACCTGGAGGAACCAGGGTTCTCACCGACTTGTCCCAAATGTCCCCCTGACAGTTGACATCCAGATCCGGGACATCCTCGATCGAAAGGCAGAGGAAGTCGCATAAATGGCACTCTAAAAAGCGGTTCTGCTGCCACTCGTCCTCGGATGAGGGGAGGCTCTGATGCAAGCTGTGTCGGCACTACGATGACATGCTGTGGCTTGCCAGTCCTGGCTGGGCCGAAGGCGTTCCCTTCTACTATGGCCATTACCTGGCTGTTGCCTTCTCGGCCGTCATTCACCACTCTGGAGTCAGTCTGTCGTCCCCTTCCGCAGAGCCGGCGACCACACTCCTGACTCTGGTAAAACTGGTCTCTCTACCTATCCTGGTGGAGGTGCAACTGAAACGGCCTCCTTCAGGGGCTCTTCCCAAGGAGTCTCTGCCTCTTTCTGGCCTCCCGCACAGGCTGTCCGTCACTATCACTCCCGATTACCTGAGGCGGGTTCTTAGTGACTCCGGTAGCAGACCGCTATATCCGGAGTCCGAGGACTCTGAATTGGCATCTCTTTCTCGGGACGACAATGCTATCAATCTTTCTGCCGAGGAGGGCTCCACCTCCTTTATGGGCATCCTCTGCCTCATTTCTGAGTCCATGGGGATGAAGCTGGAGCCCATTGAGAAACCGGTAGAATACCCTTTGACTGACATCTTCAGAAGAGGGGATTCTCAGACTGAGGCCTTTCCAGTAGCTGAAGCCATTGTCTGTCCAGCCTTAGAACTCTGGCAGCACCCAACCTCCTGCCCCGCACCGTCCACCAGGATGGCTCGCAAGTATGTGGTACCTACTGGCTCCCTTTCTGATTTAGACAGCATCCCTCAGCTGAGGGCGTGGTGACAGTCTGTGTTCAGACGGGTAGGGAATTCGGGAGAGACTGATAGACCACCGGACAAAGAATCCAAGAAACTGAATCACTACGCCTGAAAGGTCTGTGCAGCCTCATCATGCGGCCTCATTCTGGCAAGTTTGGCTGTGATCACGGCACACTTCTCCCATGCCCCATTGGGCTCCTTAGATGAGGTGCTTCCTCACCTACCTGCGGACGTTCAGACCACTGTCAAGCAGGTCCGGGACCAGGGTCGGGCAGTTGCTAGGCAGCAACTCCAAACGGCCTTGGACATCGGGGATTCCTGTGGCCGTTTCAGTAGAAGCCGTGGTAGCCATGCACTGCAGGGCTTGGTTGCAGATCTTTTACGGCCGACACCCAGCACTAGTTGGCAGATGTCCTGTTCCTGGGTACCGACTTGTTCAATTCAGTAGTGGATGGTCACTTTGAATGTATCGAAGTCCAGTACCATATTGGACTCCGCTAAGTCTGCCCAAAAGTAATACCAGGTTCCAAAAAACAGAAGAAGCGTCCTTTTTGCCCTTCTGTCCTTGCGACCAAACAGCCCCAGTTTCAATCTGAGCAACAGCAGCAGGCCCAGTCTTGGCGCCCTCGGCCCAAGTCAGGCACGCAGTCTAAATGCAAACTGGAAGGCAAAGGCCCAGGTCCTGCGTCCAGATCCTCCTCCAGGCCTGCTCAGTGATGGGATGAGGGTGTCCAGCCCCATACCCGTCATGCCTGCTGGGCTGGGCTCCGTCACTTGCTTTCCTCCTGGTCCGTTGTTACCACGGACAGGTGGGTGTTGGAAGTGGTCAGTCAGGGACTGCCTCTGGAATTCGAGCAGTACTCACCAAGCCGAGCCCGCACCCCACACGAGGAAAGGGTATCGGTTCATGCTTAGTCGGCTCTGAGAGACAACATAGCCCAACTCCTCCTAAAGGAGGTAGTGGCTCGAGTCAGATTCCCCAAGCAACCCAGGGTTCGTTTCCAGGTACGTCCTGAAATGGACAGGGGGCTGGCACCCATTCTGGATCTGCATGACCTGAATCAGTATCTCAGGTCGCGCACTTTTGGATGGTAACTCAGTCCTAGATGATGCCATCTCTGGAGCAAAACGTGTGGTTTTGCTCCCTGGATCTTCAGGATGCATTCTTCCATGTCCCGATCTGTCCGTCACACCGAAGGTTCCTCCGTCTTCGAGCGGAGGGAACCCTCTACGAGTTCCAAGCCATGCCGTTCAGCCTGTCATAGGTGCGGCACCCCCCGGTCGTCTTCAAATGCATTGCAGTGGAGGCAGCACATCTTTGGTGTTGAGGGGTCAGAGTGTACCCCTACCTTGACGATTGGCTCATAGTGGGTCCCTCCAGATTGGAGGTGGAGAGGTCCAGGGATCTGTCCCTTCAGACCTGTCTCGAACCTGGCCTCCTGGTCAACGAGGCCAAGTTGGAACTCTTGCCTTCACAGGTGATCTGCTTGAACGGGGAAGAGCTCGACTCTTGCCGAGCCAGAGCCTGGTTCCCGGTGGACAGGGTGGAGGTTCTCTCCTCCTCTGCCCAATCATTCAGGTCAGGCTGTCTTTGTCTTTTCCTGAACTGTGTATATGGGCCCCCCCAGCTCTATGAATTGCAACATCCAATACACCTACCAAAGCGGGCTGGAACTTGTGATCTGATAATGGATGATGCACAAAGCCTTCCTTAATTAAGCAAGTCCCACAGATCTCCCTGCTGCTTACGTCAAGGATTCTTATATACATAACATTGGGCCCCCTAGGTCTATGTTCTCGGGATCCCCCAACCCTGCCTAAGACCCTTTGCAAACATGAAGGGACTAAAGCATTCAGGCTGGTGGTGGGAGCCATCAAGAAACTCCTTTTGCTTCTGTTGTGCTCGGGTAATGTCGAGTTTAACCGTGGTCCTCTGGCAACTATCCTAACCAGCTTTAAAGGTATAAGCTTTATGCATGTCAATATGAGCAGCCTCCTAAAGAAGATTACATCTATTCAGGCTTGGGTCAGTCATACTGTGCCAGATGTCCTAGTAGATCATATTTCGAGAGGGTTTTTGCAGTAGGTAATTACATATAGGACTGATCCGGCAGGCGTCAGGACCCCACAGAAACATTTCTAGCTAGCAGTCTCTGGCGGGGGACCGCCCACACATCGGGTGACCTTCATGCGACATCACTATAAAGGGACCATCCCTCACCTCTGCCTGCCAGTTCTTTCCCGCCGACAACTTGTGAAAGTTCCCCGTGGTAAAGTTCCTTCGCTTGTCAGTCTTTCGTCGGTCAGTTTACCGATCTTTTTAACCGTTTTTCTTGTATTCTAACGTCCGTGTATGTTGTCCCCAACGCCTTCCGAATTGCATAAAAATAAGTGCAACTCGTGAGGTTCCCAACTGTTCCATAAGGACGGGCACTCCCTGTGCCTCTTCTGCTTTGGCCTGGACCACCCTGTGGAGATGTGCCAGCACTGCCAGCAGTTCAACTCAGCCGCCCAAAAACTGAAGCAGCAGTCCCTGGAGGCCCATGTTCTCAAGAAAAAGATGGCTTCCATGGAGAAGGAGTTGAAGAAGTTAAGGCAGGCTTCCACTTCCTCCGAAGGCCATAGGAAAAAGGATGACAAGCACCGGGACCAGGATGCGGCCTCTGCGACTCCGCCTGGAGTTGCGGTTCTTAAGGTAACATTCTCTCCAGGGGATCGCTCATCGATGACTGTCTTGCCGGTGCTCAAGACGGTGTCGCCCCTCCTGTCGGGCTCGCGCCCATCGGGTGCCTCCGGGGCAAAGGAGGCTTCTGCTCCCGGGAAGGCTGCTGCCACGCGGCCCTCTGGGTCGAGCAGGTCCGTTAAGTTGGATGTCGGTGCCACCAACGCCTGCCCGGACAGGACTCCATTTGAGATTCCTGCTCCTTCGTGAGGACGCAGCGTCCCTCGTATGCCTGCCAAGGTTGCTTCCCAACGTGTCCCGGCCGAGCTTGGGTTCCGATAAGTCAGACACCAGCTCCTCTGACATCCGCCTGGATGCCGCTGATGAGCCGAACGTCTGCCCCTCTGACAACTGCCCAGCGAAAGAGTCTGCGTCTGACCCTTTGGACCAGTCTGACGTCCCAGGCTCACCGCAACGTTGGCTGTATGCTGGAACTTGGATTTCAACCTTCCTTCCCCGGGTGACACGGAGGACTTGAGCATGCTGCTGTTAGGGCTTCATCCTACAGGGCCCTATCCCCTGATGCCAGATCCTCTGATGCCGGTCTACCCGATGCCAGCCATCATCCCCCTGCCGGAAGCTGCTCCTACACCGGGCCCGATGCCCGCGGGGCCACCTTAACCTAGCCTGCCCGCTGGGCCTCTTCCAAGGCCTTTTCCTCCGTCAGATCCCCTGGCACCCGGGTATCTGACACCTCTTAATCCGGTGCTGCCTTACCCGGTACCACAGTATCAGACGCCACTGTACCTGGCACCACTTTATCCGACGCCGGGCTTTCCGCCGTCAGGTTACAGATACTCGCCTTTCGCATACCTTCAGTATCCGTATCCCCCTCCTTCTCCACCGCCCTCACCACAGCCGCCGGTGGACCTGAAGGAGACTCTGGCTGCCTGGTGGGCTGAGGCCAAGGCTCCTCTCACAGGTAGATGGAGAGCAGTCTTCCAGCGCCGAACCCTGCACAGGATCCCCTGCTCCGGAGGTTGGAGTCTCCCTACCCCTTACCTCACCAGAGGTGAACCCTCGGGCGCCAGGGGCGGGGAGAACACGCTTCCCAGAGGGCTTCCCAAAGGGACTGTTCCTCTCGTGTCAGGAGGAGTCTTCCTCCTTTACATCAGAGACCTCAGACTCAGGGGGATGCTCCAATCCTGATGACTAGCCTCATACTCCAGATAATCCCAGGCCAAGGACTCCTCCGGAGGATCCTTCCTTTTTGGAGTTGCTGAGAAAGGTCCAGGAAGTTCATCAGTGGCAGTCTCTGGAGCCAGATCCACAGCGTAAGAAGCTCGCTGCCCACTTGGATCTGCCTGAGACTGCTCTGACATTGATTCCACCCCGGATTGAGCTTCATGCAGACCTTGTTTCCACTATTTGGAAGCAACCATCAGTGTTAGACCCCCTTCCGAGGAAGATGGACCGGCTAAATCGGGCTCCTGAGGGAGTAGATTCTCTGAATGTGCACCCCCAAGGCGGGTTCGGTCGTGATTAGTGCCACTCACAGCCATTCTGCCAACCCCAAACATCTCAACTTGTATCCACCTAACAAGGAGTCCCGGGTTATGGACCAGTATGGAAAGAAGGGGTACACTTCTTCTACCCTGGGTATTAAGGCCCTGAACTATGTTGCACATATGGGGGACTACCAGAAGACTATCATGATTCGGGTGGAATCAAAATTGGTCTCCTTTCCTGAGTCCCAGACCAAACAGGAAGTAACTGTCCTTGTCCACTCTGCTTGTTCGGCCAGCCTGCACATGCTTCGTGCCACCTACAATGCAGTGGATGCAGCTGGATGGAGTTTGTCTTTCGCCGTAGGTCTTCGGCGTCATTCCTGGCTCCAGGTGTCAGGATTGGTCCCTGAAGTGCAATCCGCTATTCAGGATGCGCCCTTCAGGGGTTTGGTGCTGTTCGGCAGCGATGTCAAGGACATCACCACTGACTTGCAGGAGAAGGGCACTGCACTCAGGACCATGCACTCTCTGTACAGGCCCCCTCAGGGACAGCGTCACCCTTTTCATCAGTGTTCTCGACCAAAAGCAAAACCACAGGGCAAGCTGGCCAACAGACGTCAGGCCCCTCCAGCAACCAAGACTTCCCTACCCAAAAAAGCTGCTGGAGCCTCAGCCGCTGCGCTGTCCCACACCTCCTGACTCCTCCCCTCCGCACAGCCTCTGGACATTCCAGAGGAACCAGTAGGAGGGAGGTTCTTCCATCTACCGGGTTGGGAGAGGATTACATCAGATGCTTAGGTGCTCCAACGGATAGCAGAAGGACACTCAATTGAGTTTCTTCAGAAACCGCCCTGAAGACCACCCCCCAAGTCGTCTTACTCCCCGGAACTTCTTCCGCTGGTCCTGGAAGAAATTTCCTCCCTTCTCTCGAAGGCGGCTATAGAGCCAGTCCCCACTCATCTTTGGGGGACAGGTTACTATTCCCATTTCTTCCTAGTTCCAAAGAAGACTGGAGACGTGAGGCCTAATCTTCCTGGACATAAGTCTCCACCACTCATTCACACTAGTGGGATTAGCGCCGGAGGCACTAGGACCCATCGGGAGCAAACTTTTTGCTGCAGGGTCGGCGCGAGAGATGGCGCCGCGAGGCACGGCGCCGCGAGCAGCGGCTCGAGCGGCAATGACTATCTCGGCGATGACCCTCCAACCGCTTCTCAGTTCTTTTTTCCGCCATCGAAAGGCGCTTCCAGTGACAACGCTGTTCGCCTGTCGTCAAACTTCAAACTAGCGATAGTTTTCAGTTTATTTTTTGTAACATTATAACGATAGTAGTATCGCTTAGTTTTATTCTATTTTCGTTAAATTTTTCTAATATTTTAAATTTAACTTACTTGAAGAAGTCTCTACTGGACGGAGTCGACCATGAGCAGGTCAGGTGACGGTAGGGAGACTTCGTATGAAAGCTGTTCAGTCAGCCGGGCTGGGTCCGGTCAGCCTCCTTCTCCTCAGCGGGGTTCCGACAACGGTCAGTCCGATGCCCGGGGGGATGGGCGGTCCCCCCGTCGGCATAAAAATAAACGGTCGCATTCTCGGCACCGTTCGGCCTCGAGCTCTTCTTCAGCCCACAGGTCAAAAAAAGAGAAGGCATCACCGAGGTCGCCTCTGGTATGTCTGCGCTACGACGGGTCGGTTATCGCTGCTACTTGCCGTCCCTTCTTCGAGTCGCCAAGTTCCGTAACCATCGCCCCGACATCGGAGCCCCTCCCGCCTATAGGTAGGGCTCCAGATGAGCAGTTTCATCAGTGGGCCGCTCTTGTGGCGATGGGCTCGGAGGTTGGTTCTTCTGCCTGGCCCAGTTGCCACGGAGCCCTCGGCCCTCCGGCGATCAGGTAGGGCGGTTGACCTTCCCAGTCGCTACGGGCGCCTTCTTCGTGCCAGCGACTGCGCTAGGTGTCCCCCACATGGCTGCGCGCGAGGGGCCACACTGATGCCCTCTATCTCCTGGTTTTTTTTCTTCTAGCTTCCCAGGTTCCTGGGTGTTCCCGCGCGCCCGCAGGGGTCTGTTGTCTGCCGGTGCTGCTGGTGTCATGGGCCTTTTGCGTGCATCGCCCACGCCTTTGTGAGTCCTGCGGGGGCTGCCTGGGCGCCATTGCCGGGCCTGTGGCGCCGTGAAGGGCGCGCTGTGTTCTTCGGCTGCGGCCCTCCATGGTGCCAACCTGCTTTTCCTTCGCTGGGCCTCGGGACTTCCTTGTTTCCTATTTCTCCTCTCCTAATTTTCACCCTTTCCTGTCCAAACAGTCCTTCCTGGACCATCAGGAGATGATGTTGAGCTTGACCCAGACCTTCGGTTGGTGATGAAGTGGAGGAACAGGATCTTTTGCTACAGAGCCTGTGGTCGAGGACCTGTTCTTTAAGTCTCTGTTGAGGAACCTGAGATCCACTCTTCTCTCCAGACTACAGACATCGATCCTGGGAAGATATTAAGACCCAGTATCTTCATGCTCGGAGATCCCACGGATTTGACTCCTCCGGATCCAGCTTTCCTTCGAGACGCTGTCTCAAATGGTATGGAATAATCCTCGTCTTATTCCCTCAGTGGCTAAATCCATTGATAAGTATTCAGCTCCCAAGATCGTCCCATTTTGGCATCCTAAGCCTTTGCGGATCCTGTTGTAGTCCTGGCAGAGAATGACAAGGTCGTTCTTCCTCAAACTGCTACAGCTCGACCTATTAACAAAGAGTCTGGTAAGAGTGATACATTAGGTAAGAGAGTCTTTGCTGCCTCCACTCTAAGTATGCATATTGCCAGTTATCAAGGCTATTTTTCTCAGTATGAGTATATCCTGTGGCACTCTATCAAAAGAATGGTTGAAGCTCTTCCAGATTCGGACTCAGTCAGAGCTTCTGACCAAGTATTGAGAGGTATTGAGTCCAATAACCAACAGGTCAGCAGCCATGGAGGTTTTCGGCACTGCTTCTCGCTCAGCTGCCGAGGTATTTGTACCTGCGCCATTCCTGGTCGTGCACTTCTGGCTTCACGAATGATGCTCAGCAGCAGGTAATGGCGCTGCCTTTGATGGCTCCTATCTTTTGGCCCTCAGGTGGAGCCCCGAGGTGGAACTTTCTCTCCGGTGGGAGGTCGCCTGACTTACTTCACAACCAGTGGAAGTCCATAACTTGACAAATGGGTCCTTCGGATAATTCGCGAGGTTATTCTCTCAATTTCTTGACCCCCTCCGAATTGTCCTCCCAGACTACTAACCCAGGTTGTCGGCCTCAGTCAGACCTCCTCACCGAGATCCAGGGCCTTCTAAACAATAGGGCAATAGGAACGTGCCCCCTGATTCATGTAAACACAGGGTTCTACTTCCTTACTTTCTAGTTCCAAAGAAATCTGGGGATGCGCCCATTCTAGACCTCAGAAAGTTAAACAAATTTCTCCCCAGGGAGAAATTCAAATGATTTCAGGTACCCTGTTACCCTTGCTGCATCAGCACGACTGGTTGGCCTCCCTGGATATGCAGGACGCCATTGAGTTATATCCCCATCCACCCGACCCATCGCAGTCTCCTCAGGTTTGTAGCTTTGGGTCAGCATTATCAGTTCAGAGTCCTGCCCTTTGGCTCCCGGCGCCCAGTTTTACAAAGTGTTGTGCAGTTCTCGCGCATCTCCGGAAGATCGGACTCAGTGTTTCCTCACCTGGACGACTGGCTTCTAGCAAGCCCTTCCAGTCAAGGGACTTTGGAAGCCGCGGTAAACGACTTCTCGCTCTTTCACGTCCATGGAGTTCTGTTGAATTTAAAAATCACAACTGCAGCCCTCCCAGAGGCTCCTTTTCATAGGGACGCCTCGAGACACCTTCTTCCCGAAGGCTTTCCTTCCAGAGTGACAGAAGACTCGACATTCTTTGGATGGCCCGCTACATCGGGAGAACCAATCGGGTTACAGTCTCTCTCGATGCAACGCATGTTGGGTCTCATGGCGCCCTCGGTGTTCACTGTACCCCTGGCCTGGTTGCACATGAGAACCACCCAGTGGATGCTCTCCACTCAGTGGTCTCCCGACCTCTCACCCCCAGTCTTATCCCATCAAGGTAGACGGAGCCCCTTCAAAGGTTCTCTCACCTGGTGGTCTCAAGAGAGCAATCTCCTGAAGGATTCCCTTTGCTCCCCGGATCATCAGATCTCCATCACCACAAACGATCGCCACTGGGATGGGGAGCTCACTGTCACTCCTCCACACTCAAGGTGTATGGACTCAGTTCAAACTCATCTCCACATAAATGTCCTGGAGATGACAGCGGTCCTCTATGCGATCCGAGCTCTGGAGGATGTCCTTTGTCACAAGAACATTATCCTTCAAACGGACAACAAAGCTGTGATGTATTACATCAACAAGGCGTGTTCTCATTCTTATCCCTCTTGCAGGAAGCAATGAGGGTGTGGGAGGGTGCTTGAGCACAAGTCTCTGATTCAAGCGGGTTTATCTGCCAGGTATACAAAACAACCTAGCAGATCACCTCAGCAGAACGGAGGCAGACCTCATGAGTGGTCTCGATCCAGCCGTAGCTCGGTCACTGTTCAAGAGTGGGACTCTAGACCTGGACCTTTTTGCATCCCCACTCAACGAAACTGCCTCTTCTGCTCCAGAACCAGGGCGTGGCATTTTCTGTCAGGATGCGTTCAGGCAAGTGTGGACAAAACGCTTTCACGCCTTTCCACCGCCTCTAATCCAGAGAGTACCTCAAGTTCAAGTCTCAGGGGACCAAAATGATTCTCATTGCTCCTCCCGGCCTCTGCAACTATGGTTTTCTTACTCAACAGTATGTTGGCAGTTTCTCCGAGACCACTTCCTGCAAATCAATCTTTGACTCAGGGTTCGTTGGTCCATCCAACCTGAAATCACTTCATCTTCATGCTTGGCCCTGAAGAGGTAGAAGTGAATCGGTTCAACGCCTCTCGAGAGTCTCAGACATCCTTCTGGCTGCTCGAAGCCAGCCACCTGAAAACGACGCTCAAATGGAAACGCTTTTTCTGTCTGGTGCAAAGTCCTCTTGGAATCCTTTTCCTGTCCTCCTGACAAGATTCTGAGTATCTTTGACCTATCAAACTCAGGTCTCCAGTACTCACAGTTAAAGTTCACCTTAGTGCCATCTCAGCGCTCCATGAGTCGGTTTCTTCCTTAACTCTGGCTCAGTTACCTATGGTGAAGAGATTTAAGGGAATTCTTCATACCAGACCCCTGTTGCCGTCCAGCTGCAGGCCTGGGACATTAACCTGGTGCTGGACATGCTCACTGGAAGCCTTCGAGCCCCTAGCTACCTGTGAGCTAAAATTCTTACCTGGAAGACTGCCTTCCTGGTGGCCATTACCTCAGCCCGCAGGGTCTCTGAGATACATGCCCTGGTTACGGACCTCCGTGATACTGTATTCCATAAAGACAAGGTAGTTCGTGACTATCCTAAATTTCTCCCAGGTTGTGTCAGAATTCCATCTAAACCAACCTCTGGTACTTCCTCTTACTTCGCTAATTTCCAAAATGAAGGGAACCATCTCTTCATTCCTTGATGTTAAGAGACCTTGTGGTTCTATTTAGATAGAACCAAGAATTTTCATAAGACTCATGAACTGTTTGTTTCTTTTTCAGCGACACCCGGCTGGGTCAACCTGTCGCTATCAGATGCATCTCATCATGGTTAGTGGCATGCCTCTGATATTGCTATTCCATGGCTCAGTTAAATTAGAAGGTAGAGTGCACGCCACTCTACTAGGGCGGTCGCGCATCCCTAGCGGAAATTGCGAGTGTTCCAATTGCAGATATCTGCAACGCCGCCACCTGGAGCCCAGTGCATACCTCGTACATTATGCACTGGATGTTCATGCCAGGCTGGCATTCGCATTCGCAGAACTATCCTTAATGGACTTTATCTTAGTCGCTGCGAGCTCTGGCTCTGCCGCCCTTTTGGGGATTATCAGCTTGGTACTTTTCTGATTGTAGTGAGTGGTGGAGACTTATGTCCAGGAAAATATGAAAATTACGCACTCACCGTGAATACTCTTGATCTTCTTGGACGCAGTCTCCACCACCATTCACACGCCCACCCTCCATCCCCGAGCTCACTGCTGTGTTGGTCTTCACTCCCTCAAATCTTTAGGCCGTGAAGACGCACTTTGCTGACCCTTCTTACACGGCCCGATGGACTATCTTATGTCCGCTTTTTAAGGTTAGATTTACTTTTACGCTAGTTGCGCCTGCACCTCCTGGTAAAAAGGTACTGAGGCGTTGAGGGTCGTGCTGAGATGGTCATTGCCGCCGAGGCCGCTGCTCAAGGGCGCCAGGCCTCAGGGCGCCATCTCGCCGACCCTCCAGCAAAAAAGTTTGTCTCGATGGGTCCTAGTGTCTCCGGCGCTAATCCCACTAGTGTGAATGAGTGGTGGAGACTCGTCCAAGAAGATCAAGAATTACGGTAGGTACGTAATTTTCATTTTTGAACCTCAGCTCCTTGAACGTGTTCGTGGAGTACAAACGCTTCAGAATGCTCTCCCTGCAGAGCCCTCTGCTGCTTCTTCAGCAGGGACAGTGGCTGTGCGCTTTGGATATGCAGGATGCCTACCTGCACATCCCCATCCACCCTTCCCACCACAAATTTCTTTGGTTTTCGTTTCAGGGGGACCGCTACCAATTCAGGGCCCTCCCATTTGGTCTTTCCTTGGCTCCCCGAGTGTTTAACAAATGCCTATCTGTGGTAGCAGCCCACCTGCATACCCAGGGAGTGCAGGTATTACCATACCTGGACGATTGGCTCCTGGCGGCCCCATCCAGGGAGGAACTTCTATGCTCTTTCCCTTATTCTGCAAGTTTTCACCAGCCTGGGTATCACCATCAACCAGGCCAAGTCCCACCTGGTCCCTTGCTAAAGACTCCAGTTCATCGGGGTGATCCTGGACACAACCATCGGCAAGGCTTTTCTGTCTCAGGACGGGGTGTACTTTCCAGGCTCAAGAAAGTCTGTTGTCCAGTCGCAGAAGGGTCGGTGCCAGGTCAGTTCTTCGCCTCCTCGGGCTCATGGCGGCTGCTATCCTGACAGTCTCTCGTGCTTGGCTCCATATGAGGATCTCTCAGTGGATGCTCTGGTCTCAGTGGGAACAGACACTGGACGATCTAGACCAGGAGGTTCTAGTCTCCGATCCCATGGTCAGGGACTTGCAGTGGTAGATGGTGCAAGAGAATCTTTGCTGGGGAGTTCCCTTCAGTATCGAACCCCCCTCCCAAACATTGACAACAGATGCTTCAGGAGAGGGCTAGAGAGCCCATCTAGGGTCTCATAGGACTCAGGGCTCCTGGTCCAGACTCGAGCGGACTTTACACATAAATGTGCTCGAACTTAGATCCGTCTTGTGTACTCTACAGGCTCTGAACACCTTCATTCTTCTGGTCATCTAACCATCCAGACGGACAACATGTGCGTTGTCTGGTACTTCAGCAAGCAGAGAGGAACTTGTTCCTACCCTCTGTGCAGGGAAACAGTGAGAGTTTGGAGTTTGGCTGTTCAGCACAACCTTCACCTGACAGCAGTTTATGTCCCGGGAATAGAAAATACTCTGGCAGACCACCTCAGTCGGTCTTCAGCCAACCCCAGTGGGGAACTGGATCAAGAGGTAGTAGGCGACATCTTCCTGCGCTAGGGAACCCCTCAGGTAGACCTGTTCACGTCTCCTCAAGATGCAAAACTTAGTCTTCTGCTCGCTCGCTCCAGGGCGAGGCATTTTCTAGCGGGATGCTCTGTCTCTTGACCTGTAGGGACAGATTCGTCTATGCCTTCCCACCAGTTCCCTTAATTCTGAGGGTCTTGCACAAACTCAGTACAGAAGGAGCCCAGATGAACGTCATCGCTCCATTCTGGCCCAGGCAAGTTTAGTGTTCTCATCTGCAACAATTTTCAGAGGAAACTCCGCTTCTTCTTCCTCTGTCACAGCACTTGCTGACCCAGGATCAGGGGACCCTTGTTCATCCAGGTCTCAAATCCTTTCAGTTGCATGCATGGCTTCTGGAGATGTAGCTCAAGCCCGGTTCGGGTTTTTTTCCGCTCTTAGCAGACATTGTGGTGGAGGCCAGAAAGTCTTCTACTAGGTCCACCTAGGTCATGAAGTGGAAACGATTTTCGATTTGGGCCTCATCAAAGGACTTTGAGCCTTTCTTTTGCTCTGCCAAGAGAGTCCTGGACTACGTGCGTCATCTCTTTGACATGGGTCTCAGCCATTCCTCTTTGAAGGTCCACATGGGTGCTATTTCGGCCTACCATGTCCCTTTTGGAGACTGGACTTTCGCGCAGTTGGAAGTCTCCCAAGACTTTCCTCAGAGGAGTTCTCCATTTGAGACTCCCCATCCGCATTTCTGCTCCTCCTTGGGATCTGAACTTTGTTCTCGAGATGCTTACTCTGCCTGCGTTTGAACCAGCAGCTTCAGCAGACTTGAAGTTCCTCTCTTGGAAGAGACTCTGCTTAGTGGCCATTACTTTAGCGCAATGAATTTCAGAGCTTCAGTCCCTAATGTGCAAAATCCTTTATTTGATTTTTCACGAGGAACGTGTTGCTCTGCACACCAACCCTAAGTTTCTCCCTAAGGTGGTAGCAGAGTCTATGCTGAATTAATCCATTGAGCTACCTGCTTTCTTTACGCAACACTTCAATCAAGGGGCGTACTTCTTGCGTACTTTGGATGGTCATAGGATACTGAGATACTATACCACTTGGACAAAGGATCTCAGGAAATCGGATCAGCTTTTTGTCTCTTGCTCACAAAAGAGAGGGCAATGCAGTTTCTAAGCAATGCCTATCGAAGTAGTTGGCTCTTTGTATCACCATCTGTTACGACAAGTACCACAAGACCCTGCCGGGTCAGGTCAAGGCTCACTTCACCAGAGGAGTAGCTGCCTCTGCAGCTTGTTTCAAGAATGTCAGCAGCAGATATCCGGGCAGCCATGACTTGGACTTCTGTACATAACTTTACGAAACACTCCAGTTTGGATATTGCCTGTTGCCGTAGAGCAGGCTTTGGTAGAGCAGGCTTTGGGTTGGCTGCATTGCCAGATCTTACTTCGAGATAGAGCTCCTGCAGCAGGCTATAACAATTAGGACTATGCCGCAGGCACTAGGACCACACGGAAAAACTTCTGCCAGCAATACCAGCGAGGGACCGCCCCTGATGCCGGCCCCGCCCCGACGTCGGTCAGGGTACAAGAGGGGGCAGACCCAGCTCCGCCTCAGTTCTTTCCCGCCGCGTACCACGCACGTGAATAGCTGCTGCCTGCGATTCGCCAAGTGAGAAAAGGATCTTCAATCAAGTTTTTCGACTGTTTTACCGTTTTTTTTTTCTTTACTGCGACCGCCTGCACAGTTACTGCTAGTGGCTCGGTTTTTCCAGTTAATTGTCGTACTTTACCTCGGTGTTTACCGCAGTACTGAAATTTCTTCTCGTGGGTTCGATGTCTTCCCGGGCGTCTATTTCCCCAGACCACCTAAACAAGTGCGAGTGCGGCTGGCAAATTCCCACCAAAGACGGTCATTGGCGGTGCATTTCTGCTTGGGCCTGGACCACGACACCGCTAACTGCGCCGACTGCCAAGCTTTTACAAGCCGGACTCTCATCAGACGCCTGAAGGCCTACCTGTTGGAGAAGAAAATGGACCTGCACTCGTCCGAGGGGAAGAAGGAGGAGGAGAAAAAGCGCCATAGTAAAGAGCGCAGTTGGTCCTGGCACCGTCCCCTCGTGGTCGCGACCTTCCCGGTAGGCCCGCCTCGCTCGGGTAGTCGCCGCTGTTCGCTCTTCATAGGCTAAGGCCGCCCATCGGGGAGCAGCCGACCAAGCTTCCAAGATGACCCGATCAAAGTCATCGTAAAGTCTGTGACGGTACCTGCTTCGCCCTCCGCCCACGGCACTAACGCCGCTTGCTAAAGGTGCGCCTGGAGCTTAAGGACTCTTCGCGCCCCCTGTCGTCCACCCCGCTGCCTGCGGTACCGACGCCCAGTTGAAGGCCATGGACCCGGGTCGGTCGGTTGTCCAGCCGACGTCGCCAAGTCCTTCTCCCCCTGGGCCATCAGGAGAGCTCGCTGTCGCGACCCGTCGCTCAGGAGACTTCTTTCCCGCAGCGGGCGGCTGAAATATTCTCCCCGGACGAGCTTAAACAGCTTTTTTCGTTTTGGTGGGGGCAGGTTCACAATTGTACCACCCCGTCGCCGGCCCAGACACCAGTACTAGATCCTGCGGGTGAACCTCAGCCAGAGGGCCAGACCTCTCCGTTGAGGTCCCCAGAGCGCTGTTTTTCGCCCCTGTCTAGGGCTTGTTCCCGCTCCTGATCTGAGGACCACCGACGGCGCTCTATGGTTTCGACTGACCGACGTCGGTCCCGGTCTCGTTCCCGGAGCCCTTCTCACGCTCAGCGGATGGTTACCGACGCCAGTCATCGCCCATCGCCAGTCCAGGGACCGGAGTCGTCTCGACCGCCGGTCTTCGACCGCTCGCTGTCCCCTGCATACAGACGTCAACGTAAGCATGGACATGAGGCAGAACCAGACTACTCTAAGTCGGATAGTCGGTCCTCCTCTTCCTCGTCATCCTCTTCATCATCCCTCAGCCTCAAGTGCTCCCCTGAGGAGAAGGACATGCCTCGCTCGCCTCCGGATGATCCCACGTTCATGGATGTCATGAGGCATATCCAGGCTTCCAATGAGTGGGACACGGAAGATCTGGACCCGGAACGCTGGAGATTGGCCAAATACCTGAGGCAGAAGGAGCCAAAGTCTTTGGTCATTCCTCCTCTGGTGGATACTTTTCAGGACCTGACTAGATCCACCTGGCTGCGCTCAGCCTCCATCCTGGCGGTTCCCAAAAAGTCGGACAGGCTTTACAAGGCTCCGAGGGTGGAACCCTTCTTGGCGGAACACCCTCAGGCAGACTCCACTGTGATCACGGCTGCTCATGACAAGTCTTGACAGCCGCGACACCTCAGCTCCCAGCCTCCCGACTTGGAGTCCCGTTATCTGGATCAGGTGGGCAAGAAAGTCTACGCTGCTTCCACCTGCTCCATTCGATCCCTGAACTTCCTCACGATATGGTGCAGTTCCAGAATGCATTGTGGGAACAGGGTCTTGAGCTGGCACAGGCCATGCCAGACTCCGATAAGAAGACGGAGCTCCTGGCCCTCTTACAGTCGGGCTTGGACGTAGTCACTCGTGTTCTGAGGGCCTCGTATGATACTGCGGATACGGCAGCCAGGGCAGCCGCCTCTGGGGTTTGTCTCAGGTGCCATGCCTGGTTGAGGCTTTCGGGCTTCCACCAGGTTCTGCAGTCTGGTATCTGGAACCTACCGTTTCAGGGTGCCGTTTTGTTTGGGCAGGAGACGGAGGCCTTGATCTCCCGTCTCTAGGAATCTGGTAAGTCGATCTGGTCGGTCTGCCAGATGTACCGTGGCGACCAGCGACGCTCCCATTGCCGTCTGCTTTTTTGCAAGTCCTCAGGTAATCAGACTTCAGCCTGAGGTTCTCAGCAGGGGCACAGAGATGGCTTCCACCGGAGATCCGGAAACCAGCAGTCTGGTGGACCTTCCGGCCGTGGGCCCAAGTCCTCCCAGGCCTCTCTCCTGCCCCGGTTCCGCCCTAATGACTCCTTCCGCGCCCCTTCTGTGGTCAGACGCCCAGGGGAGCCGGTTGGGGTCGCCTCCTTCTGCTCAAGGGTGGAGCTCTGTTACCACAGATCAATGGGTCTTGGACGTCATTCGGAGTGGACACACAGAGTTCAGAGTTCCCTCCACGTACTCCGCCAAAGCTCTCCCGTTATCCTCCTTCTCACATTCCATTCTTGGAAGGAGAAATTCAGGCCCTCCTGCAAAAGAGAGCAATAGAGAATTCCCATGGAGCAGTGAGGTCAGGGGTTTTACTCCCATTTTTTTCTGATTCCAAAAAAGAATGGGGACCTTCGTCCCATTCTGGATCTCCGTCCTTTAAATCTCTTTTTATAGAGTACAAAAAGTTCAGGATGGTGACTCTTCAGGGTCTCCTCCCTCTGCTGCACCAAGGGGGTTGGCTCTGTTCTCTCAACATGCAGGATGCGACATGCATATTGGGTCTTTCCTCCCACAGGAAGTTTCTGAGGTTCCACTTCCTAGGGGCGCATTATCAATTCACGGCTCCCGTGCTCGCCTTCTTCCACTCCGCGAGTCTTTACCAAATGCCTGGCAGTGGTGGCTGCGGCTCTAAGGCGATCTGGCCATTTTGTTTTCCCTTACCTCGACGACTGGCTTCTCACAGCCCCGTCAAGGGACGGCCTTCTACGCTTTCACGGAGATGCCTATACTCTATTTCGAGAGCTGGGGATCACCCTGAACTTGAGAAAGTCGTCCCAGAGCCCAGCCAAACCCTCTCTTTCATTGGAGTGACTCTGGGCTCCGTCCAGGGCATGGCTTTTCTCCCACAGGACAGGGGAATTCGCCTGTGAAGTTTGGCAGAACGGATCTCCATAGCTCCTCGGGTTCTGGCCCGGAACTTCCTCAGTCTACTGGGGCATATGGCGGCGGCCATCCCAGTAACACCCTTGGCCCGCCTCCACATGAGAATCCTACAGTGAATGCTCAGGGTGCAGTGGGATCAATACTCCGATGACCTGGACGCCTTAGTCAGGATCTCGGAGCCAGTCAGGAGAACGTTGCTTTGGTGGCTGGACCCCAGCAATCTGGAGCAAGGGGTCAGCTTTCGTCCGGAGCCTCCAGGTCAGACTCTAACGACGGATGCCTCAGACCTGGGTTGGGGGGCTCATCTCTGGGTTCGCCGAACGCAAGGGGTTTGGTCACCCGAGGAACAGTCCCTCCACATCAGTGTCCTGGAAATGCGAGCGGTCCTCTACGCTCTCCAGGCGTTCCAAGAGGACCTGTTACCCGGCTCTCTTCTAGTTCAGATGGACAACATGGTGGTTGTCTTTTACATCAACAAGCAAGGAGGCACCCATTCATATCCTCTTTGCCGGGAGGCGATGAGAGTCTGGTACTGGGCACTGGAACGGGGCATTCATCTGTCGGCTATGCACGTTCCAGGAGTCCTAAACACGCTGGCCGACAACCTCAGCAGGTCGTGGCCAGGGCGCTTGCAGTGGGGTGCTTCAATCCAGCAGATCAGCTCTTGGAAGGTGGGGCCTTCCAGGTAGATCTCTTTGCGCCACCACGCAACGCCAAACTGCCACGATTTTGCTCACGAGAGCACGCGCCTGGCATTTTTTGGCCAGACGTGTTGCCCCTTTGTTGGGCCGGGAGGTTTCTTTATGCCTTTCCGCCCTTCCCTCTCATCCAGAGGGTTCTGCTCAAAATACAGGCAGAGGGGGCACGCATGATCCTTGTGGCCCCCAATTGGCCCCGACAGATTTGGTTCCCACTCCTGCAGCGGTTGTCCCAGGAACCTCCAATCTCGCTG
Source organism: Neoceratodus forsteri (assembly GCA_016271365.2). Taxonomy (NCBI): domain Eukaryota; kingdom Metazoa; phylum Chordata; order Ceratodontiformes; family Ceratodontidae; genus Neoceratodus; species Neoceratodus forsteri. Next base: position 445,059,136 of record CM028132.1, on the reverse strand, counting down.
CCCATTTGCTCGCAACTGCTGTCCCAGGACTGGGGTTCTCTGATTCATCCGGATCTCAGATCCCTGCACCTTCATGCCTGGCTCCTCCAGACGTAGCTAAGAACAGATACGGGGTTTCCCCGGAAGTGGCTGAGGTCTTAGCGTCCGAAAGAAAGCCCTCTACTCCCTTCGCTTACGCTATGAAGTGGAAACGTTTCTGTTTTTTGGCCTTACCACGGCATTTGGACCCAGTCACCTGCTCTGTGAACTCCATTTTACAGCATCTCTTCTCCTTATACGAGAAAGGCCTGAGCTATTCCTCTATCAAGGTGCACATATGGGCGATCTCGGCCTATCATGCTCTTGTGGGAAAGAGAGCATTGGCCCAGTTGGACGTGGCCCGCATCTTCCTTAGGGGGGTTCTTCACATGAGACCTCCCATCAGGGACCCTGTCCCACCTTGGGACCTCCTTTTTGTGTTGGAGAAACTCACCCTCCTCCCTTTTGAACCCGCAGCGAGTTGTGAGCTGCGATACTTGTCCTGGAAAGTTTGTTTTCTGGTTGCTGTTACTTCCGTCAAGAGTTTCCAGCTGCAGGCTCTGATGTGTAAGAGCCCTATTTGGTTTTCACAGGAAAGGGTTTCTCAGGACTAATCCTAAGTTTCTTCCCAAAGTGGTCTCGGAGTTGACCCTCAACCAGTCGGTTGATCTTCCAGTTTATTTTCCTTCCCCTTCCAATAGAGGGGAGGTTCTCCTCCACACATTGGATGTCCACAGGTCCCTGCGGTATTACCTCAATAGAATGGTTCAACACCCTAAATCGGAGCAACTCTTTGTGGCCTTTGCCCCACAACACTTGGGTCAACCGGTGTCCAAGCAGACTATCTCCAAATGGATAGTCCATTGCGTCTCGGTTTGCTACGAACATCACAAGAAACCCCTGCCGGGTCCGGTTAGAGGACACTCACCAGGGGAGTGTCAGCTTCTTTTGGCGCGATGCGGAATGTCGCCATTCAGGACATCTGTGCGGCCGTGACCTGGAATTCGGTGCATACCTTTGTCAAGCATTACAGCTTGGATATCGTCTCCAGACGCCGTGCTGGCTTCAGCCTAGCGGTTTTGCAAGGACTCTTGTCCTGAAGGTCTCTGGAGTCAGCATATTCCTCCTCCCGGGGTTGGCTACCTCTTTCCTAGGGGCCTGCTTGGGACTCAGTCCTAATTGTTATAGCCTGCTGCAAGAGCTCTATCTCTAAGTAAGATAGTACAGTTACGTAACAACTTACCGTAACAGTAGATCTTCGAGAGGAGCTCTTGCAGCAGGCGCTGTTTTCCCTCCCACCTTCCCCCTTGGAGTGTGCAGGTACATTTTTCTTCTCTTATCAATGGTAGGCTTCGCCTCCTCTTGTCAGGCCTTCTGCTGGGTACTGGCGGGAGAACTGAGATGGAGCTCGGTCCGTCCACTCTTGTATCCTGACCGACGTCGGGGCGGGGCCGGCGTCATGGGCGGTCCCTCGTTGGTATTGCTGGCAAAAGTTTTTCTGTGTGGTCCTAGTGCCTGCGGCATAGTCCTAATTGTTATAGCCTGCTGCAAGAGCTCCTCTCGAAGATCTGCTGTTACGGTAAGTTCTTGCGTAACTGTACTGTCGTCTTTAAGACCCGTACAGCCGGAGGTTCCATTTGTTGGTTAGTTTTCCTCCTCTTGAGTGCTTTTCCTTTTTCCAGACTGCTTGGGATTCAGTCCTATATGTAATTACGTACTGCAAGAGCCCTCTTGAAGTAAGATAGTACAGTTACGCAAGAACTTACCGTAACGGTAGATCTTCGCGAGGCATTCTTGCAGTAGGTAATACCTTCCCGCCCTCCATCCCCTTTAGCTTTTTCAGCTCCTTCTCCAGGAAGGGAATCATCCGCTTCTGTCTCGTCTTGCGTTTTTTAGCCTTTGGTGGGAAAGAACTGGAAGGCGGGGGACCACCCCTTTATACTGACGTTGCATGACGTCGGTCCCCCGCCAGAGACTGCTAGCTAGAAATTTTTCCGTTGGGTCCTGACGCCTGCCGGGTCAGTCCTAATGTAATTAACTACTGCAAGAGCCTCTCTCGAAGATCTGCTGTTACGGCAAGTTCTTACGTAGCTGTACTTTACTGAGTCTTGGCCCAATCCTGCTACAGCTGACTGGGAGGTAAATATTCCAGATTATTCCTTATTCAGAACTGATAGGCAGACAAAAGGAGGTGGAGATGCCATCTGTTAAAAAAAACAAACAAATTTTTGGTCTCATCATCAACTCGACCACATCCCCTAAAGAATTTGAAAGCCTGACTATCAAAATTGAACTCTTTCTGCTTTATTGGATGTTGTAGGCCCCCTTTAGCAGGGTTACAATTCCTGGAATACGTAAGTAATTCTATAGGATCCCTGCCATCGGAGTTTATTATATTAGGAGACCTTAGCCTGGACTGGTTTTCATGGGTCTCCGCTCCCCTTAAATCCCTGTGTGATTCCCTTGGATTATCACAACTCATTACTGAATCTACACTCCCCAGTAAAAAGAACCCTGACAATAGCACCTTGCTTGATATCATTTTAGTAAATAAGCCTCATCTAATTTCCCATGCTAGCATTTTCTTCTCGGCCATCAGTGATCATTGTTTCACTGCCTGTGCAAGATCTATCTCAAAACTACCATTTATGTCTAAATTCACCACCGAGAGGTGTTGCAGTCTTGAGCCTTTGGCATTCATTGCTGACTTGAGGTATTCCTTGAGATGGCAGGACTTCTACTTTGCAAAATCGGTGAATACAGCCGATGATGTATTTCAGGATATTATGTTATGGGCATTGGATAAACATGCACCACTGGTCAAGGTACGATCCAAGAAAAACTGTGCCGGTGGTTCACGGCGGACCTAAAGGAAGCACTGTATAATACAGACTTGCTTAGGAAAACAGCTCGGAAAACAAAGCTTTCAACTGATTGGACTTTGTTTTGGAGAGCAAGGAATCTGTACAAGGATGGTCAGGGAAGCTAAGGCCAACTATTTTCATGCTGAACTGGACTCTTCCTCTAATTGTGCGACCAAATTCTGGAAAACACTTTAGGACATTGAAGGCCATACGTCCATGAACTCCCTACCTACAAGACTTACCACTGGGGCCACTACAGTGTCTGATAGGCCTACTGTCTTCGACTCCCTCAGTAACCACTTTGCTACTGCAGATTTAGCATTTGATACCTCCCCGCCAGTATCCTCTGCTTTTAACTTGATGTTCAGGACCAGTAAGTTTCAGCCATCAGCACTGTTCTCCCTTCAGCCTGTATCCTTGAAAGATGTTGAGGACCTTTTGTTACAGCTAGACACCAGGAAGAGGGCTGATGCAGACCGCATTGACCCCCTCGTCTTGTAGCTGTCGTCATGCCCTGTCTGCACCAATTACCCATCTCTAACATCACTTTCTCAGGGTGATCTTCCTCCCTTATGGAAAACTGCACAAGTCATCCCCCTCCTGAAATCAAGACCATAGTGACCCTAACAATTAAATCCTTCTCCCGATCCTGTCCAGACTGTTAGAGAAAATCACGAGCCATTAGCTCAGGAGCTACCTGGAATCTGCAGATCTCCTCAGTCCAGTACAGTCTGGCTTTAGATCACACCATAGCACCATCTCGGCATTTGCAAAAGTGACTAATGATTGGCAATGTTACTTGGGATGCCAAGAATTTTGTATGTGCAGTATTTTTAGACCTAAGTAAGGCATCCAATACTGTTGATCACAATCTGCATCTAATGTCCCTGCGGGACATTGATCTGGACTCCCTATCATTAAGATGGTTTTCCAACTGTCCGGTCGACTGCAACAGGTAAAAGCAGATGGGGAATTCTCTCCCTTAAAACCTCTAAGAGGTGTACCGTAGGGATCAATATTGGACCCTCTGCTTTTTGCAGTGTATATAAACAAAGTGGATGCCAGCCTCAGTACTGCAAATGTACATTTATTCACAGATGATGTGGTACTCTACCTCAGCAGACCCACCCCTGAGGCAGAATGTGCCGATCTACAGCAGGAGTTCAGTCTACTACAGTTGCAGCTTCTGAATCAGAAACTCCTACTGAATGCTAAAAAGACAAAGGCGATGCTACTTTCACCATCTGCGCACCCAACAATCCCCGCTTCACAAGGAACTCTTCCTCAGATTTCTACACTCCTAGGTGAATCTTTGATTACATAACTAAGTTCAAATACTTGGGGGTCTGGATCGACCATAGGCTGTCTTACAAAGACCATATTGAAGAAAAAAAAAAAGAAGCTTAGAAGGAGGCTTGGTCTCTTTAGGATTAATTTCTTGCTTACATGTCAGGCTAAGAAACGTTAAGTCAAATCCACCTTCTTAACACTGTTAGACTATGCAGACTTCCTTTACAGTCAAGGCCTCGCCTCAGCACTGGCCAAACTGGACACGCTTTATCATAGAGCTTTAAGGTTCATTACTGGCCTCCCCTTTGCTACGCATCACTGCTTCCTATATGCCGCTGTGGGATGGACATCCATCAAATATAAAAGACAAAGTAATGACGCCATTTGGACATTCAGAGCCATTTCTAAGAGGCTGCCTCATTATGTCTTGGACTGTCTGCCCCTAAGTAGGGTAGGTCATTATGCATTGAGGTGTGCCTCCTGTATCTCCTTGTCATACTGAAGGTCAGATTGCGGTTTGGTAGGTCATCCTTAAGCTACGCATTACCCTCACTCTGGAATAAGCTGCAAAAATCATTGAAATTGGTCTACCCTATCAAACTATCGTCATTCAAAACTCCTTATGCTCGTTCTTTCAAAGAATCCTGTGAGTGTTTTACCTGATCCCACCATATTTCTTGAATTGAGCCTCCCACTCTTTATTCTCTGACCCTTTCACTCTAGTCATCCCTGAACCCTATTAATTCTATTTTCATATCCCGTCCAGCACCTTGACCCTGCTCCCTGTGGCACTTATCAAGTGATCTCAACAGTTCTTTGCGATCAGGGGCCCTTATGGCTTCCGTCCATTTGGCCTTCTCCTTTATAGGCATCTGCCCCCTCCCCCCCATGGATCTATCCCACTACTTCCTACCTAATGTAAAGAGCCCCTCTCTGCACCCTGTAAACTCCTTAATCTTGTATCTTTCTTGCCGTTCTTACAGTGCAGCGAATCTTTTATTTATATTTTGTACATGTTTTGAACATTTAACTTACCGAGAACTAGTACTATTATGCTTGTGTTCATTTTTCTTTAATGTATATTGTAACTTAACTTGTATTATGTTCTGCTGTGTTTGTAATCTGTAGCTATATCCAGCTTCACCTCGAAAATGAGCATTGCTCAACGGTGATTGCCTGGTTAAATAAAGATCTGATTGATCATTTCTGGTTGGTCAGTTGCGCCCTGCCCGGGACTTCCTGCGTCTTCTGGGTTACATGGTGGCCTGCACCACCGTGGTCCGTTGGGCCCGGTGGCATAGGCGGCCCATTCAGTATGGCTTTGCCAGGCAGTGGTCCCAGCGTCAGGGTCATTTTGACCAGCTGGTCACCAACTTAAAGGATTTGGGATGCTCTCCAGTGGTGGACCATCTCGGAACACCTGCAGGGAGGGATCCCATTTGTCCACTCCGAGCCAACGGTCGTTCTTACGACTGATGCCTCTCTCACGGGCTGGGGAGCCCACATGGGGAACCACGGGCTCGGGAACCCTGAGGAATCCCGATGTCACATCAGCCTGCTGGAGCTCTGAGCAGTGCAGCAGGTGCTAACTGCATTAGCTCCATTTCTGCGAGGTCAAGTGGTAGGGGTTGAGGCAGACAACACCACTACTATGCACTATCTCAACAAGCAGGGTGGCATGCACTCCCAGCCTCTGTGCAGGGATGCGCTTCGCATCTGGACCCTCATGAGCCGACTGGAGGCAGACCTCCTAGCCATCCATGTGAAAGGAGCCTCAAACCTACTGGCCGATGCCCTCAGCTGTGTAGGTGAGGCGTCCCACGAGTGGTCTCTTCACTGAGAGGTAGTTTACAGCCTGTTTTCTCTGAGGGGTACCCCTCAGGTGGACCTGTTTGCCTCCAGGGAGAACACAAAGCTGAGGCTGTTGAATGCCCGCTCCCCTCAGCAGGGCTCGCTGCAGGGGGGATGCCTTCTCGTGGCTGTGGATCCCAGGCCTCTTCTTCGCCTTCCCTCCATTTCCCTTGATCCCAAGGGTGCTTCTCAAGGTGAAGAGGGACATGGCGAAGGTTATCCTGGTAGCCCCAGACTGGCCCCGCCAGTTCTGGTATCCAGATCACCTCAGCAACAGGCTCCTGAGGCGTTTTCCAGCATGCCTGGACCTGGTATCTGTCAGTCAGGGGAATGGTATTCCATCCGGACCTTCAATCCCTGCACCTGACAGCCTGGTACCTGGGTGGCTAACGTTCCAGGCTTTGGGTCTTTCCAGTGATGTCCTCAGCGTAGTTGAGTCATCTAGGAAGGAGTCTACCAGGAGGGTGTGCTATACCTTCCAATGGAAAAGATTTTCCATTTGGTGTCGGGACAAGGGCTTAGACCCTAATTCCTGTCTTGTGGGCAGTATCCTCTGCTACCTTTGGAGCCCTGTCCAAAAATGGTCTCAGGACGACTACCCTTAAGGTGCACCTGGCAGCCATCTCCACTTACCGGGCGCGGGCCAGTCAGTGCACGTTGGCACTGAAAATGGTGGTCTGGTGCTTTTTTAAGGGCCTCGATTACATATCCCCTCTGGTGTGTGAACCTCCACCTCCATGGGATCTGCTGCTGGTACTGTCTAAACTCATGGGCCAGCCATTTGAACCGATGCACAGGTGTGAGATGTCTCATCTGTCGTGGAGGGCCTGGTGGCCATCACGTCAGTAAGAAGGACTGGGGAGCTCCAGGCGCTCTTGGTGGAGTCTCCTTATTTGGTCTTCCACAGGGCCAAGGTTGTCCTGTGCCCCAAACCCGAAGGTGGTGTCAGAGTTGCACCTTAACCAGGTGTTAACTCTGCCTGTGTTCTACCCGAACTACACCTCAGAGGCCGATTACAGGCTCTGGACCTGAGACGAGCGCTGTTATTATAAGGAGCGGATGGCTGACGTTCGGGGAGAGGTTCGCCAGCTGTTTGTCACCTATGCTGAACCTGCATCTGGCAGACCTGCAGCGAAGTGGACGATTGGCAGATGAATTACATCATGCATTGATCTTTGCTATAGGTTGGCGGGTAGGGAGCCTCCCGCAGTGCTACGGGCTCATTCCACCCGCCATACTGCTGCGTTGGTGGCTGCTTCTAGGAATGTCTTTGTCCAGGATATCTGTAGCGCTGCTACCTGGAAGTCAGCAAACACCTTCATTACCCATTACCACATTTACCTTGAGTCACGCCAGGATGCTGGTTTTGGAGCCTCAGTTCTCCAGTCTGTTTCCCAAGTAGGGGGTGTGCAGCTTGCCTCTCTCCTCCCGGAGAACTGTTAGGAGTCTGCCAGTAAGTGTGGCTAGAACAACATATCCATGATCCTTGAAAAACAGGTTACTCACCTATAGAAAAACAGGTTCTAGGGACATGGATATGTTGTTCATCCACACTTTCTGGCAGGTTCCTTGCTGCTTTAAATCTTGCCGGAAGGTCTTCAAGCTGGCTCCTCCCACCCACCTGGGTGGTAAAACTCTCTGCTCCGCCCCATGATGCCAGATCTTCCTTACCGCTTTGAAGCTCAGGTTCCCTCCTTAGCGCTCTCCGTTTTAGACTGGATCCTAACTCTTCGGTTCGTCCGAAACTAGTTTTGAAGTTTTCTAAACTTCGGTCTTCATTATCCCTCGTGGCTGCGATGGACAAATCGATCCCCGGCTTTCAGAGGTGCCCTTGCGGGCGGATGATGTCCAGGACGGATCCGCACTCCACGTGCGTCTACTGCCTCGGCCTAGACCACGACTCGCAGGCCTGCGAGTTGTGCCGCTCATTTTTGGCCAACGTCCTGGAGGATCGCGCTGCCCGATTGAAGCTCGGGCGCCCCGAGAAGTGTTACCTGCCGGTTAAATCCAAAGAGGCTCGATGGGCGGTGTCCGGCGGCTGGCTCGGCTGAGCAGCTCGAGCACATGATCGCCCTCGAGGAGGCAGAGGCCCAGGCCGCTTCTTCCTCCTCCTCGGCCGCGGCGTTTATCCTGCTCTCTCTGAGTTCCTCTTACTCGGCTTCGTTCAAGGAGCTTTGCCAGTCCCTTTCCACGAAGGGAGAGGGGCCATTGGGACATTCCTCTCGGTCCAAGAAGAGGGATTCGAAGGGTAAGTCCCACCGTCGGCATTCGTGGGAGTGGGAGAGGTCTCCTTCCCCGGACAGCCGACCATCTACTTCGGTTGAGGTTGCGGCTCAGGCCGTTGGCTTCATAACGTCCCCGTCAGGCCAGCCTGCCGAGATGCCCATCGACGCAGTCGAGATATTCCTCGACCTGTCGGACGGGTTGTCGACTGGTGAAGCAGACAACCCCTTTTCGCCGGTTCCCCCGGTGGAGACCGAGGATCTGCCTGCGCTTTCGGGGCGGCAGTCCCCGGTTAAAGTGACCGAGCTGAGGGAAGAGCAGGTGTCCCCCGCCCCTTCCCAGGCCCGCCCTCTGTTGCACCGAGGGTCTCGATCTCTGACTTCATCTCGGTCAAGCTGATCCCGCCGACATCGGCGGTCTTGGTCTCAGCACCGAAGTAAGCGGCAACACTGCTCCTCCTCATCCTCCTCCTCGGAAGAGGAGAGGCTTTGATGCAGATTGTGTCGGCGTTATGAGGAGCTTATGTGGCAGCAGTTACTGTTGTCCGGGAGTAAGTCGACACCGATTCATCCCCCGGCCATCAAGTGGCTGTCGCCCGAACGGCCGAAGCAACCACTCGCCGCAGTCGAGATGCCCATTTCTGGGCCAGTTGTTTGACCAAAACTAGCTGCCCACCGATTGTAGTGGAACCTGCGCTCCACAGCCAAGTCTGGGGCACCACCAAGGATTCTTGGTCGGGTCACGGCCTGCCCCACAGGTTGTCGGTCACCCTCACTCCCGACCGTCCTCGGCAGGTGGAGGGTGGCTCAGGCCCGAGGCAGCTCTTTGCAGACTCTTCGGAGTCCGATGACGACGACTCCCTGTTCTCCAGGCAGGTCGACCTGGAGTCCTCCGGGGGCCAGTCACTGGACGATAGCCCATTGTCCTTCATGGGTCTGCTTCGGCTCATCTCAGAGTCTACCGGGATGCAGCTCGAGCCCGTGTCCAAACGGGCCAAGTATCCCCTGACGGAGATACTGGACCGAGGGGATTCACCTACGGAGGCCTTCCCTGTGGCTGAGGTCATTGTCGGCCCATCCTTGGAGCTTTGGCAGTGGCCTGCTTCCTGTCCTGCACCCTCGGCCAGGATGGCCAGGAAGTATGCGGTCCCTACTGGCTCTTTGCCCGGTTTCTCGTAGCACCCCTCTGCCGAGGGGTTAGTCACCGACAGTGTTTTCCGGCGTTCCGGAAATGCTCGGGACGTGAATAAGCACCCCCCCCCGACAAAGAGTCCAAAAAGCTGGACTATGCCAGGCGCAAGGTGTACGCTGTCCTCCCTCGGCCTCCGACAGGCCAGCTCGGCCGTGCTGATGGCACACTTCTCCCACACCCTCATGGGCTCCCTGGATGAGGTAATCCCTCATCTCCCGGTCGACCTGCAGACCACGGTCTGTCAGGTGCGGGACCAGGGTAGGGCGGTGGCGAAGCAGCAGCTTCAGACTGCTCTGGACATAGGTGATTCCTGTGCCAGGTCAGTAGCAGCCGCAGTGGCCATGCATCATAGGGCGTGGCTGAGGAGATCCACCTTCACGGCGGATACCCAGCACAAGTTGGCGGACGTCCCCTTCTTGGGGACTGACCTCTTCTGCCCTGGAGTAGAGGGACACCTCCAGCGGATCGAAAAGTCCAATGCCACCCTGGACTGTCACCTCCGCCTAGGGGGACAAAGGCCGCCGGCAACAACAGCATAAGTCCTTTCGTCCTTCGGCCCCTGCAGCACGACCGGCCCAACAGCACCAGGGCCAGCAGGCTCGTGCTTGGCATCCCAAACCCAAGCCAGCGGCTTCCTCCAATAGGAAGCAAGGAGGTAAAGGCACAGGAGGTCCCTCAGCCGGTTCCTCCTCCAAGCCTGCCCAGTGACGGGTTGAGGGGTGTCTCCCCCAGCCTCGTCCACTCCCCTGGGTGCCCCCCGTGTGGGGACGGCTCCGCCACTTCCTTTCCGCCTGGTCCGCTATCACCACGGACCGTTGGGTGTTGGAGGTGGTAGGAAAGGGCCTGCCTCTGGAATTCGAGCAGACTCCTCCGTTTTGAGCCGTTCCCCCCCCCCGGGAGGGCCACGGGGTCCGAGGCCACCAAGCCGATTTTGCCCTGCTCCTCGAAAGAGGTGATCAGGAAGGTGGCGGATCCTCCTGCAGACCCGGGGTTTGTGTCCAGGTATTTCCTGGTCCCAAAACGGACGGGGGGCTGGCGCCCCATTCTCGACCTGCACGACCTTCAGGATGGTCACTCTGGCTCAGATAATCCCATCCTTAGAACAAGGCGTGTGGTTGTGTTCCCTGGACCTCCCGGACGCGTTCTTTCATGTCCCGATCCGTCCGTCTCATCAGAGATTCCTCCGCTTCAGAGTGGAGGGATCCCTTTACGAGTTCCGGGCCATGCCCTTCGGCCTCTCTCTAGCTCCCAGGGTCTTCACCAAATGCATGGCAGTGGTGACAGCATTCCTGCGGCGCCGAAGGGTCCGGGTGTACCCCTACCTGGACGACTGGCTGATTGCAGCCCCCTCCCAAGTGGAGGTGGAGCGGTCCAGAGCTGGCCCTCCAGGTCTGCTCTGATTGGCCTCCTCATCAACGAGGCCAAGTTGGAACTCGTGCCGAAGCAGGTGATTCACTTCATCGGGGCAGAGCTCGACTCTCTTTGAGCCAGAGCTCGGCTCCCGGCGGACAGGGCCGAGGTACTTTCCTCCTTTGCCCAATCATTTCTGGTTGGGCAATTGCGCCCTGCCCTTGACTTCCTGGGCCTCATGGCAGCCTGCACCAGCGTGGTCCGTTGGGTACGCTGGTACATGCGTCTCCTTCACTGGGGACTGGCCAGCCAGTGGTCACAACGCTGCGATCCATTGGACCAGCCCATGACAGTGACCCAGGAGATGTGGAACACTCTCCAGTGGTGGACTGTTCGGCACATCTGCAGGAGGGCATCCTGTTCATCTGCCCCGAGCCAACGGTCTCTAGATCGACCGCATCTCTGATGGGTTGGGGTGCCCATCTAGGAGAGCACAGAGCGCACGGCCTCTGGTCCCCTCGGGAGTCCCGATGCCATATCAGCCTGCTGGAGCTCCGAGCGGTCCGCCTAGCTCTCACCGCCTTCGCTCCATTTCTACGGGGTCAAGTGGTTCAGGTCCAGACGGACAGTACCATGACCATGTACTACCTAAACCGCCAGGGCGGGACGCGCTCCATGCTGTTATGCAAAGAAGCTCTCCGCGTATGGTCTCTCGTGCGCAGCCTGGAGGCGGATCTCCTTGCCATTCACGTGACAGGAGCCTCCAACACCCTGGCCGATGCCCTAAGCCGGATAGGGGCTGCGTCTCACGAGTGGTCTCTCCTACCGGAGGTAGTACAAGATCTGTTCTCCCACTGGGGCACGCCTCAGGTGGACCTGTTTGCCTCCAAGGAGAATGCAAAGCTGAGACTGTTTCATGCCTGCCCCCCTTAGCAGGGCTCGCTGCAGGGGGATGCCTTCTCAAGGCTGTGGACCCTGGGCCTCTTCTACGCCTTTCCCCCATTTCCCTTGATCTACAAGGTGCTTCTCAAGGCGAGGAGGGACAAGGTGCAGGTGATTCTGGTAGCCCCAGTCTGGCCCCGCTAGTTCTGGTATCCAGATCTCCTCAGTCTCAGCTCCAGGCTCCCGAGGCGGCTTCCAGCCCTCCCGGACCTGATCTCAGTCAATCAGGGGAAGGTACTCCATCCGGACCTTCACTCCCTGCACCTGATGGCCTGGTTCCTGAGCGGCTAGAGTTCCAGGCCTTGGGTCTTTCGACGAGGTCCTCAACGTCGTTGAGGCGTCCCGTAAGGAGTCGACCAGAAAATGCTGTGCCTTCAAATGGAAGAGATTCTCCATTTGGTGTCAGGGAAAGGGCCTGGATCCTTCCTCCTGTTCCTTGGCGAGCATTCTGGACTACCTGTGGTCCCTTTCTCAGCAAGAGCTTCAGTCGACAACCCTTAAGGTGCAGCTGGCAGCTATCTCTGCTTACCGGGCGCAGGCCAGTAAGCAGTCGGTGGCGCAGGAGAAGGTGGTCTGGCGCTTTTTCAAAGGCCTTGATCACATTTCCCCTCCTGTGCGAGAACCTCCACCTCCGTGGGATCTACTGCTGGCCAAGCTCATGGGCAAGCCATTCGAACCAATGCACAGGTGCGATATCTCCCACCTGTCGTGGAAGACCACCTTCTTAGTGGCTATAACGTCAGCCAGAAGGGTGGGAGAGCTCCAGGCGCTTTCCATCGAGTTTTCTTACTTGGTCTTCCACAGGGACAAGGTTGTCCTGCGCCCCCACCCGAAGTTCCTTCCGAAGGTGGTGTCGGAGTTTCACCTTAACCAGGTGTTGACTCTGCCGGTGTTCTACCCCAGTCACACCTTGGAGGTCGAATATAGGCTCCATACTTTGACCCTAGAAGAGCGCCGCTACTATAAGGAGCAGACGGCTAGTTCGGGAGAAGTTCGCCAGCTGTTTGTCACCTACGCTGAAGCCGCACCTGGCAGACCTGCAGCCAAGTGGACGATAAGCAGGTGGGTCACCTCCTGCATAGATCTCTGCTATAGGTTGGCGGGCATGGAGCCTCCCAGAGGGATAAGAGCTCATTCTACCCGCCATACCGCTGCATCGGTAGCTGCTTCCAGGGACGTCCCTATCCAGGATATCTGCAGGGCTGCTACCTGGAAGTCGGCACACACCTTCATTACCCACTACCACATCGACCTTGAGTCACGCCGGGATGCTGGTTTTGGGGCCTCGGTTCTCCAGTCTCTATTCCCTAAGTAGGGGGTGTGCGCCTTGCCTCCCTTCTCCCGGAGAACTGCTAGGAGTCTGCCAGAAAGTGTGGATGAACAACATATCCATGTCCCTAGAAATACAGGTTACTCACCTGTAACAGGAGTTCTAGGAATGGTATATGTTCATCCACACGACCCACCCGACCTCCCCGGCTTCGTCGCACAACCTGGCTTCCAGCTGGCTAGATCTGGCGTCATGGGGTGGAGCTGAAAGTTTTACCACCCGGGTGGGTTGGAGGAGCCATCTTGAAGACCTTCTGGCAAGATTTAAAGTGGCAAGGAATCTGTCAAAGTGTGGATGAACAACATATACTATTCCTAGAACTTCTGTTACAGGTGAGTAACCTGTATTTCTAGGAGCATGGATATGTTGTTCATCCACGCTTTTTGGCATGTCATCTTCCATTTTAAATCTTGCCAGAAGTCTTCAAGCTGGCTCCTTCCACCCACCCGGGTGGTATATGCCTTGGCTCCGCCCCATAATAACAATCTTTATTTATAGTGTGCCTTTCAAAAACCAAGGCGCAGTGCATATTTAAAGTAAAATCATAGTAAAACATCATAATAAAATCACTAAAATCAATAGCATCAGTCCATGTCTGCACCATCCCCATATGCCTTGTTCCATAGAAAAGACTTCAGTTCTTGTTTAAAAACCCCCACAGTCATGCTCTCTCTAATCCAATGGGGTAGGGAACTCCAGAGGGTCGGCGCTGCGAACATAAAAGCTCGGGTGCCAGAAGATTTTAAAGCTACCCTCGGAACCTCCAGCAACCCCTCGTTGGCCGAGCGGATTGGTCGCTCTGGGAGGTAAGGAACCAGAAGCTGTTTCAGGTAGTTGGGGCCCAAACCGTGTAGGGCTTTGTAAGTCAGTAAACCGACTTTAAAGGTGGTCCGCCACTGAACCGGCAGCCAGTGCAGTGCCCGTAGTGCCGATGTAATGTGGGAAGAACGAGGAATCCCCATTAACAACCGGGCTACTGAGTTCTGCTCCAGCTGCAAGCGGAGGATATCAACTCCTGGAAGCCCAAAGTAAAGGGAGTTGCAGCAATCCAAACGCGAGGTCACAGAGGCGTGGATCAGTGTAGGCAAGTTCCCAGATGGAACAAGGTGCTTGATCCTAGCGATGTTCCTTAGATGGTAAAAAGGATAACTTAATGACAGTCGACACCTGAGGACGTAATGTCAGCTGATCATCAAGAATCATCCCTAGGTCACGCACCTGTTCAGAGATAGGGAGCTCAAGATCCCCGAGGAATAAACCTGTGGGATGATTTACTCCCCACCCTCCTATCCGGTGACCAGGATCCACAACCATCACCTCAGTCTTCCCAGAATTCAACTTCAGCCAGCTGGACCTCATCCAACCTTGGATCTCGCCAAGGCAGTTACTGAACACCGAGAGTGCTCCATTCTGGTCTAGTGCAAAAAACAGAGCTGGGTGTCATCAGCATAACAATGAAACTCCAGCCCTTATCTTACAATGTCTCCGAGGGGAAGCATGTACAGCGCAAACAACATGGGAGACGGCACCGAGCTCTGAGGCACCCCACAAGACAGAGAGGTAGGATCGGAGGAAAACACCCCCCTGACATCACCCTCTTGAGTTCTACCAGTGAGGAAAGAGGTAAACCATCTGTGAACCTAACCTGAAAGCCCACAGATGCATCTCAGGTGCTCAAGCAGCACCACACGGTCTGCGTTGTCAGATGCTGCTGACAGATCCAACAGGATCAAAATGGACTGTTTTTTTTCTGGTCTCTCGCCATCAGGAGATCATTGAGCACCCGAACCAGTGCAGTCTTGGTGCTGTACCTCTTTCGAAAACCCGATTGAAGAGGATCGTAGATGCTATGGCTGGTCAAATGGTTGTCCAACTGAGCAGCCACTACTTTCTCAATTACCTTCCCCACGAAGGGAAGGTTTGAGATAGGCCTATAGTTAGCGAGGGAGTCTGGGTCCAAAGAAGCCGCCTTCAACACTGGTGTCACCACTGCCTCCTTCGGGGAGCAGGGTATTCACCAGAGTCTAAGGAGCACCAGACTACCCTCGCCAGTACCGTGATAACCTCCCCACAGCCCATAATCAGGGCTGTAGGACCCGGGTCTAAACTACAGCATGTAGTTCGCATACCCTGAACAATCCTCATAACATCCTCGATTTCTGGCCTTTCCAAGGAACCCCAGGAAAAAAGAGGGATTGTGACCGGGGGCTGGTCTACGGCAGTTCCCATAGAGAGTGCTGCGCGGGTCTCCGCCCTGATGTCGTCCACCTTATCTGCAAAGAACCGAGCAAGCTCCTCACACTGCAGTTGTGAAAAGGCTGTACGAACCTGTAGACAGTCTGGGTTGCACGGCCGGTCGGTTCTGAGCAGCAGCAATTTCTCTGGACAGGGATACTGCCTTCTTACGAGCAATTGCTGACTGATAGAGTTGATAATGCTCTAGCAGGCTAAGATGGTCGGCATCTAATGCAGATTTCTGCCAGCACCTCTTTAACCTGCGTCCTAGTTGCCGCGTCTTCCTCAAGTCCCTGTCAAACCATGGCGACTGAGGGTGAAGGGAGAGAGAGGACACACACGGATTGGAGCAATGGAATCCAGAGCGGCGGTAATGGCCTTATTATGTGCCAGAACCAAAACCTCTGGATCCAGGCTCGTCACAGGAAATTCTGATAGATCAGGCACTGCAGTTAGGCCATCGTGAGTCACATCCCTTAAAGGGCGGTACTTGACCATCTCCACAAGGGTTGGCCTACGTAGAGTGGTGCAGAAATTGAATCTCTCAGTGTAATGGTCAGACCATCCGACAGGTTCCACCCCTACGTCGGAGGCTTCCATCCCCAGGAGGAAGACCAGGTCAAGGGAATGGCAATGTTTGAGTGGCAGAGGTAACCACCTGTGAGAGGCCCAATGAGTTGATGAGTTGGAGGAAGTGCTATCCAAATTGCGAGAGTTCGTTGATCCAGGCATTAGTCACCCAGGACCATCAACCTGGGCAACTCGAACACCAGGTCACCATGAAGTCCGCCACTTCCTTAAGGAATAGCTTCTCGTCTCTGGGTGGACGATCGAGAGCCAGCCTATAGCCTCCACCTGCCACTACGACACATTAGAATGATCTGGTCTCCTCGACTGGGACACTAGTGAGATCGAATTCGGTCTTAAAACAGACCGCAACCCCCCCCCCCCGCGATCCAATCTTGGACGGTGTATCACCGAATACGCGGCTGGAACTGCTGCCTCAAGTACGGGCCAGCATTACCATCCAGCCAGGTTTCAGTGATGCAAGCTAGGTCTGCTGTACCCACTAAGCCTGCAACAATAGCAGTCTTGTTCACAACGGACCTGGCATTGCATAATACCGCATGAGTTGGACAGAACTCCTGGGATGCCCCAGCCACCTGACCACCATTAATAGTGGTGGTGCCCTTGGGTATGGAGACAAGACCAGACGTGATGCCAGATCTGCCTTTCCGCTGGAAGATGCAGGTTCCCTCGTGCTTTCAGCATATCATAGGCCCCGGATTCTAACCGTCTGTTTTTTTACCAAAAATTAAACTTGTTCGAAAGAGCGATCGTGCCTTCGCCGAGATCTACAATGGAGGAAAATCTTTCCTGGATTTCGCGGTGCCCTGTGGCCAGAAGATGTCATACACCGATCCTCATCTCACGTGCGTTTACTGCCTAGGTGTCGCCCATGGCACCTTGTCATGCAGTTTTGGCCTGGCTTTCCATCCCACCGTCCTGGATGACCGCAAGGCACGCTTGAAGCTGGGGAGACCAGTGAAAAGGAACCCACCAGTGAAATTGAAGGAGGCGAGGTGGGCGGTTTCCGCGGCTGCTGGATTTGCCGAGCAGCTGGAACAGATGAAGGCGTTCGAGGAAGAAACAGCTCGCGCTTCGGCCAGTCGTTTTTTTTTTTCCTCTGAACCTTGGCTCCACCTTTATGGGCTCTTTCAAGGAGTTGTGCTAGTCTCTGCCCACTCGGGGTGAGGCACCTTCGGGCTCGCACTCCTCCCGCTCTCAAGAGAGATAAGGACCCTGTGTCTTCGTTTCGGCGAAGACGTTCTTGGGACAGAGAGAGGTCCAAGTCCCAGGAACACGCGGTCTCTACCTCGGTCGAGATTGCATCCTTGGCCGCGGGACCGAGGAAGTGGCCGACGAGGTCGAAATTATCCTCGACCCGATCGACCTCCTGTCGCCGGCTAACCCAGACGACTCCTTGGAAAGGACTCCAGTCCTTGTATTCTCTGAGACCATACAGCATGCTGGTGTCCCCATCAAGGACCCGGTTCCGGACCCTCTGTTTTCGCTGACCCCAGTGTCTCCTGATCGACCAAGTCGGCATCTCGGTCGAGGTCCAGAACCCCCTTGGCCGAACGACTGAGGAGGAGCCCCTAGCGTTCTAAGAGGCAACGCCACAGGTCCTCATCCTCCTCAGATGGGGAGTGTCTCCGGAAGCTCCATCGGCGCTATGAGGACCTCATGTGGCAGCAACTGATCCTGACCGGGCAGAAGCCCGGCTCCGCCGCCTACCCCGCCCATAACTTGGCTCCCGCTTCCTAGGCTGATGCCAACCCCTCCGGAACCGAAGCCAGAGGTTCCTCTGCCTGTGGGGCTGGCCCATCTCCCTGTTCGGCCTATCCCAGACTCTCCACCGATTTGGGTGGAACCACCTCCTCAGCAGCCTGAGGGAGGGACGCCCTCGAAAAAGGACAGACGACACCGGGCTTCCCCAACGTCTATCGATAAGTCACCCCTGACCACTCTCGGCATATCGAGGGTGACTTGGGTGGTAGACCGCTCTATCACGACTCCTCGGACTCTTGACGTCACAGGCTTGCTCTCACATCCTGGGGATGATGAGTCGTCGGTTGTCGAAGGGATGGAGTAAGGCTCTTCCTCCTTCCAGGGCATCCTCTGCCTCATCTCAGATTCCACCAGAATGCCCCTGGAGCCCATCCAGAAAAAGGGGGAGTACCCTCTCACTGACATACTTGAGAGGGGATACCCAGACGGAGGCCTTTCCAGTGGCAGAGGCCATTGTGGACCCAGCCCTTGAACTTTGACAGCGTCCTGCCTCCTGCCCAGCACCATTACTGAAGCTAAAATCCCTCTCAGCATCTTTGATCTTGATCGCTCCAGACTGGCCTAGGCAGCCGTGGTACTGTCTTCTGCTCTCCATGTCTGTCAGCAAACCAATATAGTTGCCCCTCAGGCACAATCTCTTGACCTCCAATCGGGGAACATTGTTGTACCTGAATCTCAAGTCCCTTCATCTCAAGGCATGGCACTTGAGGAATTAAGAGTATGGAGATTTAAATCTTTCAGAAGCTGTCTTAAATATTTTAAAGGGTTGTTGAAAACCCTCTACACAGAAAATGTTTTCTTCCAAATGGAAGAAATTGTCTCTTTGATGTTCTAGTATAAACTGTATGCCATACATATAAGGCTGGAGTTTCCGTTGTCTTAGATTAACTCACTCATTTGCATTCATAAAGGTTTGCAACCCAATTTCCTTAAGGTTTATTTAGCAGCAGTATCTACCTATCTTTCTACAGGGACAAAGGTGTCAGTAGCATCTGACAAACATTTCAAAAGATTTTTTAAAGGATTGATGCATTTGCACCCACCTCACAGGGCATTTGTGCCTGCTTGGGATCTGAATATGTGTATAGCCAAGCTCATGGGCCCTCCTTTTGAGCCCATGGCTACTGCCCGCTTGAAATACCTTACTTCGAAAATGGTCTTTCTAGTAGCTATTACTTCTACAAGGAGAACTGGCGAGATCCAGGCTCTCTGCATTGACCAAGACTATCTCTTTTCACAGAGATAAGGTAGTCCTCAGAACAGACAGTTTCTTCTAAAGTGGTTTCAGACTTTCATCTGAATCAGTTTATCTACCTGTCTTTCACAGACCATACCACTTCTGGTGAAAGATTACACAGTCTGTATGTGAAAAGGGCCATCAGCTATTACATGACAGCCACTAAAGAACATAGAAAGAATGGAAAACAACTTTTCAAACAACATGAAGTCTTGCTATATTATGACAATTGCAGTTTGTCCCACCATTAGAACTGCTCCGGAGGTGAAAGAGTTAACTCCATTCCATGAATGGAACTTAGAGCACGAGCTCTAAAGAGAAGCTCTGTCTGTGTAGTTTCAAACCTGAACTGTCAGATTCTTTACTCCGCCTCACTGAACAGTCGCTCCGGGTATTTCTCCTGCTCGGTTCATTTCTCGGTTTAAACAGTGTTTTCTCGGTTCGATTCAACCGAGAATAGTTTTATTTTAACCGCAAAACCGATCGGTTCAAGCTCTGTCTGTGGTATCGTAAGTAATTTCATTTTTTAATTCTGTGTGGAACTTGTAAGTTTTATCGGTTTGGTTTTGAACCGATCAGCTTGGGTAAAACTTAGTTTTTACTTTAGAGTGCGGTTCCCGGTTCTTACCAGTTCTAAAAAAACCGGATTTCATTACGTTTTTTTTCCAATACCCGTGACACGGTTAGGAACCGATAAGGGTGTCTTGCCTGGTACTGCCGTTTAAAGGGCAAGTTTTTCTGGTTAGGCTGGCATTATGTCTGAGAAACCCAAAAGAAAAACCGGGCCCACTGGGTTTCAACACTGATGTCTGTGGGGAAGTCTTTGCCAAGGCTGACCCACACACCACATGTGTTTATTGTCTGGGGTTTGACCACCTCCATTCAGACTGCCAGATTTGTAAGAGTTTCCCTGCAGCCACCTTGGAAAAGAGATTGGGCAGGCTCAGGGAACGAGAGGCCAAAAAGTCCGCTGACCCGGATGGCCAGCCCGGTTCGGTGCCAACCGAACGGGAGGGAGTGCCCTCTGACCAGGGCGAGACTTCCTCAGGCAAACGAAAAGCTGGCTCGGATGAACCAGTTCCAGTAAAGAGAACAAGAAAGTCAGCAGGTTTGGAGCCCAAAATTCTTACTCCAACTGCTGCAGAGATAGTAAGAGCTATTCAGATTGTCCATTCACTTTCTTCGGTTCCGTCCGAACCGCCACTATCTGGTAAAAGGTCGGTTCGGTCAGTTCCATCGGTTCAGGAATATGATGTTGAGGAGTTTTATGAACCAGAGGAGGGGGAGGATGATTATGAACAGTATGAATGTGACTTGGAGGGTCTGGGTGTGCCCATTGAACTGGACATCTCCCCAGACAGACCTTTAGAATCTCCCCCTATGCTTTGAGTCCCCCTCTCATTTTATGTTTTACAAAAGTTGTTGAAACCTCCAGCTTCTTTGGAGAAAGCTGTGGATGAGCAAGAGGAGCCTGATTTTGTAGAAATGATGGATATACCAGAGTCTAGGAGATTGTCTATTCCTTTGCATAAGTCATTTAGGAAACAAACAATAAAATCTTAAAACTCCTAATTCTGTGCCTCCTGTAGATAAAAAGATGGACAGGAGGTACACACTGTCAGGTCCTGATACAGAATTCTTCTCAGCAATGCAGTCATGTTAGTAGTTCAGGCTGCAGCCTGTGATAAAGCTAATATTCCCTGGCTTCTCATCCTCCTGACAAGGATTCCAGGAAGATTGATGCCATGGCAGAAAAACAGTACATGGCAGCGTCCTTGGGACTCAGGCAAGCAAATTATATGGCTTATGTAGCAAGGTATCAGAAATCTAGATGGGATACTGTTATGGATTTAGCCAAACAAGCCCCTGGCCAGCTTGCTAGTGAGCTGGAGCAGGTGGCTGCCGATGGCATTGAGGCTTCTAAGGTGCAGTTTCATGCTGCTGTGGATTTTAAAGATGTTTCCTCTAGAGTCATGGCCACATCTGTAGCTTTTCGTAGGTTGGCCTGGCTCAGGTGTACTAGCTTGTCACAGGATACCAGACTAAGGCTATGGATTTTCCTGTGGTGGGAAATTTTGTGTTTGGGGAGCAGACAGAGAATTATATGAAGAAGATGGATGAATATAGGACTAACTATAAAAGTGCCCAAGCCAAGGAGCGGCAAGCCACTCCTCAGAGGCACACCCCCAGGGGTAGGGGTAGGCCTTTCCACAGGCCTTTTTACCAAACCCAGGCCGCCTCTGCTTATGCTCAGAGGGGGTTCTTCAGAGGCAGAGGCAGACGGGGCGTGGGCAGGCCTGCCCCCACCCCTCAGCCTAAAGCACCTGCCAAGCAGGCACCCTGATGGGGTGCCCAGGGCCGATTCTCCTTTACCAGTAGGGGGCAGGTTGGCTTACTTCAGTCAGAACTGGGTGTCTTTAACTTCAGACCAGTGGGTTCTGGAAGTAGTAAGCCAGGGTCTGGTTCTCAGCTTCAAAAAGTTCCCAAAGATGAGAATCAGGTCTTTTCCACCTGCAAACTCTTTAGAGACCTCTACTCTAGAAGCAGAGGTCTCAACCCTGTTAGCTCTCAGAGCGGTAGAAAGGGTTCCTCCCCTACACCAGGGCAAGGGTCTGTACTCCAGATACTTCCTTACCCCAAAAGACAGGAGAATGGCGCCCATTTTAGACCCTCAGATATCTGAACAAGCATCTTTGAAACCAAAGTTCAGAATGGTAACTCTGGCAATGATTTTACTTCTCTAAGGCCAGGGGACTGGCTAGCTTCCTGGACCTCAAGGATGCCTATTTTCACGCCCCAATCAGAAGCTCCCACCGAAAGAACCTCAGATTCGAACTGCCCTCAGGTCACTACCAGTTCAGAGCAATGCCCTTCGGCCTTACCTCTGCCCCAAGGGTATTCACAAAATGTCTGGCAGTAGCAGTGGCTCACTTAAGGAGGCAAAGGATTGCTGTTTTTCCCTATCTGGACGACTGGCTCATTGTAGGCCAGTCCCCAGAACAGGTAAAATCTCACCTGCAAGTCACCCAGCAGCTTCTCACCTCCCTGGGCTTCCTGCTAAATCTACCTAAGTCGGTTCTGGAACCAGTTCAGGTACTCATCTTCATAGGTGCAGAATTGGACACAAATCTGGCCAGAGCTTTTCTTCCTTAGAAAGGGTAAGGAACTTGGTGGCTCTGGCCTCCTCTTCAATCTGCAGGTCTCTCCAGCAAGACTTCTGCAGCTCCTGGGGCACATGGCTGCGCCCACAGCTGTAGTGCAGGGAGCAAGATTTCAGATGAGGGACATTCAGTTTCACTTGAGAGCCTATTGTCTCAGAGAAGAGACCCCTTCCAAGTTGGTCCCAGTGACCCAACCTTGATCCAGGCCTCCAGTGGTGGCAGGATCAGAGCAATTTAAGACTGGGGTCCCTTCATTCCCCTTTCTCACACTTTGACCTCACTACGGATGCTTCCTCCTGGGGTGGGGAGCCCACATGGGCGACTTCTCCACTCAGGTGTGTGGTCCCCAGGAATCTCTGCTCCACATCAATTTGCTGAACCTCAGAGCTGTCTTTTAGCTCTTCAGCCGCTTTCGCTTCTGTCCAGAACAAAGTGGTCAAGTCAGAACAGACAATACCACAACAATGTGGTACATCATCACAGCGGGGCACTCGGTCTTCGGCCTGGTGCACCGAGGCAGTGAAGTTGTGGTCTCTGGCCTATTCCCCTAACACTTCACTCATAGCAGTTCACCTTCCAGGAAAGGACAATGTCCTAGCAGATGCTCTCAGCAGGATTTCTCAGGGCCATCACGAATGGTCTCTGGATCCTCAAGTACTGGGGATAGTCTTTGCCAGATGGGGCACCCCTCAGATAGATCTTTTTGCAGTCCCAGACAATCACCAACTTCCAGTGTTCTGTTGCAGGCCCCAGTGTTGGGCTCAGTCCCCTGGATGCCCTTCCAGGATTGGGAAGGGAAGTTTCTTTATGCTCCCCTTTCCCTCTCCTATTCAAGGTGTTAGTAAAAATCAGATCCCAGCCTTGCAGGGTGATTCTGATTGCACCAGATTGGGCCAGGGAGCCCTGGTACCCACTCCTTCTGTCCCTGACGGTCCATCTCCCCCTGTGTCTCTCCAGGAATCACAACCTATTAACCTGTGCCCAGGGGAGAGTTTGGTAGCCGAACCTCAAATCCCTCAACCTCAAGGCCTGGCTCTTGAGGAGTTAGAATTTGCTGACCACACCTCTCTCAGGGTGTTCTTGAAACTTAAAGGCTTCTAGGAAGCCTTCCACTAGGGCTACTTATAATTCTAAGTGGAAAAGGTTCTCCATTTGGTGTTCTGGGAAACATATTTCCCCAGAATCTGCTGATTTGCCCATTGTGTTAGACTACATAGTCCACCTTAATTCTTTGGGCCCGAGACCAGCTACCCTGAGAGTTCATTTGGCAGCTGTCTCTGCTTTTGTTTCAGCAGGAAAGCCATCCTCTCTTTCCGCTCACCCTGTATTTTCCAAGTTTTTTAAGGGATTACTTCATACTAATCCACCTTTTCGGGATCCGGCCCCTGCCTGGGACCTTAATGTTTGCATTGCCCAGTTAATGCAACCCTTTGAACCTCTGTTTTCTGCAGAGCTTGTATCTAACTGGAAAACTGCTTCCTAGTGGCTATCACTTTGCTAGACGACAAGTGAGTTGCAAGCCTTGTCAGTAGAAACTGACTTTATTTCTTTCCACAGGGATAAGGTAGTCCTCAGGACTAACAGGAAGTTTTGCCTAAGGTGGTTTCAGATTTCCATCTTAACCAATCTATCTCCTTCCAGTGTTTTTCACTGAACATTCCTCTTCTTACGAGAGGAGATTGCACAGTTTGGACGTTAAGAGGGCCCTAAGTTACTATATAGAACGTACCAAGGGTCACAGGTTCGAATCCCTCCAACTTTTTCTCACTTATGGTGAGGTTGGGAAAGGGAAACCTGCCACTAAGAGATCAATTGCCAGGTGGATTGTCTCTTGTATCCAGTTTTATCAGAAACTGGGCAGAGATCCCCCCTCTGGCTTGAGGGCTCATTCTACCAGAGGTACAGCCGCGTCTCTAGCTGCTGCCAGAGACATCCCTATATTGGAGATATGTCAAGCAGCTACTTGGAAAACGGTACACACTTTCACCAAGCATTACTCCCTGGATGTCCAGGCTAGGAGAGATGCTCGGTTTGGCACAGCTGTGCTTCAGAGCCTATTCCTAAGTAGGTTCTGTCCCTCCTCCATGGAGGTACTGCTGTGTAGTTCTGTAATTGTTATAATATAGCAAGACTTCATGTTGTTTGAAGAAAAAATTACTCACCTTAGTAATGTTGTTTCTTCTAATGGAGTCTTGCTATATTATGACCTCTCCAGCCTGCCCTCTCAGAACTTCTACTTGGGTATGGGGTGGGCAGCCTAGTGTGGGCACTATTTTATGCCCTTTTATGTGTTTTCACCCTTCTTGGGGTTTGGGGTGTGGTGTTTTTCTTTTTTCCTTATATTTCTCTCATATTGTTAAATTATACTATTAGTTCTGGTCCCTGACTTGAGTCTTTGGTGTTGGGACCAGCAATGGGTGTTAATATTTAGGTAGCCAGTTGGCTAGTGTAGGTTACAACTTCCACACAGACCTTAGTGAGTTTTTGCTCGAAAAGATCTGACAGTTCAGGTTTGAAACTACACAGACAGAGCTTCTCTTTAGAGCTCGTGCTCTTAAGTTCCATTCATGGAATGGAGTTAACTCTTTCACCTCCGGAGCAGTTCTAATGGTGGGACAAACTGCAATTGTCATAATACAGCAAGACTCCATTAGAAGAAACAACATTACTAAGGTGAGTAATTTTTTCTTCCTTACAGGGATGTAGGAAAGGATAAACCAGCCTCAAAAACACTAATTTCTTGGTGGATAGTCCAGTGTATTCAGTTATGCTACACTAGAGCGTGTAAAGAGATCCCCAATTGGATTGAGGGTGCATTGTACAAGAGGAACTGCTGCTACCCTTGCAGCTGCCAGGTAGGTTCCCTTGGTGGACATTTGCAATGCAGCTACCTGGAAAACAGTACATACCTTTAGAAAGCATTACAACTTGGACATTCTATCCAGGAGTGAAGCTAGGTTTGGCACAGCAGTTCTTCAGAGTCTGTTTTCAAAATGAGTTCTGTGGCCATCTCCAGTGGTACTGCTTGGTAGTGTGCATATAGTTATGAATATCCTGAGCATTGCTGGGGTTGGAAGAAAAAATTACTTACCATAGTAATCTTGTTTGTTCTCAGTGATGCTCAGATATTCATAACTTACCTCCCTTCCTCCCCTTACAGAACTTCAGCCTCTGCACTCCGCATGCTGGTGCCACCAAGCCATGTTGTTTTGTTGCATATTCTCTGTTTTTAATCATTTTAAAACGGGTTTTCAAATGGGTTCTCCTTTTGAGGTTTTCTTTGATGTGGTTTTGTCAAATGTTCTCCTCCCTTTGCAGGGTTTTTCTGTGTGTTAAAAGAAAAAAAGTTTTTAGTGCCTTAATTAAGGGTAACCCCTCTCTATTACAAAATGTTAAGTTACATTAGTCTCTTAATGCCTGACTTCCAAGCTTTTCACGAATCTGAAGAGGTCAGAACATTACAGTTGGTAGAGGCAGTATTTGAAAGATGCTCACATGCAAAGAATTCTAGTCACTTGCATGTGTTCCATCTCTCTGGGCAGTCTAACCCTCCAGATTAACTGCATAAAGTTATGCAAATCTGAGCATCACTGGGAAGAAACAAGATTACTATGGTAAGTAATCTTTTCTACCATTACAACAACTGGCTGTGAAACCACCAGTTCGCGTTTCCTCTTTGCAGGGACTTCTTGACACAGGCTCATGGGACCCTGGTCCAGCTGGACTTCAGATTCCATCAGCTGCATACTTGGCTCCTGTGGACGTAGCCATAGCAGATTTTGGAGTGTCTCAGACAGTGGCTGTTGTCTTGGTGGCTTCTAGTAGACCATCTACCAGAGCCATCTATTCGATCAAATGGAAGTGTTTTGCCATTTGGGCATCTGCCTGTCACTTTGACTTGTTCACCTGCCCAGTGAACCAGATACTGGAGTATCTTCTGTCCCTTTCAGATTTGGGTCTCAGTTATTCCTCCATTAAAGTGCATCTATTTCAGTCTTCCATGTGTCCGTCTAGCTGTACAGAAGCCCATCTAGATGTGGCTTGCAGTTTTCAGTGGGGCATCCTTCACTTGAAGCCCCCTATCTGCAATCCTTTTCTTCTAGGGGACCTAAATTTTGTGTTGGATAAGTTGACCCTGCCTCCTTTCGAACTGGCCGCATCTTGCGAATTACGCTTTCTTTCATGGAAAGCGTTATTTTTAGTTGCTATTACTTCTGCTAGATGAATTTCAGAGCTGCAGGCTCTCGTGTGAGCAGCCTTATTTAATTTTCCATAGACAGGTTCTCTTAACACATTAATCCCAGTTTCCTTCCTAAGGTGATATCCGAGTTCACTTATCCACCTTCCAGTTTGTTACACAGAGCATGCCAATCCAGGGGAAGCATTGCTTCATACTGTAGATGTGCATAGGATGTTGCGTTACTGTACACACCGTACTAGGGACTGCATAAAGTCCTCTCAGTTTTGTTGCTTTTGACCCTGGGAGAGAGGGCGCCCCAGTTACTAAGCAGTGCTTGTCCAAATGGTTGGTCAACTGTATTATTTTTTTATTGTAACTTACTGGGGCTGTTAAGGGACATTCAACCAAGACTGTGGCCACTTCTATTGCCTGTTTCAGGAATGGATCAGCTGTGGACATCTGTGCTGTTGTCACTTGGAGTAATGTCTACACTTCACCAGACACTACAGCTTGGACATTGCGTCTTGCTGGTGGGCAGGTTTTGGCCTTGCTGTGCTTCCGGGCCTACTTCCTTGGACTTCTGCGCTTCCTGCCACCCTCTTGGTCTTGCTGTCAGAACTGCTTGGGATTCATTCCATAGGTGTGACCTGATAAAATAAATACCCCGGAAGAAGATAGAACAGTTACACAAGAACTTACCATAACAGATCTTTGAGGAAATCTCTTTCATCAAGTCATGCCGTCCCCTCTTCCATCCCCATTTGGGATGCCTTCTGTTTCCAGGCTGGCTTGTCTGTGCTCCAGCCTTGACCAGGGCGAGGCACTCTCTCTCTCTCCCCTTGGTTTCCCAGGAGTAGCTGGGTGAGAATGGTCTCCGGTGGGGAACTAAAGAGGGAGTGGGGCTGCCTAAGCCTTTTAGATGGAGTGTGATGCCTGCAGGTGATGTCGGTATAGGCACCCGCGATAGACTGCTTCAGATAAAACTTCCGTGGAATCCTAGTGCCTGACAGCTAAGTTCCATAGGTGTGACCTGATGAGAGATTCCCTGGAAGATCTCCTGTTACGGTAAGTTTTTACGTAATTTTTCTTTCTAGGGACGTGGATATGTTCCATCCACACTAAGTGGCAGTGTCCTTTCCTTTAAGATGATGCCGGAAAGTCTTCAAGCTGGCTCCTCCCACCCACCCGGATGATATCTCCCTCGGCTCCGCCCCATGATACCAGACCTTCCTTTCCGCTGGAAGCAGGTTCCTTCCTTACCACTCCAACGCTGAGTAGGCCCTAGCACTTAAATCTTCTTATTTCCTTCCAAAATCTTAACAAAACTCTTACGAGTTAGTCTTCAGCTCTATCTCGATCATGAACATCACGAACGATAAGTCT
Source organism: Neoceratodus forsteri (assembly GCA_016271365.2). Classification (NCBI taxonomy): domain Eukaryota; kingdom Metazoa; phylum Chordata; order Ceratodontiformes; family Ceratodontidae; genus Neoceratodus; species Neoceratodus forsteri. The sequence continues at coordinate 445,031,529 of CM028132.1, read as the reverse complement.
GCTCTGGGTTCTGCCGGTGCCCTTGTGGGCAGATGATGTCCTGGACCGACTCACATGCCATGTGAGTTTACTGCCTGGGACACGATCACGGCTCCCAGACTTTTGACTTCTGTCATTCTTTTCACCTGAACGTTCTGGAGGACCATCTCCCTAGCCTTAAATTGGCCACCCGGTGCATCGGAACCTACCTATCAAATCTAAGGACGCCCGTTGGGTGGTCCCCATGGCCGCAGGATCCGCTGAACAGCTCGTGGCCAAAGCCGCGTCTCACTCTTCAGCCTCTGCCTTCGTGCCACTTCAGCTGGGCTTGACGTTCACGGGTTCATTCAAAGAACTGTGCTGGCCCTGCTGAGCTTCAGTCAGGGACTGTTGGGGCACAAATCCAAATCTAAGAGTCCAAATAGGAGAAAGAGAACTTTTCGTCTATCGTGAGATTGGGAGTGCTCTCCGAAGGCCTCCAATTCCCGTGCTTTTACAGATTTGACTTGGGTAGAATCCTTGGTAATGGCTGCCGGCTCCACGGTAACCCCATCGGGCCTGCCAGCTGAGACTCTGGTTGAGGTCCCTGCCAAGATTTTTCTCGAGCCAACCGACCAGTTGTCGACAGAAGGGTCTGGCACTTTCTTGTCCAAGACTCCGGTCTTGACACTGTTGAAGGGACAGATCAGTCTGTTGACCTGCCGCCTCTGGTCATGGACTCTGACCAGGAGGAGCCTCTGTGCTTGCCGACTCCCTCCGAGCCTCGCCGCTGGTCCCTCTGGCGATCAAGGTCTCAGTCCTCTTCCTGTGGGTCAGTCTGTTCCCGCTGACATCTGCGCTCCCGCTCTGCACCACGGGAAGCTGCACCGCCACTATTCTTCGTCCTTGTCTTCGGGTGAGGAGAGGCTTTGGCGCAAATTGCGTCAACATTGCAAGAGCTTTATGTGGCAGCAGTTGCTGCTTACTGGTGCCAGACTGCAGTTTTGTACACTGGCCACCACCTGGCTGCTGCCCGAAAGGCCAGTGATGGAGCCAACCAAAACTATCCTGTTTCGGCTGACCCTAGCATCTCCGATGATTGTGGTGGAACAGCTGCCAGCTTGTGAACCAACTAAGGAGGTTTGGCTAGTCAAGGGGCTTTACCATTGGCTGTCTGACATGGTCACCCCGACCACTCTTTAACGAGTTCGAGTTGTCCTCCCTGAATTCCTGTCTGGTTGACATAGTCTGTGGGGCACTTCTCGACGGATGAAGGCCCATCTTCCTTAATGGGGCTTCTCCGCGTGATCCGAGTCCACAGGTATGAAAATGGAGCCCATCTAGAAGCAGCGGGCTTGTTACCCATTTACCAAGATCCTCAACCAGGGAGACACTTTGGAGGCTTTCACGGTGGCAGAAGCCATTCTTGGCCCTGCTCTGCGCCTTCTGCCCGGATGGCCCGCAATTATGCAGTGCCCAGCGGTTCCCTCTCGGCGTTCACAGAGTACTCTTCGGCCAAGGAATTGGTGGCAGATTCTGTTTCGGCCCTCTGGCAACACTGGGGATGTTGACAAGCTGCCTGACGAGTCCAAGAAGTTGGACCATGCAGCTAAGAAAGTCTACGCTGCCTCATCGTTTGGTCTTCACCTGGCGAGCTCTGCCTTCCTCATGGCCCACTTCCTCTTATGCCCTGCTGGGCTCTCTCAATGAGGTGCTTCCTCATCTGCCTGCGGACCTTCAGACAACGGTCAAACTTGTCTGGGACTAGGGCCGAGCTGTAGCCAAACAGCTCCAGACAGCCATGGACACTGGGGACTCCCATGCGCCGCAGGGCTTGGCTGAGGATCTTGACCTTCACGGTAGAGATTCGGCATAAGCTGACAGATGTCCCTTTCCTGGGCACCGACCTGTTGGAGACTGGGGTTGAGGGCCACCTCACCAGTATCCAGAAATCCAGTGCCACCTTGGACTCATTGACATCTGCCCAGAAGGACCCTAAGGGCTCCAAGCAGCAGCAGAAGAGGAAGCCCTTTTGGTCCACCTCCACTCCTGCAGCCAAACCAACCCAGCCCCAGGCTGGACAGCAGGCTCAGGCCTGGCGACCTCTGCCCAAGTTGGTGGCCTTAGTAGTCAATAAGCCTGGAGGGAGAGGCTCCAGTGGTGCCTCAGTCGGGCCCCCTCCTCCTCTAAGCCTGTCCATTGACAGGATGAGGTGTGCCTCACTCATGCCTATCACACCTCCCCTAGGTTCTCTCATGGGGGGCCGACTCCACCACTTACTTTCTGCCTGGTCTGCAGTCACCACGGGCAGGTGGGTTCTAGAAACGGTGAGTCAGGGTCTGCCTCTGGAATTAGAGCAGTACCCTTCTTGCTGAGCCCACACCCCACAGGAGGACTTGGTTTCCTCAGACATGGTGTCAGTTCTCAGACTACATAGCCCAGCTCCTCCGCAAGGAGGTGGTGTTTCCTGTCATAGATACATAGATACATAGACAGTGTCGGCAGATAAGGGCCTATGGCCCACCCAGTCTGCCCATTTAAGTTTGTAAGTTCAGTTTGTTTTCCAAGAAGTCTGTTGCCCCTTACCCCTGACCTCCAGAATTCCTTTATGTCTATCCCATGCATTCTTAAATCCCGTGATTGTTTCAGCCCCCACCACTTCCTCTGGCAGGGTGCCCCACTTGTCCACCACCCGTTCTGTGAAGAAATTCTTCCTCACGTTTCCTCTGAATCATCCTCCCTCCAACTTCATCCCATGCCCTCTAGTCCTGGAACATCTTTTTAGCTTAAAAATAGTGCATTCCTGCACCCTATTCCTCCCTGTAAGATACTTGTATATGTCTATCATATCCCCTCTCTCCCTCCTCTCCTCCAGGGAGTACATGTTCAGTGCCTTTAACCTGTCCTCATAGGACTTGTGATGCAATCCATGCACCATCTTTGTTGCCCTCCTCTGAACCTTCTCTACCTGTCTATGTCCTTACGTAGGTAAGGTCTCCAGAACTGCACAGTGTACTCCAGGTGCGACCTCACTAGTGTCTTGTATAGTGGAATTATGACCTCCCTTTTCCTGCTGGTGATGCCCCTGCCTATGCATCCCAGCATCCTATTTGCTTTACCCGCTGCCTTGTCACACTGTTTCCCTGCCTTGAGGTCATCAGAGATGATAACCCCAAGATCCCTTTCCTGCCTGGTGCATGCTATATCCTCACCCCCCCAACTGATATATGGTGCCAGGGTTTTTGTGCCCCATATGCATTATCTTGCACTTCCTTGCATTGAATTTCAACTGCCAAACCCCTGACCATTCTTCAAGTTTCTGCAGGTCCCTTTTCATTCTGTCTACACCCTCTGGTGTGTTTACTCTGTTACAGAGCTTTGTCATCAGCGAACAGTGAAATTCTGCCTTCTAGGTCCTGTGCAATGTCACTGATGAAGATGTTGAATAGTACCTCTGGAACACCCAGGGTTTGTCTCCAGGTGCTTTTTGGTGCAAGGGGGTGGGGGGAGAGACTACTGTCGCCCCATTCTAGATCTGCACATCCTGAACAAGTTTTTCAGGTCATGCATCTTCAGGATGGTAACTTTGTTTCAGATCATACCATCTCTAGAGTGAAACATGGTTTTGCTCCCTGGATCTTCAGGATGCGTTCTTTCATGACTTGATCTGTCAGTCTCATCACAAGTTCCTCCACTTTCGAGCAAAGGGAGCCCTCTACGAGTTCCAGGCCATGCCATTCGGCTTCTCCTTGGTCCCCAGGGTCTTCATCAAGTGCGTTGCAGTGGATGGTAGCTTACTTGAGGCGCTGAGCAACCGGGTTTACCCCTACCTGGATGACTGGCTGATCGCAGGTCCCTCCAGGCAGGAGGTGGAACGGTTCAGGGACCTGGACCTCCAGACCTGTGTCTTCCTTGGCCTCCTGGTCAACGAGGACATGTTGGAACTTGTGCCCTTGCAGGTGATCTACTTCATTGGGGTGGAGCTCGACTGTTGCAGAGTCTGAACCTGGCTCCCGGCAGACAGGTACGAGGCTCTCCGTGCCTGATCATTTCAAGTTGAGCAATTGTAACCTGCCCGCGACTTGGGCTACATGGTGGCCTGCACTAGCGTGGTCCATTGTGCCCATTGTAGAATGCATTCCTTGCAGTGAGAGCTGGCCAACCAGTGGTCTGGGCTCAAGGGTCACTTAGACCAGCTGGTAACTGTGACCCTGCAGATGTGGGATGCCATCCAGTGTTAGTCCCAACACATCTACAGGAAGGGATCCCATTTGTTCACCCAGAGCCGACTGATGTCTCTCTCTGGCCTGGGTGCCCACCTAGGGTCACGGAGTCCACGGGCTCTGGACCCCAGAGGAGTCCCAATGCCACATCAACCTGCTGGAGATTCGGGTAGCACTGACTGCATTCGCTTTGCACATTCTGGGTCAGGTGGTCCAGGTAGCACCATGACCATGTACTTCCTCAATAAACAAGGCGGGATGCATTCTCTGCCCTTGTGCAGGGACGCTGTCCATGTCTGGACCCTTGTGCACAGCCTGGAGGCGGATCTCCTAGCCATCCATGTGGCAGGAGCCTACAATCAGCTGGCAGACGCCCTCAGCCGGGTGGGTGAGATGTCTGAGTGGTCTTTCCAACCAGCGGTAGTATACAGCCTGTTCTCCCAGTGAGGCACCTCTCAGGTGGACCTGTTCGCCTCCAGGGAGAATGCAAAGCTGAGGCTGCATTGTGCCCACCCTCAGAAGGGAATGCTGCCAGGGAATCACTTCTCCGAGGCTCTGGACCCTAGGCCTCTTCTGTGGCTTCCGTCCAATTCCCTTGATCCACAGAGTGCTCCTCAAGGCCAGGAGGGACAAGGCAAAGGTGATACTGGTGGCACCTGTCTGGCCACACCATTTCTGGTAACCCGATCTCCTCAGTCTCAGCAGCGGGCTCCTGATGCGTCTTCCCCTGTGCCTGGATCTGCTTTCCATCATTCAGGGGGAAAGTACTCCACCTGTATCTTCAATCCCTGTACCTGACAGCCTGGTTCCTGAGTGGGTAGAGTTCCAGGCTTTGGATCTCTCCGAGAAGCGGTCTTCACCATTGTGGAGGCATCTCTGAAGGAATTGACTAGGAAGTGCTACACCTTCAAATGGAAGAGATTTTTCATTTGGTGTCAGGGCAAGAGGTTGTACCCTTTGTCCTGTCCAGTGACCAGCATTCTTGATTATCTTTGGTTCCTCTTTAAGTCAGGCCCTCGCTCGACGACCCTTAACATGCATCTGGCAACCATTTCTGCTTACCAGGCGAATGCCAGTCAGCATCCGGTGGCACAGGATAAGGTAGTCTAGTGCTTCTTCAGGGTCCTTGACCACATTCCCCCTCCGGTGCGTGCACCACCACCGTGGGACTTGCTGCTGGTTTTTGGCAAAGCTTATGGACAAGCCGTTCGAACTGATGCACAGGTGTGATCTCTCACCTGTTGTGGAAGACCTTCTTTTTGGTGGCTGTCACGTCAGCCAGAAGGATCAGTGAGCTCCAGACACTTTTCAAGTGGAGTCTCTTTACCTGGTCTTCCAGAAGGACAAGGTTGTCCTGAGCCTCAACCCTAAGATCTTATTTCAAGTGGGAGCTCTTGCAGCAGGCTACACCATAAGGACTATGCCTTCAGGCACTAGTACTCCACGGAAAAATTCTTAGCTAGCAGTTCTCAGCGGGGACCACCTCCTGACATCGGACCGCCTCCGACGTCCACCAGCGGTATAAAGAGGGCAGTCCCCAACCACTCCCCAGCTCTTTTCCCATCGTCGATCCGTTGTCATCGGCTCCACGGATGCCTGCATGCTAAGTCGATCGCAGTTTTTGAAAAGAATATAGTTTCATGCTTTAAATTGTTAAAACTGCGAGTTTCGGTGGACGTCTTTGCCATTGTCATCTAAATAACGCCCGAAATCTTAAGTGCGCGTGCGGGAAGCAAATTCTCGCCCGAGACGGTCCCTCGGCTTCCTCATCTGCCTGGGGCCCGGTCATGACACCGACTCCTGCTCGCACTGCAGGAAATTCACCTGTCAAACGCGCATCAGTCGTCTGAAGATGCTGAAAACTTACCTTCTTGAACAGCAGTTGGCCACCATGCGAAAGACCCAGTCAGGCCTAGGATCCTCCTCTTCGGGGGCAGGGACTTCCCACAGGAAGGAGAAAAAGTCCAGTGCAAAGCATCATCACCATGAGAAGGACTGCTTGGACTCTCGATCCAGATTTCCGCATCAAAAGACTGCCAGCTCCAGTCCCAGGTCGGACTCTGCCCCCCCCCCCCAAACCCCGCAGCCCTAGCTCGCTCCAGGTTGTCAGCCTTGAAACTGTCGGTTCGGACGTCAGGTGGTGTTTCCTCGGGGGGCAAGGGCATTTGGCCCCCTCCCTCAGTCTTAGGCCCTACAGCCATGCCTTTGGGTCTAAGACTAAGGATGCCGCTGTTAGAGGCAGGCGACACCCAGTCTGCTGGCGAAAGCTTCCTCTACATCGTTGGATCTTCGGACAGGAAGAGACATCTGGATATGTCCCACCCTGACGCCAGGTCTCCTAAGCATCAGGCATCAGTCTTCCTGCACACCACCCAGACGTCTGCTACCTCTTAGACTGTGGGGTCCTCCATGCTGTCAGCACCTCCTAAACTGCCGCTGGAAGGGACGCAGCCCCCGGTCGACGAAAGACCTCCCCTGACGTCTGACCTATTGCCAACGGATGAGCAGACACCAGTAGACCTGCAGTCAGCCCCGACGCCATATAACCCAAATCTCGAACGTACGCCAGACAAAGATAAGCAGTCAGGTCTGCCGTCTGAGGAGCTGGACTCCAGGTCCATCTTCTCCTGCGATGGTCTCCCTAGCTGAGATAAAGGACCTTTTTAGTTCCTGGTGGGACACATTCAGAAAAGACATCCTCCCTAAGGAACCACAGGCTCCCTTACCGCAACCTCTCCTGGTGGAATCCCCCCTGGCATCACGGTCGCCACCTCCCCCAGGGGCAGATCGCCTGCTCTGACGACTGGTCTCCAGAACGGAGCAGTCGCCATTCCAGGTCATCCTCCAGGCATTACAGGAGAAGGCACCGGTGTTTCCGCTCTGGATCTTTCTCAGGATCTCCCAACTCAAGCCTTCTACTGGAGAGTTTTCCTCTCCCCCACACCATCCTGATCCTCCAGGGGACTCCCCCCCCCGTCGGGTGATCCCACTTTCTTGGATGTGATGCATCACTTCCAATTTTTAAATCAGTGGGGAAACGGAGGATCTTGACCTAGAGAAAAAGACTAGCTCACTTCCTGGGTTTGAATGAGCCCAAGCCCTTAGTTCCACCCTTGGTAGCCCCCTTTCAGGATGCTACCAGGTTAGCCTGGAGGCACCCTTTGACCGCCCCTGCGATACTTAAGAAAACAGACCGGCTGTACCACACCTCAACGAGTGAGTGGGGAACAGCCCAAGGCCAACTCGCTCGTACCGACGACTGTCCATGGTAGGACCAGACAGCCCCTGCACATGAGCTCCCAGCCGACAGACAAGGAATCCAAACACCTGGAACAGTTTGGCAGGAAGGTCTACTCCTTGGCTACTTGCACCATTTGTTTGCTCAATTTTTTGGCGTACATTGTGCAAGACCAGAAATCTCTCTGGAACAAGGCAGTTGAGTTTGCTAAAAAGCAGCACGATTCTGATCACAAAACTGAGCACTTGGACGTACTCCAGTCTGGTTTGGATGTGGGGAAAAACACGTCCTGAGGTCATCTAATGATTCGGCGGACACGGCAGCTGGGGCAGCAGCCACAGGGGTTTGTATGTGGAGATGCTCTTGGCTCAGAGTTTCTGGATTTAGGCAGGACCTCCAGGATGCCATCATTGATGCCTGATTCCATGGGTCTGTGCTTTTTGATCCCAGACATTAAGAAAATGATTTCAGACTTCCAGGACTCTGGTAAGGCCATTCAGTAGGTACATCATTTGTACAGGTCTGAACACACACCTAGCAAACGTCGTCAGTTTTGTCACCATGGAGGGCAGAAGCCAAAAGGAGAGCAACAGAGACGCAACTTTTGTCGCAAAGCTCCCTCTCAACAAGGTGGAGCACAGGGACCTAGGAACGTCAAGCCCACCCAGGCCACCCTGCCCACCCCGGGCACCAACGCCTTACTTCTGGCCCGACCCCATGCCACTTGCTGAGTCCAGGGCAGAGGTAGTGGGGTGGGTCGGTTCTCACTTTACCTCGACGGGTGGACCTCTGTCACCAATGATGCTTGGGTCCTCCAGTTGATAGAGCGGGGTCATGTGCTGTAATTTCTACAGATGCCCCCGGACAATTCCCCCAGTCCAAATGGCTTACCCCCCTCCCATGCTGAGCTCATTTGGGAGGAAGTACAGTCCCTTCTAGACAAGGCAATAGGACCTGTTCCAGCCCCACAGTGGGGGAAAGGGTTTTGCTCCCGTTTCTTCCTGGTTCCCAAGAAAACAGGAGCTCTCTGTCCACTTCTGGACCTGCGCCTCTTGAACAATTACAAAAGAATACAAGAGGTTCAGGATGGTCACCTTGCCAGGCATTCTTCCTGTGTTACATCAAGGGGACTGTCTTTGCTCCCTGGACATGCAAGATGCCTGCTTCCATATTCTGGTGCTTCCAGCTCACAGGAGGTTCCTGAGGTTCTCCTTTCAGGGAAGGCACTTCCAGTTTCGGGCCTTGCCTTTTTGCCTTTCCTCGGCACCTCATATGTTCAAGAAGTGCCTGGCGGTAGTAGCAGTGGCTTTAAGGAGACTGGGCATTTCGTTTATCCCTAGCTTGACGATTGGCGTCTGACCGCTGTAACAAAGGAACTTTAGAAGACACCTTCAGCCTGTTCAGCTCCCTTGGAATCGCCCTAAACGTAGCCAAATCATTTCTGACACCATGTCAAAGGCTTTAGTACATAGGGCAATCCTTCGACAGCGAACAAGGAAGGGCTCTCCTCCGCCAGACAGGGCAATATGCCTTTGCTCTTTGGCCCACAAAGTCTCAGCTGCTGGCCAGGTCCCAACTCGAACCATGCTACAACTCCTGGGCCATATGGCTGCAGCCATAGTGACCATTCCCTCAGCACGCTTCTTTGAGAGTTCCTCAGTGGACTCAAGTGCAGTGGGTTTGGAGGGAGGACGATCTTGACCAATTGGTCTCTATCTCCAGTGCAGTGGTACAGACACTCTTGGTGGCTCTCCCCACAGAATCTCGAGTCCAGGGTCTCCTTTCAGAGAAAACCCCCATTACAGATTCTAACAACCAATGCCTCAGGCCTAGGTTGGGGAGCTAATTTTCAGAACCTTCAGACTCCAGGCACATGGTCTTCCCTAGAACTGACCCGCCACATCAGTATTCTGGAGATGTGGACAATTCTGTACGCTTTACAAGCATTTCACCTGGATCTTTGTCCAGTCCCCCTGTTGGTACAGACGGACAACATGTCGGTTGGTTGTTGTATCGACAAGCAGGGAGGAATGCACTCGTACCCTCTGTCAAGAAGCTTATGAGGGTGTGGTTCTGGGCTCAAGATCATGGCCTATTGCTCACTGCAGTGCATGTTCCAGGGGTCCAAAATATCTTGGCTGACGCCCTAAGCCGGTCTCAATCAAAGACATGAATGGGAACTCCTGCTGTCTGTAGTGGACAACCTCTTCCAAAGATGAAGTCATCCAGACCTGGACCTTTTTTGCATCCCCGTGCAATGCAGAACTGCCTACTTTCTGCTCACTCGATCACGGGCCTGGTGTTTTCTGGTGAGACTGAGTGTCCCTTTGTTGGACAGGGAGGTTTCTGTATGCCTTCCCTCCCTTTCATCTTCTACAGAGAGTTCTATTCAAACTCCAAATGGAAGGAGCAGAGATGATTCTCGTAGCTCCGTTTTGGCCTTGTCAGATATGGTTCCCTTTGCTGCTGCAGCTGGCAGCAGAACATTCGATTCCCCTGCCCTTGTCCTCCCGTATATTTGTCGCAAGAACAGGGCAGGTTGGGTCACCCAGACCTATGGTCCCTACACCTGCATGCCTAGCACCTGCGGATGTAGCCGCAGCACGTTTTGGAGTACTTCCCAGAGTGGCCGAGGTCTTGGTTGCAGCTAGAGAACCTTCCACTGGAGCTACCTATGGAATGAAGTGGAAGCGCTTTTACTTGTGGGCTTCCAATCAGGGTCTGGACCCCCTCCTGTACCCTATAAACAGCTTTCCCAGAGTGTCTCCTTTCCCTGTCAGATTTGGGCCTCCGATACTCTTCCATCGAGGTGCATCTTTCTGCAATCTCTGCCTATCATGTACCGGTGGATGGCAAATAAGTTGCCCAGATGGATCTGGCCCGAACATTTTTGAGGGGAATGTTTCATCTCAAACCTCCCATTAGGGACCCCATCTCTCCTTGGGATCTTTTATTTTTATTAGAAAAGCTTACATTACCTCCCTTCGAACCAGCCGTGGATTGTGAGCTACGTCTTCTGTTGTGGGAAACGTCTTTAGTTGCTGTTACTTCTGCTCGAAGGATTTTCGAGCTTCAGGCTCTGATTAGTAAAGAGTTGTACTTAATTTTCCACAAGGACAGGGTGTTATTGAGGGCTAATCCTAAGATCTTACTTAGAGAAACAGCTCTTGCAGCAGGTTACACCATTAGGACTGAAGCCGGCAGGCGCCAGGACCCCACGGAAATTTTCTAGCTGGCAGTATTCAGCGGGGACCGCCCCCAACATCGGTCCTGCCTCCTGCAGGCATAGTACATAAGGGGAGTGTCTCAGAATCTCAGTTCTTTTCCCGCTGTCGACTTGCCAGCATTGGCCTCTCTGTCTCTACCTAGTGCACAACGACTTAGAACTTCCAGAGTTTCTACACGACTAATGTCCTCTCCAACTCCTTCATTTGAGGGTCACCTTTCAAAGTGTGCCTGCGGAAAACAGATCCCTTTCAAGGATCCTCATTCTTCCTCCGTGCAGTGCTTAGGCCCGGACCAGGATACCAAGGCCTGCACCTTTTGCCAGGGGTTCAACAGCTGCACCAGGATCCGCCGTCAGAAGGCACTTCAGGCTTGCCTCTTAGAGGAAAAACTTAGATGGACAAAGAACCTTCCTCCAGGGGCGATTCTTCCTCCAAGGTCCACAAACACCGGGATAAGCACCGGGAGAAGGCAAGGTCTGGATCCCCGAACTGGGCCTCAGATGCGTGGAGCTCAGGCTCCACCCGATTGGACTGCTCTCCTTCCAGGGCTAGGTCTCAGCCCCCTCTGGTCAAGGTCCAGGCTTCTAGCAGTTCTTCGGCGCTCCAGCCCATTAAGACCTCCAGGCCCTCTACTCCCTGTCGGGCCTCTTCAAAATCCTCTGAACGCCACAAGTCTTCCTCTTCAACCTCACGTCGGGACCCTGACTCCAGGTCGGTCTCCCAGCCCCTAGAGGGCCCAGGCACAGGAAGGCGAAGGACCTGGCGTCCCTCAGGCGGACGTCGGACCAGCGTCGACCAAATCTGAAGTTGATAAGGCGTTCGCGGGAGCCGGGAATATCGGCTAAGTACCAGATGCCGGCTAGGCGTTAACCGGACCTGAAATAGTCTGCCAAGCAACTGACATCCGTCTCACCGGAGCCGAAGACCGCTCCCCAGTCACCAGTAGACACTGGTCACAGGGACTCCACGGAGGACACCACGTTGCCCTAAGACCAGGTGGGCGACAGAGGATGCTGGGCTTCCGAGGGAACCTCCGCCCACCCCGGAGACACCCGAGGACCAGACTCCCGACCCTGGCGACAGATCACCGGCACCAGGCCCGTTGGCATGAATGTTCAAGAAGTAAAGGAACTCGTTACTTTCTGGTGGGACACCATCCACAAAGACGTGGTCCCAGTGAAACCTCCTCCTCCCACTCCTTCTACTCCTTCACCCCCTCCTCCACCACAGGGCCAGCAGGTCGACCACCAACCCCCATGGAGCAGACTCTGCCTCCTAGGGGTAGATCCCAGGATCGGAGAAGGCCTCCCTCAAGATCTCCATCAGGGTCTCCCAGCCCCAAACGACCCAGACGTCAGCGGTATACTCCGGGGGAGGACTCCAGATCGGATACCTTGGATTACTCCAGATCTCCTCCACTCAGCATTTCATCACCTGACCCTGAGATCATGAGGCACATCCAGGACAACATGGGGTGGGATGCTGAAGACCTCGACCCTGAAAGGCAGCGCCTTGCCCGTTATCTTCGGCAGAAAGACTCAAAGCCTGTGGTAGTGCCACCCTTGGTGGACACCTTCGAACGTCACCAAGGCTGCGTGGAAACGTCTGCACTCCACTCCTGTGGTGCCGAAGAAAGTTGACTGCCTGTACAAGGTCCCAAGAGAGGACCAGTACTTGGCTCAACAACCTCTGGCAGACTCCCTGGTCATTACGGCCTCACATGACCGGTCCCAAAGACCGCAGCACATGAGCACACAGCCACTGGACCAGGAATCCAAACAATTGGACGCCCTGGGGAGATGCATGTATGTGGCCGCTACATGCTCTGAGGTCCCTGAACTACCTAACCAACATGGTACAGTTTGAGAACGCCCTATGGGAACAAGGTCAGGATCTGGTCGATAAACTTCCGGATGGCAGAAGGCGGAGCTCCTAAACCTTTTCCGCACAGGGTCTGATGTGGGGAACGAGGTACTACGAGCCGCATATGATTCCGCGGACTCGTCAGCCAGAGCTGCAGCTTTAGGCGTCTGTCTCCGGCGACACTCTTGGCTCCATGTCTCCAGCTCCACCCCCGGACATACAGAAGAACGTTCTTGACATCCCCTACAGCGGCAAAGTACTTTTTGGTGAACCCTCTGAGAAGGTGATCACCAAACTTCAGGACGCTGGGAAGGCAGTCAGGTCTGTACAGGCCATGTACAGACCCAGGCCCGGTTCCTTTCGTAGGAACCAGAGCCGTTTTCGCAGCCGGCAACAAAGACAGCAGCCACATTCTGGCCAGCAACAGAGGGGAACCTTTCAGCGAAAAGACCAGACTGTCGTCCCCAAGCAGAGCCCAACGCTATACTAAACCGGCCCAGCCTGCAGGGACCAGTGCTGCCACAGCATGACACCTTCCCGGCCCCGCCCCTCCTCTGGATCAACAGGCGTAAAAGGTCGGGGGTTGCATCGTTCTCCACTTTTCAGGGTGGCAGTCGAATACCACCGACCGGTGGGTACTCCAGTTGGTCAAGAAGGGCCATTTCATAGAATTTCTCGACCACCCACCGGTAAGACCTACCCTGCTTTCCCGTTACTCTGGTCAGCATGCTCTGCTTATACAGCAGGAGGTGCTCGCGCTCCTGGATAAAGAAGCAATAGAGCACGCTCCACAGAACCAAAGGGACGCAGGATATTATTCTCACTTCTTTCTGGTTCCCAAGAAAACGGGACCTCCGTCCGATACTGGACCTCAATGAGTCGGTCCTGTACAAACGCTTGTGCATGGTGACCCTCCCAGGTCTGATTCCCATGCTCAAGCAGGGTGCCTTTCTAGCGTCTGTGGACATGCAGGACGCCTACCTGCACATACCCATCACTCGAGCACACAGGAAGTTTCTTCGCTTCGAGTTCCAGGGCCACCATTATCCGTTCCGAGCACTCCCTTTCAGACCGTCACCGGCACCTCAGGTATTCACGAAGTGTATGGCGGTCATAGCGGTGACTCTGAGGAGGCAAGGCCACTACGTGTTCCCCTACCTGGACGACTGGCTTCTCATGGTGCCCTCTCGGGAGGCCTTGATGTCCGCCATTCATTATACTCGGTCTGTGTTCGAGACGCTGGGCATCTTGATCAGTCAAGAGAAGTCTCGTCTGGTTCCGTCTCAGACTCTGCAGTTCATAGGCGCAGATCTGGACACCGTCCAAGGGGAAAGCTTTTCTTCCCCAGGACAGAGCGGAACACATTAGATCCCTCATCAGGGACATTTCGGCAAAGAAGACCATTCCTGCCAGATTGGTCCTTTGCCTGCTCCGACACATGGCTGCGGCCAGTGCAACAGTCCCACTTGCTCGTCTCCACATGCGGGTCATCCAGTGGCTGTTACGGGTCCAGTGGGATCAAAAGCAAGACCATCTGCAGATGCCTCGGCTCGGATGGGGAGCACACCTCGACGGTGTCTGGTCTCTGGGCCTGTGGACAGCCCAAGAGACTCATCTCCACATAAACATTCTGGAAATGAGAGCAGTTCTTTACGCCCTGCAGGCCTTCCAGTCGGAGATTCCACCGGGTACTCTTCTGTTACAAACAGACAGTTCTGCGGTGATGTATTACCTCAACAAACAAGGAGGCACCCATTCCTACCCGCTTTGCAGGGAAGCCATGAGGGTGTGGGATTGGGCTTTGCAACACAGCGCAAACCTCATTGCTGTTCATGTCCCAGGAGTGGACAACGTCCTCGCAGATGGCCTGAGTCGTCTCAGGCCAAAGTCCACGAGTGAGAGCTACTCCAGGAGGTAGTAGAGGATTTGTTTCACAGATGGGGTACACCAGAATTGGACCTTTTTGCGTCCTCATACAACACAAAACTGCTTAATTTTTGCTCACTAGATCCAGGGCCTGGTGTTTTCTGGTGAGACGCATTGTCCCTCTTCTGGGCGGGGCAGATTCCTCTACGCCTTCCCCCCTTTCCGTTGATCCAGAAGATTCTTCTGAAACTTCGCAGAGAGCAAGCGATGCTGATACTCATTGCGCCGTTCTGGCCCAGGCAGATCTGATTCCCTCTACTACACCAGCTATCTCGGGAACCTCGGTGCCTCTGTCAGTCAGCTCTCACTTGTCTCAGGAGGAGGGCTCCTTGGTCCATCCGGACCATCATTCGTTGAGCCTGCACGCTTGGCTCCTAGAGACATAGCCATTTTGTGACACGGGGTCTCGCAAGAGGTAGTTGATGTCCTGGTGGCTGCGAGAAAACCGGCCACTCATACTACCTCTACGCCATGAAATGGTGCCGTTTTTCCCTGCGGGCTCAAGTGCGAGGGTTTTCGCCTCTAGACTGTCCAGAAAAGTCGGTCTTGGACTACCTCCTGTCTCTTTTTCGGACAGGCTTGGCCTCGTCCTCGATCAAAGTACACCTTTGTGCCATCTCAACCTATCCCACTCCTATAGGCCAACGTCCCATAACTCAGACACGGTACGCGCCTTCCTGAGAGGTGTTCTCCACCTTAGACCTCCGATTAAGGATCCTATTCCTCCATGGGATTTACCTTTTGTCCTGGAACAACTTATGCTGCCACCTTTTGAACCAGCCGCAGATTGCGAGCTACATCTCCTTACATGGAAGACGTTGTTTTTAGTTGCCGTTACTTCGGCAACTCCATGCACTTGCATGCAAACAGCCTTATTTGTTTTTTTCACCAAGACAGGGTATCCCTATGGACTAATCCCAAATTTCTGCCTAAGGTGGTCTTGGCTCTCACCCTTAATCAAGACATCGATCTACCAGTGTACTTTCCCAACTATTTGAATCGAGGAGAGGCCCTGTTGCTCACCCTAGATGTGCATAGTTGTCTCTGATACTACCTGACCAGAACCAAACACCACTGAAAATCGGACCAGCTTTGTCTCCTTTGCCCACAGGATGATGGGAGCTCCTGTTTCCAAACAGTCGCTGTCCAGGTGGCTCATTCAGTGTATCACGTTCTGTTACCAGAAACGCAGCAAACCCTTACTGGGCGCGGTTAAGGGTCATTCCACAAGGAGGGTGGCTACCACCTTTGCGGCCCTTAAGAATGTGTCCACCTCGGCCATCTGTGCTGCAGCTACTTGGATCTCCATGCACACTTTCATCAGGCATTATAGCCTGGATATTGCATCGAGGCGAAGAGCAGGTTTTGGTCTAGCAGTCCTTCAAGGACTTCTGTCCTAGGCTTTGGTTTCATTAAAGATTTCTACCTTCCCTCCTCCCAGTGGTGTGGGATTTCCATGATTGCTTGGGAATCAGTCCTAATGGTGTAACCTGCTGAAAGAGCTGTTTCTTGAAGTAAGATAGTACAGTTACGTAAGAACTTACCATAACAGTAGATTTTCGAGAACAGCTCTTGCAGCAGGTACTTTCCCTCCCACCATCCCCGCTGGAGGTAGATTTTTGTTCCGATATCCTTCTCCTAGGATCAGGTGTTCTCAACAGCACTCTTTGATTGTCATTTGATGGCGGATCCTCAGTCTCCTCTTCTGTCATCCAGCGGCTGGGAGTCTCCGGCAGGAGAACTGGAGATTCTGAGGTACCGCCCCCTTACGTACTGTGCCTGACGTCGGGGGCGGTCCACGCTGAATACTGCTAGCTAGAAAATTTCCGTGGGGTCCTGGCGCCTGCCGGCTTCAGTCCTAATGGTGTAACCTGCTGCAAGAGTTGTTCTCGAAGATCTACTATTACGGTAAGTTCCTACATAACTGTACTTTCCTTCCTAAGGTGGTGTCTGTTTACCCTTAATCAAGGCATCAACCTTCCGTGTATTACCCGAAGCACACTAACCGAGGGGAGGCCCTACTTCACACTATGGATGTGCATAGAGTGCTTAGATACTACATCAGTCATACTCAGACATTGAGAAAATCTGACCAACTCTTTGTTTCCTTTGCTCTGAGAACTCTGGGAGCACCAGTGGCAAAGCAAACTATCCAGATGGCTTATCCGTTGTATCACCTCCTGTTAGAATAAGTACAACAAACCCTTACTAGGCTCAGTTAAGGGTCATTCCACCAGGAGTGTTTCTGCCTCTTTTGCGGCATTCCAAAACGTGTTTGAAGCAGATATCTGAGCAGCAGCTACTTTGAGTTCAGTGTACGCTTTTGTGAAACACTATAGTCTGCACATAACTTCCTGTCGGAGAGTTAGGTTTGGATTGGCAGTGCTTCAAGGCCCGTTGTCCTGAAGCTTATCCCGCCCCTCAGTTTTTCCACCTCCCAGTCCTTTTCGGATTAGTTTAGTACTGCTTGGTACTCAGTCCTTATGGTGTAGCCTGCTGCAAGAGCTCCCACTCTAAGTAAGATAGTACAGTTATGTAAGAACTTGCATAAGAGTAGATCTTTGAGAGAAGCTCTTGCAGCAGGCGTTGGTTCCCACCCTCCTCCCCACTGGTCCTTTTCTGATTTCTTTCCTTGGTGAGGTTTTCCATTAACCTCTGTTCTCTCTGATTTGTCATCCAGGTCTCCAGCGGGAGAACTGGGGAGTGGCTGGGGACCGCCCCTTTATACCGTTGGTTGACGCTGAAGGCGGTCCGACATCAGGTGGCGGTCCCCGCTGGGAACTGCTAGCTAAGAATTTTTCCGCAGGATCCTAGTGGCTGGTGGTATAGTCCTTATGGTGTAGCCTGCTGCAGGAGCTCCTCTCGAAGATCTACTGTTACAAGTTCTTACGTAACTATACGTACTTGCAGTGTCCTTCAAGGCAGGACAGCCCAGACCTGCAAGAGATTTCCGTCAGTTGCTGGGACACATGGCCTCATCTGCTGCAGTAGTACCAGGTGCCGGCTCCCAAATGAGATATCCAGTACCACTTGAACTCGTTGGGACCCACTGTCTTAACTGGTTCCTATGTCTAGTACCTGTTAAGGGCATTGGAGTGGTAGAAGGAAAATAGACTACCTCAGACAGGGGGTTCCTGTCCTTCACGGTTGTGGTCACTACTGATGTCTCCGTCCTGGATTGTGATGCCCATCTTGAGTATCTCCCCCTAAGTGGGGTGTGGAGCCCACTGAAGTCTAGGGCACATACAATGCCCTGAGCTCCAAGAGGTTTATCTGTCAGTGCAGTCAGTTTCCTCCCTCATTAATGGTCATTCCAGCCAGGTCAGGACAAGCAACACTACTACTATGTATTATATCACCAGCAGGGAAGAACCAGAGATTCATAACTGCACAGAAACAATGAAGATATGGAACCCTGCTTGTTCCCTAGAGATGCAACTATCAGCAGTACACCTGCCAGGGAAGGACAACGTTTTGGCAGATTCCCTGAGCAGAATCAGCCAGGGACATCATGAATGGACTCTGAGCAAGCAGGTGCTGGCTGTGGTGTTGAGAAGGTGAGGTACACCAAATACAGACCTGTTTGCATCCTGGGAAAACTACCAGCTCCCCTTGTTCTGTTGCAGACTCCCATCAGTGGGGCAGTCCCAGCTGACACCTTAATCTTTGGGCAGGAAAATTTATTTATGCCTTTCCTCCATCTCCATGCTTGCTGAGGGTGCTGTTGAAACTGAGGGGAGAGTCTGCAGTGATGATCCTAATAACTTTAGATTGGGCCAGGCAGACTTGGTACTTGCTTCTCCTGTCCCTCTCAACACCTTTCTGTGAAGTACAGTCTGCTGACTTTGCCCAGGCAGGATAACATTTCCAGATCTGAGAATTCTGCATCTCGTCAGGGTACTTGAAGAGTTGGAGTCCTCTGGGCTGAAACTCTCTGAAAAGGTCTTGGAAGTGGATAAGATTTCCAGAAAGCCAGCAACCATGAAAACCTGTGCCTCAAAGTGGAAAAGATTTTCCCTTTGATGCTTCTCTAGGCAGATAATCCCATTCCAGGGAGATCTCACGGCAGTTTTTTGGACTACGTGGTCTACTTACAGTCTTTGTCTCAGGCCTTCAACCCTTTAGGTGCATTTGGCAGCAGTGTATGCTTAAGATGGCAAGAACAGGTCAGTGGCTTCATAGCCCATTTTGAAAAAGTAATTTAGAAGAATAATAATTAGTATTTATATAGTGCTTTTCATACAGAGTGTACCCCAACACACTGTACAAACAATGCTAGACTAGTAGTGAAGTGACTGAATGTGTAGTGGAGGTCATATCACGTATCAACACCTACACACAGCCTGGACAATTGAATGAACCTGTTTTATGGGAAGAGGAATGTTGACCAGGACACCAGGAAAGTCTCTCTCAAAAAAAAAAAAAAAAACATTTAGGGGTAAACTTATTGGTCGCCGGTTTGGATAAAGCTGACGGGGTGAGTGTGTTATTTTCTGGAAAGGGGCTTAAATTAAAATTGTAGATCTTCAGCCTGGGAGGGCTCTTGCGATAAGGGCCATCATGAATGGTCACTGGATCCCCTAGTACTGGGGATAGTGTAGGCACTCCTCAGATCGATCTTTTCGCAGCCCCAGACAATTATCAGCTTCCACTGTTTTGTTGCAGGCCCCCAGTGTTGGGCTCAGTTCCCCTGGATGCCTTTCTCCTCGATTGGGAAGGGAAGTTTCTTTATGCCTTCCCCCCCCTTCCCTCTCCTGTTCAAAGTACTAGTCAAAGTCAGGTCTCAGCCCTGCAAAATGATCCTGATTGCTCCAGACTGGGCCAGGCAGCCCTGGTACCCACTCCTTCTGTCCTTAGCAGTCCATCTTCCCCTGTCTCTCCCCAGGAACCACAATCTGTTAACCTGTGCTCAGGGGAGAGTTTGGTATCCGAATCTCAAATCCTCAACCTCAAGGCTTGGCTCTTGAACAGTTAAGAGTTTGCCGATTTGCAACTTTCTCAAAGTGTTCTCGAAATCCTGAAGGCTGCTAGAAGCCTTCCACCAGGGCTACCTATAACTCCAAGTGGAAAAGGTTTTCCATATGGTGTTCTGGGAAGCATATTTCCCAGAATCTGCTGATCTACCTACTGTATTGGACTACATGGTCCATCTTAATTCTTTGGGACTGAGACCAGCCATCCTGAAAGTGCACTTGGCTGCTGTCTCTGCCTTCATTCAACAGGAAGCCCTCTACTCTCTCTGCTCATCCTGTATTTTCAAGTTTTTTAAAGGATTGCTTCACACCAATCCTCCATTCAGGGACCCTGCCCGGCTTGGGATCTTAATGTATGCATTGCTCAGCTAATGCAACCCCTTTGAGCTCTGTCTTCGGCCAGAGCTTAAGTGTTAACTTGGAAAACTGTATTTCTGGTAGCCATCACTTCTGCCAGGCGTATAAGTGAGTTACAGGCTTTATCAGTAGAAACTGACTTTATTTCCTTTCACAGGGATAAAGTGGTCCTCAGGACTAACAGAAAGTTTTGCCTAAGGTGGTTTCAGATTTCCACCTTAACCAATCTGTTTCACTCCCAGTGTTCTTCACTGACCATTCCTCCTCTGGTGAGAGGAGGCTGCACAGCTTAGATGTTAAGAGGGCCCTAAGTTACTACATAGAGCGTACCAAGGGTCACAGGTTTGACTCCCTCCAACTGTTTCTCACTTATGGTGAGGTTGGGAAAGGGAGACCTGCCACTAAGATCCATTGCCAGGTGGATCGTTTCTTGTATCCAATTTTGCTATCAAAAGCTGGGTAAGGTTCCCCCTCAGGCCTGAGGGCTCACTCTACCAGAGGTACAGCTGCATCTCTAGCTGCTGCTGAGAGACATCCCTATCTTGGAGATATGTCAGGCAGCTACTTGGAAGAGACAGTACACACTTTCACCAAGCATTACTCCCTGGATATTCAGGCCAGGAGGATGCTCGGTTTAACACAGCAATTAGCAGAGCCTATTCCTAAGTAGGTTCTGTCCCTCCTCCATGGAGGTACTGCTGTGTAGTCTGCAATAGTCATAATATGTAAGACTTCATGTTGTCTGAAGAAAAAATTACTCACCTTAGTAATGTTGTTTCTTCTAATGGAGTCTTGCTATATTATGACCTCCCCCCAGCCTGCCCCTCTCAGAACTCCTACTTTGGGGTATGGGGTGGGTAGTCCTCTGTTGGCATTTATTGATGCCCTCTTTCATGTTTGGGTGTTGTTTATTTAGTTATTTTATCTTAATTTTCTGGTCCACTGACTTGAGTCTTTGTGTTGGGACCAGTGAAAATGTGTTAATATATTAGTAGCCAGTTGGCTAGTGTAGGTTACAGCTTCCACACAGAACCTCAGAGTGAGTTTTGCTAGTAAAGATCTGACGGTTTCGGTTTGAAACCAGCCAAACAGAGCTTCTGAACCGAGCTCGCGCTCTAAGCTCCATGCTCTGCATGGAAGTTACTGCTCTCACCTCCAGAGCAGTTCTAAGGCTGGGGCAAACTGCAGTAGTCATAATATAGCAGGACTCCATTAGAAGAAACAACATTACTAAGGTGAGTAATTTTTTCGTACATATCTTTGGAGAATTTTTTGGAAAAAGTTCCTAGTATGTGGTATTTGTATGATGTAATACATTTTGGTATTTTTTTGGTTTTGGTGTTGTGTATATTTAAAGATTCCTTGTCTTTATTATTGAAGGGATAAGGGGGATAGTAAAACAATTTATCTGTGTGTTGTATTAATGTATGCTGTAATACTTATTTGTTTTTTTGAGCCATCTGTATTATATTAATATGAAGTATTTTAAGTGTATGTTTATTGTAGTATGTAATACTTCTGTTTTTTGGGATTTTCTTTGATTTTGTATGAATCAGTACATTTTTGTGTATTTTGTTTTGGTTTTTGAATACAAAAATTACCATACTCCCTTGCGAGGAGTGCCTTGGGTTCTTTTACTTCCACCTGGACACCCACCAGGACTGCACCAGGATGGGTAGAAGGGACCTCGGTATGATGTCTCATCCGAAGGACAGCACACCCCAACAGGACAGCACTCCTGTAATACTGCACTCTGGTGCCAGCATTTAAGTGAGTCCAATCCTGTTGTGGGATGAGAACCCACAACCTTCTGACCCAGAGGTGGATGTGCTACCAACTGAGCCACGCTGACACCTTTAAAGGTCTTAGTCACCTGTACCCTCCAGTAAGAGGTCCTCTCCTGCCATGGGACCTGAATCTGTGCATTGCCCAGCTCATTGAGTCTTTCAAGCCAATGTCAGCTGCTGATTTGAAATATGTCACCTGGAAAGCAGTTTTCCTGGTGACTGTGACATCTGCCGGAAGGGTGAGTGAGCTGCAAGCCTTCTGCACAGATCCTATCTGTATTTTCTACAGGGACAAGGTAGTCTGGGATTGGCCACGGCTTTCTCTTCTGGCTCCTTGACGCTCTCTCACTGCCATTTGAAATTTCTGTATTTTTTTTTGTCCTACACCGCCCCGGCCTCTATTAAATGCTTCTTCCCCAAGTGGAAGGCCAACCCCCCTTTTCTGCCATTGGTTGGTAAATCTTTTAGGCATGCCTTAAACTTAACCTCCTCCCCTTTTTTATCACCACCTTCTTATCTCAAGCCCCTCCAACGTAAATTGTGCTTCCTGTGCCTGTTCTGCACTCTAGCAGGTTAATTTCACCCAAAATGACGCCTCAGGAGCTCTTCCTCATACTTTGCTTCGTATCACTTCTTACCCACATTCCAGAACAATTACCACACCAGCACCTGTGCTCCCCTAGTAATGACCACCCAGTCTTGCACCCTCTCAAAGGGACATGGCTCCCCTCCTCCGGAACGACTACACCTCTGCTCTGCATGCCTCCTCATCAGGCTATATCTAAGGAATTGCATAGAATACCTTGGACTCTGTCAGTTAAAACAGTTCTTTGTGTCCCTTTCCCATCCAAACACTCGAGTAACCCTTGCCCAGCACCCACGGAACCTCTCCATGCCAAACATAAAAAGCACTAACTCAGTACGTTAAATTGCCTCAAACTACTCTTGCTTCTACTACTCTGCTCCGGAAATGTCGAGCTAAATCCAGACCCACCGGCTGCTATAAATGGCCCTGCTGACCTCTCCCGTTTCAAGGGCATTAGTTTCCTCCACATGAATGTGTGTAGCCTACTCAGGAAGTTTGACCTGATTCAGACATGGTCTCTACATGCTTCCCCTGACTTCCTAATGATATCAGAATCATGGCTAACGCCTGTGACCCCTGACAAAGCCATCAACCTACCGGGGTGCACCACCTTCCGATGTGACTGACCAACCAGGGGTGTGGGGTTGCAGTATACGCTAAGAACAATTTCTCTGTGACAATCGTTGATTGATTGTACTTCTAAAGCCAAGGAATTTGAATGCCTAGCCTTAAAGCTGTCGCTTACCAATGATAAGGCTCTTTTCATTGCTGCTTGTTACTGACCCCTCTGGCAGCATGGCCCTCCTGCCCCATCTTCAAAGTCTAATCAATACAACTAACTTAGAGTGCATTCTGATGGGGGACTTCAACCTAAATTGGAACATTGAAACTTCAAAGAAACTGAAAGATCTCTGTGATCTGTGTGGGTTGGCCCAGATGATCCCTGCAATCACCAGACCTAACAGAAAAAAAAACCAAACGTAGCTCCCTCCTGGACCTAATGTTAGTCAGCAAACCCCACAATATTTCACGTGCCGGGGTGTTAAACGACCTCAGTGACCATTGTGCCATTGCCTGCATCAGGCATTCTCCCCAATTAAAATCAGCCCCTAAATGCACGCTGAAAAGATGCCTGAAAAAGTTCTGCCAACATGGCTTCCCTGAATGACCTGAGCAATATTAGATGGCAAGACTTCTACCTGGCCTCTTTCCTCAGTGAAGCTTTCCACATATTTCATAACCTCCTAGTGGACCTTCTTGACAAGCATGCCCTTTTAAGAATGATCAAATCCAAGGTAAGAGCTCCTGGATGGCTCTCATCCATCATAAAAAAAAAAAGCCCTCAATGACAGACTACTGGTGGAAAAGAGCTAGGAAGACACGCGCCGACGCTGATTGGCCTGCCTTCCGCATATCCAGAAACGCCTGTACCAAACTTGTTAGGACCGAAAAGGCTAGATTCTTCCAGTCAGCCCTGGAAGGCAACAAAAACAATGCCACCAAATTCTGGAGTATTCTCAGAGGTTGAGGGCCATACCTCAGATGACTCTCTTCCAGCTAAACTACAGTACGGGGAGACCACTTACACAGACAGAGCAGATATACTTAATCAACTGAATAAACGCTTTGCCACGGCGGGGCTTGCTTTTGACGCCTCTCCCTTAAGTAAGATCATGCAACAGGGGTCTGACACTGATATCATTAGAGCTAGCACCTACGCCAAATAGTTACCCCCCCCTTCAGCTTCCATCCTATATCTTTTAAGCAAGTAGAGACCCTCCTACTGTCCTTAGATGCTAAAAAAAAGTGCTGGTGCTGATCTTATCTAACCCTTTTCCCTGAAACTGGGTCACCACTTTCTTACTGCCCCCCGTCACCCATTTATTCAACATCTCCCTCTCTCGGGGAGCTACCCTTATCATGGAAAACTGCTCGCATCATCCCTTTGTTCAAATCCGGGGACCCCAGCAACCTGAACAACTACCGGCCCATTTCTATACTATCCTCCCTTTCAGAATTATTGGAAAAACTCATTGACACCCAAATCCGGGAGCATCTGGACTCCTAAACTGTTAAACGCTGCTCAGTCAGTCTTCTGAGCCAAGCATAGCGCAGTGTCTGCCCTTGCGAAAGTAACCACCGACTGGCAAACTGCCCTGGATGCCAAGAAGCATGTATTTGCACTCTTCCTTGGCCTTAGTAAGGCGTTCGACACTGTGGACCACGGCATTATGCTTAACGCACTAGCTAATATATCTTGACAACCATGCCATTAAGTGGTTCACCAGCTACCTTACTAATAGATGAGTCAAAGCTGCAGGAGACCTGCCCCCTCTAAAAAAAAATTACTATGAGGCGTCCCACAAGGCTCTATCTTGGGTCCAATCCTATTTGCTATCTATCGATAACCTCTACTCGCATCTGCACACAGCCAAAGTGCGCTTATTTGCAGATGATACAGTCCTATACACTGCTAATTCCTCTCTAGGCATGGCCCAAGAGGACCTGCAGCAAGATTTCATCTCCCTCCAACATAATCTTTTGAAGCACAAGCTACTGTTTAATGCCAAAAAAACTAGAGCTATGATCCTCTGTCCGAGCACTGCCTCAGGGTCTACATGCAACCTGCAGATTCTGACTTTGCTAGGTGAACCCTTGGAAACTGTTGCCACCTTTAAATACCTAGGATTCTGGCTTGACAATAAGCTTAAATTCCTTTACCATTGAACGAATTATCGAAAAAAACTAAGACAACGGTTAGGTATTCTCTTCCACATTAAACACCTTCTTACCTCTGCCAAATTGAAATTAGTACAATCTGCATTCTTACCCCTGTTGGACTATGCTGACTCCCTCTACATTCACTACTCTCCTACTGTATTCTGTAACCTTGACACACTATCACAGGGCCCTTCGGTTCATACTTTACCTGCCTCCTCGCACCCATCATTGTCTGCTGTATCAAGAACTGGGATGGACCTCGCTTAATGTAAGGAGGAAAAGAAATGCCCTCCTTTGGAATAATAGGGTCTTGTCTGACAGGTTGCCAGCGTACATATAGCGCCTATTTGAGCATACCAAGGGGTCGTACAGGCTGTGAAGGTTCTCATTAATCTGCTTTCAAACACCTACAGTATGGTCATCACATGGATTATCAGCTTCTCCCTCCCGTCCATCTGGAACACTATGCAAAAGTCACTGAAGCTCACGACCCTCCCTGGCCCATTCACCTTCAAGGCACTGATTACAAAATACCTCAAAGAAATCTGCATATATTACAGATGACCAGTGTGACACTGTTCGCCTGCCGTACCCTTTGACTCTCCAGAAACTCGCAGCTCCCTCTCAGTGAACCCCAACACTTATCGCACCCTCTTCCCCTACCATATCATACCACGTGTTACTAAATATCCTCACTCGCCTATGCCCCCCTCACTCTTGCTCCAGCTGTGAATCACCAACTATTTGCACTAGCCGTCCATCTTACCATAACCACCATCCTGTCGTCCTTACCTCTCACTCTTTACCAGTACCTCTCTCAAGCCTCATCTGTGAACAGCCACCAATGAACAATGACAGCACTAGCCCTAGTATCTTTGGGCCTAGTGTTACTCGTGCAGTAGGTCACAAATATGTTAGCTCTATTAGTTTTAGGCCTGTGTTAGCTTTACCTATGATCATTGCTGTGTGTTTTTTCCTTTTCTATCCCCTTTTTTGTATACTGTACTCATGTGAATAATTTGTGTATGTCCAGGACTTCTTTGAAAATGATCTTGCTCAATGGTGTTATGCCTGGTTAAATAAAGTTATTAATTGATTGGTCTCAAAAACAGAACATTTTTCCCTAAACTGGTGTCTGAATTTCTTCTGAACCAGCAAGTTACACTTCCAATGTTCTTTACAGCAAAATCCAGTTCAGGAGAGCAAATGCTCCACAGTCTGTATGTTGAGAGCACTGAGCTAATATTTGGACCATACAAAAGGTCTACTAATACTGAGTTACTTGTCACTTGTGGTCAAGTGGATAAAGGTAAACCAGCATCCAATAGAACAGTTTCTTTTTAGGTAGTCTTCTGCATACAGTTCTGTTATGGCAAAGCTGCAAGCTGCCACCTAAAGGCTCCAGGATGCACTCCACATGGTGCACCTCAGCCTTTGTGGCAACATCAAGAGGTATTTTCCTGCAGGAAATCTATAAATCAGCTATCTGGAAAACAATACACACGTTAAATCACTTGTCTGAACATACAGTCCAGAAGGGATGTCGATTTGGCACTGCTGTCTCTCAGAATCTTTTCCCCAAGTAGGTTGTGTAGTCTGCAGTTAAACATAGTGAGGATTCCTGGGGCTTCAAGAAAAATTACCATAATAATGTTTTTTCCAAGGAATCCCTCACTGTGCTTAACAATCCCATTTGAGCGGAATGATGCGGTAGTTAAGCATAGTGAGGGATCCCTTTGAGGAAACATTACTAGGTTGATTTATTCTTTTTTTCTTGATTTACCTGTCAAACATGCATTTACCTTGTTTTGTACATTAGTGTGTGAGTGCAATGCGGGAAAGCACTTAAATCCTCGATAAGGTGAAATAACTGTTTAAAACCATGTTTGCAACACTTACACATAATATATATCGACAGTGTACCAAACTCGAGACCATAAGAAAAACAGGAAAACATGTCTTAAGATTCTGTAGAAGGAATAGATGCTGCACCAACAGAAGCTGGTTGAAGCCTTTTAACTACAAATATGAAAATGTTTTTTCATCCCATTTCTTTCTCAGATTCGAAATATATTAAAGCAAGGAATTGAAACACCAGAAGACCAGAATGACCTGAGAAAAATGCAACTGAGAGAGCTGGCTCGATTAAATGGTACACTTCGTGAAGATGATAACAGGTATTTTTACATTTTACATATTTGCTTACTGCTGTGCTGTGTTGGAGCTCCTTTCAGGGAAGGGGATCTTGTGTCATGCGCACACACACAGTTGATTACACTTTCTCAAACTCGGTGGTCTTGAGCTGGCTCGATATGGGGAACATCTGTATGATGGTACAGCCTGTATTTGGCCTTAGGAGTACTGCAAGACCGCCAACAGGCTTATTTGAACTTTTACAAAAGCTCATTCTATCTTGCGTGGCCATTTTGGGTCAGGTTAAGCAATGGATGGACGCCATATGGTGCTACCGGTAACAATGGGTTGAATGCATTTGGTCAGATTGCATCTCCTGTAGTTGACCCCTATTGGTGGCATCTGCCATTCAGGGATGCCTCCCAAGTGTTATCGTCATAAGATGTCTTGGGGTTCTGATATCTTTGTAGCTAAGTAAATCGGACTGTTAGACTAAACCCGCTTTCTCTTATTTATTTATTGAATTTTGTTGACCCAGTAAGCCCACTGAGCCTAGAAGTCCCTTTTTCAGGGGCAACCAGGGGGAGGGGGGATACAGATGGTAAGCAACTGAAATTGAATCAGATTGAGCTGTTGGTGGTATTTTTAGTGCATGGGAGAAATTTGGTCGGGACACTGGGGAAATTCCCCTACTCTTGGAAGGGGGCGCTGTTGGCCCTTGTGTTTCCAAGATGGCTGCTTTGGAGGAGAAGGAGGTGTATGCGTTGCAGGAGGAGGTGGAGGGTCTGCCTTGTCCTTTTGAGGGACGACCTATGGATCTTGAGGAAGATGATTCTGATATTTCTATGGATGATGATTCCAGATTTGCAACTCCTTTGTTGCAGGATGGCACGGATAAACTTATGGATTCTACTGATATTGCAGCTGCTGCTGCACAGTTGGAAAAAGACATTGATGAACGTCGCACAGCATTAGCAATGCTTGCAGAAGAGAAATGTTATGGGAAACGGAAGACTGCCTTGAATAAAAGGCAACTGGAGGTTCCTCAGTGTGTTGAAAACCTTGCTGCTCTAAGGTCTGTACCTGACAATAATATACACAGTGTAAACCTACAAAATGCACCTTTAATAAAAACATACTTCACAGTTAGTGGCCGCACAGTTTGTTCTACCAAAGACGCCTACCCTGCAGGAACAATGGTCCCTGGATAAAGCACTTGGGGAGGCAGGGTGGCCTCAGGATGATGATAATGGGACTTGCTCTCCAGATCCTCATTATGTGGCTTCTAGTGAAATAAAACAACCAGCAGTAACATCCACAGAGAATACTGATGGGATATTACATGTAGCTCGTCCTGAAGCAGCCACGGGCGACAATCTTAATGATTGTATGCAACGGGTGGTTGAGACCATCGCCGACTCTGAGGTTCAGCTTCATAATCGTAGCGCTAATCACCTCTAGAAAGAGAAGCAGGCCTGAAACGCAGGACACATCTGACACTTGCATCCATGACTTGTGGTCAGGTGAAACTGAATAATGACTCAGGAATACCCCTCTCCCCCCGGAAGCCTTTGGAGCACCGACCGGTCGGAACTCCACAAACTATAAGTGGGGATGGGAGAGAACAGAAGGGGACTCTGCCTCAGGATCAGGGGGTTGAACATATTTTGAACCCTAGGGTACCAGAATTTAAAATGCGGGAGGTGGAAGAAATTACTGAAGATTCTCAGAGGCGGGAGGAAGCGCCTGAAGATAGTGAGGAGTCTGCTCCTACTGGGTTTAATTCTCCTGTATCACAAAAGTAGCCAAGTCCAGGGGCTTCAGAAACTGGAAGGCCGACACCTTCACGAGATCGGCCTTTTTCTGATGGGGCGACATCTCAACCCCCCAACCAAGATTTTCGGATCTGTTTAGTAAAGTTGAACCTACTCCTTTTAGAAACGTGGTCAGTCTGCGTTATAAAGGGGGCCTGGAGCAACACCCTGATAGACTGTATGTTGGCAAACACTTAATGAAAAATTCTGTGGCTTTTACTGCAAAAGATGTCTGACCTGATACATATATCGGGTGAAGACAGTTTTGATATCCGTTTTTGGACACCGGCTGGACTTGAAAGGTTTGGGATGTTATATAATCAGTATAAGTTTACCCCCTTTTGGACACCTTTCAGTGCAATTCCTCCCTCAAAATCCCTCATCAAAATGGATACAGTGATGTTTCGCAATGAAAGCATACACATTTGTGATGGTCATCATTGGTTACAGCAGAGGTGTGAGGTGTTAAGTGTCCCTGAAGCACTTTTAGATTTGGAAGCTTTTTGTACTGGTGGCTGGCGATTTTGCATAAAAATTAAGGCAAACCATAGAGGGGATTTCTCGTGTCCTGAACAGTTTATTTTTAGGTAAACATCGAGGGGTATGCTTCTACTCAGGCCAGCCAAAGGCCTGTTATAAATGTGGGTCCCGCACACACTTGTCTAATGTGTGACAAACTGAGATGTGGCATTTTTTGGGAATTCACGCAAGTGCCCGATGTGCCAACTTTGCTAATTGCAATCTATGTGATGAACATGGGCATGTGTTTCATGAATGTCCTTGGGGGCCAAAAATAAAGTACTGTGGATCCTGATGACTCTTTTCTAGGGCACAAAAAGAAGTTCCCATTGCTTCCCCAGATTCTCCTGCCCAGGATGTATTTTCACCTGGAAGACTGAGTGCTCTAACTGGTGACCCAGATTCGGCTTTTTCTGTGGATAGGACAGAGGTTGGCCCATCACCTGCCCCGGTATCACAGCGGTACCTGGAACTTCAAATGTTGAGGAGGAGAGGGCAGGTGGTTCAGGGAGAATAATGGAGATCCATCTTTACAGGCTGCATCAATGTCTCCCCCAAAAAAAAAAGGGCAGGAGACCTGGTCTCAGCCTGAACCAAGACGAAGGAGCAGAGGATTGGCTAAAGCTGAGGTCACAGGAGAGGAGATGGACATTGAAAACCCCTTTTCTAGGGACATGGATATGTTCAATCCACATTTCATGGCAGGTTCCTTGCCGCTTTAAATCTTGCCAGAAGGTCTTCAAGCTGGCTCCTCCCACCCACCCGGGTGGTAAAACTCTCGGCTCCGCCCCATGACGCCAGATCTTCCTTGCTGCTTGGAAGCTCAGGTTCCCTCCTTAGCGCTCTGCGTTTAGACCTGGATCCTAACTCGTTTGTTAAACCAGAACTTATTCTTAATTTCTAGACTTCGGTCTGTTTCTTCCTTCGCGGCTGCGATGGATAAGTCGACTCCTGGTTTTTGGCGGTGCCCATGCGGGCAGATGATGTCTCGGACCGATCCGCACTCCACATGCGTTTTATTGCCTTGGGCTTGATCATGATCCGCAGGCCTGCTATTTGTGCAAGTCCTTCTTGGCCAGTGTCCTCGAAGACCGTGCTGCCAGACTCCAACTTGGGCGCCCCGAGAGACGTGTTCCACCGGTGAAGTCAAAGGAGGCCCGTTGGGCGGTGTCCGGTGGTGGGCTCGACTGAGCAACTTGAGCAGATGATCACCCTCGAGGAGGCGGCCCAGGCCGCATCTTCGTCGTCCTCAGTCACGGCATTTATCCCGTTCTCCTTGGGCTCCTTCTACACGGCTTCTTTTAAGGAGCTTTGTCAGTCCCTCTCTACGAAAGGTGTGGGTCCATTGGGACACTCCTCTTGGTCCAAGAAGGACTCGAAGGGTAAGTCCCACCGTCGGCATTCGTGGGAGCGGGAGAGGTCCCCTTCCCCGGACAGTCGACACTCTACTTCGGTCGAGGTTGCGGCTAAGGCTGCTGGCTTCATGGTGTCCCCGTCAGGTCAGCCGGCTGAGACACCAGTCGACGCGGTTGAGATTTTTCTTGACCCGTCGGACGGGCTGTCTACTGGAGAAGCCGACAACACTTCTTCACCGGTTCCCCCGGTGGAAACCGAGGACTTGCCTGCGCCTCCTGTGTCGGAGTCCCCCTTTAAGGTTCCCGAGCTGAGGGAGGAACGGGTTTCCCCTGCTCCCTTCCAGACCCATCCTCAGAAACACCAAGGGTCTCGGACCTCCTCTTGTTCCAGCGGATCCCGCTGACACCGGCGGTCTTGGCACCGAGAAAAGCGGCGGTGCCACTCATCCTCGTCTTCTTCCACCTCGGAGGAAAGGCTTTGGCACAAGTTGCGTCGATGCTACGAGGACTTAATGTGGCAGCAGCTCCTTCTGACTGGGAACAAGCCAACCTTGTCGCCTTCGCCGGCCATTAAGTGGCTGTCACCTGAACGGCTGACATAACCCCTCGTGGTTGTCGAGGAGCCCAAACCGGTGCTGGTTGTTCGGCCGAAACCAGCTGCGCCACCTAGAGTGGTGGAACACCCGCCTCCACAACCTAAATCTGGGGCTCTGACCAAGGATTCTCGGTCGGGTCAAGGGTTGCCCCATCGGTTGTCGGTCACCCTCACTCCCGACCGTCCTCGGCAGGTGGAGGGTGGCTTAGGCCCTAGGCAGCTGTTCGCAGACTCTTCTGAGTCTGATGACAGCTCTTCCCTTTTCTCCAGGCCCCTTGACTTGGAGTCCACTGGGGGACAGTCTGTGGACGAGAGCCTATCCTCGTTCATGGGTTTGCTTCGGCTCATCCCAGAATCTACTGGGATGCAGCTCGAACCCGTGTCCAAGCAGGCCAGGTATCCCCTCATGGAGATACTGGACCGAGGGGATTCTTCCACGGAGGCCTTTCCGGTGGCTGAAGCCATTGTTGGCCCAGCCTTGGAGTTATGGCAGCGGCCGGCTTCTTGTCCTGCTCCTTCGGCCAGGATGGCCAGAATGTACGCGGTTCCCACCGGTTCACTGTTCGGTTTTTCGGAGCACCCCTCTACAGGGGGCTTGTGACCGATAGTGTTTTCCAGCGTTCCGGGAACACCAGGGATGTGGACAAGCCTCCCGACAAGGAGTCCAAAAAGCTGGACTATGCTGGGCGCAAGGTGTACGCTGCATCCTCCCTTGGCCTCGGCCAGGCCAGCTCGGCCGTGCTGATGGCACACTTCACCCACGCCCTCATGGACTCCCTGGATGAAGTGATCCCTCATCTCCCGGCCGATCTGCAGACCACGGTCCGGCAGGTACGGGACCAGGGTAGGGCAGTGGCTAAACAGCAGCTCCAAACGGCTCTGGACATTGGAGACTCCTGTGCCAGATCATTGCGGCCGCGGTGGCCATGCACTGCAGAGCATGGCTGAGGATATCCATCTTCACGGCGGATACCCAGCAGAAACTGGCGGATGTCCCCTTCTTGGGGACCGACCTCTTCGGCCCTGGAGTGGAAGGTCACCTCCAGCAGATCGAAAAGTCCAATGCCACTCTGGACTCTGTCACCTCTGCCCAGAAGGACAAAGGCCGCCGACAGCAGCAGCACAAGTCCTTTCGTCGTCCTGCGGCACGTCCGGCCCAACAGCACCAGTGACAGCAGGCTCGTGCTTGTTATCCCAAACCCAAGCCCGCGGCTTCCTCCAGCAGGAAGCAGGGAGGTAAAGGCCCAGGAGGTCCCTCAGCCGGTCCCTCCTGTAAGTCTACCCAGTGATGGGTTGAGGGGTGTCGCCCCCAGCCTTGTCACTCCCCCTGGGTTCCCCCCGTGGAGGGGGTGGCTCAGTCACTTCCTTTCCGCTTGGTCCATTGTCACCACGGACCATTGGGTTTTGGAGGTGGTAGGAAAGGGCCTGCCCCTGGAGTTCGAGCAGGCCCCGCCCTTCTGAGCCGTCGCCCCTCAGGGGGGCTACGGGGTCTGCAGCCTCTTTGTTGGCTCGCTGAGCTGATATCGCCCTGCTGCTCGAAAAAGAGGTGATCAGGAAGGTGGCGGAGTCGACCAGAAAATACTATGCCTTCAAATGGAAGAGATTCTCCATTTGGTGTCAGGACAAGGGCCTGGACCCTTCCTCCTGTTCCTTGGCAAGCATTCTGGACTACCTGTGGTCCCTTTCTCAGCAAGGGCTTCGGTCGACGACCCTTAAGGTGCACCTGGCAGCCATCTCTTGCTTACCGGGCGCGGGCCGGGAAGCAGTCGGCGCAGGAGAAGGTGGTCAGGCGCTTTTTCAAAGGCCTTGATCACATATCCCTTCCGGTGCGAGAACCTCCACCTCCGTGGGATCTACTGC
Organism: Neoceratodus forsteri; assembly: GCA_016271365.2. NCBI lineage: Eukaryota > Metazoa > Chordata > Ceratodontiformes > Ceratodontidae > Neoceratodus > Neoceratodus forsteri. The sequence continues at coordinate 444,998,394 of CM028132.1, read as the reverse complement.
TGGTATTGGCTAAGCTTATGGGCAAGGCATTCAAACCGATGCACAGGTGTGACATCTCTTACTTGTCGAAGACCGCCTTCTTGGTGACTATCACTTCAGCCAGAAGGATGGGAAAGCTCCAGGTGCTTTCCATCAAGTCTCCTTATCTGGTCTTCCACAGGGACAAGGTTATCCTGCGCCCCCACCCGAAATTCCTTCCGAAGGTGGTGTCGGAGTTTCACCTTAACCAGGTGTTGACTCTGCCAGTGTTCTACCCCAATCACACCTCGGAGGCCGAATATAGGCTCCATACTTTGGACCCTGGAAGAGCGTGCGTTTATTACAAGGAGCGGACGGCTGAAGTTTGGGTAGTGGTTTGTCAGCTGTTTGTCACCTACGCTGAAGCCGCACCTGGCAGACCTGCAGCCAAGCGGACGATAGGCAGGTGGGTCACCTCCTGCGTAGATCTCTGCCATGGGTTGGCGGGCATGGAGCCTTCCAGAGGGATAAGAGCTCATTCTACCTGCCATACTGCTGCATCGGTGGCTGCTTCCAGGGATGTCTCTATCCAGGAAATCTGCAGGGCTGCTACCTGGAAGTCAGCACACACCTTCATCACCCACTACCACATCGACCTTGAGCCACGCCGGGATGCTGGTTTTGGGGCCTTGGTTCTCCAGCCATTATTCCCTAAGTAGGGGGTGTGCGCGCCTTGCCTCCCTCTTCCCGGAGAACTGCTAGGAGTCTGCCAGACAGTGTGGATGAACAACATATCCATGTCCCTAGAAATACAGGATCTTACTTCGAGACACAGCTCTTGCAGCAGGTTACACCATTAGAACTGAAGCCGGCAGGCGGCAGGACCCCACGGAAAAATTCTAGCTAGCTATCTTCAGCGGCGACTGCCCCCGACGTCAGTCCCGCCTCCGACGTCAGGCGTGGTACAAAAGGGGGCAGTCCCGCCAGATTCCCCAATTCTTTCCCGCCATCGACTTGCACATGTCATCGACCCTTCGGTTCCAGTCTAGGCGCGACGCATGGTTCAGAGCTGTCCTCCGGGAAATTCTTTTCTTCAAGCAAGATTGTTGCTGATGTCCTCTCGACCTCCGGTCATCCTCCAAGTGTGCTTACGGGAAACAGATCCTTCAAGGACCCCACACGGCCTGTGTTGAGGTGCCTGGGCCCAGACCACGATACCGGGCCTGTTCGGTTTTGCCAGGGCTTTAACTGGCGAAAAAGGATCCGGCGTCGAAGGCCCTCCAGGCTTTTTGTTGGAGGAAAACTGAAGACCATGTCCTCCAAGGGAATCTTCGTCCAAATCCCACAAGCAGCGAGAGAAAGAAGGAAGACCCGTCCAGGCGCCAGTCCACAACTCCGGTTCTCGGTCGACTGCTCTCCTTCCAGGGCCAGCTCTCAGCCTCCCCGGCTGCGGTAAAGCACGCCTTCTTCTCAGGCCAATCCGCCAGGCCGTGTAGCCCTCTTCCAAGGCCTTGGCGAAGTCCGGGAGCGCACCACCATCATCATAAGTCGGGTTCCTGCCCTTTGGCTCGGCGTCCGGTCGTCTTCTGTGCCTCCTCAACAAAACTTTGTAGCTCACACCATTGAAGAGACCTGTGGACCCGGCGCCCGGCCCGACCGTCATCCGTCGTCATTCCTCCCTGGAGCCGTCGGCGGACCATCCCAGCGGACACGGTTGGGGACGGCGTCCGTTCGCCTAAGAGGCTCCCACGCCTCCGACGGCTGTCGGTCAGGAGGCGTTGACTGAGAGGACTGCGCAGCCGAGGACCAGACTGGCGACCCGGCCTCGCCGAACTCCGAGCCCCCTGCCCTTACCCGAGGCCCTGTGGAGCCAATGCGGACCCGGCGGACCGCCCACCGATGCCTGGGCCGTCGTGGGACTTTCTATGCGGAAATGAAGGATCTTTTCACTTACTGGTGGGACACCATTAAAGGGACATAGCCCCGCTCCTCCTCCCCTCCTCCTCCTTGCACGGCCCCGTCCGCCTTGGGGTGGCGGGCGCTACCTCCCCCCCGGGAGCCTGGATCTTCTCCCAGGGGAAGATCAGAAAAATGGAGACCTCCGTCGAAATCCTCTTCTGGATCACCCAGCCCCAAGAGATTCAGGAGACACCTGACGTTCGCCGTCGATGGAGGACACGGGATCAGTCTGCTCTTCCTCTAGATCCCCATCTCCTCTCTCCATCCCTTCTCCGGACCCACGTGAGACACCGAGATCTCCTCCGGATGACCCCTTGTTCATGGATATTATGCGACATATCCAGGAGAATATGGGATGGGATGCAGAAGAACTAGACCCCGAAAGGTTACGCCTTGCCAAATATCTTCGGCAGAAGGACCCCAAGCCTGTGGTGGTACCACCCTTGGTGGACACTTTACGTATGGGCGTCACCAAGGCAGCGTGGGCGATCCTGACCGGCTCCCGGCGGTGCGAGAAAGCTGATCGTCTGTACCAGGCTCCTAAGGGCCCGGCCAGTACCTGACTTGCAGCCTGCAGGCCGACTCTCTGGTCATCACAGCCTCACATGACGGTCTGAGAGGCAGCAACATTTGAGCACCCTGCCACGGACCCAGAGTCCAAACAGTTGGCGCACTGGGCAGGCGCCGTCACGCTTCCGCTACCTGCGCCATCAGATCCTTGAACTACCTGACCCACATGGTTCAATTCCAGAATGCTTTGTGGGAACAGGGTCTGGAGGCGGCTGAAAAGCTGCCCGAAGGTGAGCAGAAGGAGGAGATGCTCCAGCTCCTCCGTGCAGGGTTCAAGCGTGGGGACCCAAGTGCTTGAGCAGCGTCGACTCCAGCGGACTCATCGGCCCGAGCAGCAGCTTCTGGCGTATGCCTCGGAGACACTCCTGGTTCGTGTCCCGGCTTTACCCTGGATGTCAGAAAAACATTATGGGCGCTCCGTTCGAGGAAAGTTTTATTTGGTAATCCTTCTAGAAGATCATTACCAAACTTCAAAGAAGGCAGGAAGAGCGGTAAGGTCGGTTCAAGCCATGTACCGACCAAGCGGATTTCCTTCGTAGGAACCAAAGCCATTTCGATGGAGTGGACACAAAGCAGCTAGCCCGGCTCCGCTACACATCAGAGGGACTCAGGTTTCCGAGAACCCAGGAAAACTGCCCGCTAACCGAGGTCAGCATTCCCCAGGCCGACCCAGCCAGCGGCCCATCTGCGCCACAGCCTGACTCCTTTCCGGCCCCCCCCTCAGGATCAATGGGAAATCATGGTCGAAGTCGCATTGCGAGCTTCTCCTGCCGGGATGGCGAGGCCATTACCACCGACAGGTGGGTTCTGCAGTTGGTCAGTCTGAGGCCACTTTATAGAATTCGCCAGAAAAGCCACCCTCGAGGCCTCCTTTGCTCTCCCGTATCCGGGTCAGCACAAAATTTGATCTGGCAAGAGGTACTCTGCGCTCCTAAGAAAAGAGCGATAGAGTACGTCCCGGAGAACCAGAGAGGATGAGGATATTATTCCACTTCTTCCTGGTTCCCAAGAAATCAGGGGACCTCCGTCCGATTCTGGACCTCAGCGACCTCAATGTGTCGGTCGCCTACAAAAGATTCCGCATGGTGACTCTTCTGGGCCTTATTCCCATGCTGAAACAAGACGCCTTTTTAGCGTCTCTAGACATGCAGGACGCATACCTGCATATCCCCATAGCTCACGCGCACCAGAGGTTCCTGCGCTTCGAGTTTCTCTACCACCACTTTCAGTTCCGAGCTCTTCCATTCAGACTGTCGTCCACGCCAAGGGTCTTTACCAAGTGCATGGCAGTCGTGGCAGCACCTCTGAGGAGACAGGGCCACTATGTGTTCCCGTACCTCGACGACTGGCTTCTCATGGCCGCCTCCAGAGAGGCGTTGTTACTCGCGGTTCAGAGCACCCAGGATTTGTTCCAATCTTTGGGCATTCTCATAAATTACGAGAAGTCTCTCTTGGTACCGTCGCGGAAACTGTAGTTTATAGGCGCAGTCCTGGACACTGTTCAGGGAAGAGCTTTTCTTCCGGACGACAGAGCGGAGCGCATCAGATCCCTCATAAGGGATTTGTCGTCGAACAAGATCGTACCTGCCAGGTCGGTCCTTCGCTTACTCGGACACATGACTGCGGCCATTCCTACTGTCCCTTTCGCAAGGCTCCACATGCGGGTAACTCAGTGGATGCTCAAGGTACAATGGGACCAAAGGCAAGACCACTTGCAACATCCGGTCAGGATCACAAACTCGGTGATCCGAGACTGGCAGTGGTGGCTAGTCCGGTCGCTCTCCAAGGGCGCCCTGCCAGGTGCTGCCCCCCGGAGGTAACCCTCACCACGGACGCCTCAGGTCTTGGATGGGGCACACCTGGACGGGGTAAAGTCCCAGGATCGTGGACCCCGTTGGAAGCTTATCTCCATATCAGTGTCCTAGAGATGAGGCGGTTCTCTATGCCTGCAGGCCTTTCAGTCAGTAATCCACGTGTACTCTCCTGCTGCAGACAGACAACACGGCGGTGATGTATTACCTCAACAAACAAGGAGCGCACACTCTTACTTTGCAGGAGGCCATGAGGGTGTGGATTGGGTAATCGGACACGCAGAAATCTGATCACTGTGCATGTTCCGGGGTGGACAGCACAATTGCAGGACAGCCTGAGTCGATCCCAGGCCAGAGTCCATGAGTGGGAACTTCTTCAAGAGGTAGCAGAGGATCTGTTTCTTCGTTGGGAATTCCAGAACTAGATTTGTTAGCATCCCATCCAACATCAAAACTACCCAATTTTTGTTTGCTAGATCCAGGGCCTGGTGTTTTCTGGCGAGACGCGTTATCCCTCTCCTGGGCGAACAGATTCCTCTACGCTTTCCCTCCCTTACCGTTGATCCAGAGAGTTCTTCTCAAACTGCGCAGGGAGCACGCACTCATGATCCTGGTGGTCCCGTTCTGGCCCAGACAGATCTGGTTCCCTTTGTTGGTGCAACTATCTTGTGAACCCCCGCTCCCGTTGCCGCTAAGCGCCCACCTCCTGTCTCAGGAGAAAGATTCATTAGTCCATCCGGACCTACGTTCTCTGAACCTGCATGCTTGGCTCCTAGAGACATAGCCATCTTACGTCACGGGGTCTCGCAAGAGGTTGCAGAGGTTCTTTCTGCAGCCAGAAAGCCGGCAACGCATGCGACGTACGCCATGAAATGGTGCCGTTTTTGTTTATGGTCACGAGCTCGTGATCTTTCCCCTTTAGGTTGTCCTGTGGGAGTAGTTTTGGATTACCTCCTCTCCCTTTTTCATTCAGGCCTAGCCTACTCCTCTATTAAGGTGCACCTCTGTGCCATTTCTGCCTATCACCTCCCGGTGGGTCATCGTACAGTAGCTCAATTGGACGCCTCTCGGGAATTTCTTAGGGAAGTGTTACACCTTAGGCCTCCCATTAGGGACCCTGTGCCCCATGGGATCTGCTCTTTGTCCTGGAACAGCTCACGCTCCCTCCTTTTGAACCTGCCGCGGATTGCGAGCTACGTTTTCTGTCGTGGAAAACGTTATTTTTAGTTACTGTTACTTCAGCGAGAAGAATTTCTGAGCTTCATGCTCTTATGTGCAAAGAGCCTTATTTAGTTTTCCACTGGGACAGAGTATCCCTGAGGACGAATCCTAAGTTTTTACCTAAGGTGGTCTCTTCACTCTCTCTAAATCAGGACATTGACCTTCCGGTCTACTTCCCGAGTTATTCAAATAGGGGAGAGGCTTTGCTCCACACCCTGGATGTTCACCGCAGCCTGAAGTATTACCTCAACAGAACTAAACCCTCTCGTAGTTCTGAACAGCGTTTTGTTTCCTTCTCTGAGAGAATGATGGGCCAATCAGTATCCAAACAGTCTCTGTCTCGCTGGCTTGTCCAGTGTATTTCATACTGTTATATCAAACAAAGCCTCTCCGGGCTCTGTCGGGGTCATTCTACTAGGGGTGTGGCCACATCCTTTGCAGCACTAGAAGCGTCTCCACCTCTGCTATTTGTGCTGCAGCCACGTGGAGCTCGTGCATACCTTTATCAGGCATTATAGCCTGGACCAGCCTCTCTCTGCGAGGGCTGGTTTCGACCTGCGGTGCTACAGGGTCTCCTGTCCTAGGTTCAGGACCTGGAATGTACTTTCTATTTTCCTCCTCCCGAATTTCTGGCAGCGTTACTGCTTGGGAATCGGTCCTAATGGTGTAACCTGCTGCAAGAGCTGTGTGAAGTAAGATGGTACAGTTACGTAAGAACTTACCGTAACAGTAGATCTTTGAGAACAGCTCTTGCAGCAGGTACCTTCCCGCCCACCTTCCCCCTTGGAGGAGGCATGGCTCAGTCTTTCTGAGCAGGGATTTATGTCTTTCTGTCTTCTGACGGCGAATCCTCGGTCTCCCATTTCTATGTCAGCCTGCGGCCGGAAGTCTCCGGCGGGAGAACTGGGGAATCTGGCGAGACCACCCCAATTTGTACCACGCCTGACGTCGGAGGCAGTCCCCACTGAAGATAGGTAGCTAGAATTTTTCCGTAGGGTCCTGACGCCTGCCGGCTTCAGTTCTAATGGTGTAACCTGCTGCAAGAGCTGTTCTCGAAGATCTACTGTTACAGTAAGTTCTTACGTAACTGTACTTTACTCACCTGTAACAGGAGTTCTAGGAATGGTATATGTTCATCCACCCGACCTCCCCGGCTTCGACGCACAACCTGGCTTCCAGCGGGCTAGATCTGGCGTCATGGGGCGGAGCCGAGAGTTTTACCACCCAGGTGGGTGGGAGGAGCCAGCTTGGAAGACCTTCCGGCAAGATTTAAAACGACAAGGAACCTGCCAGACAGTGTGGATGAACATATACCATTCCTAGAACTCCTGTTACAGGTGAGTAACCTGTATTTTCCAGGCATATTCTTGCCATCCCGGGGAGGATGTTTCAAACAACTTGAAGTCTTGCTGTATTCTGACAAGTGCAGTTAGCCCCAGCCTTTAAACTGCCCCGGAGAACAAAGGGTTAATCTTTCTATGCAGAGCATAGAATGCTGAGCTCGAGCTCAGTTGATGTCTGTCTGTTTCCCTTTGAACGCTGATCGTCAGATTCTTTACTCCGGCTCACTGAACAGTCACTCTGGAGATTTTTCTTGCAGCTCAGTTTGAAAGTCGGTTTAAGTGACGTTTTTTCGTCTGTTTCTAACCTAGAAAAGTTTCCCGTATAGTTGGTTCAGGCTCTGTCTGTGGTACCGTGAGTACTAGATATGTTTTGTACTGTTTCAATTCTTGTGTAATTTTAGTGTGTGGTTCCAGGTTCTTGTCAGTTCCCAAAAAAAAAGGTGTTTTGAAACGTTTTTTTTTTTCCATGACCCGTGACATGGTTAGGAACCGATGAGGGATTCTTGCCTGGCAGTTGCTGAAAAAAGGGTAAGTTTGGTTAGGTTGGCCATGTCTGAGAAACCCAAGAAAAAAAACCCGGGCTCACTGGGTTTCAACACTGCAGTGAGTTCGGGGAGGTCTTTGCTAAGGCAGAGCCCCACATAACCTGTGTTTATTGTCTGGGGTTTGACCACCTCGATTCAGACTGCCAGATTTGCAAGAATTTTCCCAAATCTACCCTGGAAAAGAGATTAGGTAGACTGAGAGAAAAGGAGGCAGAGAGGTCCGCTGACCTGGATGGCCAGCCTGGTTAGGTTCTGACCGAACCAGGAGGAGTGCCCTCTGACCAGGGCGATACTTCAGGCAAAAGGAGAACTGATCCTGAGGGGTCGGTTCCGACTAAAAGAAAGCGCAAAGAAAAATCGACTGGTTCGGATCCTGAAGTCCATGTTCCGACTGCCGAAGAAATAGCCAGAGTGATTCGGACTGTGGACTCGCGTCGCCCGGTTCCGACTGATCCGCCAGCTTTGGCAGGGGCTCGGTTCGGTCGGTTCCCCCGGTTCACGATTATACTTTGGAAGAATTTTTTGAACCGGAGTTTGAGGAGGAAGGGGAGTTTGAAGATGATGATGATGGTGATGGTAAAAGTCTAGATGTGCCTGTGGAACCGGAAATCTCCCCAGACAGACCTTCAGGTGTATTCCTCCTAGACTTTCTGAGGCCCCTTCCCTCTTTGTCCCACAGAAAGGTGGCTGAGACCCTCCAACTTCCTATGGAAGAGGCAGTGGGGGATCAGGAGGACCCTGATTATGTAGAAATGATGGACATCCCAGAGTCCAGGAGACTGTTTATTCCCCTTCACAAACCTTTTGGGAAACAGACACAAAAAATTCTGAAGTCTCCCAATTCTATAGCTCCTGTGAACAGAAAAATGGACAAGAGGTATACACTCTCAGGCTCAAACTTGAGTTTTTATGGCACCAATGCAGCCATGTTGGCGTTGTGCAGGCTGCTGCCTGTGATAAGGCAAGCATCCCCTTGGCTTCTCACCCCCCAGACAGACTGTAGGAAGGTTGATGCCATGGCCAAAAAGCTGTACATGGCATCTTCCCTGGGACTCAGACAGGCGAATTATATGGCCTATACAGCTAGGTAGCAGAAGTCCAGGTGGGACACTATTGGCACTGGCTAAACAGGCCTCCCCCAGCTAGCCAAGGAGCTGCAGGTGGTGGCTGCAGATGGGATTGAGGCATCTACAAAGTTCAGTTTCATGCTGCTGTGGACCCTAATGATGTGTCAAGAGCCATGGCTACATCTGTGGCTCTTCGGAGAATGGCTTGGGTCTGATGTACTAGTCTCTCACAGGATACCCAGGCTAAGGCCATGGATTTTCCTGTAGTGGGTAATTCTCTGTTTGGGGAGCAGACAGAATTACATGAAGAAAATGGATGAGTACAGGACCACATACAGGAGTGCTCAGGCCAAGGAGAGGCAGGCAACTTCTCAAAGGCAGCAGTCCAGGGGCAGGCCTTTTTACCAAGCACAGGCCTCTTCCTTTTCACAGAGGGGGTTCTTCAGAGGAAGAGGCAGAAGGGGGATGAGCAGGGCTGCATCCAGTCTTCAGCATAAAGCCCCTGCCAAGCAGACACTCTGGGGCTGCCCGGGTCGAGACTCCTATTCCTAGGGGGCAGGCTGACTTACTTTGTCCAGGACTGGATGTCTATTACATCAGACAAGTGGGTCCTGGAAGTAGTAAGCCAGGGGACAGGTTCTCAGCTTCAGAAAATTTCCAAAGATGAGAGCCAGATCTTTACCACCTGCAAATCTCTCGGAAACCCTTGCCCTAGAGGTAGAGGTTTCTTCTCTTGTGGTCTTAAGAGCCAGAGAGAGAGTACCTACCCTACACTGGGGCAAAGGGCTGTACTTCAGGTACTTCCTGACCCCAAAAATGACAGGGGAGTGGCGACCCATCCTAAACCTAAGATATCTAAACAAACATCTTTTAAAACCAAAGTTCAAGATGGTAACTCTGTGAATAATTCTTCCCTCTCTAAGGCCAGGGGACTGGTTAGCCTCCCTGGACCTCAAAGATGCCTATTTTCACATTCCCATCAGGTGCTCCCACAGAAAGTACCTCAGGTTCGAGTGCCCTGAGGCCACTATCAGTTCAGAGCAATGCCCTTTGACCTAACCTCAGCCCCAAGGGTTTTCACAAAGTGCCTGGCAGTAGTAGTTGCCTTTCTAAGTAGGCAAAAGATTTCCATTTTTCCATATCTGGATGATTGGCTAATAGTGGGCCAGTCTCCAGACTAAGTCAAGTCTCACCTGCAAGTGACCCAGCAATTGCTCACTTCTCTAGGATTTCTTCTCAACCTTCCCAAGTTTGTTCTCGAACCAGTCCAGCTTCTTACCGTTATAGAGGCGGAACTGGACACAGTCAGAGCAAGAGCCTTGCTTCCTCTAGAAAGGGCAAGGGTTCTTATGGAACTAGCCTCTTCCTTCAGCCTTCAGGTATCTCGACCAGCAAGGCATCTCCTCCAGCTCTTGGGCCACATGGCAGCTTCAACAGCAGTGGTCCAAGGGGTAAGATTCCAGATGAGGGATATTCAGTTCAATCTGAGAGCTTTTTGGTCTCAGAGGAAGGATTCCCTTACCAAACTGATCCCAGTGACTCTGACCTTGATCCAAGCCCTCCAATGGTGGCAGGATCAGGACAATTTAAGACAAGGTGTTCCTTTTGCCACTCAGCCTTGTTCAGTGGTCCTTACCACAGACGCTTCTCTTCTGGGCTAGGGAGCCCATCTGGGGTCCCTCACTGCCCAGGGGCTCTGGTCCCCCCCAAGAATCCCTTCTCCATATCAATCAGTACAGAACAAGGTGGTTCAGGTCAGAATGGACACCACCACCACCATGTGGTACATCAAAAAGCAGAGAGGCACTCGGTCCATGGCCTTGTGCACAGAAGCCATAAAATTGTGGTCCCTGGCTTATTCCCTGCAAACCTCTCTGGTGGCGGTTCACCTTCCAGGGAAGGACAGTGTGCTAGCAGATGCACTGAGCAGGATCTCTCAGGGTCATGACGAATGGTCCCTGGACCCTCAAGTGTTGAAAGTGATTTTTTCAAGGTGGGGCACTCCAGAGATTGATCTGTTTGCAGCCCCCGACAATCACCAACTCCCTCTTTTGTTGCAGACCTCTAGTCTTGTGCTCAGTCCCCCTGGATGCCCTGATTCTGAATCAGGTACTGATATCAAAAAATAATGATTACACTCACCCAAAATCTAGTAGTGTTTTCTCTGGAAGAAGTATTTTCTCTGTGGCTGAGCTGTGACAGACCCTGTAACGACACTAGCTTCTTGCAGGGGCAATTAGACATCACACCAAAGGGCACTCTGGGAAGACTAGAGGCCATAAAAGAAACCAGAATGGCAACCTCCAATGGCAATAAAACAGTTAGGGAAAGTTAGAAAAAACATCTCTCACAGCCAGAGGAAAAGAAAACACTGGGAACTGGTTATAACACAGAAAAAGACTATTACATATCTTTTTCTGATTTTAACATGGAGTTTTCCTTTAAGGGTGTCATCATTTGGAAAATGAGTCTTGTTGGAGTCACAGAATTCAATACCTTGATGGGACATCCTGTTTTGTATATATTTTTTTGCGTATCCTGAAAGGGAGGAGCTAGATGACATCATGAAGGGGTTGAAACAAAGCATTTTTAAACTATAGTCTGTATTCCAATTTAGACACACGTTTGGACTCTGAGAAAGCAACATCAGGCACTGTTAAAGTATACATGAGACAATTTTAAGTGTACTGTGGTAGGAGATTTTGTTTGCACTTCTTTTTAAGTTATTTGCATGTTTTGTGATGTGTGGTTCTGTATTTAGTTTTTACATTTTTATCTTTTTAAGTAGACATCTCATGTTTAGAGACTACTTGGTGTGCCTTTGAAATTCTTTGACAAGTGAAGCATATATGGTTAAGGTTGACATTGTGCAAAGCTATTAGTAATACCAAACTGGGAAAAGGTAAGAGTTTATTCTGAGGTCTTTCATAGAGTTTTAAGGGTTAATTTTGTACACCTGGTTAGGTGCCCGTAGGCGAAAGATATCTGGCCCCCCTGAAGAGCAGAATTATCTGTGCCTGTACATTGGCCACGCTAGCAAGAGGTTCACAGTTTGAATTCCTCCAGAGCTTGAGACCAAAGTTTGATTCAAACCCACAAAACAAACAGGAGCGTTACCCTGTTCTTTTAACTGTTTACGATGCCGCGCTCAGAGGTTGGCACTGTGGGAGCAGAGGGCCTGTCCTGCTGGGTGGGGTTGTGACAGAATGCAGTTTTAGGTGGCCCCAGGTGGACTGCTTACAAAAATTTCTGTGTGGTCTTAGTGCCTGGTGGCTATAAGTTACAGAAGTGTGGCCTGATGAGAGATTCTCTTGAAGATGTACAGGTACAGAAAATATGTAACTTGTTATTTCTGTAATCTGATTTGTTTCATCCACTGCCATTTCTGTTCTTTTGTATTTTGTAACTGCTTGTTTGACTTAGAGTTGCACAGTTTTGGTATCGCCAAGGCTTGCTTTGTCGCTTGCCTTTGGTAGCAAAAAAAAGGTTTTTATTTATAAATGGTGATTTTCAAAACTGTTTGGTGCTCTTAAAAACAGTTAAAACTGTTCCAGTCTATCATATGATGCCAAAAAAGAATATTTTGGTTAACAGATTGGCGCAGAGAAAAGCCAGAGGTAGCCCTGTATTAAGTTGTAGCCAACATAACCCACTCCCCACCTTGATGTACCTGGAAACGAGCTGTAGAGCCTTGTGTGCCTGTCTTTGCCAACAGTAAAAGGGCTTGATATACATACTCTGCATTGGAAATTGGGTAATTGCTTAATTCATAAAGGAAGTACGTTTTACTATGATTAGGGGAAAACACTTTGATGTTTGAAAAAAATGTTTTATGTATCGTTTCAGTTCACTTCAGTTGACTGTGACTTTTTGTACTACAGGATATTGAGGCCGTGGCAGAGCACAGAGTCGCGCAGCATCACCAACACTACGTTATGTGCAAAGTGTGGAGGAGCAGGACACATAGCCTCTGACTGCAAATTTGCACGGTAGGTCAAGACTCGTAGTATGGATCTGCTCCTTCTTTGTTTAAATAGCAAAATCTTAGAAAAAGGTTTTTCAGTAAAGTGTTTCATTGTTTTTAATTCTGTTGTATAGATTGTAAGTTTAGTACCTGCATATTTGCATATCCCCCCCCCCACCCCGGAGAATAAAGTGATATTGACAGTGTCTGTCTGGTTAACATGAGAATAAATGACTCGTTTAATTTGTGTTCTAAGTAGTTTTTACTTTCTCCTGTCATTGGACTGCTAAATATTTCACACAGTACATTACCTTTTTCACTGTCTCTTTCAAAAAGACACTCGACTTTTCCTCAGTGAATCTCACATTTTTTTGACATCACATTTTACAGTAAGCACTGTCATACACAAACTAAGGCACTGTTGGGTCAGTTGGGGGCAGTCTTTTTTAATATATATATATATATATATATATATATATATATATATATATACACACATCTACACACACACACACACACCCCAAGGCTACCGAGATGTTTATAAACCTTGAAAAGGAGCATTGGAAGTTTAAATTTAAGTTTAAAAAAGTGTCTGGTGAATAGTAACTAAAGCGTTCAGGTTATGATAGTACAAGCTGAAATGCAGAGTTCTAAGTGGCTCTTCTTGGTTACTAGTTAATGTTCCTTTTTCAGTTAAGTGAAATGTGGCTGTCCTATAGATGGTCGAGGATTTCTTTCATCAGTCCACACCTTTTGTAATACAGTTACGGTAATATAGTTTTCTAGGGACATGGATATGTTGTTCATCCACACTGTCTGGCAGGTTCCTTGCCGCTTCAAATCTTGCCGGAAGGTCTTCCAAGCTGGCTCCTCCCACCCACTGGGGTGGTAAAACTCTTGGCTCCACCCCATGACACCAGATCTTCCTTACCGCTTGGAAGCTCAGGTTCCCTCCTTAACGCTCTGCATATAGACTGGATCCTAATTCTTTGGTTTGCCCGAAAATAGTTCTAAACTTCTCAAGACTTCGGTCAAATTACTCCCTCGCGGCTGCGATGGACAAATCGACTCCCTGATTTCGGCGGTGCCCATGCAGGCAGAAGATGTCCAGGATGGACCCGCTCTCCACGTGCATCTACTGCCTCAGCCTTGATCACGACCCGCAGGCCTGCAAGTTGTGTAGATAATTTTCGGCCAACGTCCTTGAAGGCCGCGCTGCCCGGTTACAGCTTGGGTGCCCCGAGAAGCGCTACTCGCCGGTGAAGTCCGAGGAGGCCTGTTGGGCGGTGTCCGGCGGCGCAACTCGAGCAGATGATCGCCCTTGAGGAGGGGGCGGCGGCCCAGGCCGCATCTTCATCTTCCTCGGTCGCGGCATTTATCCCGCTCTCTCTGGGATCCTCCTACGCAGCTTCTTTTAAAGAGCTTTGCCAATCCCTTTCCACGAAGTGAGAGGGGCCATTGGGACACTCTTCTCGGTCCAAAAAGAAGGACTCGAAGGGTAAGTCCCACCATCGACGTTCGTGGGAGCGGGAGAGGTCCCCTCTTCCCCAGACAGTCGACACTCGACTTCGGTCGAGGTTGTGGCTAAGGCCGCTGGCTTCACGGTGTCCTCGTTAGGTCAGCCAGCCGAGACATCCGTCGACGTGGTCGAGATTTTTCTCAACCCGTCGGACGGGCTGTCGACTGGTGAAGCCGACAACCCTTCTTTACCGGTTCCCTCGGTGGAAACCGAGGATTTGCCGGCACCTCCTGTGCCGGAGTCCCCGGTCAAGGCTCCCGAGCCGAGGGAAAAGCGGGTGTCCCCCGCTCCCTCCCAGACCCGCCCTCAGAAACACCAAGGGTCTCGGTCTTGGACCTCGTCTCGATCCAGCCAATCCCTTCGACATCGGCAGTCTCGGCACAGAGGAAAGCTGCAGCGCTGCTCGTCCTCGTCTTCCTCCTCGAAAGAGGAGAGGCTTCGGCGCAAATTGAGTCGACGCTACGAGGACTTAATGTGGCAGCAGCTCCTTTGTCCGGGAAGAAGCTGACGCCATCGCCTTCCCTGTCCATTAAGTGGCTGTCACCCGAAAGGCCGAAACAACCCCTCGCGGTGGTCGAGGTGCACAAGCCTGGGACGGTTGTTCGGCCTAAACCAGCTGGCCCACCGATTTGTGGTGGAACCTCCACCTCCACAACTGAAATCGGTGGCGCTGACCAAGGACTTTGGGTCGGGTCAGGGTCTGCCCCACCGGTTGTTGGTCACCCTCACTTCCGACCGTTCTCAGCAGGTGGAGGGTGGCTCAGGCCCCGGGAAGCTCTTCGCAGACTCCTCGGAGTCTGACGACGACTCCTCCCTGTTTTCCAGGCCCCTTGACCTGGAGCCTTCGGGGGGGCAGTCGATGGATGAGCCCGTCGTTCATGGGTCTGCTTCGGCTCATCTCGGAGTCCACGGGGATGCAGCTTGAGCCTGTATCCAAGCAGGCCAAGTATCCCCTCACGGAGCTACTGGACAGAGGAGATTCGCCCACGGAGGCTTTTCCGGTGGCTGAAGCCATTGTTTGCCCAGCCTTGGAGCTTTGGCAGCGGCCGGCTTCCTGCCCTGCTCCTTTGGCCAGGAAGTATGCGGTCCCTACCAGCTCTTTGTCCGGTTTTTCGGAGCACCCCTCTGTGGAGGGGTTGGTCACCGATAGCGTTTTCCGGCGTTCTGGGAACGCTAGGGATGTGGATAAGCCCCCCCCAAGGAGTCCAAAAAGCTGGACTGTGCTGGGTGCAAGGTGTATGCTGCGTCCTCCCTAGGACTCTGCCAGGTCAGCTCGGCTGTACTGATGGCACACTTCTCCCACGCCCTCATGGGCTCCCTGGATGAGGTGATCCCTCATCTCCCGGCCGACCTGCAAACCATGGTCAAGCAGGTGTGGGATCAGGGAAGGGCGGTGGCGAAACAGCAGCTCCAAACTGCTCTAGACGTTGGAGACTCCTGTGCCTGATCAGTAGCGGCCGCAGTGGCCATCTGCCGCAGAGCATGGCTGAGGATATTCACCTTCACGGTGGATACCCAGCATAAATTGGCGGACGTCCCCTTCTTGGGGACTGACCTGTTCGGCCCTGGAGTGGAAGGCCACCTACAGCGGATCAGAAAGTCCGCTACCCTGGACTTGGTCACCTCCGCCTAGAAGGACAAGGGCCTTCGTCAGCAATCTAAGGTCTTTCACTCTTCTGCGCCTGCTGCACGTCTGGCCCAGCAGCACCAGCATCAGGGCCAGCAGGCTCGCGCTTGGCACCCCAAAGCCAAGCCTGCGGCTTTCTCTAATAGGAAGCAGGGAGGAAAAGGCCCAGGAGGTCCCTCGGCGGGCCTCTCCTCCAAGCCTGCCCAGTGACGGGTTGAGGGGTGTCTCCCCCAGCCTCATCACTCCCCCCGGAGGGATGGCTCCTCCACTTCCTTTCCACCTGGTCCACTATCACTATGGACCGCTGGGTGTTGGAGGTAGTAGGAAAGGGCCTGCCTCTGGAGTTCGAGCAGGCCCTGCCCTTCCGGGCCATCACCCCTCGGGGCGCTATGGGGTCCGCAGCCTCTCTGTCGGCTCGCTGAGCCAACATTGCCCTGCTCCTCGAAAAAGAGGTGATCAGGAAGGTGGCAGATCCTCCTCCAGACCCAGGGTTTGTGTCCAGGTACTTCCTGGCCCCGAAACAGATGGGGGGGATGGCGCCCCATTGTAGACCTGTACAGGTTCCTAAGGTCTCGAACCTTCAGGATGGTCACTCTGGCTCAGATCATTCCATCCTTGGAACAAAGCGTGTGGTTCTGTTCTCTGGACCTCCAGGACGTGTTTTCACGTCCCAGTCCGTCCATCCCACCAGAGATTCCTCCACTTCAAGGCAGAGGGATCCCTCTACGAGTTCGGGGCCATGCCCTTCGGCCTTTCCCTAGCTCCCAGGGTCTTCACCAAATGCATGGCAGTGGTGACAGCATTCCTGCGGCGCCAAAGGGTCCGGGTGTACCCCTACCTGGACAACTGGCTTATTGCAGCCTCCTCCAGAATGGAGGTGGAGCGGTGCAGGGATCTGGCCCTCCAGGTTTGCTCTCTGGTTGGCCTTCTTATCAATGAGGCCAAGTCGGAACTCGTGCCAAAGCAGGTGATACAATTCATCGGGGCAGAGCTCGACTCTCTGAACCAGAGCACGGCTCCCGGCGGACAGGGCCGAGGTTCTTTCCTCCTTTGCCCAGTCATTTCAGGTTGGGCAATTGCGCCCTGCCTGGGACTTCCTGGGCCTCATGGTGGCCTGCATCAGCGTGGTCTGTTGGGCCCGTTGCTTCATGCATCTCCTACAATGGGGGCTGGGCAGCCAATGGTCACAGCACTCCTATCCCTTGGATCAGCTAGTGACAGTGAACCAGGGGATGTGGAACGCCCTCCAGTGGTGGACCGTTCCAGCACATCTGCAGGAGGGCATCCCGTTCGTCCGCCCCGGGTCGACGGTCTCTGTATCGACCAGTGCCTCTCTGATGGGTTGGGGTGCCCATCTGGGGGAGCACAGAGTGCACGGCCTCTGGTCCCCTCGGGAGTCCCGATGCCACATGAACCTGCTGGAGCTTCGAGCGGTTCGTCTAGCCCTCACCGCCTTCGCTCCATTTGTACGGGGTCAAGTGGTCCAGGTCCAGACGGATAATACCAAGACCATGTACTACCTGAACCACCAGGGTGGGTGCGCTCCATGCCTCTGTGCAGGGAAGCTTTCCACATTTGGTCCCTTGTGTGCAGCCTGGAGGCGGATCTCCTTGCCATCCATGTGGCAGGAGCCTCCAGTGTTCTGGCCGATGCCCTAAGCCGGATAGGGGCTGCGTCCCACGAGTGGTCTCTCCTGCCGGAGGTAGTACAGGATCTGTTCTCCCACTGGGGCATGCCTCAGGTGGACCTGTTTGCCTCCAGGGAGAATGCGAGGCTGAGTCTGTTTCATGCCCGCCCCCCCTCAGCAGGGCTCGCTGCAGGGGAATGCCTTCTCAAGGCCGTGGACCCCGGGCCTCTTCTACGCCTTTCCCCATTTCCCTTGATCCACAAGGTGCTTCTCAAGGTGAGGAGGGACAAGGCGCAGGTGATTCTGGTAGCCCCAGACTGGCCCCGCCAGTTCTGGTATCCAGATCTCCTCAGACTCCACTCCAGGCTCCCGAGGCGGCTTCCAGCCCGCCCGGACCTGATCTCTGTCAATCAGGGGAAGGTATTCCATTTGGACCTTTAATCCCTGCACCTGACTGCTTGGTTCCTGAGCGGTTAGAGTTCCAGGCCTTGGGTCTTTCCGACAAGGTCCTCAACATTGTTGAGGCATCCTGTAAGGAGTCGACCAGGAAATGCTACGCCTTTAAATGGAAGAGATTCTCCATTTGGTGTCAGGGCAAGGGCCTGGACCCTTCCTCCTATTCCTTGGCAAGCATTCTGGACTACCTGTGGTCCCTTTCTCAGCAAGGGCTTTGGTAGACGACCCTCAAGGTACACCTGGCAGCTATTTCTGCTTGCCGGGCGCGGGCCGGCAAGCAGTCAGTGGCGCAGGAGAAGGTGGTCGGGTGTTTTTTCAAAGGCCTTGATCACATATCCCCAACTGGTGCGAGAACCTCCACCTCCGTGGGATCTACTGCTGGTATTGGCTAAGCTCATGGGCAAGCCATTCAAACCGATGCACAGGTGTGACATCTCACCTATTGTGGAAGACCGCCTTCTTGTTGGCTATCATGTCAGCCAGAAGAATGGGAGAGCTGCAGGTGCTTTCCATCGAGTCTCCTTATCTGGTCTTCCACAGGGACAAGGTTGTTCTGCGCCCCACCCAAAATTCCTTCCGAAGGTGGTGTCGGAGTTTCACCTTAACTAGTTGTTGACTCTGCCGGTGTTCTACCCCAGTCACACCTCGGAGGCCGAATATAGGCTCCATACTTTGGACCCTAGAAGAGCGCTCGCTTTTTACGTGGAATGGATGGCTGAAGTTCGGGGAAAGGTTCGCCAGCTGTTTGTCATCTACTCTGAAGCCGCACCTGGCAGACCTGCAGCCAAGTGGACAATAGGCAGGTGGGTCACCTCCTGCATAGATCTCTGCTGTAGGTTGGCGGGCATGGAGCCTCCCAGAGGGATAAGAGCTCATTCTACCCGCCATACCGCTGCATCGGTGGCTGCTTCTGGGGATGTCCCTATCCAGGAAATCTGCAGGGCTGCTACCTGGAAGTCAGTATACACCTTCACTACCCTTTACCACATTGACCTTGAGTCACGTCGGGATGCTGGGTTTGGGGCCTCGGTTCTCCAGTCATTATTCCCTAAGTAGGGGGTGTGCGCCTTTCCTCCCTCCTCCAAGAGAACTGCTAGGAGTCTGCCAGACAGTGTGGATGAACAACAAATCCATGTCCCTAGAAATGCAGGTTACTCACCTGTAACAGGAGTTCTAGGAATGGTATATGGTGTCATTCCACCATTTCTCCCGCCCTCCCGGCCCGGCGCGCACAACCTGGCTTCCAGCGGCTAGATCTGGCGTCATGGGGTGGAGCTGGAGTTTTACCACCCTGGTGGGCAGGGGATGAAAATCCCCAAGTCCAGTCCGGGACTCATTTACTGCAGGCGGACTTGGCTCCCGACTCTGCAGTTCCAGGTGTAATTGCACATGTGCAGTGTCTCTCAAGGATAGGTCTCATTTGTCAGTCATTTAGTCATTTGTGTTCTGCCTGTGTGCCCTAACTTGCTGACCTAAGCCAGTACTTCTGGGCCATAATAGTGCCTCAGTCTCGTGTATTTCCATCCTTGCTCATTAAACATTTCTAAATTACAAAAACTTCTTCTAATCTTACCCAGAGCAGTTTCTCACAGCAAAATGAGCTTATTAAAATTTGGTTTCTCAAAATCTGGTGGAGGAAGTACTAGTAGTGCTACAGCATCCAGTTTTGCTAAACGTAAAAGTTCTGATGATGGCCTTACCAAGGCTCAAAGATATGACAGAGAAAAAAGGGTCAGGAATTTCCATCCTTAATGGAAAAAAGAATTTCCATGGCTGGATTACAGTGAAGAAAAATCGGTAATGTGCTGCATATATTGTAAAGCCTACCCCCAAATCTGTGATCCTAACTTGGCTATGGTAAAAGGTTCAGGAGATCTTAAGTTAGACCCCATAAAGAGGCATGATTTAATGAGGGAACACATCACTTGCACAAAACATTACTTAAAGGATGCTGCTAAAGTACCACCCATTCGTCTGTCAGAAACTGCTCTGGGTCAGTCATTTCAAAAAAGACACATGACAACAAAAGAAGTTGAGAAATACAAAATTTTATTTAACACTGCATACACAGTGGCAAAGAATGGGAAACCTTTTTCTGATTTTGAAATCATTTGTGAGGTCCAGCGTAAAAATGGTTTGAATGTTGGCAACAACTACATAAATATAGCAGGTTGCCGCTTGTTTGTGGACAACATAGCTAAAACAATACGTTCAGCAATAATTGAAGAGGTAAAAAATGCCTCCTTTGTGAGTATTCTTGCAGATGGAAGTACAGACCATTCCATCGTTGAACAAGAAATTGTCTACCTGAGATATGTAGGTGCTGTTTGCCAGTCACACATCTAATATCTGTCACCACTTGAAACTGCAAGTGCTGAGGGCGTATTTAATGCTATTGAGAAAGCCTTACAATCAGTGGGTTTGCCATTGCCAGAACTGACAGGCAGTGCACATCCAGCACTTGTGTGTGCTAATTTTGATGGTGCATCAGTTAATCTTGGTGAACGGACAGGAGTCATTACTAGACTCGAATGACTTTTGCCAGACATTATTGGCATTCCTGTGTTGCCCACAAACTTGAGCTTGCCATTTGGATGCAAATAAACATTTCAAATACATGGCCAAATTTGAAGAGTGTTTAAAAGGCATTTTCAGTTTTTATTTTTGGTCTCCAAAGCGCAGGAGAGAACTTAAAGAAATTGCTGAAGTTCTCGATGAGCATCTTGCACATTTCACGGCTGTAAAGCAAGTCAGGTGGCTAGCAAGCAGAGAGAGAGCAGTTGTGGCATTAGAAAAAAACCTGGACATCGTGGCAATGCATCTGGAGCACAGATTTGTGGATGGCAACAGGGCAGACGATGCTAACAGAGCTAAGGGGTACCTCAAGGAACTGACCTCTATGCATTTCATTAAAGTTCTTTATTTCTTTAGATTTTTTGCCAGTTGTTGCTAGATTATCAAAAACTTTCCAGCTGGCAGACTACTTAATTGTTGAGATACCAGAACATATAGAGAAAGCCATTCTGCAGCTAGAAGCACTTAAAAGTACTCCTGGAAAATATCTTACAAAATTCCAGGAACAGTATAACGCAGAACGAAGTATGTTTGGCAAAACAAAAGTTCACGGAACACCTGGAAGTGAAGCTGAACTTCACACATTTGTTAACGATACTGTCACGTACATCCAGAACAGGTTTGTGTTCTCTCAGAGAAACCTTTGTCTTACTTCAGATTTTGAATTATCACAACTGGCCACTGGAAAAGGAAGATCTAGCAACATTTGGCAATGCTGAACTAATTGAACTCATCACAGATAGCCCTTTCTCTTCTCACTTCTCAGAACTTGATAAAGATTCTGCTGTAGATGAGTGGGTGCAGCTGAAGTTATACCTTTCTCGATTCAGACCAAACCTCTCATAACTATGTACCAGTTGGTGTTACAAATGAAAATTGGTGAAGCGTGGCCCAGACTCACGAAGGGCCCTATGCAAAAGCTTATTGAGATTCTGCTCACGATTTCCCTTCCACAAGTGAATGTGAAAGAGGATTTTCAAAAGCTAATTTCATTAAAACAAATTACGTAACAACCCTGACACAACAGTCTTTCGAGAACCAGCTGCTTATCATGACTACAGGACCATCCGTCTCTGAATTTGATCCACTGCCATCAATAAAGTACTGGCTTGACAGTAGTCTGGGTACTATCCATTCCTCTGGTCACAAATGTCCATCAAAAGAAGAAAATTAGCCTGAAGCAAGCTGCAGTACTATTGCTGTCGAATAATATTCTCTCTGCCTCTCTGTAACCTTTCTCTGACTGTCACTGGAGCATCCTAAAAGGAGGAAAAAATAATTTTCTTTCTCGTAATATGAAAAATGTTGTGGCTTACTGGATCCTGATATGGACTTACCCAAAAAATGTACCATAAGTCCTGGACTTATGCATCCCCAAAAAATTTTCAACCCCTGGTGGGTGGGAGGAGCCAGCTTGAAGACCTTCCGGCAAGATTTAAAGCGGCAAGGAACCTGCCAGACAGTGTGGATGAGCAACATACACCATTCCTAGAACTCCTGTTACAGGTGAGTAACCTGTATTCCCCAAAAATTGTTTAATTAGGTGAGATGCACTAAGCTGAAAGCTTGTTTACAGATGCAACCTGGGAGCACAGGGAAGTTAAGTGACTTGCACAGGGTCACAACAGTATGCAAGTAGTTATAATACATGGAAAGGACTTTGTCCCAAAGAAGTGGCTAGCAGTCATTTCTCTGTTTGCGCAATTGTGAGCAAAACTGAGCAATATAAATGTCGTTTAAAATAAATAGGCAGCTGTAGTATGCTCATAAAATATAATGGTGAGTGGTAATTACCTCATAGAAACATTGACTGACAGCAGATAAGGATTACTTTGCCCACCCAGTCTGCCCATTTTCCTACCTGTTGGATAAGCTGCATATCCAAGTTGACCAATAGCCTACTTTCTCCTTAACCCCCCAAAACTGGTCAAGTCTAAGGATGCCTATTGGGTGGTCTCCGTGGCTGTGGGGTCCGTTGAGCAGCTTGAACAGCAAAAGGTCTTTGAGGAGGAGGCAACCCAGGCTGCAGCTAGTTCCTTTTCGGCTTCAGCCTTTGTTCCGCTCCAATTAGGCTCCACTTATTTCTGCTTCCTTCAAAGAGGCTGTGCCAGTCCCTCTCCACCAAGGGAGAGGGTCCTTCTGGATCGCTCGTTTCGTGCTCTTTTAAGGAGGAGTCAAAAAAAGAGGATTCAACGTCGGCGCTCTTCTGAGTGTGTCACGTTCTCAGGAGACTCTGGTTTCGACTTCGGTCAAAGCCGTGGCCGCAGGTTTCACAGAGCCCCTGTCAAACCAGTTGGCTGAGACGCCGGTCAATGCAGCAGAGATTTTTCTCCCACCGATCGACAGGGTGTCGTCCTAAGAGGCCGATAACACTTTTTCGGACTCCGGTGCTTCCGGTGTGCTCAGATGGGTCTGCTGAGCCCGCTGGGTCGAACCTGCCGGCCCTAGACCCAGACCTGGAAGAGCCATGGTGCTCCCTGGCTCCTTCCAGTGTTCCCCGTTGATCCCACCAGAGGTTGAGATCGAGGTCTTCGTCTTCTTCCTCTGAGTCCAGCAGATGTTGCCGTCACGGGCGATGTCATTTCTGGCATCATGGCAAGAGGCAACACCGCTACTCCTCTTCGTCGTCCTCTGTTGAAGAGACGCTCCAGCGCAAATTGCGTCGGCAGTGCGAAGACTTCATGTGGCAGCAGTTGGTCTTTTCTGGTCCGAAACCAACACAGGTTTCTACACTGGCTATCAAGTGACTGTCGCCCGATCGACATCGTGGCTCTACCACTGTCCAGCTCGGAGGTGCCACCAGAGGCTAAGCCAAGCAGGCTACTTCTGCCATCAGGTAGAGCAGCCACCTGAACAATCAAGTCCGGGCACGGCCACAGGGCTGCCCCTATGGTCTGTCTGTCACCGTCACTCCCGACCACCTAAGGCTTGTCGAGGGCTGCTTGAGTGGATGCCCGCTTTATGCGGACTTCTCGGTGTCTGAAGACTCCTTGCTGCACCACATTTATGGGCATTCTTCGGCTCATCTCCAAGTACACTGGGATGGAGTATGCCCTTATAGAGATTCTGGACAAAGGGGATTCTCCTACGGAGGCCTTCCCTTCTGCCGAAGCCATTGTCGGCCTAGCTCTGGACCTTTGGCAGCACCCTTCCTCTTGCCCTGTGCCCTCAGCCTGGAAGGCCCACAAGTATCGTTCCAACCTGTTCCCTTTTGGAATTTTTAGAGCATCCCTGGCTGAGGACTGGCGGCGGACTCCATTTTTTGACACTTGGGCAATACAGGGACATCGAGATACCGCTGGATAGAAGTCCAGAAACTGGACCATTTGGCTAAAAAAAGTCTACGCTGCTTCTTCGCTCAGCCTCAGTCAGGCTAGCTCGGCCGTGCTGATAGCACGCTTCTCCTTCGCCCTTTTGAGCTCCTTGGATGAGGTGATTCCTCACCTCCTGGTGGACCTGTAGACCATAGTCAAGCAGATCTGTGACCAGGGAAGGGCAGTGGCGAAGCAACAACTCCAGGCAGCTCTGAATATTGGCCATTCATGTGCCCGCTCTGTCACGGCCGCAGTAGCCATGCCGTAGGGCTTGGTTGAGGATCTCAACCTTTACAGTGGTTACCCAACATAAGCTGGCGGATGTTCCCTTTTTGGGCACCGACCTGTTCGGGACCGGTGTGGAGGGCCACCTCCAACACATTGAGAAGTCCAGTGCCACCCTGGACTCTGTGACAACCGCCCAGAAGGACAAGGGCCCTAAACACCAAAAGCGCAAGCCCTTTTAGTCTTCCACTCTTGCGGCTAAACCAGCCCAGCAGCAGCAGGGCCAGCAGGCTCAAACCTGGCGACTTCAGGCAAAGTTGTTGGCTTCATTTGTCAGAAAGCCTGGAGGGTAGGTACCTGGCGGACCCTCGGCCGGCTCTTCCTCCTCTAAGCCTGCTCAGTGACAGGTTGGGGGTGCCACCCTCAATCCCATCACACCTCCCCTGGGTCCTCCCATGGGGGGCCGGCTCCGCCACGTCCTTTCTGCTTGGTTCGTTATCACCACGGACAGGTTGGGTGCTGGAAGTGGTCGGCCGGGGTCTGCCTCTGGAATTCGAACAGCACCCTGCAAGCTGAGCCCGCGCCCCACGGCAGGATTTGGCGTCCGCTGTCACTCAGTCAGCTCTTCAGGACGACATCGCTCAGCTCCTCTGGAAGGAGGTTGTGCAGAGTGGCGGAACCTCCAACAGACCCAGAATTTGTTTCCAGGTACTTCCTTGTACCAAAACAGATGGGGGGGCTGGCGCCCCATTCTCGATCTGCACGACCTGAACAGGTTTCTCAGGTCACACACCTTCCAGATGGTAACTCTGGCTTAGATCATACCATCCCTGGAGCAAGGCATGTGGTTTTGCTCCCTGGATCCTCAGGACGCATTCTTTCACGTCTCGCTCCATCCATCCCACTGAAGGTTCCTCCACTTCCAAGCTGAGGGAACCCTCTGAGTTCCTGCCCATGCCCTTCAGCCCCTCTTTGGCCCCCAGGTTCTTCACCAAATGCGTTGCAGTGGTGGCAGCTTTCCTGCGGCGCTGATGGGTCTGGATTTATCCCTCCCTGGGTGACAGACTCATAGCAGGTCCCTCCAGGCAGGAGGTGGAGTGGTCCAAGGATCTGGCCCTTCAGACTTGCTTAGAGCATGGCCTCCTGATCAATGAGGCCAAGTCGGAACTCATGCCCTCGCAGATGATTAATTTCATCAGGGCAGAGCTCGACTCCCAGCGGACAGGGCGGAGGTTCTTTCCTCCTTTACCCAGTCATTTCTGGTTGGGCAGTTGCATCCTGCCCGGGACTTCCTGTGTCTTCTAGGCTACATGATGGCCTGCACCAGCATGGTCCAATGGATCCGCTGGCATATGCATTTCCTTCAATGGGAAATGGCCAGTCAGTGGTCTCAGCATTCAGGTCACCTCGACCAGCTGGTCACCGTGACTCTGAGGATGTGGGACAGCCTCCAGTGGTGGCTTGTCCTAGCTCATCTGCAGGAAAGAATCTTGTTTGTCCCCCTGAGCCAACGGTCATCCCGACGACCGCTTCTCAGATGGATTCGGGTGCCCATCTGGGGGAGCACAGAGCCCATGGGCTCTGGTACCCCCAGGAGTCCCGAATCAACCTGCTGGAGCCACGAGCGGTTTGGTTAGCCCTGACAGCATTCACTCCATTTGTTCGGGGTCAAGTGGTCTAGGTGCTGTCGGACAACACCACGACCATGTACTATCTCAATAGGCAGGGCGGGATGCGCTCTTTGCCCCTCTGCAAGGAAGCTCTGTGCATTTGATCCCTCGTTCTCAGCCCGGAGGCAGGTCTCCTAGCCATTCACGTGTCGGGAGCCTTGAATCAGCTGGACGATGCCCTCAACCAGATGGGCAGGGCATCTCAAGAGTGGTCTCTCCACCAGGAGGTAGTACAAGATCTGTCCTCCGACTGGGGCACCCCTCAGGTGGACCTGTTAGTCTCCTGGGAGAATGCGAAGCTGAGGCTGTGTCATATCCGCCCCCATTCAACAGGGTTTGTTGCAGGGGGATGTCTTCTCAAGGCCGTGGACCCCAGGCCTTTTCTACACCTTCCCTTGATTCACAAAGTGCTCATCAAGGTCAGGAGGGGAAAGGGCGCAGGTGATTCTGGTAGCCCCAGACTGGCCCCGCCAGTTCTAGTATCCAGATCTCCTCGGCTCCAGACTCCCGAGGTGGCTTCCAGCACACCCGGACCTGATCTCCATCAGTCAGGGGAACTTACTCCACCTGGACCTTCAATCCCTGCACCTGACGGCTGGGTTCCTGAGTGGCTAGAGTTCCAGGCCCTGGGTTTCTCTGACGAGGTCCTCAGTGTTGTTGAGGTGTCCTGTAAGGAATCGACCAGAAAATGCTATGCCTTTTAAATGGAAGAGATTCTCCATCTGGTGTCAGGGCAAAGGGTTGGACCAGTCGTCCTGTCCAGTGGCTAGCATTTTGGACCATCTTTGGTCCCTCTCCCAGCAGGGACTTCGTCGATGACCCTAAAGGTGCACCTGGCAGCTATCTCTGCTTACCGGGTGCGGGCCGGTCAGCAGTCAGTGGCACAGGAGAAGGTGCTCTGGGGCTTCTTCAAAGGCCTAGATCACATATCCCCTCTGGTGTGTGAACCTACACCTCCGTGGGATCTATTGCTGTTTTTTTCAAAGCTCATGGGGCTAGCCATTCGAACCGATGCACAAATATGTTGTCTCACATTTGTCGTGGAAGACCGCCTTCTTGGTGGCTGTCACATCAGCCAGAAGGACTGGGGAGTTACAGGCACTCTCTATCGAGTCTCCTTACCTGATCTTCCACAGGGACAAGGTTGTCCTGCTCCCCCACCCGAAATTCCTTCCGAAGGTGGTGTCGGAGTTTCACCTTAACCAGGTGATTACTCTGCCAGTGTTCTACCCCAGTCACACCTCGGAGGCCGAGTACAGGCTCCATATTTTGGACCTCAGACGAACGCTCGCCTACTACAAAGTGCGAACGGTGGAAGTTCGGGGAGAGGTTCGCCAGCTGTTTGTCACCTACGCTGAAGCCACACCTGGCAGCCAAGCAGACAATAGCTTGATGGATTACATCTTGCATTGACTTCTGCTATAGGTTGGCAGGTAGGGAGCCTCCCATAGGGCTTAAGGCTCATTCCACCCACCATACCGCTGCGTCTTTGGCTGCTTCTAGGGACGTCTCTATCCAGGAAATCTGCAGGGCTGCTACCTGGAAGTTGGCACCCTTTTATTTCCCATTACCACATCGACCTTGTCATGCCAGGATGCTGGTTTTGTAGCCTCAGTTCTTCAGTCCCCCTTTCCTAAGTGTGGGGGAGGTGCATCTTACCTCCCTTCTCTCGGAGAACTGCTAGGAGTCTGCCAAGAAGTGTGGATAGAACAACATATCCACGATCCTAGAAAAACAGGTTACTCACCTGTAACAGTAGATCTTACTTAGAGGGGGCTCTTGCAGTAGGTAATTACATATAGGACTGAAGCCGGCAGGCGGCAGGACCCCACGGAAGAATTTCTAGCTAGCAGTCTCTGGCAAGGGACTGCCCCATGTCAGGTGACTGGCGTCAGGAGACGTCGGTATAAAGGGGCGGTCCCTCATGCCAGTCTTCCAGATCTTTCCTGCCATTGGCTCATGCCAGCTCCTTGCAGTAAAGTTCAGCGCTCGTCAGCCTCTATCATCGGTAGTTTAGACAGTTATTTTCGATTTTTTTTTTTATCTGTTGTAAGGTATTCGTCTGTATGTCGTCCCCTAACACCCTCCGAGCACATGAACACTTGCGACTGGTGCGGCGCCCAACTCCCGTACAAGGATGGCCATTCCCAGTGTCTATTTTGACTAGGCCCCGATCATCCGGTGAAGTGCCAGCACTGCCTCAAATTCAACGCGGCCACCCGAAGATGGCGGCAGCAGTCCCTGGAGGCCCATATTTTAAAGAAAATGAGCTCCATTGAAAAGGAGTTAAAACTCCAGCAGGCGTCCACTTCCCCCGAAGACCATCGAAAGAAAAAAGACAGGAAAAGCACCGGGGCAGGGCTCCTCATCCACGTGTCTTCTTGAAGTCGCATCGGTCAGGTAACGTTCCTCCTGGGGACCACTACGGCAGAGGCGGCTTAGAGGCTTCTAAAGGCGGCGTCAGTCCCTTCGTCTGTTTCTGGGCCTTGGGCTCCTCCGGGCTATTGGGCCTCCGCTTCCAGTAAGCTGCCCTGGTGCGGTCTACTAGTGTGAGCGGCTCCGGTAAGCCGGATGTCTGCTCCTCCGACGCCCACATGGAGAAGGTCGGGGTGGCGCATGGCCCCTATTCTGCCCGACCAGGTCACCTCTCCTTCGCGACCTGCTTCGGGCGACTGGTCTGCTAAATCGGATGCCGGCTCCTCCGGCACCCGCCCGAATCCCGCTGATAAGTCGGACATCGGCTCACCCAATGTCCGCACAGTGAGTGAGCCGACGCCGGCTCCACGCAGACTTCGCTGCCCTCCTAACCCTAGGTCTCCTCAGCCTGACCCCGAGGATTTTTCTTCTCCATCTCCGAGCGATGCCAGGGTTCCTGCTCTGTCCCTGTTGGACCGTCCGCCCGCTGGGCCGACCGATATGACGTCGGCTCCCCGGACGCCAGCCCTAACGGCAGTCTTGCAGACCCTGGGCGACATCCTGCTCCCGGATGCCGCTCCAACGCCAGGCCCTCCGCCCACCAGGCCTTCTGCTGCAGACCCGCCCGTGGGGCCTCCGGGCCGGCCCGTCTGCTTCGGCAGCCCTCCCTCCATTTCCGGGTATCCGACGCCGTCTTACCCGGCGCCGCAGTATCCGCCGTAGTACCCGGTGCCTCAGTGCCAGACGCCGGGCTTCCCGCTGTCAGGTTACGGATACGCGCCTTACCGGTATAATCCATACCTGTATCCCCCTCCTCCACCTCCACTGCCCCCTCAGCCGCCGGTGGACTTGCAGGAGAGATTGGCCTCCTGTTGGGCTGAGGCCAAGGCTCATCTTACCAGAGAGATGGAGAGTCGTCTCCCGACGACTGTGCTGGTTCTGGTTCCCGTATGTCCATGATGGCAAACTCCCTCCCTACCTCCGGACACCAGGGCCAAACCCTCTGGTTCCAGGGAGGGGCAGGACACACTTCCCCGAGGGCTTCCCAAGGGGTCCGTTCCTCCCCCACGTCAGGAGAGGGAGTCTTCCTCATCACCATTTTCTTCTTCCTCTGACACCTCAGATGGTTGTTCCGAGCCGGACGATGAGCCACGCTCTTTGTCTAAGCCCAGGGCAAGGACTCCTCCGAAAGATCCTTCTTTCACGGAGTTGGCACGCAAAATCCAGGAGGTTCATAAGTGGCATTCCTTGGAGCTGGATCCCCAGCATAAGCAACTCGCTCAGCATCTGGATCTGCCTGTGACCGCTCCCACCTTGGTGCCACCCTGGATTGAGCCTCATGCCGATCTTGTTACCACTCTTTGGAAGCAGCCGTTGGCTTTAGCCCCACTTCCTCGGAAGTCGAACAGGCTATATTAGGCTCCCGAGGGTGTTGAATTTTTAGACTCTCACCCTCGAGCTGATTAGGTCGTGATTAGTGCTGCTCACGGTTGGTCAGCTAACCCGAGGCATTTGAGCTCGTCTCCACCTGTCAAAGAATCACGTCTTTTGGACCAGTATGGTAAGATACTCGCTTCTTCCACTCTGGGTATTAGGGCCCTGAATTATGTTGGACACATGGGGGATTAGCAGAAGGTAATTCTTGGTGAGGTGGAATCCAAATTGGACTCCTTTCCGGACTCAAGTCAAACAAGAAGTGGCTGACCTCGTCCGCTCTGCACGTTCGGCCAGTCGGCACATGCTTCGTGCAACTTACGATGCAGTGGACACTGCTGGTAGGAGCTCAGCTTTCGCCGAGGCTTACAGCGTCATGCCTGACTCCGTGTGTCAGGGTTGGGCCCGGAAGTGCAGTCCACTATTCAGGAACCGCCCTTGCGGGGTCCTGTGCTGTTCGGTGGTGATGTCAAGGACATTATCACCGATCTGCAGAAGAAGGGGGCAGCACTGAAGTCTGTGGACTCCATGTATCATCCCCATAAAACGCAGCGCCGTCCCTTTTGCAGACTGAATTGGCCAAAGGCGAAACCCCAGGGAAAGCAGGCTGCTAAACGGCCCTTCCAGCTGCCAAGCCCCCTCCGCCCAGAAAAGCAGCGTGTGTTTCTGCTGCGATGCTGCCCCACATCACCTGACTCCTTTCCTCTCCCACAGCCTCTGGGCCTCCCAGAGGAACCGGTAGGAGGGAGGTTTTCCCTCCACCTCCCAGGCTGGGAGAGGATAACTTCAGATTCCTGAGTGCTCCAGCTTATCGTAGAAGGACACTCAATAGAGTTTCTACAGAAACCACCTCGCCACCCTCCCCCAAGGTCGTCGTACTCTCGGGAACACCTTCTGGTCCAGGAAGAGATTTCAGCACTTTTGCTGAAAGAGGCTATGGAAACTGTCCCCCTTTCTCTACAGGGAACGAGTTACTATTCACACTTCTTCCTGGTCCCGAGGAAGACAGGAGATATTAGGCAGATTCTAGATCTCAGTTCCCTGAACTTATTTGTGGAGTACAAGAGGTTCAAGATGTTCTCCCTGCAGGGCCTTCTGCCCCTACTTCGGCCGGGACATTGGCTGTGTGCTCTGGATATGCAGGATGCTTACCTGCACATACCTATCCGCCCTTCTCACCGCAAATACCTCTGTTTTGCTTTCCAGGGGGACCACTAACAGTTCAAGGCCCTCCCATTTGGTCTTTCCTCGGCACCCCTGGTGTTCACCAAATGCCTTGCGGTGGTAGCAGCCTACCTGCATATCTGGGGGGGTGCATGTTTTCCCGTACCTGGACGATTGGCTCCTGGCGGCCTCGTCCAGGGAGGAAGTCCTGCGCTTCTTCTCCCTTACCCAGCAGGTATTTGCCTGCCTGGGTATTGCCATCAACCATACCAAGTCCCACTTGATCCCATCCCAAAGGCTTCAGTTTATTGGGGCGATCCTGGACACGACCTCTGTCAGGGCCTTCCTGCCACCGGACAGGGCAGCCACACTCCTGGCTCAGGTCAGCCTGTTGTCTGGCCGCAGGCAGGTCAGTGCGAGGCCGGTCCTTCTCTTCCTCAAGCTTATGGCGGCTACTATCCCAACAGTCCCTCGCGCTTGGCTCCACATGAGGGTCCCTCAGTGGACGCTTTGGTCTCAGTGGGATCAGTTGGTGGACGACCTGGACCAGCTTGTCCCAGTCTCCTCCCCCATGGTTTGTGATTTGCAGTGGTGGATGGTTTGAGAGAATCTTTGTCGGGGAGTTCCCTTCTGCCTTTCTCCCCCTGCCAGACTCTGACCACAGACGCCTCGGACGAAGGTTGGGGAGCTCATCTCAGACCTCACAGGACCCAGGGTTCCTGGTCCAAGCTTGAAAAAATGCTTCACATCAATGTGCTCGAGCTTAGGGCAGTGCCTTATGCTCTTCAGGCTCTGCATCTCCTTCCCGGCCACTTAGCCATATAGACTGTCAATATGTGTGTGGTATGGTACATCAACAAACAGGGAGCAACTCGTTCCTACCCTCTCTGCAGGGAAGCGATGCGAGTTTGGGATTGGGCAGTACAGCACAACCTCCACCTCACAGCATTTCACGTCCCGGGGGTCGAGAACACCTTAGCAGACAAACTCAGTAGCTCGTCTGCTCAAGTTCACAAGTGGGAACTGGATCAGGGGTTCTTAGACGGTCTCTTCCTACTTTGGGGAACGCCACAGGTGGACCTGTTCGCCTCACCTCTAAACGCAAAGCTTCCCGACTTCTGCTTGCTCGCTCCAGAGCGCGGCATTTTTGGGAGAGATGCTCTCTCTCTAGATTGGAAGGACAGACTCGTCTATGCCTTTGATTCCGAGAGTCTTACAGAAACTCTGTTCAGAAGGAGCACAAATGATTCTGATCGCTCCTTTCTGGCCCAGGCAGGTTTGGTTCTCTTCTGCAACAATACTCAGAGGAACCTCCTCCTTTTCTTCCTCTGTAGCGACTTTTACTGACCCAGGATCAGGGGACCCTGGTCCATCCAGGTTTCAAGTCCCTCCAACTGCACGCATGACTCCTGCAGACATAGCTCAAGCCCGATTTGGGTTTTCACTCCCGAGTGGCTGAGATCCTGGTGGAGGCTAGAAAACCCTCCACTAGGTCTACCTATGTCATGAAATGGAAACGGTTTACAATCTGGGCTGCTTCAAAATATTTCGAGCCTTTCTTGTTCTCTGTTGGGCAGCTGCTGGAGTACCTGCGCCACCTCTTTGATCTGGGTCTTAGTCATTCGTCCCTGAAGGTACACATGGCGGCCATTTCAGCCTACCCTGTCCCTTTTGCAGACAGGACGTTTGCTCAGCTGGAAGTCTCTTAAGACTTTCCTCAGAGGGGTTCTCCACTTGAGACCCCCTATCAGAGTTCCCGCCCCTCTTTGGGATTTGAATTTCATCTTTGAGAAGCTTACTCTGCCTCCTTTCTAACGGCAGCCTCAGCAGACATGAAATTCCTTTCATGGAAGACTCTCTTCCTAGTGGCCATTCCTTCTGCTCGGAGGATTTCCGAGCTCCAGGCCCTGATGTGTAAAATCCCATACTTGATTTTTCACAAGGAACGTGTGGCTCTGCTTGCGAATCCTAAGTTTCTCCACAAGGTGGTAGCGGAATCTACATTGAACCAGTCCATAGAGTTACCTGCTTTCTTTACGCAACACTCCAATGAAGGGGAGTATCTCTTACACACTATGGACGTTCACTGAATTCTGAGATACTATACTAACAGAACAAAAGATCTCAGAAAGACTGATCAACTGTTTGTTTCTTTTGCCCACAAAAGAGAAGGCAGT
Source organism: Neoceratodus forsteri (assembly GCA_016271365.2). Taxonomy (NCBI): domain Eukaryota; kingdom Metazoa; phylum Chordata; order Ceratodontiformes; family Ceratodontidae; genus Neoceratodus; species Neoceratodus forsteri. The sequence goes on along the minus strand of CM028132.1, from coordinate 444,965,754 downwards.
GCTGTTTCTAAGCAATGCCTGTCCAAATGGTTAGCTCATTGCATCACCTTCTGTTATGACAAGTACAACAAGACCCTTGCGGGTAAAATGAGAGGCCACTACACCAGAGGAGTCGTTGCCTCGGCATCTTGTTTCAAGAATGTGTCAGCGGCAGACATCTGTGCTGCTGCCACTTGGACTTCCGTCTATACCTTTAGAAAACATTACAGTTTGGATATTGCCTCTCACCGTAGAGCAGGCTTCGGGCTTGCTGTCCTGAAAGGCCTCCTTTCTTAAGGCCTTCACAGCTAGAGGATCTGCTTTGAGTAGCTTTCCTCCTCCTGTTTGCTTCTTCTTGTTCCAGACTGCTTGGGACTCAGTCCTATATGTAATTACCTGCAAGAGCTCTCTTGAAGTAAGATAGTACAGTTACATAGAACTTACGCAACTATAGATCTTGAGAGAGCTCTTGCAGTAGGTAATACCTTCCTGCCCTCCATCCCGTAAGCTTTTCAGCTCTTTTTCCAGTGAGGGAAATATCCGCTTCTCTTTCGTCTGCCCTTTTTTGGCCTTTGGCAGGAAAGAACTGGAAGATGGACGTGAGGGTCCACCCCTTTATACTGACGTCACCTGACACGGGGGCAGTCCCTCACCAGAGACTAGTAGCTAGAAATTTTTCCGTGGGGCCCTGGTGCCTGCCGGTTTCAGTCGTATATGTAATTACCTACTGCAAGAGCGCCTCTTGAAGATCTAGTGTTACGGTAAGTTCTTATGTAACTGTACTTTCTAGGAGTGGTGTATATGTTCGTCCACACCGACTCACCTGGTTTCCAGCGGGCTAAGATCTGGCGTCATGGGGCGGAGCCAAGGGTTTTACCACCTGGGTGGGAAGAGCCAGATTGAAGACTTTCCGGCACATCTTAAAGCGGCAAGGTTCCTGCCAAAATGTGCGGATGAACAGCATATACCACTTCTAGAACTACTGATCTTCCTGGACATAAGTCTCCACCACTCATTCACACTAGTGGGATTAGCGCCAGAGGCACTAAGACCCATCGGGAGCAAACTTTTTGCTGGAGGGTCGGCGCGAGACACGGCGCCGCGAGCAGCGGCTTGAGCGGTAATGACCATCTCGGCGACGACCTCCAACCGCCTTCAGTTCCTTTTTCCCGCCCGCCGAAAGTGCGCTTCAGTGACGACGTCGCTCAACTGACGGGAGTCAAACTCAAACTAGCGACTAGTTTTCAGTTTTTTGTAACTTTATCACGATAAGTAGTATCGCTTAATTTTATTCTATTTCGTTAAATTTTCCATATTTCAATTTTACTTGAAAGTCTCTCAGCCTACTGGACGCGACCATGAGCAGGTCAGGTGACGTAGGGAGACTTGGTATGAAACTGTTCAGTCAGCGGGCTGGTCGGTCAGCCTCCTTCTCCTCAGCGGGGTTCCGACAACGGTCAGTCCGATGCCGGGGATGGCGGTCCCCGCCGGCATAAAATAACGGTCACATTCTCGGCATCGTTAGGCCTCGAGCTCTTCTTGACCCCAGGTCAAGAAGAAGAAGGCATCACTCGAGGTCGCCCTCTGTATGTCTGTGTCTCTTGGCGTCGGCGCTCGGTTATCGTTGCTAGTTGCCGGTCTCCTTCTTCGGAGTCGCCGACTTCCGGTAATCGTCGTCCTCGACATCGGAGTCCCTCCCTGCCTATAGGTAGGACTCCAGATGAGCAGTTTCATCAGTGGGCCGCTCTTATGGAGCAATGGGCTCGGAGGTTGGTTCTTCTGCCTGGCTCGGTTGCCTCGGAGCCCTCGGGCCTCCGGCGATCAGGTAGGGCGGTTGGACCTTCCTAGTCGCGTGGCGCCTTCTTCGGTGCCAGCGACTCCGTGCTTAAATGTTCCCCCTCACATGGCTGCGGGCGCGGGGCCTCACCGATGCCCTTATCTCCTGTTTTTTTCCTTCTCTAGCTTTCCAGGTTCTGGGGCTTTTCTGGCACCTTCCGCGGGGTCTGTTGGCTAGCCGGGGCCCGTTTTGGTGCACGCTAGGTCTTGCGGCCGTCCACCTTGATGGTGCCGTTGGATAGAAGCCGACATCAAATCCGCGGCTATGTCGCAGTCATGCGTCAGCGGCGCCGCCCGACTGCGGGGCGCGTGCCTCTTGACGCCGTGCGCCTCTTCGGCGCCGTCGCCTCCTCGGTGCCCGTCTTCAGCCCGTTTGCCGTCTGAGTGCCGGCAGCGGGACTCTCCTTGTTTTCTGCTGTTTCCTCCTCTCTAATTTTCCTCCTTTCCTGTCCAAACAGTCCTTTCTGGACCATCAGGAGATGATGTTGAGCCTGACCCAGACCTTCGGTTGGTGATGAAGTGGAGGAAACAGGATCTTTCTTTGCTACAGAGCCTGTGGTCGGGACCTGTCCTTTAAGTCTCTGTTGAAGAACCTGGGATCCACTCTTCTCTCAGACTACAGACATCGATCCTGGGAAGATATTAAGACTCCAGTATCTTCATGCTTGGAGATCCCTAGTTTGACTCCTCCGATCCAGCCTTCCTTCGGCGCTGTCTCAAATGGTATGGGATAATCCTCTCTTATTCCTCAGTGGCTAAATCCATTGATAAGAAGTTCAGCTCCCAAGGATCGTCCCATTTTGGCATCCCAAGCCTTACGGATCCTATTGTAGTCCTGGCAGAGAATGACAAGGTCGTTTCTTCCTCAAACTACTACAGCTCGACCTATTAACAAAGAGTCTCGTAAGATTGATACATTAGGTAGAGAGTCTTTGCTGCCTCCACTCTAAGTATGCGTATTGCCAGTTATCAAGGCTATTTTTCTCAGTATGAGTATATCCTGTGGCACTCTATGAAAGAATGGTTGAAGCTCTTCCAGATTGATTCCAAGTCAGAGCTTCTGACCGTTATTAGAGGTATTGAGTCAATAACCAACAGGTCAAAGCCGCCATGGGACTTTCGACACTGTTTCTCGCTCAGCAGCCAGCGAGGATTTGTACTCGGCGCCATTCCTGGCTGCGTACTTCTGGTTTCACGAATGATGCTCAGCAGCAGGTGATGGCGCTGCCTTTTGATGGCTCCTTTCTTTTTGGCCTCAGGTGGAGCAAGCCGTGAGGCCACTCAGAAGACTAGATCGGCCATTAAGTTGGCCAGACCTCCGCCTGCCCCTCTCGGGGCATGTGAACAGACGTCAGTTTCATAGTCGTCAGTCCTTTCAAGGCAGAGGCAGGGAAGCTTCCAAAAGCCAACCTGCCCAACCTCAAAAGGCAGCAGAAAGCGCGGGGGCCTAAAGCTCCCAGCGCTACCTTATAGTCGTTGGCCCAAGTTCCATCCACTCTGCCGAGGTGGAACTTTCTCCTCCGGTGGGAGGTCGTCTGATGTACTTCTACAACCAGTGGAAGTCCATAACTCGGACAAATGGGTCCTTGGATAATTCAGCGAGGTTATTCTCTCAATTTCTTGAAACCCCCATTGTCCTCCCAGACGATCAACCCAGGTTGTTCGGCCTCTCAATCAGACCTCCTCACTGCGGAGATCCAGGGCCTTCTGAACAACAGGGCAATAGAACTGGTGCCCCGCATCTCATGAAACACAGGTTCATCTCCCATTACTTTCTGGTTCCAAAGAAATCTGGGGATGCGCCCATTCTAGACCTCAGAAGTTAAACAAATTCCTCCCCAGGGAGAAATTCAAGATGATTTCCTAGGTACCCTGTTACCCTTGCTGCAGCAGCACAACTGGCTGGCCTCTCTGGATATGCAGGATGCTTACCAGCATATCCCGTCCACCCGACCCACCGCAAGTTCCTCAGGTTTGTAGCTTGGGTCAGCATTATCAGTTCAGAGTCCTGCCCTTTGGGCTATCCTCGGCGCCGCGAGTTTTTACAAAGTGTTGTGCAGTTCTCGTGGCGCATCTCAGGAAAGTCGGACTCCGAGTGTTTCCCTACCTGGACGATTGGCTTCTAGCAAGCCCTTCCGGCCAAGGGACTTTGGAAGCCGTGCAAACGACTTCTCGTCTTCTCACGTCCATGGGAGTTCTGCTGAATTTGAAAAAATCTCAACTGCAACCCTCCCAGAGGCTCCTTTCCATAGGGACGCTTCTAGACACCTCTTCAGCGAAGGCTTTCCTTCAGAGGACAGAAGAATCGACATCCTTGAATGGCCCGTTACATCAGGGAGAACCAATCGGTTACAGCTCTCTCGATGCAAGCATGTTGGGTCTCGTGGCATCCTCGGTCTTCACTGTCCCTCTGGCCCGACTGCACATGAGAACCACCCAATGGATGCTCTCCACTCCAGTGGTCCCGACCTCTCACCCCAGTCTTATCCCATCAAGGTGGCGGAGCCCCTTGAAGGTCTCTCACCTGGTGGTCTCAGAGAGCAATCTCCTGGAAGGATTCCCCTTTGCTCCCCGGATCATCAGATCTCCATCACCACAGGCGCGTCGCTAATGGGATGGGGAGCTCACTGTCTCTCCCTCCACACTCAAGGTGTATGGACTCAGTTGAAACTCATCTCCACATAAATGTCCTGGAGATGAGGCGGTCTCTATGCAATCCGAGCTCTGAAGGATGTCCTTTGTCACAAGAACATTCTCCTTCAAGCGGACAACAAAGCAGTGATGTATTACATCAACAAGCAAGGCGGTGCTCATTCTTATCCCTTTGCAGGAAGCAATGAGGGTGTGGGAGTGGTGCTTGGAGCACAAGTCTCTGATTCAGCGGTTTATCTGCCAGGTATACAAACGACCTAGCAGATCACCTCAGCAGAGCAGGAGGCAGACCCTCACGAGTGGTCTCGATCCAGCCGTAGCTCGGTCCCTGTTCAAGAGTGGGGACTCCAGACCTGGACCTTTTGCATCCTCACTCAGCAAAACTGCCTCTCTTCTGCTCCAGAAATCCAGGGCCTGGCATTTTCTGTCAGGATGTGTTCAGGCTGCGGTGGACAAAACGCTTTCTTCGCCTTTCCACCGCTTCCTCTAATCCAGAGAGTACTCCTCAAGTTCGAGTCTCAGGGGACCAAGATGATTCTCATTGCTCCTTCCTGGCCTCGGCAACTATGGTTTCCTCTACTCAACAGTATGTTGGCAGCCTCTCCGAGACCACTTCCTTTGCAAATCAGTCTTTTGACTCAGGGTTCGTTGGTCCATCCCAACCTGAAATCACTTCACCTTCATGCTTGGCTCCTGAAGAGATAGAAGTGAATCGGTTCAACGTCTCTCGTAGAGTCTCAGACATCCTTCTGGCTGTTGACCCAGCCACCCAACGTCGCTTCTAAATGGAAGCGTTTTCTCTCTGGTGTTGTACAAAATCTCTTGGAATCCTTTTCCTGTCCTGGCAAGGTTCTGGAGTATCTTTTGGACCTGTCAAACTTAGGTCTTCAGTACTCCACAGTTAAAGTTCACCTTAGTGCCATCTCAGCGTTCCATGAGCCGGTTTCTTCCTTAACTCTGGCTCAGTTACCTATGGTGAAGAGATTTCTTAAGGGGATTCTCCATACCAGACCCCTATTAAGCGTCCAGTTGCAGCCTGGGACATTAACCTGGTGCTGGACATGCTCACTTCGGAAGCCTTGAACCCTTAGCTACCTGTGAGCTAAAATTTCTTACCTGGAAGACTGCCTTCCTGGTGGCCATTACCTCAGCCCTGGGGTCTCTGAGATACATGCCCTGGTTACGGACCCTCCGTATACTGTATTCCATAAAGACAAGGTAGTTCTCATTACTCATCCTAAATTTCTTCCCAAGGTTGTGTCAGAATTCCATCTAAACCAACCTCTGGTACTTCCCGCTTACTTGGCTAATTTCCAAAATGAAGGGGAACGAGCTCTTCATTCCTTGGATGTTAAGAGAGCCTTGCGGTTCTATTTAGATAGAACCAAGGATGTTCGCAAGACTCAGCAACTGTTCGTTTCTTTCAGCGACACCCGGCTGGGTCAACCTGTCGCTATTAGATGCATCTCTTCATGGTTAGTGGCATGCCTTGTCATTGCTATTACATGGCTCAAGTTAAATTAGAAGGTAGAGTGTACGCTCACTCTACTAGGCGGTGGCATCCCTAGCGGAAGTCCATGTTCCAATTGCAGATATATACTACATCGCCACCTGGAGCTCAGTGCATACCTTTGTTAAGCACTATGCACTGGATGTTCATGCTAGCGACATTCCGCATTCGGCAGAACTATCCTAATGGGCTTCTATCTTAGGCCGTGAGCTCTGGCTCTCCTGCGCTCTTTTGGGGGATTATCAGCTTGGTACTCTCCCACTAGTGTGAATGAGTGGTGGAGACTTATGTGTCCCAGGAAGATAGAGAAAATTACGTACCTACTGTAATTCTTGATCTTCTTGGGCGGTCTCCACCACTCATTCCACGCCCACCCTCCATCCCCGAGCTCACCGCTGTATTGGTCTTCACTCCTCAAATCTTTAGGCCGTGGGACTCTTTGCTGACCCTTCCTACACGGGTCATACGGACTATCTTATGTCCGTTTTTAATATTGAGGTTTACTCTTTACGTTAGTTGCGCTGCACCTCCTTGGTAAAAAGGTACTGAGGCGGTTGGAGGGTCGTCGCCGAGATGGTCATTACCGCTCGAGCCGCTGCTCGCGGCGCCATCTCTCGCGCCGACCCTCCAGCAAAAAGTTTGCTCCCGATGGGTCTTAGTGCCTCCGGCGCTAATCCCACTAGTGTGAATGAGTGGTGGAGACGCGTCCAAGAAGATCAAGAATTACGGTAGGTACGTAATTTTCCTTTACAGGTGAGTAACCTGTTTTTTCAGGCCCCTCCCCGGACAGTTTGAAGGATTCCCTGTCCTTCACTCTGGACCTTTTCTCCAATCCGGGCATCTGTCAACTATCCTAAGTCTCGGCAGTTAACCTTCCCAGTGCCTCCGGTTCATTGTTGCAGTGTTGGACATGGTCCAGAGCAAGGCCTTCCTCCCAACTGGCAGAGCAGAGACCCTAGTCTTTCAAGCAGCGCTGGTGGCTTCATCTCGTTGGACCACAACGCGTTCGACCCTGCAACTGTTGGGACTGATGCAGGCTGCCATACCCACAGTCCCTCTGGCCGAACTGCACATGAGGGTGACCCAATGGTCTCCACGAGTCCAGTGGGATCAGCACTTTGACGACCTGGACCAGATGGTTTAGTCTCCAACAACCTTCAGCGGGATCTCCTTTGGGGGCAGGATCTCTCCAACCGTTCGGTGGTGGGCCCTTTCCACTCTCTGTCTTCCACCATGAATCTCGCAAGCAATGCCTCGAGCCTGGGATGGGGAGCACACTTGGGAGACCGTCTGACTCGGGGCACTTGGTCACCCATGGAGGAGAACCTTCATATCAGTATTTTGGACACAAGAGCAGTGCTCTATGCTCTTCAGGCCTTTCAGTCCCTATTGGTTCTGGGAACACTACTCGTGCAAACTGATAACATGGCCATGGTCTGGTACATCAACAAACAGGCACCCGGTTTTACCTCCTTTGCAGGGAGGTGATGCTGGTGTGGTACTGGACTGTTCAGCACGGCCTATCCTTGACTGCAGTCCACATGCCAGGTGTTCACAACATTCTGGTGGACAGTCTCAGCTGATCAGTCGCCAGAGCTCACGAGTGGGAATTAAAGCAGACAGTAGTAGATCTGTTTCTTCAGTAGGGTCTGCAAAACATAGACCTCTTCGCGCCCCCCTCCAGTTCAAGCAGAATTCTACCCAGCTTTTGCTTGATCGTTCGTGGGCGTGATGCTTTTTGGCGAGACTCACTGTGTCTATCCTGGACACGGGGAGTTCTGTCGCTTTCCCTTCAGAAGGTTCTGCTGAAGCTACAGGCAGAGGGAGTGCACATGATCCTCATTGCCCACTTATGGCCGTGGCAGATTTTGTTGCTGCTGTTGCAACAGTTGGCACTAGAACCCCCAGTACCTCTTCCTCTCTCTTACGACCTTGTGTTCCAGAAGCAGGGCACCCTGGTACACCGAGACTCTAATCACTCCATCTTCATGCGTGGCACTTGTGGACATAGCCGCTTCCCACAATGGCGTCCCATCACGGGTCGCTCAGGTCTTAGTGGAGGCTAGAAAGCCCTCCACTAGATCCACGTACTCCATGAAGTGGAAAAGATTTTCTATCTGGATCACAGCCAAGGGCCTAGACCCTTTTTTTTTTTTTTTTTTATTTTGCTCGGCTTCCCAGGTTCTAGAGTACCTCTTGCACTTGTCACGAGTTGGGCCTCAGTTATTCCTCCCTGAAGGTCCATCTCTCTGCGGTTTTAGCTTAGCACCTTCTGGTGGAGGGCAAAACTCTAGCTCAGCTAGAGGTTTCCAGAATATTTTTGAATTGGATTCTTCTCAAACATCCAGTCTGTAATCAGACTCCCCCCTGGGATCTTAATTTTATTTTAGAAAAACTTACTTTGTCCCCTTTTGAGCCGGCAGCAAGTTGTGATATGCATTTCTTGGTGTGGAAAACGCTGTCTTTAGTTGCTGTCAGCTCAGCATGAAAAGTTTCAGGGCTTCAGGCTCTGGTTTGTAGAGAGCCATATTTGATTTTTCACAGAGACCGGGTGGCTCTGAGGACTAATCCCTCGTTTCTTCTGAAGGTAGTTTCGGAATTCACACTTGACCAGAATTTTGAACTGCCGGTATTCTTTCCAGAACATTCCAATGGGGGAATATCTTCTGCACACTCTTCCTCGACATACCCTCCTCTCTCTCCTTCCCTTCTCCCCCTTACATTGCCCTATCTATAGCTGACCCCTAATCTCTAATGCACTTGTAGTTAACTTCCACTTCTGTTATACCTTAGCCAACCTGTTCTGTCTGTTTACTCCTCACTAACTTCCCTAGATCAAACTACAACAGTTCTATTCAGCCATTTTCCAGCTACTCTTTTGTCATTTAGTGTATGCCTAAATGTTGTTTTTGTGGTGTTGTATCTGTCTAGTCCAAAAGCATTGGCGTAGTATGTATCTAGTTCAAAACTGTTAGCATCCTACTATTTCAGTACTGCTGTACAGTCTGCTCAAATTATTTGAATGCAACGTATTGTAAGTTTATATTGTGTACCAAATCTCTAAACTATCCTCATGTTCCCCTACCCCCCAGGTGGCAGCGGGAGACTAGCAACTTGTTGCTCAGTGTGCCTTCCTGGTGACACATTTCAGTAAACAAACACTCTGGATGTGCACCGGATTCTGAGATATTACGTCTCAAGGTCGAAGGAGGTTCGCAAGGTGGATCAACTTTTTGTAGCCTTTGCCCCTAGGAGCTAGGGCAAGGCTATGTCTAAGCAGACCCTGTCCAGGTGGCTGGCAAATTGTATTTTTTGCAGTTACTAGAAGTACAAAAAATCCTTTCCGGGGACTGTTTAAGGGGTGCTCTACCAGAGGAGTTGCCACTTCCACTGCCTTTTTCAGGAATGTATCCACTGTGGATATTTGCGCAGCGGCCACTTGGTCTTCCGTCCACACTTTCACGAAACATTACAGTCTAAACCTTGCTTCTAGGCGCTGGGCTGGCTTCGATCTAGCAGTCCTGCAAGGTCTTCTGTCATGAGTGACCTGTAGTTGGCAGACATTTTCCTCCTCCAAGTCTCCCCAGACAGGCCCTCAGGGGTGTCTCCTCCGAGGCTCGTGAGTCCCCTTCACACTTTTTGTTCTACAAAAAGGTGGCACAAACCCTACAGCTTCCCTTGGTTGAAGCAGCAAAGGAGGATGAGGAGCCTGATTTTGTGGAAATGATGGACATCCCAGAGTCCAAAAAGCTGTCTGTCCCTCTTCATAAATCTTTGGGGAAACAGACACACAGAATTTTACAAATCCTTAATTCAGTACCTCCTGTGGATAAGAGAATGGACAGGAGGCATTTGTTATCAGGCTCAACGAGTTCCTTTATAGTCATTGCAGCCATGTTGGGGTAGTGCAGGCTACAGCCTGTGACAGGACTAACATTCCTGTGGCTTCACATCCCCCGGGTAAGGACTCTAGGAAAGTGGATGCCATGGCCAAAAAACAGTAGTTGGCATCCTCTTTGGGACTCAGGCAGACTACTTATATAGCCTACACAGCCAGGTACCAGAAATCCAGATGGGACACGGTTCTGGAACTGGCTAAACAGGAGCCTCTCCAGCTTGCCAGGGAGCTGGAGGTGGTGGCTGCTGATGGAATTGAGGCATCCAAAATGCAATTTCATGCTGCTGTGGACTCCAGTGATGTGGCATCTAGAGTCATGGCTAAATCTGTGTGTCTCAGAAGACATGCTTGGCTCAGATGTACTAGCCTTTCACAGGATCACCAGACTAAGGCTATGGATTTTCCTGTAGTAAGTAACTCTCTTTTCTAGGGACATGGATATGTTGTTCATCCACACTTATTGGCAGGTTCCTTGCCGCTTTAAATCTTGCGGAAGGTCTTCAAGCTGGCTCCTCCACCCACCGGTGGTAAAACTCTTAAGCCGCCCCACAGCAGCGCCAGATCTTCCTTACGCTTGGAAGCTCAGGTTCCTCCTTAGCAGCTCTCCGTATAAGACTGGTTCCTAATTCTTGAAAGTTGGAAATCAAAAGTTTTTGCTAAAGACTTGGTCTTCTTTCCTCGGCGGCTACGATGGACCGTCGACTCCGGTTTCGGAGGTGCCCTTGCGGGCAGAAGATGTCTGGGAACGGATCCGCACTCCGTCGCGTCTACTGCTTGGGCCTTGAGCACGACCCCGCGGGCCTGCGACTTGTGCTCCGCAGTACCGACTCGTCATGAAGGCCGTGCTGCCCGATTACAACTGGGCGCCCGAAAAAATTCCACGGTTAAATCTAAAGAGGCCGGTTGGCGGTGTCCGCGGCGGCGGGTATTTCAGCGGATCAGCGCTGAGCCTTCTACCTCGCTCGGCATTTGTCGCGCTCTCTGGGGTACACCGTCTCGGCTTCTTTCAAGGAGCTCTGTCTGACCCTCTGCGCAGGTGAGGTCCAACTTCTTCTGGACCCTTTCCAGGTCCAAAAGAGCAAAGTAAGTCTCACCATCGGCGCTCTTGGGAGGCGGAAAGATCCCCTCCCTTCTTGATGACAGTCTACTTGGACCCTGAGCTTCGGCCACTGGCTTCACGGTGTCCCGTCAGGCCAGTTGACCGAGACTCCTGCCGGCGCGTCGAGATTTTCTCGATCCGTTAGACTGGTTGTCGGCTGGAAGCTGAGAATCCCTCTCCCGGTACCCGGTGGGAGTTGAGGATCGGTGGGATCGTCCGGGCGAGTGCCGATTCCGACACTTCTCCTCGCCTTCCGGCCTAGTCGGGACTCTCGGTCTCGGGCGTCCGCCAGTCCAGCCGATCCGCCGTCATAGGCGGTCTCGTGGCACCAGCGACAGCGCGCATACCCGCTCTTCCTCTTCCTCCTCCTCAGGCGAGGGAGGCTTGGCGCAAGTTCGTGGGAGGTATGAGGAACTCATGTGGCAACAGCTCCTTTGACGGGGAATAAGCCGACAGTCGTCTTCCCGGCCATTAAGTGGCTGTCACGGAGCGGACGAAACAACCCTCGTTGTAGCGAGAAGCCTGTTCCCAGGCGGTTGTTCGACCAATTCCAGCTGCCCCACCGATTCTGGTGGAACCTCCGCCTCCACAGCCATTGGTTGGGGCTCCGACCAAGAATTCTCGGTCGGCTTTGGGTTTGCCCATAGGCTGTCTGTCACCCTCACTCCGATAAACCTCGGCGGGTGGAGGTGGCTCAGGCCGAGCAGCTCTTTGAGGACTCTTCAGAGTCCGAGGATGATTCCTCCCTTTCTCTAGCGATTCGACTTGGAGTCCTCGGGAGGACAGTCAGTGGACGATAGCCCGTCCTTCTTAGGGTTGCTCGGCTCATCTCGGAGTCCACGGGATGAAGCTCGAACCTGTTTCTAAATGGGCCAGTATCCTCACGGAGATTCTGGACCGAGGGATTCTCCTCGAGGCCTTTCCGGTGGCGAGGCCATAGTGGAGTCCGGCCTTGGAGCTTTGGCAGCGCCTGCTTCCTGCCCTGCCTTTGGCCAGGAGTATCTGATCCCACGGTTCCCTGTCGGTTTCGGAACTTACCCCTATCACGGAGGGTTGGTTACCGACAGCGTTTTCCGGCGTGCAGAGCATGAGGGATGTGGACAAACCTCCCGACAAGAAATCCAAGAAATTGGATTATGCCGGGCGAAAAGTCTATGCTGCATCCTCTCTCGGCCTTCGTCAGGCCAGTTCGACCGTCCTCATGGCACATTTTTCACATGCCCTGTTGGGCTCCCTGGATGAGGTCGTCCCTCATCTTCCCGCGGATCTGCAGACTACGGTCAGGCAGGTGCGGGACCAGGGCAGAGGCCAAACAGCAGCTCCAGACTGCTTTGGACTTTGGAGACTCATGTGCCAGGTCGGTGGCGGCCACAGTGGCCATGCGTCGTCGGGCTTGGCTGAGGATATCCACTTTTACCTCGGATACCCAGCACAAGTTGGCGGATGTTCCCTTTTTGGGGACTGACCTCTTCGGCCCTGGGGTGGAAGGTCACCTGCAGAGGATCGAGAAGTCCAGTGCTACTTTGGACTCAGTCTGTTCCGCTCAAAACGACAAAGGCCGCAAGCCACAGCCTAAGCCCTTTCGTCCTTCTGCGCCCGCGGCCATCCAGGCCAACAGCGTCAGGGCCAGCAGGCTCGAGCTTGGCATCCCAAACCCAAGCCGTCGGCTTCCTCCAACAGGAAGCAGGAGGAAGAGGCCCAGGAGGTCCTCGGCGGTCCTCCTCCAAGCCTGCCCAGTGGCCGGGCTGTGGGTATCGCTCCATCCCGTCACCTTGCCCCTAGTTCCCCCGTGGAGAGGCGGCTCCACACTTCCTTTCCGCCTGGTCCGCTATTACCACGGACAGGTGGGTTCTGGAAGGTGGTGGGAAAAGGCCTGCCTCTGGGAATTCGAGCAGGCCCGCCCTTCAGAGCAGTCGCACCTCGGGGCCTCGGGTCGAAGCCTCACTGTTGGCTCGTTGAGCCGACATCTCTCTCCTCCTCCAAGGAGGTGATCAGGAGGTAGAGGACCCCCCTTCAGACCCGGGGTTCGTGTCCAGGTACTTCCTGGTTCCGAAACGGACGGGGGGCTGGCGCCCCATTCTCGACCTACATGACCTGAACAAGTTCCTAAGGTCTCGAACCTTCAGGATGGTCACTCTGGCGCAGATAATACCATTTCTGGAACACGGCATGTGGTTCTGCTCTCTGGACCTGCAGGACGCGTTCTTTCACGTCCCTATCCGTCAGTCACATCGGAGATTCCTTCGCTTTCGAGCGGAGGGATCCCTCTTCCAGTTCCGAGCCATGCCCTTCGGCCTGTCTCCAGCTCCCAGGGTCTTCACCAAATGCATTGCAGTGGTGACAGCTTTCCTGCGGCGCCGAGGGGTCCAGGTGTACCCTTACCTGGGCGATTGGCTGATATCAGCCCCCTCCAGACAGGAGGTGGAGGCGGTCAGAGATCTAGCCTCAGGTTTGCTCTCAAGCGGCCTTCTCATCAAGCGAGGCCAAGTCAGAACTCGAGCGGAAGCAGGTGATTGTTTATCGGGGCAGAGGTCGACTCTCTTCGAGCCAAAGCACGGCTCCTGGCGGACAGGGACGAGGTTCTTACCTCCTTTGCCCGATCATTTCTGGTTGGGCAATCGCGCCCTGCCTGGGACCTCCTGGGTCTCATGGCGGCCTGTACCAGCGTAGTCCGTTGGGCACGCTGGCACATGCGCCCCCTTCTGGCCAGCTACGATCCATTGGACCAGCTAGTGGTGGTGACTCAGGAGATGTGGAACGCTCTCCGGTGGTGGACCGTTCCATCTCATCTGCAGGAGGGCATCCCGTTTGTCCTCCCCGAGCCGACGGTCTCTCTATCGACCGATGCCTCTCTGATGGGTTGGGGTGCCCATCTGGGGGAACACCGAGTGCCGCGGCCTCTGGTCCCAGCGGGAGTCCCGATGCCACATCAACCTGCTGGAGCTCCGGCGGTCCCCTAGCTCTCACGCCTTTGCTCCATTTCTCCGGGGTCAAGTGGTCTGAGTCCAGGCGGACAATACCCGACCATGTACTACCTGAACCGCCAGAGGCGGGGCGGCGCTCCATGCTTCTATGTAAGGAAGCTCTCGCATTTGGTCACTAAATGCGCAGCCTGGGCGGATCTCCTAGCCATTCGTAGCGGCAGGGCCTCCAACACCCTGGCGATGCCCTGAGGCGGATGGGGCTGCATCTCGCAGTGGTCTCTCCTGCGGAGTGGTACAATGTCTGTTCTCCCACTGGGGCATACCTCAGGATGATCTGTTTGCCTCCAGGGAGAGCGGAGGCTGAGGCTGTTTCATGCCGCCCCTCAGCAGGGGCTCGCCATGGGGATGCCTTCTTGAGGCCCTGGACCCCAGGCCTCTTTTAAGCCTTTCCCCCATTTCCCTTGGTTCACAAGGTGCTTCTCAAGGCAAGGAGGGACAAGGCGCAGGTGATTCTGATAGCCCCAGACTGGCCCCGCCAGTTCTGGTACCCAGATCTCCTCAGCCTCAGCTCCAGGCTCCGAGGCAGCTTCCAGCTACGCCGGACCTGCTCTCAGTCAGGGAAGGTGTTCCATCCGGACCTTCAATCCCTGCACCTGACAGCCTGGTTCCTGGCTGACAGAGTTCCAGGCCTTGGGTCTTTCCGGACGAGGTCCTCAATGTTGTTGAGGCGTCCGTAGAAGCGAGCCAGAAAATGCCTACGCCTTCAAATGGAAGAGATTTTCCATTTGGTGTCAGGACAGGGCTTGGACCTTCCTCCTCTTCTGTGGCAAGCATTTTGGACTATTTATGGTCCTTTCTAGTCAAGGGCTTAGGTCGGCGACCTTAAAGGTGCACCTGGCAGCCATCTCTGCCTTACGAGGCGGGCCCGGGAGCAGTCACGGTGGCGCAAGAGAAGGTGGTCTGGCGCTTTTTCAAAGGCCCTTGATCACATTTCCCCTCGGTCTGAAACCTCCATCCATGGGATTTACTGCTGGTACTGGCAAAGCTCATGGGCAAGCCATTCGAGACCAATGCACAAGTGTGATCTCTCACCTGTGGTAGAAGCTGCCTTCTTGGTGGCTATCAAGTCAGCCAGAAGGATGGGAGAACTCAGGCGCTCTGTTGAGTCTCACTTACCTGGTCTTCCACAGGACAAGGTTGTCCTCTCGCCTCCACCGAAATTCCTTCCAAGGTGGTGTCGGTTTCACCTTAACCAGGTGTTGACTCTGCGGTGTTCTACCCCAATTACACCTCGGGAGGCCAAATACAGGCTCCATACTTTGGACCCTAGAAGGCTCGCTTATTATAAGGAGGCATGCGGCTGAACCAGGAGAGGATTCGCCAGCTGTTTGTCACCTACGCTGAAGCCGCATCTGGCAGACCTGCAGCCAAGCGGACGATAAGCAGGTGGTCACCTCCTGCATAGATCTCTGCTATAAGTTGGCGGGCATGGAGCCTCCCAGAGGATAAGAGCTCATTCTACCTGTCATACTGCTGCATCGGTGGCTGCTTCCAGGGCGTCCCTATCCAGGAAATCTGCAGGGCTGCTACCTGGAAGTCAGCACACCTTATTACCCATTACCACATCGACCTTGAGTCATGCTGGGATGCTGGTTTTGGGACCTCGGTTCTCAGTCTTTATTCCCTAAGTAGGGGTATGGCCTGCCTCCCTCCTCCCGGAGAACTTGCTAGAGTCTGCCAATAAGTGTGGATGAACAACATATCCATGTCCTAAATACAGGTTACTCACCTGTAACAGGGGTTCTAGGAATGGTATATGTTGTTCATCCCCTACATTCTAAACCTCCCGGCCCGGCGCTGGCGGAGCCAGGCCAGATCTGGCGTCATGGTGCGGAGCCGGGTTTACCACCGGGTGGGTGGGAGGAGCCAACGAAGACCTTCCAGTAAGATTTAAAGCGGCAAGGAACCTGCCAATAAGTGTGGATGAACAACATATACCATTCCTAGAACTCCTGTTACAGGTGAGTAACCTGTATTTTGGGCAGCAGGCAGCGGCTTACATGAAGAAAATGGATGAATATAGGACCACGTACAGGGGTGCACAGGCCAAGGAAAGGCGGGCCACTCCGCACAAGAAGTAGTGCAGGGGCAGGCCCTTTCAAAGGCTTTCTTACCAAGCCCAGGTCTCCTCTCCCTTCCTGCAGAGGGGGTTCTTCAGAGGGAGGGATTGGAGGGGGTTGAGCAGGGCTGCTTCCTCCTCCTCTCAGTCTAAGGCTCCTGCCAAGCAGACACCCAGATGTGTCAGCCCGGGTCGACTCCCCATTTCCAGTGGAGGCAGGCTGGCTTACTACTTCCAGGCCTTTGAAGTCTGTGACCTCAGACAAGTGGGTCCTGGAAGTAGGAAGTAGTAAGCCAGGGACTAACCCTCAACTTCAAAAAATTTCCAAAAAGAAGGGCCAAGTTTTTTCTACCTGCATCAGTTTCAGAAACCCTTGCCCTAGAGGCAGAGGTTTCCTCTCTTCTAGCTCTCAGAGCTATAGAGAAGGTTCCTACTCAGCACAAGGGAAAGGGACTGTATTCCAGGTACTTCCATACCCCAAAGATAACAGGGGAGTGGCGACCCATCCTAGACCTAAGGTATCTGAACAAACACATTTCAAAGCCCAAATTCAAAATGGTAACTCTGGGAATAATCCTTCCCACTCTAAGGTCATGGGATTGGCTACCATCTCTGGACCTCAGGGATGCCTACTTCCATATTCCTATTAGGTGCTCCCACAGAAAATACCTCAGGAGTTGCCTTCAGGCCATTACCAATTCAGAGCCAGGCTATTCGATCTAACATCTGCTCCAAGGGTGTTCACAAAGTGCCTTGCAGTAGTGGTGGCTTACCTCAGAAGACAGGGTATCACCATATTTCCGTATCTGGACAACTGGCTGTTAGTGGGTCAGTCTCATTTACAGGTCAAGTCAGCTCTTCAAACTACCCAGGACCTACTCAGCTGCTTGGGTTTTCTTCACAGTCTTCCAAAGTCTGTACTCTCTGCCTATCAAGGTGAGAAGTTGGACACTGTACAAGCAAAAGCCTTCCTTTCCCTGGCAAGGGTAAATGTCCTAGTGGATCTCGCTTCCTCCTTTCGATCTCGGGTCTCCCGCCCAGCAAGACAGTTCCTCCAGCTCCTGGGCCACATTGCAGCTTCCACGGCAGTGGCGCAGGGACCAAGGTTCCAGATGAGGGACATTTTTCATCTGAGGTCTTTTTGGTCTCAAAAGAAGGATTCACTTACCAAACTGATTCCAGTGACTCAGACTCTGGTTCAAGCTCTCCAGTGGTGGCTGGACCAGGACAATCTCAGTCAAGGGGTTCAATTTCTCCCTCAAGTCCCATCAGTAGTTCTAACTATGGATGCTTCTCTCCTTGGGTGGGGAGCCCACCTGGGAGCTCTGACAGCTCAAGGGCTCTGGTCTCCACAGGAGTCTCTCCTTCATATCAATCTCCTGGAACTCAGGGCAGTTTTCCTAGCCCTACAGAGCTTCTCTGATTCAGTCAAGGGCAAGGTGGTCCAAGTCAGAACGGACAACACCAACACAGTGTGGTACATGAACAAGCAGGGAGGCACTGGGTCCTCGGCCTTATGCAGAGAAGCCATGAAGCTGTGGTCTGTATTCTATTCTCTTCAGACTTCTCTGGTAGCAGTTCACCTTCCAGGGAAGGACAACATACAAGCAGATGCTCTGAGCAGAATTTCACAGGGACACCACGAATGGTCCCTGGATCCTCACATACTGAAGGTAATCTTCAGGTGGGGCACTCCAGAGATAGATCTCTTTGCAGCACCGGACAATCAACTTCCTCTGTTTTGTTGCAGACCTCCAGTCCTGGGGACGGTTCTCCAGAATGCTCTCTTTTTGGACTGGAAGGGCAGGTTTCTCTATGCCTTCCCTCCTTTCCCTCTGCTGTTCAGAGTTCTGATCAAGACTCAACCCTGCACAGTGATACCTGTGGCTCCAGATTGAGCCAGACAGCCTTGGTATCCTCTACTGTTGTCCTTGTCAGTGTCACGTCCCCTGTCTCTGGCCAGGACATACAATCTCCTGTCCTCCTCCCAGGGACGGATCTGGTACCCCAATCTCCAGTCTCTCAATCTCAAGGCCTGGCTCTTGAAGAGTTAGCATATGCAGCACTACATCTTTCTCATGGAGTTCTAGATATTATGTAGGTCTCCAGGAAACCTTCCACTAGAAAAACCTACAACTCCAAATGGAAAAGGTTCAGTATTTGGTGCTCTCATAAAGGCATCCTGCCTGATTCTGCAGACATTTCCACAACCTTAGACTATTTAGTTCATCTGAATGGTCTGAGCGCTTTGGCCTGCCACTCTGAAGGTTCATCTAGCAGCTGTCTCTGCATTCCTCTCAGAAGGAAGGGCTCTTCCTGACATCTCATCCTGTTTTCAGAAAGTTTTCAAAGGACTGGTTCACATTACCCTCCTTTAGGAGCCCCCTCCTTGGGATCTTAATGTCTGCATAGCTCAGCTTATGCAGCCACCCTTTGAACCTCTGGCTTCGGCTGAATTGAAGTACTTGACCTCTAAAACTGTGTTCTTGGTAGCTGTTACTTCTGCCAGGCAGATTAGTGAGTTACAGGCTCTGTCAGTTGAACCTGACTTTCATCTCCTTCCATAGGGACAAAGTGGTCCTAAGAACCAATAGGAGGTTCTTGCCCAAAGTGGTATTGGATTTTCTTCTGAACCAGTCTACATCTCTCCCTGTGTTTTTCACTGATCATTCTTCTGCAGGTGAAAGAAGGTTACACAGTCTGGATGTTAAGAGAGCCCTTAGCTACTACATTGAGCATACTAAGGCACATAGAAATGACCGTCTTCAATTGTTTCTCACTTATGGTGAAGTGGGGGAAAGTAAGCCTGCCACTAAAAGAACTATTGCCAGGTGGATTGTTTCTTGTATAAAATTCTGTTATGACAAGTTGGGTAGAACGCCCCCTTCAGGCCTGAGGGCTCATTCGACTAAGGGTACAGCTGCTTCTCTAGCTGCAGCCAGAGATATACCTTTGTTAGGGATCTGTAAAGCAAGCACCTGGAAAACAGTACATACTTTTACCAAGCATTATTCCCTGGACATCCAGGCTAGGAGTATTGCTAGGTTTGGCACAGCAGTAATGCAGAGCCTCTTCCCAAAGTAGGTTCTGCATTCCCTCCTCCATAGGGAATTGCTTGGTAGTCTGCATTATGTCTGAATACAGCAAGACTTCCCATGTTTGAAGAAAGAATCTCTCACCATAGTATTGTTGTTTCTGCTAATGGAGTCTTGCTGTATTCAAACCCCCACCACCACCTTCCCTCTGAGAACCTGGTTTTGGGAAGTGGGCTGGCAGGTACAGTGTTGCACCTCAGGGGTGTACCTTGTACTCTCCCTCTTGGGTGGGGGAGATGTTGTTTTTTCTGGTGTTTTACTAATTATTGTCACTACCTTTCCTTAGGTTCTCGACTTGAGCCTTTTGGGGCCCAAGAAGATATATTTTGCTCTTTGGTTATATTTGAACAATTTCCATACTTTAGTCACTAGTTAGGGCGTAAGAATCTGATGGTTACACTGGGAAGTACCACAGACAGAGGTTTGAAAATCGAGCTCAACGTTCTATGCTTATGCATAGAGTTAACTCTTTCCTCTCCGGGGCAGTTCACGTGCTGGGGCTAACTGCATTATGTCTGAATACAGCAAGACTCCATTGGAAGAAACATTACTATGGTGATGATTTTTTTCTACTAGCATCTTTGCCTGACGTGGAGCAATCTAGACAGGCCATTGCCCTCTGCTCAAGTTCTGAAGCTTGCAAGGCACCAGGCAAGGGCATCTTATGACGCCAGTGAGCTGGCATCCAGACTTGCAGGGACCGTGATATGCATTAGGTGGATGACGTGGCTTCGTCTGTCCATGTTGTCACCCATTACCCGGCGTAGGGTGATCTCCACTTAACGGGGAACCCGTCTTTTTTTCCCGCAGGGCAAGGAGAGTCCTTCAGGGGCTCCCTTGACCATGGGGATGACACCGTGTCCTGAAGAGCCTTAGACCTTAATGGTCTAGTATGGCTCCTAGATCATGTGCGCCTCCCTGCAGGAGACTGAGGGATCTGTTCCTTCAAGGCAGTGCCAGGTCTCCTCCGGGGGCTTGCAACTCAACCAGCGGTAATGAATGGTGAAGGTGGAGGCAGTATAGCGCAGTGGTTTAAGGCTCTGAGCTGCAAATCTGGAGACCTGGGTTTGAATCCCACAGCCCCCACTTGCATACTGTGTGACCCTGAGCAAGTCACTTAACTTCCTGTGCTCCCAGGTTGCACCTGTAAACAAGCTTTCAGCTTAGTGTGTTTCACCTGGTTAAACAATTGGAAAGATTGACAAGGGAAGATATGAAAATTACGTACCTACTGTAAT
Source organism: Neoceratodus forsteri (assembly GCA_016271365.2). Classification (NCBI taxonomy): domain Eukaryota; kingdom Metazoa; phylum Chordata; order Ceratodontiformes; family Ceratodontidae; genus Neoceratodus; species Neoceratodus forsteri. The sequence continues at coordinate 444,945,404 of CM028132.1, read as the reverse complement.
TCTTGATCATCTCTTGTATCTTTACCATTCATTACTGATTCCCATACTCCATCCCCTCATGGGCCACAGTTCTTGGGCTTTGCCTCCACCCTGCTCGCCTTCCCTCTTCTAGAAGCCAGTTGGGGGCCGAGTCCCCCGGTACCTCAAAACTCTCCATTCTTTCTCTAAAAAAGTCATGGAGCGTTCAGACTGGAGGACGGTGAGTAGGGTCTTCACCTTAGCCTCTTAGGAAACTCCCTCGGATTCTCTTCACCTTACGCTAGGGTCCCCACTTGGGGCTTGAATAATCCTCTAGCTTGTCACCTTCTGGCTCTCATATTTTCAGTCCAGTCCTAAGAGAGTCAGTGGGAATTTCCTCCCTCTTTTCCTATGACACGGATGTCGTTTGGTTCTCTTCTCCTGAAGTGGGAACTGTGCCTGTACTTCCATTGGAAAACTTCTACCAGTTTTGTTTCCCTACACCTAGGTCAGGACTCACTCCTCCAGGCAAGACTGATTACCTTCTAAGACACAGTCTGAGGCACCTAGGCTTAGGATTTCATAATGGTTTCGGATAATGGGTGTGAGGAAAGGTCTGCCTTTGTCATGTCCAGTAATCTCCTTCAGATCTGGGTTTGATAACATCTTAACTGGTGGGATTCTTGCTCCCTTGTTTTCAACCCAGCAATGGTTTTGAAACTCTGAAGCCAGTGGTCTTCCAAATTATCGTGGCAGACAGTCTTTCTCCTTACCCATTCGTATCCTCTGCTTACTTCTCTTCTATCTTTCCTCTTTCTATCCTTTACCTTCTCACCTTCTCCTTTCCCAAGACCGGCCAAGGATTGAGTCCCTATGGCCACTTAGGGTAGGGTTCCCTTCCTTCTGTCCTCTAATCGGCTTATACGTTTTTCAGTTTATATTCTTTCCTTTGTCTATCCCTCTGCTCTCTTGCCTCACTGCCTTTCTTTAGAACCTGTTTCTACCTCTCCAGCTCAACAGAACTGGGATGGAGGAGGAGTCTACGGCGCCTATCGGCCAACCCGTGTTGCGTCAGCCATGTGGGCGGTGCTGTTGGCGCAGATTACTCCCTACAAAAAAGAAGCTCCCATGGCGGGTGTGTGCTTCCGGCTTACACCCAGCAGTAATGAATGGTGAAGATGCAAGAGAAGATCAATAATTTTACAGTAGGTACAGAATTTTCACATTTTTGCTAGCATGGATTGTGTAACAATTCAGTATTTAAAAAAATGTAAAGTTAAAAAGGCCAGTTCAGTAGATGGGTAGGTTTGCAGTAAAAGAAATTTTGCATTAAACTACTTAAAATGTTAGTAATGGCAAAAGGAATAGTTTTTGACTTTGGTCTGATTTACCCTTGTGAAAATGTTATAGTACTGCCCCTTTGAATATCTTTGAAATGTAAGACCTCAAGGAAGGTACCTACCATAGTTAAACATCTTAAACAGAGGCTGTTACAGTATTGAGTGTAGTTCTCGTGTTGTTACAGGCCTGGAGATCCTCAGTCTGCACAGGATAAAGCTAGAATGGATAAAGAGTACCTGTCCCTAATGGCAGAGTTAGGAGAGGCTCCAGTACCGGCACAAAATGCTTCACCTTCGGCACCCTCAAATGCTCCACCACCTCCACAAAGTGGAGGACCAAGACAGTCCGGTCCAGGAGTCAACCAACAACCTCAGGTGAGATGCATTGAAATGTTTAGGTATTTTTACTTGATTCGTCAGTGATCCATTATCTGGTGCTGATGAACTTTAGAGAGTAAAATAACAAAAATTTAAAGATTTAATGCAAATCATACGGTGAAATGAAACTGGTCATTACACAAATTTTTGCAAGTATACAAAGACCAGACAGTTAAGGGTAATATGTTGGAATACCTGCGTTTCTTGGGGGGTTGGATAGTTACATGGATGTAAAATCATCTGTTGTACATTCTTGATACATTATTGCAAAATCTTCTTGAGTACAGCTCTTGCAGCAGGTTACACCATTAGGACTGAAGCCGGCAGAGTCAGGACCTACGGAAAATTTTCTAGCTAGCAGTCTTCAGCAGGGACGCCCTGATGTCAGGCATAGTACATAAGGGCGGTCCATTGAAAATCGCAGTTCTTTCCACCGCCGACTTGCATGTCCTTGACCCTTTCGGTTAGTACTAGCGCGCGACGACTAGGAAATCCTTTCCGAAATCGGAAACTTTGGAAGAAATTCTTCTTCAAGACTACCTTCTTCGTCCTCCCCAACTTTAGCGGAGGGCCATCCTTCTAAGTGTGCCTGTGGGAAGCAGATCCCGTTTAAAGACCCTCATTTGGCCTGCGTTCGGTGCCTGGGCCCGGACCACGACACCCAGGCTTGCTGCTTCTGCCAGGGCTTTAACAGCTGGATCAGAATCTGCCGACAGAAGGCTCTCCAGGCTTTCCTCCTAGAAGAAAAGCTCAAGGCCATGGAACCTTCCTTCAGGGGGGAATCTTCGGGAAAGTCGCACAGGCACCATGAGAAGCACCGGGAGAAGGTGAGACCTAGATCCCCCTCTTGGGCCTCGGAGTCCCGCAGCTCCGGCTCCAGGTCGGACCACTCCCCGTCTAGAGCCCACTCTTAGCCTCCCCCCGGTTGTGGTCAAATCAGCCAGCGGTTCTTCTACTCTGCGGTCTGCCAAGACCTCCAGGCCCTCTTCTTCTGGTAAGGCCTCGTCCAGGTCAGGGGAGCATCACAAGTCCTTGTCCCGGCACTCGGCCTCCGACGTCCGGTCAGTCTCCTTGCCGCCGCCACCCCAATGCAAGACCAAGGAGCTGACCTCCCTTAAGCGGACGTCGGCTTTGACGTCTGCCCACCCGACGTCGGCCAAGGTCCACAAGCACTTCCGTGAGCCGGTGGCCGTTCGTCACCAGTCGCCGGTCAGGCATTCACCCTGCAGGACGCCGGTGGGGGGACCGGCGTCTGATACCGCAGATAGAAGAACCACACCACCGCCTACCGATGTCTGTCACGAGGCGTTGTCGGAGGAGGAGTCCACTCAGCCCGAAGACCAGGCGGGCGACCCCGGACCCGTTGAGCTCCCTCGGGAACCCTCCCCAGAACCGGAGACCCAGGAGAGCAGACGCCCGGCCCAGACAACAGACCACCGGCGCCCGACCCATAGTCGGGCCTCAACTTGGCAGATGTGAAGGAGCTCTTCACTTTCTGATGGGACACCATCAAAAAGGATGTGGTCACCACGCACCCTCCTCCCGCACCCGCGACATCACCGACGCCTGCGCCTCCTCCTTCGCCAAAAGGGGCAGCAGGCCAAGCACCTTCCCCCCCAGGAGCCAGCAGCACCTCCTAGGGGCAGATCTACAGAGAAGAGAAGGCCTCAGTCTAGATCTTCTTCAAGGTCACTCAGCCGCAAGAGACCCAGAAGATGTTGGTATTTGCCGTCGACTGAGGACTCCAGATCTGACATCTCTGAATGCTCCAGGTCTCCTTCACCGATTAGCATCCCTTCTCCGGATCCACACGACCTCCCTAGGTCTCCTCCGGATGACCCCTCGTTCTCTGAGATAATGAGACGCATCCAAGAGAACATGGGATGGGATGCGGAAGAACTCGACCCCGAAAGACTATGCCTTGCCCGCTACCTTCGGCAAAAGGATCCCAAGCCTATGATAGTGCCATCTTTGGTGGACACCTTCGTTGTCATCACCAAGGCAGCGTGGAAGTGTCCACATTCGACCTCGGCTATGCGAAGGCTGACCGCCTGTACAAGGCCCCAAGGGAGGACCAGTACCTGGCTAACCATCCTCTGGCCGTCTCCCTGGTCATTACAGCCTCTCATGACCGGTCTCGGAGACCGCAGCCACGGACCCGAGTCCAAGCAACTGCGTGCGTTGGAGCATGATGGCGCGCAATTTGCCATTAGATCCTTGAATTACCTGACCCACATGGTTCAGTTCTAGAACGCGCTGTGGGAACAGGGACAGGAACTGGCAGAGAAATTACCAGACAGTGGCCAAAAGGAGGAACTTCTCCAGCTCCTCCGTACGGGTTCAAACGTGGGGACCCAAGTGCTCAGAGCCGCATACGGTTCCCAAGACTCTTTGGCCAGAGCAGCAGCCTCAGGCGTATGTCTCCGGAGACACTCATGGCTCCGTGTTTCCGGGTTTACCCCGGACGTCCAGAAAAACATTTTGGACGCCCCCTTTCATGGCGAAGTTTTGTTTAGTAAAGCATCGGAAAGTCATCACCAAATTACAGGAAGCTGGGAAGGCTGTTAGATCTGTCCAGGCCATGTACAGATCTAGACTCTGTTCCTTTCATAGGAACCGAAGTCGTTTTTGCAGCCAGACTCAGAGGCAACAACCTCGTTCCGGTCAGCAACAAGAGGGCTTCTCCTCCCGGAAAGCCCAGGTCAAAACGTCCTCAGGGAGGGGCCAACATGCTACAAAGTCAGCCCAACCTGCAGGACCCTCTGCTGCCACAGCATGACTCCTTCCCGGCCCCCGACCCTCCTCAGGATCAACTGGAAACAAAGGTCGGGGTCGCATCGCAGACCACCTGCCAGGGTGGCGCTCGATCACCACCGACCGGTGGGTGCTACAGTTGGTCAAAAAAGGCCACTTTATAGAATTCCTGGACAAGCACCCCACAAGGCCTCCTCTGCTCTTCTGTTACTCGGGTCAGCACGTCCTGCTCATAAAGCTGGAAGTGCTTGCGCTTCTGCAGAAAGAAGCTGTGGAACACGTTCCAGGGAACCAGATGGGAGCAGGGTATTAGTCACACTTCTTCCTGGTTCCAAAGCAGACGGGGGACCTCCGTCCAATCTTGGACCTCAGCGACCTCAACATATCGGTCGTTTACAAGCGCTTCCACATGGTGACCCTCCCGGGACTAATCCCCATGCTGAAGAAGGATACTTCTAGGGACATGGATATGTTGTTCATCCACACTTTCTGGCAGGTATCCTTGCTGCTTTAAGTCTTGCCGGAAGGTCTTCAAGCTGGCTCCTCCCACCCACCCGGGTGGTAAAACTCTCAGCTCCGCCCCATGACGCCAGATCTTCCTTACCGCTTGAAGCTCAGGTTCCCTCCTTAACGCTCTGCGATAAGACTGGTTCCTATTTCTTCGGTTTACCGAAATTACTTTAAGGTTTTCAAGACTGGTCATTTATTTCCTCAACGCTGCAATGGACAAATAGACTCTGGTTTTAGGAGATGCCCATGCGGGCAGATGATGTCTCAGACGGATCCGCACTCCACGTGGCGTCTACTCCTTGGGCCCTGAGCACGACCGCGAGGCTTGCGACCTGTGCTCTTCCTTTTCGACCTGTGTCCTGGAAGACCCACGGCCTCGTTTACAACTTGAGGCGCCCGAAGCGTTACCTCCGGTAAAGTGAGAAGGAGGCCACGTTTGGTGGTTTCTGCGGTGGCAGGCTCGACGGACCAGCTTGAGCAAATGATCGCCCTCAGGAAGAAGCGCAGGCGCATCTTCGCCTCTCCTTGGCCGCAGCCTTATCCCGCCTCCTTGGGATCACTCCCCTATTCAGCTTCTTTATAGAGCTTTGTCTGTCCTTTCCACTAAGGGAGAGGACCAACATCCTCAGGGCCTTCCTCTCGGTCCAAGAAGGACCACAAAGGTAAGTCCTCCGTCGGCTCTTGAGGCGGGAGGATCCCTACTCCCGAGTAGTCGACCATCGACTTCGAGTCGATGCTTGACCCACTGGCCTGATGGTGTCCCGACCAGGTCAGTTGACGAAGACTCCCGTCGGCAGGTCGAGATTTTCTCGACCGTCCGGATGGGCTGTTGACGGTGAAGCCGAAAACCTCACCCCAGTTTCCCTGGCGAGATTAAGGTTTCAGTGGACTTGCCCGTGCCTCCGGTTCCGGGTCACGGTTGAACCTTCCGAGCCGAGGCGGGTTTCCCGCCCTGCCCCAGAACCCTCTCAGAAATGCAGAGGTTCGCGGTCCGGGTCTCGGACTTCTTGGTCCTCGATCCGCGCCGTCTACGCCGTGATCTCATTCCCACCGTGGCAAGCGGCGTCGCCGCTCGTCCTCGTCTTCCTCCTCGGACGAGGGAGGCTGCCCGCCAAGCTGCGTCGGCGCCAATGGACCTCATGTGGCAACAGCTCCTTCTGTCCGGGAGCAAGCCGATGTCTCCTTCCCGGCTATCAAGTGGCTGTCACTGGATGACCAGTGCCTGCTCCCAGGCCTGTTGCTTTCGACCAAAGCCCGGCTGTCCACGATTCTGGTGGAACCTCTGCCCCACAGCCGTTGTTTGGGGCCCCGACCAAGAATTCTCGGTCGGCCAGGGTCTACCCATAGGCTGGCTATCGCCCCTCACTCGATAAGCCTCGGCAGGTAGAGGGTGGCTCGAACCCAAGGCAGCTCTTTGTGGACTCTTCCGAGTCAGGCGATTCCTCCCTGTTCTCCAGGCGGGTCGACTTGGAGTCCTCGGAGTCAGTCGCTGGACAGTAGCCCATCGTCCTTCATGGGTTTGCTTAGACTCATCTCGGAGTCCACTGGGATGCAGCTCGAGCCCGTATCCAAGCAGGCCAAGTATCCCCTCACGGAGATATTGGATCGAGGATTCTTGCGAGGCCTTTCTGGTGGCGAGGCCATTGTCGGCTGACCTTGGAGCTCTAACGGCGCCCTGCTTCTGTCCTGCGCCCTCGGCCAGGATGGTGAAATCGCGTCCCTACGTTCCTTGTCCATTTTGGAACACCTCGGCCGAGGTTGGTTACCGACAGCGTCTTCCGGCGTGCGGAAGCGCAGGAAACGAGGAAAAGCCTCCCGACAAGGAGTCCCAAGAAGTTGGACTCGCGGTATGAAAGTCTATGCTGCGTCCTCCGCCAGCGCCCGTCAGACCAGCTTGGCCATGCTGATGGCACACACCTCTCACGCCCTGTTGGGCTCCCTGGGCGTAGGTATCCCTCATCTCCCGGCTAACCTGCAGACCACGGTTAAGCAGTGCGGGACCAGGGCAGTAACAGGCAGCAACTTCAGACTGCTTTGGACGCCGGGTGACTCATGTGCGCAGGTCAGTCGCGGCGCAGTGGCTATGCGCGTTGGGCATGGCTGAGGATATCCACCTTCACAGCGGATACCCAGCACAAGTTGGCGGATGTCCGGCTTCCAGGGTACCGACCGTTTGACCCTGGGTGGAAGGTCACCTCAGAGGATCCGAAAAATCCAGTGCCACTCTGGACTCCGGTCTCATCCGCCCAGAGGGACAAGGGCCGTGAACCGCAACCAAGCCCTTTGTCTGTCTGCACCCAGCGCGACGTCCGCCCAGCAGCATCAGGGCCGGCAGGCTCGCGCAACATCTAAACCCAAGCCTGCGGCTTCCTCCTCTAGAAGCAGGGGGTAAGGCCCAGATGGTCCCTGCGGTCCCTCCTCCAAGCCTGCTCAGTGACTGGTTGAGGTGCCTTCAACCTCGTCTTACCTCAGGTTCCCCGTGAAGCTGACACCACTTCCTTTCACCGCCTGGTCCGCTATCACCCACAGCCCGGTGGGTGTTGGAGAGTGGTGGGAAAGGCCTGCCCCTGGGTTGAGCAGGCCGTTCCGGGCAGTGAGCCCCAGGGGCACCAGCTGTCGGCTTGCCGAGCCGACATCGCTCTGCTCCTCGAAGGAGGTGATCAGAGGTAGGCGGACCCTCCCTCAGACATGGGTTTTGTATCCAGGTACTTCGTGGTCCCAAAGCGGACCGGGGCTGGCGCTCATTCTCGACCTGCCGCGACCTAAACAGTTCCTAAGGTCTGGGACCTTCAGGATGGTCACTCTGGCTCAGATAATACCATCCCGGGGAATGCGGCATGTGGTTCTGCTCTCTGGACACCACAGGACCAGCGTTTTTCATGTCCCTATCCGTCCGTCTCCGCAGAATTCCTTCGCTTTTCGGCGGAAGGATCCCTTCTGATTCCCAGCCATGCTCTTGACCTTTCTCTTGCTACCAGGGTCTTCACCAAATGCATGGCAGTGGCGACAGCATTCCCTGCGGCCGAGGGTCAGATGTGCCCTTACCTGGGCGATTGGATGATGCCGTCCCTCAGACAGGAGGTGGAGCAGTCAGAGATCTGGCCCTCAGGTTTGCTCTCAGATCGGCCTCCTCATCAGAGGCCAAGTCGAACTCTAACTGAAGCAGGTGATTCTTTTCATCAGGGCAGAGCTCAACTCTCTTGAGCCAAGCACGGCTCCCGGCGGACAGGGCCGAGTTCTTTCCTCCTTTGCCCAATCATTTCTGGATTTGGGCAATCCGCATCTGGGACTTCCTCCGCCTCCTGGGTCTCATGGCGGCCTGCACAGCGTGTCCGTTGGGCCCGCTGGAACATGCATCCTTCAATGGGGGCTGGCCAGCCAGTGGTCTCAACGCGAGTCCATTGGACCAGCTAGTGACGCGGTGACCCAGGGGATGTGGGCAGCTCTCAGTGGTGGATGGTTCCAGCTCATCTGCAGGAGTGCATCCCGTTTGTCAGCCGGCTGGCAGTATCTCCATCGACCGAGCGACACTCTGATGGGTTGGGGTGCCCCATCTGGGGAGCACAGGCGCCGGCCTGGTCCCCTCGAGTCCCGATGCAATATCAACCTGCTGGAGCTTGGTCAAAGTCTGGCTCTCACTGCGCTCCGTTTCTCACGGGGTCAAGTGGTTCAGGTCCAGGCGGACAATACCACGACCATGTACTACCTAAACCGCCAGGAGCGGGCGCGCTCCATGCCTCTGTGCAAAGAGCTCTCTGCATTTGGTCACTGTCTGCGCAGCCTGGAGGCGGATCTCCTAGCCATTCATGCCAGCAGGGCCTCCAACACCCTAGCCGATTCCCTAAGCGGATAGGGGCTGTGTCTCAGTGGTCTCTCCTGCGGAGGTAGTACAAGATCTGTTCTCCCATTGGGCACACCTCAGGTGGACCTGTTTGCCTCAGGTAGAACGCAAGCTGAGGCTGTTCCATGCCGCCCCCTCAGCAGGGGCTTGCTGCAGGGGATGCCTTCTCGAGACTGGATCCCGGACTCTTCGCCCTTTCCCCATTTCCCTTGATCCACAGGGTGCTTCTCAAGGCGAGGAGGGACAAGGCGGGTGATTCTAGTAGCCCCAGACTGGCCCGCCAGTGCTGGTATCAGATTTCCTCAGCCTCAGCTCCAGGCTCCAGGCGGCTTCCAGCTCACCCAGACCTACTTTCAGTCAATCAGTGGAAGGTGTTCCATCCGGACCTTCAATCCCTGCACCTGGCGCCTGGTTCCTGAGGCTAGGAGTTCCAGGCCTTGGGTCTTTCCTCACGAGGTCCTCAGTGTAGTTGGGCGTCCCGTGAGGAGTCTACCAGGAAATCTATGCCTTCAAATGGAAGAGATTTTCCATTTTGGTGTCAGGAAAGGGCCTGGACCCTTCCTCCTGTTCCTTGGCAAGCATCTTGGACTTTCTATGGTCCCTTTCTCAGCAAGGGCTTAGGTCGACAACCCTAAAGGTGCACCTGGCAGCCATCTCTGCTTACCGGGCATGGGCCGGGAAGCAGTCGGTGGTGCAGGAGAAGGTGGTCTGGCGCTTTTTCAAAGGCCTGGATCACATTTCCCCTCTGGTGTGAGAACCTCCACCTCCGTGGGATCTACTGCTGGTACTGGCAAAGCTCATGGGCAAGCCATTAAGACCAATGCACACAGGAGTGATCTCTCACCTGTCGTGGAAGACCGCCCGCCTTTGTGGCTGTTACATCAGCCAGAAGGATGGGAGAGCTCAGGCGCTTCCATGAGTCTCCTTACCTGGTCTTCCACAGGGACAAGGTTGTCCTCCTTCCCCCCACGAAATTCCTTTAGAAGGTGGTGTCGGGATTTCACCCAACCACGTGTTGACTCTGCCGGTGTTCTACCCCAATCACACCTCGGAGGCCGAATATAGGCTCCATCACTAGACCCTAGAAGGCTCGCTTATTATAAGGGCCTTACAGCTGAAGGTCAGAGAGGTTGGCCAGCTGTTTGTCACCGCTGAAGCCGCACCTGGCAGACCTGCAGAAGCGGACGATAAGCAGATGGGTCACCTCCTGCATAGATCTCTGCTATAGGTTGGCGAGCATGGAGCCTCCCAGAGGATAAGGCTCATTCTACCCTCCATACCGCTGCATCGGTGGCTGCTTCCAGGGGCGTCCCTATCAGAAATCTGCAGGCTGCTACCTGGAAGTCAGCACGCCTTCATCACCACTACCACATCGACCTTGAGTCACGCCCGGGATGCTGGTTTTGGGGCCTCGGTTCTCCAGTCTCTATTCCTAAATAGGGGTGTGCGCCTTGCCTCCCTCCTCCCGGAGAACTGCTAGGAGTCTACCAGAAGTGTGGATGAACAACAGATCCATGTCCTAGAAATACAGGTTACTCACCTGTGGGGTTCAGGAATGGTATATGTTGTTCATCCACCATTTCTCTCCCTGAAACCTCCCGGCTCGACGCACTGCCTGAGCTTCCAGTGGGCCAGATTTGGCGTCATGGGGCGGGCCGGAGTTTACCACCGGGTGGGTGGGAGGCAGCCAGACCTTCGGCAAGGATACCTGCCAGAAAGTGTGGATGAGCAACATATACCCATTCCTAGAACTCTGTTACAGGTGAGTAACCTGTATTCTTGGCGTCCCTAGACATGCAGGGACGCTTCCTGCATCCTCATGTCAGGCGCACAGGAGGTTCCTGCGGCTTGAGTTTCTTGAGTCGCCACTACCAGTTCTGAGCACTTCCTTTGGGCTGTCATCAGCACCAAGGGTATTCACCAAGTGCATGGCAGTCGTGGCAGCGTCTCTGAGGACAGGGTCCTACGTGTTCCCGTACCTGGATGACTGGCTTCTTGGCCTCTTCCAAGGAGGCATTGCTGTGGCCATTCAGCACACCAGGCTCTCTTTCAGTCTCTGGGCATCTTAATCAACTCACGAGTTGCTCTTGGTACCGTCCAGAAACTGCAGTTCATAGGTGCAGTTCTGGACACAGTCAAGGAAAGCCTTTCTTCCGAAGACAGGCCGGAATGCATAAGATCCTCATAAGGGACATGTCAGCAGAAAACCGTCCCGGACAGGTTGAATCGCCATGCTCGGGACACATAACAAGCCGTTCAATGGTCGATGGCAAGACTCCTCATGCAGGTAACCCAGTGGATGTTAAGGGTGCAGTGGGACCAAAGGGAAGACCATCTGCAGCAGCCAGTCAGAATCACAAAGACCGTGGTTCGGGACTGGCAATGGTGGCTAGATCCGGGAACCCTCTCAGTGGGGGTTTTCCCTTCACAGCGCCGTCCCCGGTGTTAACATTCACCACAGACGCCTCAGAGCTGGGGTGGGGAGTGCAGTTGAACAGGGTGAGGTCTCGGGGAACATGGACTACCCAGGAATCTCATCTTCATATCAACATATTGGAGATGAGGGCGGTCCTTTATGCCCTGCAAGCCTTCCAGTCGGAGATTCCACCCAGTACTCTCCTGTTACAGACAATACTGCGGTGATGTATTACCTCAACAAACAAGGAGGCACACACTCTTACCCCCTTTGCAGGGAGGCCATGAGGGTGTGGGAATGGGTAATACGAAACAGGCGCAAACCTCATCGCAGTTCACGTTCCCGGGGTGGACAACACGATCAGTGGACAGCCTGAGTCGTTCGGGCCAGAGTCCTGAGGTGGGAACTTATACAGGAGGTGGCAGAGGATCTGTTCCACAGATGGGTACTCAGAATTGGATCTATTTGCCTCCTCATCCAACGCAGAACTGCCCAATTTTTGCTCGCTAGATCCAGGGCCTGGTGTTTTCTGGCGAGACGCATTCTCTCTCCTGGGTGGGCAGATTCCTCTGCGCCTTCTCTCCTTTCCCGTTGATCCAGAGAGTCCTTCTCAAACTTCGCAGAGAGCACGTGATGCTTATTTTGATAAGCCTTTTGGCCCAGGCAAATCTGGTTCCGCTGCTGAATCAGCTGTCCGGGAACCTCTGCCTCTTTACCAATCAGCTCCCACCTGTTGTCTCAGGAGGGTTCACTGAATCCACCGGACTTGCGTTCACTGAACCTGCATGCTTGGCTCTAGAGACATAAACGTATTCGACACAGGGTCATAAGAGGTGGCGGATGTACTTTCTGCTGCGGAGGGCCGGCGACACATAACCTCGCCATGAAATGGCGCAGGTTTGCCTGTGGTCTCAGGCATGTGGTTTCTCGCCCTTAGACTGTCCCGAGAAGCTGGTTCTGGAGTACCTGCTTTTCCTGTTTCAATCCGGGCGACTTACTCCTCGATCAAAAGTGCACCTTTGTGCAATCTCAGCTTATCATGCTCCCATAGGCCCAGCGCGAGGGTGGCCCAGCTGGATACTACCAGGGCCTTTTTAAGAGGTCTTACATAGGCCACCATCAGGATCACGTCCCTCATGGGGTTACCCGCGCCGTCCTGGAGCAGCTTACGCTGCCACCGCTGAGCCTGCCGCCCAGATTGCGAGCTACGTTTCCTTCGTGAAAGCGTTGTTTTTAGTTGCTGTTACTTGCCGAGAAGAATCTCCGCGTACGATGCGCTCATGTGCAAGGCCTTGTTTAATTTTTCATCAGGACAGGGTGTCCTGAGGATGAATCTAAGTTCCTGCCTAAGGTGGTTTCAGCCCTTACTCTTAACCAGGACATTGATTTGCCAGTGTACTTTCCTAAGTCGCCAGTCGAGGAAAGCACTGCTTCACACCTGGATGTTCACAGGTGTCTGGGTATTATTTGACCAGAACCAAATAGCACGGAAGCAGACAGCTATTCGTTTCATTGGCTGAGGGAGGATGAAAGGGGCCCAATTTCAAAACAGACCCTTTCACGCTGGCTCATCCAATGTATTTCTATTTGCTATGGCAGGCATTAAAACCCTTACCAGGGTGGTCAAGGGCATTCCCAAGGTGGCTACCTCCTTTGTGGCACTGAAAAAGCGTCTCTCGTCGAAGCCATATGTGCCGCGGCCACCTGGAGTTTGGTGCACACTTTATCAGGCATTATAGCCTGGATATAAGCCTCAGGCGAAGAGCAGGTTTCGGACTTGCTCTTCTTCAGGGCCTCCTGTCCTAGGCTCAGGATGGTTCTGAATCCCTGTATTGCCTCCTCCCGATGGCTGTTCAAGTCGCCACTGCTTGGGAATCGGTCCTAATGGTGTAACCTGCTGCAAGAGCTGTACCTCGAAGATAGTACAGTTACGTAAGAACTTGCGTAACAGTAGATCTTGAGAACAGCTCTGCAGCAGAATACCCCCATTCCCCTTGGAGGGAAGAGGTTCCAGCCTTGCTATCCTTAGGATTGGAAAGGTCGGTTCTTAGTCTCGGCCATCTGATGGCGGGTCCTCGGTCTCCTTTTCTGATGTTGTCCATCACGGAAGTCTCCGGGCGGAGAACTGGGGATTCTGGTGGGACCACCTCCTTATGTACTACGCCTGACTTCGGGGGCGGGACCGACGTCGGAGGCGGTCCCTGCTGAAAACTGCTAGCTAGAAATTTTTACGTGGGGTCCTGACGCCTGCCGGCTTCAGTCCTAATGGTGTAACCTGCTGCAAGAGCTGTTCTCGAAGATCTACTGTTACGGTAAGTTTTTACGTAACTGTACTTTATTCATCAAAAGTGTACAGGAAAGCACGCTGCGTAAAATAAACAGGACTGCCCTCTTTGACACTACACTCTTGCACAGATGCACAGTCCTTGGTCTATGTGTATGCAGGGAACACAGGAATCCAAATGGCAATGTATTGTTTGTAGATAGGCCCCTTCCCATACTGACATGGAAAGAACCACTTGTCAAAACCAGATCTTACTTGAGACACAGCTCTTGCAGCAGGTTACACCATTAGGACTGAAGCCGTCAGGCGCCAGGAACCCTGAAAAATTCTAGCTAGCTAACTGGCGGGGACCTCTTGGCGTCAGGCGTGGTACAAAAGAGCGGTCCACGGGCTCCCAGTTCTTTTCCGCCGTCGACTTAGCTACCTGACCCCTTGAGTTTACCAGTCTAGCTTGGCAGCTGAATAGTCTTTCGACAAATTTTGCAAATTCTCTTCAAGCAAGATCTTGATGTCATCACCAACTTCTGGCCATCCATCGAAGTGCGCTTGTGGAAGCAGATCCCGTTCAAGGACCCCCACACGGCCTCGTCCGGTGCCTGAGCCCGAACCACGATACCGGGCCTGTCCTTCTTGCCAAGGTTCAACAGCCAGTACCGGATCCAGCGTCAGAAGGCTTTGCAGGCGTTTCTTCTGGAGAACAACTGAAGACCATGTCCTCCAGGGAAAGCTCCAAGGTCCAAAGCCGCGGAGAAGAAGGAAAGGCCCTTCAGGTCCCCATCCAGGGTTAGTCCGTAGCTCGGTTGAAATCTCCCCGGCTGCAGTGAGGAAGCCTTCCTCTCAGGAAAAATCCGCCAGGCCTTCCTCCCCTTCCAGGGCCTTGGCGAAGTCCGAGGAACGACACCATCACCACCGCAAGTCGGGTTCCCGCTCCTCGGTACCCGACGTCAGGTCTTCGTCGGTGCCTCCACGCAAGACGCTGGAGCTCACGCCCTTAAAAAGGCCTGTAGCCCAGACGCCGGCTCGACAGCCGTCAGCCGTGCGCCCTGCTTCCCTGGAGCCGCCGTCGTCGACGACCGGCGCCGGCCGTACATCAGCGGGCGCGGTAGAAGGACCGATGCCCGCCTCCTGAGAAGAAGGCCCTGTTGCCTCCGACCGGCGTCGGTCAGGAGCCTCTATGGGAGGAGGACCTAGAGCAGCCGAGGACCAGGCAGGCGACCCGGTCCCGTCGGTACTCCCAGGAACCCTCGCCATTACCAGAGCCCCTGGGCAAACGCTGGGACCGGCGGCCGCCCACCAGCTCCGGGCGTCGTCGGGCCTCTCTCTAGCGGAGGTAAAGATCTGTTCACCTCCTGGTGGGATACCATTAGAAAGGACATGGTTCCCCTCCTCCTCCTCCTACTCCGGTTCCTGCCCCCTCGCCAGCCGGGGTCGGCGAGCCGTGTTCCTCCTCCTCCCGGGCCTAGAGCCCCTCCAGGGGAGACCTGATAAGCGGAGACCTCCGTGAAATCCTCTTCTGGATCACCCAGCCCCAAGAAATCCAGGGCGCCCGACGATCGCCTTCAGCGGAGGACACGGGATCAGACTACTCCACCTCTAGATCCCCATCTCCACTCTCCATCCCTTCTCCGGACCCGTGAGATGCTAGATCTCCTCGGATGATCCCTCGTTCCTTGATATTATGAGACATATGAAGAACATGGGATGGAGATGCTGAGACTTAGACCCGAAAGTGCGCCCCACAAATATCTTGGCAAAAGGACCCCAAGCCTGTGGTGGTACCACCCTTGGTTGACACTTTCGTGGGCGTCACCAAGAAGCGTGGAGCGTCCACACTCTCCCAGCGAGCGAGAAAACTGATCGCTTGTACAAGGCTCCTAAGGCGACCAGTACTTGGCGCAGCATCCTCAAGCCAATTCTCTGGTCATCACAGCCTCACATGGACCGGTCACAGAGGCCACAACATTTGAGCACCCTGCCACGGACCCAGAGTCCAAACAACTGGCGATTGGGTAGGTGCGTAAGCTTCCGCTACCTCGCCATCAGATCCTTGAACTATTTAACCCACATGGTTCAGTTCCAGAAGCGCTTTGTGGGAACAGGGTCTGGGCGGCTGAAAAGATGCCCAAGGTGAGCAGAAGGAGGAGATGCTGGCTCCTCCGTGCGAGTTCAGGCGTGGGGACCCAAGTGCTAAGAGCAGCGTGTGACTCCAGCGGACTCACCGGACCGGCAGCAGCTTCAGTATGCCTCCGGAGACACTCTTGGTTGTGGCGTCTCCGGTTTTGCCCAGACGTCCAAAAGAACATCTTGGGCGCTCCTTTTGAGGAGAGGTATTGTTTGGTAATCCTACAGAAAAGATCCTTACCAAACTCCAAGAGGCCGGGAAGGCGGTAAGGTCGGTTCAGGCCATGTACCGACCTAAGCTTGGTTCCTTTCGTAGGAACCAAAGCCGTTTTCGTGCGCGGACGCAGAGGCAACAGACCAGCTCCGCTGCACCTCAGAGGGGCTCTGGTTTCGTGAGCCCAGGGCAAACACCCGCCAGCCGAGGCCAGCGTTCTCCTAAGCAGGCCCAGCCAGCGGGTCCATCTGCCGCCACAGCCTGACTCCTTTCCGGCCCCGCCCCTCAGGATCAGCAGGAGTTTATAGTCGGGGTCGCATTGCGAACTTCCTGCCGGGATGGCAGGCCATTACCACCGACTGGTGGGTTCTTCGATTGGTCAGTCTAGGCCACTTTATAGAGTCGCAGGAAAGCCACCCTCGAGGCCTCCTTTGCTCTCCGGTATCAGGGTCAGCACAAAGCCTTGATCTGGCAAGTACTCTTCGCTACTACGAAAGGAGCGATAAAGTCGTCCCAGAGAACCAGAGAGGACTAGGATACTATTCCACTTCTTTCTGGTTCCCAAGAAAACAGGGACCTCCGTCCAATCCTGGACCTCAAGCGACCTCAATGTGTCGGTCCTTACAAGAGATTCCGCATGGTGACCCTTCGGGTCTTATCCCATGCTCAAACAGGACGCCTTTTTAGCGTCTCTAGACATGCAGGATGCCTACCTGCACATCCCTATGGCTCAGGCACATGAGGTTCCTGCGCTTGAGTTTCTCGACCACCACCTTCAGTTCCGAGCCCTTCCTTTCGGACTGTCTTCCGCTCAAGGGTCTTTACCAAGTGCATGGCAGTTGTGGCAGTGTCTCTGAGGAGACAGGGCCACTCGTGTTCCGTACCTGGACGACTGGCTTCTCATGGCCACCTCCAGAGAGCGTTGCTTCTTGCAATCCAGAGCACCCAGGATCTGTTCCATCCCTGGGCACTCTCATAATAGAAGTCTCTCCTGGTACCGTCGCAGAAACTGCAGTTCACAGGAGCAGTTCTGGACACTGTTCGGGAAGAGCCTTTCTTCCGGCCGACAGAGCGGAGCGCATCAGATCCCTCATAAGGGACCTATCATTAAGCAAGGTTGTACCTGCCAGGTAGGTCCTTTGCTTGCTCGGACACATGGCTGCGGCCATTCTACTGTCCCTTTCAAGGAGCTCCACATGCGAATTACTCAGTGGATGCTCTAAGTGCAATGGAGAAAGGCAAGACCACTTGCAGCATCCGGTCAGACTCACGAATTCAGTGATTCAAGACTGGCAGTGGTGGCTAGCCCAGGGTCGCTCTCATCAGGCGTCCCGTTCATTGCGCCATCCCGAGGTCACCCTCACCACAGGCCTTCCGGTCTTGGGTGGGGGCACACCTGAGCGGGTAAAGTCCCAGAGTACGTGGACCCAGATGGAAGCTCACCTTCCATCAGCGTGCTGGAAATGAGGCGGTCCTCTGTACTACCTGCAGGCCTTTCAGTCAGTTAACCCACCGTGTACTCTTCTGCTTCAGACAGACAACAGCGGTGATGTATTACCTCAACAAACAGGCGCACACTCTTACCCCTTTGCAGGAGGCCATGAGTGTGGGATTGGGTAATCAGACACTGCGTGAATCTGATCACTGTGCACGTTCGGAGTGGACAACACGATTGCAGAGCGGCCTGAGTGGTTCTCAGGCCAGAGTCCTGAATGGGAACTTCTTCAAGAGGTAGCAGAGGATCTGTTTCTTGATGGGGAACTCCAGATCTAGACTATGGCCTCCCATCCAGCATAAAACTGCCCAATTTTTGCTCGCTAGATCCAGGGCCTGGTGTTTTCTGGCGAGGCCGTTATCCCTCTCCTGGCGAACAGATTCCTCTATGCTTTCCTCCTTTCCCGTTGATCCAGAGTTCTTCTCAAACTGCCCAAAGACACGCACTAATGATCCTGGTGGCCCCATTTTGGCCCAGACAGATTTGGTTCCTTAGTTGATTCAACTATCTAAGAACCCCGCTCCCGGTGCCGCTCAGCTCCCACTTACTGTCTCAGGAGAAGGGTTCACTTGTCCACCCGGACCTCGTTCCTTGAACCTGCATGCTTGGCTCCTAGAGACATAGCCTTTTGCGTCACGGGGTCTCATAAAGAGGTTGCAGAAGTCCTTTCTGCAGCCAGAGAAAGCCAGCAGCATGCGACGTCACGCCATGAAATGGCGCTTTTAATGTGTGTGAGCACGCTGACTTTTCCCCTAGGTTGTCCTGTGGGAGTAATATTAGAATATTTGCTCTCCTCTTTCATTCGGTCTAGCCTACTCCTCTATTAAAGTGCACCTCTGTGCCATTTAAACTACCACCTCCGGTGGAAATCGTGAGTAATAGCTCAGGTGGGCGCCTCGAGAATTTCTGGGGAGTGTTACACCTTGGCCTCCTATTAGAGACCCTGTGCCTCCATAGGATTTGCTCTTTGTCCTGGAACAGCTCGCTCCCCCCTTTGAACCTGCAGCGGATTGCGAGCCTCGTTTCTGTCATGGAAGCGTTGTTTTAGTTGCTGTTACCTGTAAGAAGAATTTCTGAACTTCACGCTCTCATGTGCAAAGAGCCTTATTTAGTTTTCCACGGGACAGAGTATCCCTGAGGGCGAACCTAAATTTTTGCCTAAGGTGGTTTCTTCACTCACTCTGAACCAGGATCTCGACCTTCGGTCTACTTCGAGCTACTCAAATAGAGGAGAGCTCTGCTCCATACCCTGGATGTTCACCGCAGCCTGAGGTTTTACCTCAACAGAACTCAGTCCTTTACGTAGTTTTGAGCAACTTTTCATTTCCTTCTCTGAGAGAATGATGGGCCAACCTGTATCCAAACAGTCCCTTTCGCTGGCTTGTCCAGTGTATTTCTCACTGTTATGGTATCAAACAAAACCCCTCCGGGTACAGTCCAGGGTCATTCCACTAGAGGGTGGCTACTTCGCCATGGCGCTCCAAAAATGTTCCACTTCTGCTATATGCGCTGCAGCTACTTGGAGTTCTGTGCATACCTTTATCAGGCATTATAGCCTGGACATCGCCTCTCGGCGAAGGGCTGGTTTTGGCTTGGCCGTGCTTCAGGGTCTCCTGTCCTAGGTTCAGGACCTGGTATTTATCCTTTATTTTCCTCCTCCCGGATTTTCTGACAGCGTTACTGCTTGGGAATCAGTCCTAATGGTGTAACCTGCTGCAAGAGCTGTGTCTCGAAGTAAGATAGTACAGTTACGTAAGAACTTACCGTAACAGTAGATCTTCGAGAACAGCTCTTGCAGCAGGTACCTTCCCGCCCACCTTCCCCCTTGGAGGAGGCATGGCTCAGTCTTTCTGAGCAGGAAGTGTTATCTTTCTGTCTTCTGACGGCGAATCCTAGGTCTCCCATTTTGATGTCAGCCTGCGGCAAGAAGTCTCGAGCGGAGAACTGGGGAATCTGGGCGGGACGCCCCTTTTATGTGCGCCTGACGTCGGGCGGGACCGGCGTCGGTCCCGCTGTAGTTAGCTAGCTAGAATTTTCCGTGGGGTCCTGGCGCCTGACGGCTTCAGTCCTAATGGTGTAACCTGCTGCAAGAGCTGTTCTCGAAGATCTACTGTTACGGTAAGTTCTTACGTAACTGTACTTTCCTTTCCTGCACAGACCGTGTGAAGTGAAGATTTGCATTGCTTTATGTGATACGCTCAGACTGGGTTTTGGACTTCGGTATAAGTTAGACATCCCCTTTTTCTGTAGTGGTGTTTTTAAGTGTGCTACCACCCCACAACCAGGTCAGGTTGTTTAGTGTGTCTTGGAGAACAGGGGATTTTGGGGGGCCTGATCGCTCTGAAGGCAAACAAATACCCAGGGCCAGACATTGTGCACCCAAGAATCCTGAGGGAACTGGCAAAGGTGCTGGCAGGCCCCTTGGCAAAACTGTTTAATACCTCTCTGGAGTCTGGGAGTGTGCCCCTGGACTGGAGAACTGCACATGTGGTGCCTCTTCATAAAAGTGGTCCGAGGGATGAAGTAGAGAATTACAGGCCTATCACTCTGACTTCAGTAGTGGGGAACTGATGAAGACAATCATGAAGGAAAAACTGGTGTGTATTCTTGGAAAAAGGGCCGCAGGATGAAAGGCAGCATGAGCTTGTCTCAGAGGTCCTGCCAGATTAATCTTACTGACTTATTTGACTGGGTGTGAGGCAGTGGATGGGGGCCAAGCAGTTGATGTCCTGTATCTGCACTTCAGCAAGGCCTTGGACTCTGCCTCCTAGGAGGCTGGTCAGGAAGGTGAAAGACTTGGTGGTAAGGACCAAGTTTGCTGGATAGGTCAAAAACTGGTTGCATGATGCAAGCCAAATGATGGCGGTTTGTGTAGGGGTAATTTTCTGAAACCAGGCCACTGATCAGTAGGGAGTGCCACAGGGCTTGGTACTCTGTCCATTGTCGTTTAACAGCTTCATCATTGACAAAGCAGATGGGATCAAAGGTAAAATCTGCTGTTTGTGGACGACAGAGTGTTTTAGGATGGTGGACTTGGAGGAGGGGGAGACGACTCTGGGAACATCTGACTAGGTTAGAGAAGTTATTTGGCAAATGGATTGAACACTAAAAGTGTAAAGTTATAGACTTGGGGGGCCAAAAACCCAGAGACCAAATACTGGTTAAGTGGTGAGCAGGTAACTTAAGGGAAGAAGAAAAAAGGACCTGAAAGTGTTCACAGGTGACCTGAAGCACTCGGCACACTGCAGAAGAGCAGCAGCAAAAGCAAATCAGATGCCGGGTTGCATAGCCAGGGATATTACCAGCAGGAAGGCTGGGGCCATAATACTGTTGTACAGTGTGCAGTATTGGCGCTGAGGAGTCCGAGCAAGGAGGATGTATGAATGCAGAGCTCTGCATTAAACAACTTTAAAACAGTAAACACAAGTTTAAAACTCTGCTTTTTTTTCCTGATTGTTTTGCTGCTACGGCTGGTAGAAGACATTGTATTTGCCATAATGGGCAAAACCAAATAGCTTCAAGTGGCAGCACACAGTTAAAAAAAAAAAACGTGAAATCTGAGGAACCTGGGCCTAGCACACAGTCTACGCCAGACATCGGAGCGGCAGGCACTTTACAGGAAGAAAACTTTTCAGTCAGTGTCACAATATGTACCAGCTCCTGGCATGGGTCTCTGCTATGAATGATAAATCTGATCCTAGGAACGTGGATATGATGTAGAACTCCCCACTTCTGGCAGTGTTCCTTTCCCTTTAATTCCTGCTGTAATGTCTTCAAGCTGGCTTCTCCCACCCATCCAACTGGTAACTCCCTTGGCACTGCCTTGTGATGTCAGATCTTCCTTTCTACTGGAAGAAGGTTCCCTCCTTACTGCTGTCATGCTGAGTAGCCTCTTTGCTTTCAAAACTATTTAAACTAGTCTTCAAGCGAATTTCGAAACTATTGCCATGGACAATAAGTCGATACCCGGTTTTAAGAAATGCGATTTTGGGCAGATGATGTCCCGGATGAGCCCACACACCTTGCGAGTCTACTGCCTAGGCCACGATCATCATCCTCCGGCGTGTGGCCTATGTCGCACCTTGCATCCCAGTACTCTTGAGAACCAGCATGCTTGTCTACTTTTGAAGTGACCGAATGAATGGAACCCTCCCATTTGATAAAAAGACGCCTGTTGTGCGGTCTCTGCAGCTGCAGGGCCCACAGAATTAGTGACTTTTGAAGAGGTGGTGGCTCAGGTTGCGGAGCATGCCTCTTCAGCTTCAACCTTTGTGCCACTTTCCTTTGGCGTCACCTTAACGGGGGCATTTCGGGATTTGTGCCAGTCCCTTCCCACCCTTTGTCAGGGCCCCTCTAAGGGCATTAAATTTTCCAAAAAGGAGACGAGAAGTTTCGTAGACAATCATGGGATCACGAGTGCTCTCAGGCCTTGGACTCCCGCTCTTCTCTGGAAGTAACAAAGGTGATCCTTCGGTTCAGGTTGCTGGCTCATTGGTCTTCCCATCGGGTCAGTTGGTGAAGATGCCTGTCAACCATCCTGTCGAGAAATTTCTCAATCTGGTAGATGCGCTGTCGCAGGACAAGGTGGATACCTTACTTTCTGGGACTCGTTTTCTACCTGTTACATCTCGGGGTGGTTCAGACCAGCATGTAGATCCCGTCACTATGACTTGGGATCCCATTATCTCGGAGGATCCTCAGCTTTCTTCTGTTCGCTCCATTTCTCACCATCTGGTTCTCTGACGGTCGAGGTCATGATCCCATAGTCCAGAGTTGAGCTGCCCATGCAGACATTGGAGTATCTGCTCTGGGCACTCTGATAAGCGATGCCGTCTCTGTTTTTCCTCTTCTTCCTCCTTGGACACTGAGGGGCTCTGATGCGAGATGTGCTGGTGCTACAAAGAGCTAATGTGGCAGCAGCCCATGTTTTCCAGGGTTAAGCAGATTCTGGCCCCCAACCCAGCTCTTAGGTGGCCCCTGTCACCTAGGCCCCAGCCTACTCCATCTCGGCCGGTTCTGGTTCAGCCTATTCCGCCTTCTCCCTCAGAGCCACCTCTTAAGCAGCTGAAGGATGGTCCCCCCATCCCTAGGGATTCCTGTACCACTGCTGGGCTTCCTTGTTGGCTGTCCGTCACCGTGATTCCAGACTGACCCCGTAGGGTCAGCGGGGACTTGTGTGGTAGGCTGCTTTTTGGCAAATCATCTGAGTCTGAGGACTCCACCTTGCATTCCTGTTCATTGGACGTCGAAGTGGGGGAGGATTTGTCTACAGAGCATGGTCCCTCTTGTTTTGGAGGCTTGATTCATTTGATTTTGGAGTCATCCTGGATCCAGATTGAGCAGATCCAGAAAAGGGCCAAGTATCCCTTGGCCAATATTCTCTACCGAGGGGACTCTCCTGGGGTCACCTTCCTGGTTTCCAGGGCCATTCTTGCCTCCTGCTCTACGCCGTTGGCCCATATGGCTAGAATGTATGCGGTCCCTAATGGGGTTCCCTGTTGTGGTTCACCGAGCACTCCTCGGCTGAGGGTCTGGTGGCAGACTTGGTCTTTTGGCATACCGGCAATGTGGGGGACGTGGACAAGTCTCCCGAAAAGGAATCCAAGAAATTTGATCATATGGCCAAAAAGGCCTATGCGGACTCTTCACTCGGCCTCAGACAGGCGAGTTTGGCCTATTTGGCCCAATTCGCTCATGCCCTTCTCGGCACTCTCGATGCGGTGCTTCCCCAGCTCCCGGCTGACATACAGACCACAGTCCAGAAGGCCATGGACATCTGCGATTCCTGTGCCGCAGGGCTTGGCTGCGGACCTCTGCCTTTACCGCAGATACCTAGTACAAGTTGGGAGATATCCCCTTCTTGGGCACTGACCTGTTCGGGCTGGGGGTGGAAGGACACCTCACTCGCACTGAGAAGTCCAGTGCCGCCCTGGACTTGTCACCTCCACCCAGAGGGATCCCAAGGGCTCAAAGCTTCAAAGGTGCAAGCAGTTTCGAACCTTCTCTGCCCCTGCAGCCAAACCATCCCAACTCGCGTTTGGGCACCTGGCACATGCTTGGCATCTTCAACTGAAGTTAGTTGCTTGGGTCCTCCATAAACCTGGTTGTCTAGGTCCCCTGCTTTCTCAGCCAGTCCTCTTCCTCCCTCCTCCAAGTTTGCCCAGTGATAGCATAGGGTGTCTCCACCATACCTGTCCTGTCTTCCTGAATCCTCCCTTGGGCGGCTTCCACTTCCTTTCCACCTGGTCTGTCACCACGGACAGGTGGGTCCTTGAAGTGGTTGGCCAGGTTCTGCCTCTGAAGTTCAAGGCTTTTACCCACCTTCTTGAGCCCACACACCACGGGGAGGACATGGTGTCCATAGACCTGCTGTCAGCCCTTGGGAAGACATTGCCCACCTCCTCCAGAAGGAGGTAGTGGCTCAAGTCCCAGACCCTAGCGAAGCTCAGGGTTTTCTCTAGGTACTTTCTGGTCCCAAAATAGGGGGTCTGGAACCCCATCTTAGATCTGCACAACCTGAAAAAATTCCTTGGGTTGTACTCCTTCAGGATGGTCACTCTTGTCTCGGGTTATTCCGCCTCTTGAGCAGAACATGTGGTTCTGCTCTCTGAATCAATGGGACTTTTTCTTCCACATTCCCATCCATCCATCCCACTGCCAGTTCCTGCCCATGTGGAGTGGAATCTCTACAAGTTCCAGGCCATGCCCTTCGGAACCTCTTCTGCTCCCAGGGTCTTCACCAAGTGCTTTGCAGTGGTGGCAGCTTACCGGAGATGTCCAGGGTGGCCGGTTGTATCTCTACCTGGATGACTGGCTGATAGAAGGTCCCTCCTAAGAGGAGGTGGAGTGTTCCAGGCACCTGGCCCTCCAGACGTGCTTGTCCCTTGGTCTTCGGGTGAACGAGGCCAAGTCGGAGCTCATACCTTCGCAGATGATACATGCTTAACTCTTGCAGAGACAGGGGGTCTGGCCCCTGTGGACGAGGCGGATGTTCTCTCCTCCTTTGCCCAATCATTTTCGGTTGGGCAGTTGCCCCCTGCTTGAGATTTCCTGCGCCTTCTGGGATTCATGGTATCATGCACTAGCGTGCGCCCATTGCGCACAGTGGCGAATGCGCTCTTTGCAGTGGGAGCTCACTATCAGTGGTTTCGGCGCCAGGGTCACTTCAACCAGTCACCTTGACCCAGCTGATATGGGACGCCCTCCAGTGGTGGTCAGTCCCAGAACATCTGCAGGAAGTAATCCCATTTGCTTGCCCGAAGCAGACTGTCACCATCACAACAGATGCCTCCCTGATGGATTGGGGTGTCCACCTGGTGGAGCACACAGTCCATGGACTCTGGACCCCTGAGGAGTCCTGATGCCATATCAGCCTGCTGGAGCTTCGGGCAGTTTGGCTAGTGCTGACAGCCTTTACTCCACATATTCTGGTTCAGGTCCAGATGGAATATCACAACCATGTACTACCTCAACTAACAGGGAGGCGCTCCCTTCTCTGCAGGAAGCTCTCCGCATGTGGACTCGTGCTCAGCCTGAACATGGATCTCCTGGCCATGCATGTGGCCAGCGTATCCATTCAGCTGGCAGATGCTCTTAGCCAGGTGGGCGAGGCGTCTCACAGGTGGTCTCTCCATCTGGAGGTAGTACAGTGTCTGTTCTTCTGGTGGGCCACTCATCCGATGGATCTGTTTGCCTGCAGGAGAACACAAAGCTGAATATGTATTGTCCGTCCGCGCCCCAAAAGCAGGGAACGCTGCAGGGGATGCCTTCTTGAAGCCATGGATCCCAGGCCTCTCATGTATGCCTTCCCTCCATTTTCTGTGCTCCGCAAGGTGCTGCTCAAGGCTAGGAGGGACAAGGCATGGATGATACTAGTGGCTCCTGGCTGGCTCTGCCAGTTCTGGTACCCCAATCTCCTCAGCCTCAGCTGCAGGCTCCCATGGTGTCCTGCTCTATGCCTGGACCTACTCTCTTGCAGTCAGGGTAAGGTACTCCATCCGAACCTTCACGCTCCCCACTTGACAGTCTGGTTCCTGAGTGGATAGAGCTCCAGGCTGTGGGTCTGTCAGAAGGTGTCCTCACTGTGGTCGAGGCTTCTCAGAAGGTGCATTTGGTGCCGGGGCAAGGGGCTTGAGCCCTTATCTTGCCCAGTGGCTAGCCTTTTTGACTACCTTTTGGTCTCTCTCTGGGCCTTTAATCGGCGACCCTTAAGGTGTACCTGGCAGCCATCTCTGCATACTGGGTGTGGGATGCTATGCAGTCTGTGGCACAGTAAAAGGTAGTCTGGTGCTATTCCAAAGACCGTGACCAAATTTCCCCTCTGGTGCGTGAACCACCACCACCACCGCCTTGGGATTTATTGCTGGTGTTGGCAAAGCTCTTGGGCAAGCCATTTGAACTGATGCATAGGTGTGAGATGTCACACTATTGTGGAATACTAGCTTCTTGGTGGCTGTCATGCCAGCCAAAGAATCTGAGTTCCAGGCGCTTTCGTGGAGTCTCCTGATTCAAACATGAAGTCTTGCTGTATTCTGACATTATGCACTTAGCCCCAGCACTTGAACTGCTTTGGAGATGAAGAGTTGACTCTATGCCAGAGCATGGAGCGTTGAGCTCGAGCTCGGTTCAGACCTCTGTCTGCTGCACTTTGAAGTGTAACTGTCAGATTCTTTACTCTGCCTAACGGAACAGTCTCTCTGGAAATTTCTCCTTTGCCCGCAGTTGGTCGGTTTAAAAATAGTCTGTTTTACCAATACTTCTATTTGTTTTCTGTTCAGATCCCTGTCTGTGGTACAGTAAGTGCATAGGTAGTGGACTTGGTTAGAAAATTGTGGTGGAAATTATAAAGTAGATTTTTCGACTGGTTGGTAGAACGTTCCTATTATATATAGTGTGAGTGTATTTTTTTTCTTTCTGGAGATTTAGTGTGAGGTACTGGTCCTTATCGGTTTAAAAAAAGTGTGTTTATTTTTTTTTTTTTTCAAATACCCGTAACACGGTTAGAAACCGATAAGGGGGTCTCACCTGGCAATTGCCATAAAAAGGGTAAGTGTTAGTTATGGCTTTGTCTGAGAAACCCAAGAGAAAAACCGGGCCCACTGAGTTTCAGCACTACAGTGAGTGTGGGGAGGCCTTTGCTAAGGCCGATCCCCACACCACTTGTTTACTCTCTGGGTTTTAGTCACCTAGAGTCAGACGGCCAAATTTGTAAAAATGTCCCTAAAGCCACCCTGGACGAAAGATTGGGCGGGCTTAGGGAGAAGGAGGCCGAGAAGTCCGCTGACCCGGATGGTCAGCCTGGTTCAGTTCTGACTGAACCTGAGGGAGTGCCCACTGACCTGGGCGAGACTCCCTCAGGCAAGCGGAGAGCCAATCCTGAGGGGTTGGTTCCGACAAAAAGAAAAGATAAATCGTCCAGTTCGGATCCAGAACCGCATCATCCTACCGACGAAGAAATTGCCCGGGCGATTAGCATAGTTGAATTGCTCCGTCCGGTTCCGACTGATCCGATGCCTTTGAGCAGGTGTTCGGTCGATTCCTCCGGTTCAAGATTACTCCCCTGAAGACTTTTATGAACCGGATTTGGAAGGGGATGATGATAATGATGGTGGTGTGGAAGGTCTGGATGAGCCCATAGAACCGGACATCTCCCCAGACTGGCCTTCTGGCGTTTCCCCTCCTAGGCTTTCTGAGTCCCCCTCACACTTTGTTTTACAGGAAAGTGGCAGAAACCCTCCAGCTCCCTTTGGAAGAAGCTGTCGAGGAGCAAGAGAAGCCTGACTACGTGGAGATGATGGGCGTCCAAGAGGTTGTCTATTCCCCATCACAAATCTTTTGGGAAGCGGACACAAAAATTGCTAAAACTCCAAATTCCTTATCTCCTGTAGACAGAAGATGGACAAAGAGGTACATGTTGTCATTCTTAGATACGAATACCTATACCCAGCATTGCAGCCATGTTGGGGTTGTGCAGGCTGCAGCCTGTGATCTGACTAACATAGCCTTGGCTTCACACCCAGATAGATTCAGGAAACTGGATGCCATGGCAAAGAAACAATACATGGCATCTTCTTTGGGACTCAGGCAGGTTAATTACATGGCCTATACAGCCTGATACCAGAAGTCCAGATGGGACACTACTGGAACTGGCTAAACAGACCTCCCCCCAGCTTGCCAAGGAGGTGGAGGAGGTGGCTACTGATGGGATTGAGGCATCAAAAATCCAATTTCATGCTGCTGTGGATTCCAGTGTTGTCATCAAGAGTCATGGCTACATCTGTGGCTCTTCGGAGACTAGCTTGGCTCAGATGTACTAGCCTATCTCAGGATACCCAGGCTATGGCTATGGATTTCCCTGTTGTCAATAATTCCTTGTTTGGGGAGCAGACAGAGAATTGTATGAAAAAGATGGATGAGTACAGGACCACCTACAGGAGTGCACAGGGCAAGGAAAGGCAGGCAACTCCTCAGAAGCAGCAAGCTAGGGGCAGGTCTGTTCACAGGCCTTTTTAGCAGGCGCAGGCCGCCTCCTCTTTTTTTCCCCGGGGGGGTTCTGCAGAGGGAGAGGCAGAAGGAGGATGAGCAGGGCTGCATCCACCTCTCAGCCTAAGGCACCTGCCATGTCGACACTCTGATGTGTCAGCCCGGCTCGACTCCCCAATCCTTGTAGGAGGCAGGCCGGCTTACTACTTGCAGGACTGGAAGTCTGTTACCTCAGACAAGTGGGTCCTGGAGGTAGTAAGCCAGGGACTGGCCCTCGGCTTCAAAAGATTTCCAAAATTGAGGGTCAGGTCCTTTCCACCTGCAAACATCTCCGAAACCATTGCCCTAGAGGCAGAGGTTTCATCTCTGCTGGCTCTCAGAGCCATAGAGAAAGTTCCTACAATTCAGAGGAGCAAAGATCTGTATTCCATATATTTCCTTACCCTGAAAAAAAAACAGGAGTGGCAGCCCATCCTAGACTTAAGATACTTAAACATCTACTTAAGCCGAAGTTCAAAATGGTGACTCTGGGAATATTTCTTTCCTCTGTAAGGCCAGGGGACTGGCTAGCATCCCTGGACGTAAAGGATGCCTACTTTTACATTCCCATCAGATGCTCCCACAGAAAGTATCTCTGGTTCGAACTGCCTTCAGGTCATTACCAGTTTAGAGCAGTGCCCTCAGTTTAACATCAGCTCAAGGGTAGTCAAAGTACCTAGCAGTAGTAGTGGCCTTTCTAAGGAGAAAAAAACATTCCAGACCTGAATGACTGGCTCATAGTGGGTCAGTCTCCAGACCAAGTCAAATCAGATTTGCAAGTGACCCAGCAAGTGCTCACTTCTCTAGGATTCCTCCTCAATCTTCCCAAGTCGGTTCTTGAGCCAGTACAACTTTTGACCTTCATAGGGGTAGAACTGGTTACTGTCAAGGCAAGTGCATTTCTCCCCTTGGCAAAGGTAAGGGCAATTATAGAGCTGGCTTCCTCTTTCCACCTTCTGGTGTCTCGACCAGCAAGGCATTTCCTTCAACTTTTGGGCCACATAGCAGATTCCACTGCAGTGGTACAAGGGGCCAGATTTCAGTTGAAGGACATCCCGTTTCACTTGAGGGCTTTTTGGTCTCAGAAAAAAGATCCTTTAGCCAGGCTTATTCCAGTGACTCAGACCCTGATCCAGGCCCACCAGTGGTGGCAGGATCAGGACAATCTCGGGCAAGAAGTCCCATTCATCAGCAAATCTCATTCTTTGGTTATTACCACGGATGCTTCTCTCCTGGGGTGGGGAGCTCACCTGGGAGCTCTCACAGCTCAGGGAGTGTGGTACCCTCAGGAGTCTCTTCACCACGTTAGCCTTCTGGAGCTCAGGGCAGTGTACTTGGCCCTGCAAGCCTTCTCGGAATCGGTGCAGAACAAGGTGGTTCAGGTCAGGACAGAACACCATCACCATGTGGTAAATCAACAAGCAGGGAGGCACTCTGTCTACGGCCTTGTGCACGGAAGCCATGAAGTTATGGTCTCTGGCTTATTCTGTACAGGTCTCTTTGGTAGCAGTCCACCTCCCAGGGAAGGACAATGTGCTAGCAGTTGCATTGGGCAGGATTCCCCAGGGCCATCACTAATGGTCCCTGGATCCCCTAGTGTTAAAAGGTGATCTCTTTGCAGCCCAAGACAATCACCAACTTCCTCTCTTCTGTTGCAGATCCCCAGTCTTGGGTTCAGTCCCTCTGGATGCTCTGATTCTGGATTGGGAAGGGAAATTTCTGTATGCCTTCCCTCCTTTTCCTCTACTGTTCAAGGTCCTGGTCAAGATAAGGTCACAATCTTGCAAAGTGATCCAGATTGCTCCAGATTGGGCCAGGCAACCTTGGTATCCCCTGTTGCTGTCCCTAGCAGTCCATCTTCCCCTATCTCTTCCCAGGAATCGCAACTTGTTAACTTCCTCTCGGGAGGATCTGGTGTCTCAACTTTAGGTCTCTCAATCTCAAGGCATGGCTCTTGAAGAGGAGGCAGTATGGTGCAGTGGTTTAAGGCTCTGAGCTGCTAATCTGGAGACCTTGGTTTGAATCCCACAGCCCCACTTGCATACTGTGTGACCCTGAGCAAGTCTTAACTTCCTTTGATCCCAGGTTGCACCTGTAAACAAGCTTTTAGCATAGTGTCTCACCTGGTTAAATAATTGGGGTGGGACAAAATGAAGTATGCAAATTTACATCTGTCTCAAGGGTTCTGGACAATCTTACTTGAGATACAGCTCTTGCAGCAGGTAACACCATTAGGACTGAAGCCGGCAGGCATCAGGACCCACGAATCTTCTAGCTAGCAGTCTTCAGCAGGGACCGCCCCCGGCGTCAGGCGTGGTACATAAGGCGGTCCGCCAAATTCCCAGTTCTTTCCCGCTGTCGACTTGCATGTCTCGACCCTTGGTTCATTTCTAGCTTCGACACCTGGTTAGTTCTTCCTTCGGAAAAAGTTTGTTTTTCTGCTCAGCTTCTGTCTGATGTCCTCTCAACTTCCGTTGAAGACCATCCGTCGAAGTGTGCCTGTGGAAACAAATCCCATTCAAAGACCGCATTTGGCCTGCGTCCGGTGCCTAGGCCGAGACCACGACACCGGGCCTGCTCTTCTGCCAGGGGTTCAACAGCAGGACCCAGATCCGTCGTAGAAGGCCCTTCAGGCGTTCCTGCTTGAGGAAAGATTAAAGCCATGGGCGCAGCCTCAAGAGAATCTTCCAACAAGGCCCGGAGACACCTCGAGAAGCATAGGGAGAGAGTGAGATCCAGGTCCCCGTCTAGGGCCTCTGACTCCCGTAGCTCCGGCTCCCGGTCCGACTGCTCCCCTTCCCGGGCCCGCTCTCAGCCTCCCCCTGCAGCGGTGAAGACTTTGGGTTCCTCCTCTCTTCCTCAGGCCAAGACCTCCAGAACTTCTTTGTCCTCGGCCACTAAGGCCCTGTCAAGGTTGGGGGACCGTCGTCATTACAAGTCCAGTTCCTGCCATTCGGAACTCGACGCCAAGTCAGTCTCTTTGCCTCCTCCTCCCCAGCGGAAGACCAAAGAACTGACTTCACTTAAGAGATCGTCGGACCCAGCGCCGGCCCACCCGACGTCGGCCAAACACCATCGGTCCCGAGAACCGACGACCGCCAGACGCCCGTCACCGGTTAAGCCTTCACCTCCCACGGGCGCCGGCTGGGGACCGACATCCGTAGCTACTGAGAGAGGACCCTTCGCCTCCCACCGGCGTCGGTCAGAGCGTCATGGAGAGAGGCTGGCCCAGCCCGAGGACCAGGCAGGCGAACCCGGTCCTGGCGCACCCCAGGAACCCTCGCGAAACCTGAGACCCCTGGGGAGCCGACGCCGGAACCTGACCACGGCCGCCAGGCGCCCGGTCCGTCGTTGGGCCTCAACATATCCGAGGTCAAGGAGCTGTTTACTTATTGGTGGAACACCATAAAGAAGGATGTGGTTCCCACACCTCCTCCTCCTCCACCTGCGACTCCGCCGGCCCCTGCACCCCCTACTTCACCCAGGGATGCGGGCCGAGTACCTCCCCCCCAGGAGCCTACGGATCTTCCTAGGGGTAGAACAGAGAAAAGGAGACCTCCGTCCAGATCTTCCACAGGGTCACCCAGCCCCAAGAGACCCAGAAGACGCCGTTGTTCGCCTTCGATGGAGGATACGGGATCGGACTTCTCGGATGGATCCAGATCCCCCTCTCCGATCAACGTCCCTTCTCCGGACCCACGTGAGCTTCCAAGTTCTCCTCTGGATGACTCATCGTTCTCAGAGATTGAGGCATATCCAGGAGAACATGGGCTGGGACGCAGAGGAACTAGACCCCGAGAGATTTCGCCTTGCCAGATATCTTCGGCAAAAAGATCCTAAGCTTGTGGTGGTGCCACCCTTAGTGGACACATTTGTGGACGTCACCAAGGCAGCGTGGAAACGTCCACACTCGCTTCCGGCGATGCCGAAGAAAGCTGACCGCCTGTACAAGGCCCCTAGGGAGGACCAGTACTTGGCATCACATCCTCTTGCCGATTCTCTGGTCATTACAGCCTCTCATGACCGGTCCCAGAGGCCGCAACATTTGAGCACCCTGCCACCGGACCCAGAGTCCAAACAGCTGGACGCTATGGGCAGGCGCACCTATGCATCCGCTACCTGCGCCATCAGATCCCTCAACTACTTGACCCACATGGTACAGTTTCAAAACGCCTTGTGGGAACAGGGACTGGATCTGGCGGACAAGATGCCGGAAGGTGAGCAGGAGGAGGAGTTACTGCAACTCCTTCGTACGGGTTCGGACGTGGGAACCCAGGTGCTGCGAGCCGCGTATGATTCCATGGACTCCTCGGCCAGAGCGGCAGCTTCAGGCGTATACCTCCGGAGACACTCATGGCTCCGTGTCTCCGGATTCACCCCGGACGTCCAGAAGAACATCCTGGACTCCTCGTTTCATGGAGAAGTTCTTTTTGGTGAGTCCTCAGAGAAGGTCCTCACCAAACTTCAAGAGACTGGGAAGGCTGTGCGGTCTGTCCAGACTATGTACAGGCCCAAGCTTAGTTCCTTTCGCAGGAACCAAAGCCGTTTTCGAGGCCGGATGCAGAGACAGCAGTCCCACGCTGGCCCACAACAGAGGGGCTCCTTCTCCCGCAGAGCCCAGGGGAAGTCGTCCGCGGGTCGAAGCCAGTGACCAGCTAAGCCGGCCCAGCCCGCTGGACCCTCGGCCGCCACAGCATGACTCCTTCCCGGCCCCCGGCCCTCAAGATCAACGGGACACCAAGGTTGGGGGCCGCCTTTGCGGACTACCTGCCAGGGTGGCAGTCCATAACCACCGACTGGTGGGTTCTTCAGTTGGTCGAAAGAGGCCACTTTATAGAATTCGTGGACAAGCCACCCATGAGGCCTCCTCTGCTCTCCCGTTACTCAGGTCAGCACAGATCACTCATCAGGCAAGAGATACTCCACCACTCCCTTTTGTAGGAGCGCGAGTATGTCCCAGAGAACCAGATAGGATCCGGATACTATTCCCACTTCTTTCTGGTTCCGAAGAAAACAGGGACCTCCGCCCAATCTTGGACCTCAGCGACCTCAACATGTCGGTTGCCTACAAACGTTTTCGCATGGTGACCCTCCAAGGACTCATTCCCATACTGAAAAAGGACGCCGCCTTAGCGTCTCTGGACA
Source organism: Neoceratodus forsteri (assembly GCA_016271365.2). Classification (NCBI taxonomy): domain Eukaryota; kingdom Metazoa; phylum Chordata; order Ceratodontiformes; family Ceratodontidae; genus Neoceratodus; species Neoceratodus forsteri. The sequence continues at coordinate 444,912,427 of CM028132.1, read as the reverse complement.
TGCAGGACACCTACCTGCACATCCCTGTAGCTGAAGCGCACAGGAGGTTCCTAAGCAGTTCCTCAGCCACCACATTCAGTTCGGGCCCCTCCGTTCGGACTGTCTTGACCCCAGGGTCTTTACCAAGTGTATGGCAGTGTGGCAGGCGTCTCTGAGGAGACAGGGCCACTACGTGTTCCCATACCTGGACATGGCTTCTCATGGCCGCCTCCAAGGGCTGTTGATAGCTATTCAGAGCACCCAGGACCTGTTCCAGTCTCTGGGCATTCTATCAACTACGAAGTCTCTCCTAGTACCGTCCCAAAGCTGCAGTTCATAGGCGCAGTTCTGGACACCGTCAAGAAAGCCTTTCTTCGGCGAAGAGCGAACACATCAGATCCCTCATCAGGATCTTTCGTGAAAAAGACCGTCCCGCCAGAATGGTCCCCGCTCTGCCGGACATATGGCTGCGGCCATTCAACCGTCCCTTGGCAGGGCTCCACATGCGGGTAACTCAGTGGATGCTCAAGGTGCATTGGGACCAAAGGCAAGACCACATGCAGCATCCGGTCAGAATCACGACGCCGTGATTCGAGACTAGTATGGTGGCTAGACCAGGGACACTTTCTGCGGGTGACCTGTTTACCGCGCTGTCCCTGAAGGCAATCCTCTCCACAGATGCCTCAGGGTGGGATGGGGAGCGCACCTGAACGGGATGAAGTCCCAGGGAACATGGACCTCTCAGGAAGCTCACCTCCACATCAACGTGCTGGAGGTGAGGGCGGTCCTTTACGCCCTGCAGGCCTTCCAGTCAGAAATACCATCGAGTACCCTTCTGCTTCAGACAGACAACACGGTGATGATGTACTACCTCAACAAACAGGCGACACTCTTACCCCTCTGCAGGAGGCTATGAGAGTGTGGGATTGGGTAATCCGACAGCAGCGAGCCTGATTGCAGTTCACGTTCCCGGAGTGGACAACACAATGCAGACGGCCTGAGTCATTCCCAGGCCAGAGTCCACAGTGGGAACTTCTTCAGGAGGTAGAAGAGGATCTGTTTTCTTGATGGGGCACTCCAGAGTTGGACTTATTCGCTTCCCCATCCAGCATAAAACTGCCCAATTTTTGCTCGCTAGATCCAGGGCCTGGTGTTTTCTGGCGAGGAGCGTTGTCCCTCTCCTGGGCGGACAGATTCCTCGCTTTCCCTCCTTCCCGTTGATCCAGAGTTCTTCTCAAACTGCGCGGGAGCATGCAGCAATGATCCTGGTAGCCCCATTCTGGCCCAGACAGATCTGGTTCCCCTTGCTAGCTAGCTGTCCGGAACCTCCAGTTCCGTTGCCTTTCAGCTCCCATCTCTTGTCTCAGGAGGAAGGTTCTCTAGTCCACCCGGACTTACGCTCACTGAACCTGCATGCTTGGCTCCTAGAGACATAGCCATTTTGCGACACGGGGTCTCGCAAGAGGTGGCGGAAGTCCTTTCCGCAGCCAGAAAGCCGTCCACGCATGCGATGTACGCCATGAAATGGCGCCGGTTTTGCCTGTGGTTGCAAGCATGCGGCCTTTCCCATCTAGGTTGCCCGGTGAAAGCGGTGTTAGAATACCTGCTCTCCCTTTTCCATTCGGGTCTCGCCTACTTCTCTATTAAGGTGCACCTCTGCGCTATTTCTGCTTACTACTTCCCGGTGGGACAGTGCACAGTGGCGCAACTTGACGCCTCTCGAGATTTTCTGAGAGGGGTGTTACACCTTAGGCCACTCATTAAGGACCCTGTTCCTCCATGGGATTTACTCTTTGTCCTGGAACAACTCACGCTTCCCCCTTTTGAACCTGCCACGGATTGCGAGCTGCGTTTCCTGTCATGGAAAACGTTATTTTTAGTTGCTGTTACGTCAGCAAGGAGAATTTCCGAGCTTCATGCTCTCGTGTAAGGAACCTTATTTGATTTTCCACCAGGACAGAGTGTCCCTGAGGACAATCCTAAGTTCAAACAACATGAAGTCTTGCTATATTATAGACATTAGCAGTTTGATCCAGCTCTAGAACTGCCCGGTGAAATGGTTAAAACCATTCCAAAAAGTAAATTTTGGCACGAGCAGCTTTATCTGTGTCATTTCAAACTTGAACTGTCAGATTCTTTACTCGCCTCAGTGAACAGTCGCTCGAGATTTCTCCTTCTGCTCAGTTCATTTCTCGGTTTAAAAGTGTTTTCTCGGTTGGATTTAACGAGAATAGTTTTATTTAACCCAAAACCGTTCGGTTCAAGCTCTATCTGTGGTAACCTAAGTAAATGAAGGTTTTGTCTGTGTGGAACTTGTAAGTTTCGGTTCGGTTTTGAACCGATCAGTGGATTTAAAACTCATTTAAAACTAAAAGTTACTATTTTAAGTCACGGTTCCCAGTTCTTATCGGTTCTAAAAAAGCAGTTTATTCTGTTTTTCCAATACCCGTGACACGGTTAGGAACCGATAAGGGTGTCTTGCCTGGCACTGCCGTTAAAGGGCAAGTTTTGGTTAGGCTGGCATTATGTCTGAGAAACCCAAAGAACAGACCCACTGGGTTTCAACACTGTGATGTTTGTGGGGAAGTCTTTGCCAAGGCTGACCCACACCACATGTTGTTGTCTGGGATTGACCACCTCCAGTCAGACTGCCAGGTATGTAAGAATTTCCTGCAGCCACCCTGGAAAAAAGATTGGGCAGGCTCGGGGGCGAGGCCAAAAGTCTGCTGACCGGATGGCCAGCCGGTTCGGTGCCAACCGAACCAGAGGAAGTGCCCTCTGACCAGGGCCAGACTTCCTCGGGCAAAGAAAAGCTGGTTCTGAGGAACCAATTCCAGTAAAGAAAACAAGAAAATCAGCAGGTCTGGGTCCAAAATTCCTTCTCCAACTGCTGCAGAGATAGCAAAAGCCATACAAATTGTCCAGTCACTGTCTCAGGTCCGTCCGAACCACCACTATCTGGTAAAGGTCGGTTTGTCTGGTCCCAGTGGTTCAGGATTAAGATATTGAAGAATTTTATGAACCAGAGGAGGAGGAGGATTATGAACAGTATGAATATGGCTGGGAAGGCCTGGGTGCCCATTGAACGGACATCTCCCCAGACAGACCTTTAGAATCTCCCCTATGCTGTCTGAGTCCCCATCTCATTTTATGTTTTATAAAAAGTTGCTGAAACCCTCCAGCTTCCTTTAGAAGAGGCTGTGGATGAGCAAGAGGAGCCTAATTTTGTAGAAATGGATATTCAGGTCTAGGAGATTGTCTATTCCTTTACATAAGTCTTTAGGAAACAAACAATTAAAATTTTAAAAGCTCCTAATTCTGTGCCTCCTGTAGATAAAAGATGGACAGAAGGTATACATTGTCAGGCCCTGATACAGAATTCCTTTCTCAGCAATGCAGTCATGTTGGGGTAGTTCAGGTTGCTGCCTGTGATAAAGCTAGTATTCCCTTGGCTTCACATCCTCCTGATAAGGATTCCAGGAAGATTGATTCCATGGCAAAAACAGTATATGGCAGCCTCTCTGGGACTCAGGCAAGCAAATTATATGGCTTATGTAGCTGGGTATCAGAAATCTAGATGGGATACTGTTATGCAATTGGCCAAGCAGGCCCATGGCCAGCTGGCTAGTGAACTAGAACAGGTGGCTGCTGATGGCATTGAAGCCTCTAAGGTTCAGTTTCATGCTGCTGTGGATGTTAATGATGTTTCCTCTAGGGTCATGGCCACATCTGTAGCTTTTCGTAGGTTGGCCTGGCTCAGGTGTACTAGTTTGTCCAGGATACCCAGACTAAGGCTATGGATTTTCCTGTGGTGGGAAATTCTCTGTTTGAGAGCAGACAGAGAATTACATGAAGAAGATGGATGAATGTAGGACTACTTACAAGAGTGCCCAGGCTAAGGCGGCAAGCCACTCCTCAAGGCATGCCCCAGGGGTAGTGGTAGGCCTTTTCACAGGCCTTTCTACAGACTCAGGCCTCCTCTGCCTATGCTCAGAGGGCTTCTTCAGAGGCAGGGCAGACGAGGGTGGGCAGACCTGCTCCCACCCCAGCCTAAAGCTCCTGCAGAAACAGGCACCCTGATGGGGTGCCCAGGGCATTCTCCTGTACCAGTGGGGGCAGGCTGGCTTACTTCAGTCAGAATTGGGCTTCTTTAACCTCAGACAAGTGGGTTCTGGAAGTAGTAAGCCAGGGTCTGGTTCTCAGCTTCAAAAACTTTCCCAAGTTGAGAAGCAGACTTTTCTACCTGCAAGTGCTTCAGAGACCTCGCTCTGAAACAGAGGTCTCATCCTGTTAGCTCTCAGAGCAATAGAAAGGGTTCCTCCTGCATCAGGGCAGGGGTCTGTATTCAGATACTTCCTTACTCCAAAAGACAGGAGAATGGCGGCCCATTTTATATCTCAGATATCTGAACAAGCATCTTTTGAAATCAAAGTTCAAAACGGTAACTCTGGCAATGATTTTACCTTCCCTAAGGCCAGGGACTGGCTAGCCTCCGTGGACCTCAAGGATGCCTATTTCCATGTCCTAATCAGAAGATCCCATCGAAGTACCTCAGATTAACTGCCTCAGGTCATTACCAGTTCAGAGCAATGCCCTTGACCTTACCTCTGCTCCAAGGTATTCACAAAGTGTCTAGCAGTGGCAGTGGCCCACTTAGGAGGCAGAGGATTGCTGTTTTCCTATCTAGGCGACTGGCTCATTGTAGGCCAGTCCCAGAACAGGTAAAATCTCACCTTCAGGTCACCCAGCAGCTTCTCACCTCCCTGGGTTTCTGCTAAACCTACAAAGTGGTTCTGGAACCAGTCCAGGTACTCACCTTTATAGGGGCAGAATTGGACACAAAGCTAGCCAGAGCCTTTCTTCCCCAGAAAAGGTAAGAATTTAGTGGCTCTGGCCTCTTCCTTCACTCTGCAGGTCTCTCGACCAGCAAGACACTCTGCAGCTCCTGGGGCACATGGCTGCATCCACAGCTGTTGTGCAGGAGCCAGATTTCAGATGAGACATTCAGTTTCACTTGAGAACCTTTTGGTCTCAGAGAGAGACCCCTTTCCAAGTTGGTCCCAGTGACTCGAACCTTGATCCTAGCTCTCCAGTGGTGGCAGGATCAGAGCAATTTAAGATTGGGGGTCCCCTTCATTTCCCCTTCTCACGACTTGACTCACTACAGATGCTTCCCTTCTGGGTTGGGGAGCCCACATGGGCGACCTTTCCACTCAGGGAGTTTGGTCCCCCCAGGAATCTCTGCTCCACATCAGTTTGCTGGAACTCAGAGCTGTCTTTTTAGCTCTTCAAGCTTTTTCTGCATCTCTCCACGACAAGGTGATACAAGTCAGAACAGACAACACCACAACAATGTGGTACATCAACAAACAGGGGGGCACTCGGTCTTCGGCCTTGCGCACCGAGGCAATGAAGTTGTGGTCTCTGGCCTATTCCCTGAACACTTCCCTCATAGCAGTTCATCTTCCAGGGAAGGACAATGTCCTAGCGGATGCCCTCAGCGGATTTCCCAAGGCCATCACGAATGGTCCCTGGATCCTCAAGTGCTGGGATAGTTTTGCCAGGTGGGGCATCCCTCAGATAGATCTTTTGCAGCCCCAGACAATCACAAACTTCCTCTGTTCTGTTGCAGGCCTCCAGTGCTGGGCTCAGTTCCCTGGATGCCCTTCTTCTGGATTGGGAGGAAGTTCTCTGTCTTTCCCCCTTTCCTCTCTATTCAAAGTACTAGTCAAAATCAGATCTCAGCCTTGCAGGTGATTCTGATTGCCCGGATTAGGCCAGGCAGCCCTGGTACCCCTCCTTCTGTCTCTGACAGTCCATCTTCCCTGTGCCTCCCAGGAATCACAATCTGTTGACTTGCCCAGGGAAGGGTTTGGTATCCGGACCTCAAATCCCTCAACCTCAAGGCCTGGCTCTTGAGGAGTTAGTTGCTGATTTACACCTCTCTCAGGGTGTTCTTGAGATCCTAAAGGCTTCCAGAAAGCCTTCCACTAAGAACTACTTATAGTTCTAAATGGAAAAGGTTTTCCATTTAGTGTGCTAGAAAAATATTTCCCCAGAATCTGCTAATTGCCCATTTTGTTAGATTACATGGTACATCTTAATTCCTTGGGTCTCAGACCAGCTACCCTGAGTGTTCATTTTGGCCTCTGTGTCTGCTTTTGTGTCACAGGAAAGTCATCCCCTCTTTCCTCTCATCCTGTGTTTTCCAAGTTTTTAAGGATTACTCCATACTAATCCTCCCTTTGGAACCGGCCCCTGCTTGGGACCTTAATGTTTGCATTGCCCAGTTAATGCAACCCCTTTGAACCTCTGTCTTCTGCAGAGCTTAAGTACCTAACTTGGAAAACTGTTTTTCTAGTGGCTATCACTTCTGGCCAGCATAAGTGAATTGCAAGCCTTGTCAGTGGAGACTGACTTATTTCTTTCCACAGGGATAAGGTAGTCCTTAGGACTAATAGGAAGATTTTGCCTAAGGTGGTTTCAGATTTCCATCTTAATCAATCTATCTCCCTTCAGTATTTTTCACTGATCCTCCTCTTCGGGTGAGAGGGTTGCACAACCTGGATGTTAGAGAGCTCTTAGTTATTATATAGAGCGTGCAAAAGTCACAAGTTAGTATCCTCAACTTTTCCTTACCTATGGTGAAGTTGGGAAAGGCAAACCTGCCACTAAGATCAATAGCCAGGTGGATTGTCTCTTGTATCCAATTTTGTTATCAGAAAGTGGGCAGAGCCTCCAGGTTTGAGGCTCATTCTACGGGGTACAGCTGCGTCTCTATCTGCTGCCAGAGATATCCCTTTATTAGAGATTTGCCAGGCTGCTACTTGGAAAGCAGGTACACACTTTTACCAAGCATTACTCCCTGGATGTCCAGGCCAGGAGAGATGCTCGGTTTGGCACAACTGTTCTTCAGAGCCTATTCCTAAGTAGGTTCTGCCCTCCTCCATGGAGGTACTGCTGTGTATTCTGCTAATGTCTATAATATAGCAAGACTTCATGTTGTTTGAAGAAAAAATTACTCACCTTAGTAATGTTGTTTCTTCTAATGGAGTCTTGCTATATTATAGACCCCAACCTGCCCCTCTCAGAACCTCTACTTGGTGGGGTGCGGGCAACGTAGTATGGGCACTACTTTTGTCCTGTTAGCATTTGTCCCCTTTGGGACTTTGGGGTGTATGTATGTCAGCGTGTGTGTGTGTGTTTTATTATACTTGTGTTCCATTTTCATATTATTAGAATGGTGTTAGTATTTCTGGTCCCCTGACTTGAGTCTTGGGTGTTGGGACCATCAGTGGTTGTTATTATTTAGGTAGTCATTTGGTTAGTGTAGGTTACAGCTTCCACACAGACCTTAATGAGTTTGGCTCGTAAAGATCTGACAGTTCGTTTGAAATGACACAGATAGAGCTGCTCTCGTGCCAAAATTCTATTTTGGAATGGTTTTAACCATTTCACTCCGGGGCAGTTCTAGAGGTGGATCAAACTGCTAATGTCTATAATATAGCAAGACTCCATTAGAAGAAACAACATTACTAAGGCGAGTAATTTTTTCTTCTTGCCTATGATGGTCTCTGCACTCACTCTCAATCAGGACATTGACCTGCCTGTATATTTCCCTAAATATGCTAATAGAGAAGCGCTGCTTCACACCCTGGATGTTCACCGCTGTCTTAGGTATTACCTGAACAGGACTAAAAACCTATGAAGTCAGAGCAAGTCTTCGTTTCCTTCGCTGACAGGATGATGGGCCAACCAGTATCGAAGCAGTCCCTTTCTCGCTGGCTTGTCCAGTGTATATCATACTGCTATGATACAAGCAGAAACCCCTCCGGGTACAGTCCGGGGCCATTCCACTAGGGGATGACTACCTCCTTTGCAACGCCGTAGCGTCTCCTCCTCTGCCGTCTGTGCTGCAGCCACTTGGAGCTCTGTGCATACTTTTATCAGGCATTATAGCCTGGACATTGCTTCACGGCGAAGAGCGGTTTCGGCCTGGCCGTGCTACAGGGTCTCCTATCCTAGAGTCAGGACTTGGTATGGACTTTCCTAGTTTCCTCCTCCCAGAATGCTTACAAGCGTTATTGCTTGGAAATCCGTCCTAATGGTGTTACCTGCTGCAAGAGCTGTGTGTCGAAGTAAGATAGTACAGTTACGTAAGAACTTACCGTAACAGTAGATCTTCGAGAACAGCTCTTGCAGCAAACTTCCTTCCCGCCCACCTTCCCCCTTGGAGGAGGCATGGCTTTCCGAGCCTTGGCTGGGTTTCACGCCTTTACCTTCTGATGGTGGATCCTCGGTCTCCACTTCTGAATCGTCCTGCGGCCGGAAGTCTCCGGGAGAACTGGGGAATCTGGCGGGACCGCCCCCTTATGTACTACACCTGACGTCGGAGGCGGTCCCCGCTGAAGATAGCTAGAAGAATTCCGTGGGGTCCTGATGCCTGCCGGCTTCAGTGCTAATGGTGTTGCCTGCTGCAAGAGCTGTTCTCGAAGATCTACTGATCTTACTTCAAGACACAGCTCTTGCAGCAGGTCAATAGGACAACCGAGGCATCAAGACATGGCGTCCCTAGTATCTTCAGCGGGGACCGCACCAACGTCGATCCCGCCTCGGCGTCGGACGTAGTATAAGGCGGTCCTGAATTCTGATTCTTCCGCCGTCGACTTGCATATCTACGACCCTTCGGTTCAGTCTCTAGCGTGCGACGCGTGGTAAAGTTTTTTCCTACGGGAAATTTGTTCTCTACAATCAAGTTCTTCGCTGATGTCCTCTCCAACCTCCGGTCACTCCTCGAAGTGTGCTTGTGGGAAGCAGATCCCTTTAAGGATCCGCACTCGGCCTGTGTCCGGTGCCTAGACCCAGACCACGACACCCGGTCCTGCTCCTTTTACCAGGGTTTTAATAGCAGAACCCGGATCCGTCACCAGAAGGCCCTTCAGGCATTCCTGCTAGAAGAGAAACTCAAGACCATGGCTTCCAAGGGGGATTCTTTGCAGAAGGCCCACAAGCACGCTGAGAAGCATACGGAGAAGGCCCCTTCCAGGTCCCCGTCTAGGGCCTCCGACTTGAACAGCTCTGGTTCCAGGTCCGACCGCTCTCCTTCCCGGGCCAGCTCTCAGCCTCCCTCCGCTGTGGTGAGAAAGTCCTCATCCTCTTCCCAGGCCAAGACTCCCAGGCCTTCCTCGTCCTCCAAGGCCCTGGCCAAGTCGGGGGACCGCCACCATCACCATAAGTCGGGTTCCCGCCTTTCTGAACCAGACGTCAGGTCTGCTTCCTTGCCTCCTTGCAAGACCAAGGAGCTCACCTCTCTGAAGAGGCCGCAGGACCCGACGCTGGTGCGTCCGTCGACCTCTCGCCACAGGTCCCCGGAGCCGCCATCGGCCAGAAGACCGTCGCCGGCCAGGCCAACGCACCACCGGACACTGGTAGGGGGACCGGCGCCCGCTCCTATTGAGAAGAGGACCCCGACGCCTCCGACCGACGTCGGTCAGGAGACCATCACTGAGGAGGAGTTGACTCAGCCCGAGTACCAGACGGGCGACCCTGGTCCTGTCGAGACGCCCAGGGAACCCTCGCCACAACCCGAGCCCCCTGTGGAGCCGGCGGGACCTGATGACCGTCCACCGGCGCCTGGACCGTCGTCTGGCCTTTCGTTTTCGGAAGTAAAGGAGCTGTTTTCTTATTGGTGGGACACCATCAAGAATGACATGGTCCCTACTCCACCTCCGCTTCCTCCTCCTCCTCCTACACCGGTTGCTCCTCCGGTTCCTGCGCGCCCCCCCCCTCTCCATCGGGGTCGGCAGGCCGGTTACCTCCTCCCCGGGAGTACAGGACACATCCAAGGGGGAGACCAGACAAACGGAGATCTCCGTCCAAATCCTCTTCCAGGTCACCCAGCCCTAAGAGACCCAGAAGGCGCGAGCGATGCGCCCTCGACGGAGGACACGGGATCAGAGTTCTCAACATCCAGATCCCCATCTCCTCTCTCCATCCCTTCTCCGGACCCACGTGAGATGCCAAAGTCTCCTCCGGATGACCCTTCGTTCTTGGATATTATGAGACACATCCAAGAGAACATGGGATGGGATGCGGAAGAGCTAGACCCTGAAAGGCTACGCCTTGTGAAGTATCTTCGGCAGAAGGACTCCAAGCCTGTGGTGGTGCCACCCTTGGTAGACACTTTCGTGGACATCACCAAGGCAGCGTGGAAGCGTCCACATTCGCTCCCGGCGATGCCGAAGAAAGCTGATCGCTTGTACAAGGCTCCCAGGCCGACTTTCTGGTCATAACAGCCTCTCACGACCGGTCCCAGAGACCGCAACATTTGAGCACCCTGCCACCGGACCCAGAGTCCAAGCAGCTGGACGCCATGGGCAGGCACACGTATGCTTCCGCTACCTGCGCCATCAGATCCCTGAATTATTTGACCCACATGGTGCAGTTCCAAAACGCCCTCTGGGAGCAGGGTTTGGATGCGGCTGTGAAAGTGCCGGAAGGTGAGGAGGAGATGCTACAGCTCCCTCGTACGGGTTCGGACGTGGGAACCCAAGTGCTGCGAGCCGCGTACGTCTCCGCGGACTCCTCGGCCCGAGGAGCAGCTTCAGGCGTATGCCTCTGAAGACGCTCTTGGCTCCGTGTCTCCGGTTTTAACCCGGACGTCCAGAAGAATATCATGGACGCCCCATTCGACGGAGAAATTTTGTTTGGTAAACCCTCAGAGAAGATTATTACTAAACTCCAAGAGGCCAGGAAGGCGGTGAGGTCGGTTCAAGCCATGTACCGACCCAAGCTTTGTTCCTTTCGTAGGAACCAAAGCCGATTTCGTGGATGGACGCAGAGACAGCAGCCCCGCCCCACAACAAAGGGGCTCCGGCTTCCACAGAGCCCAGGAAACAACCCGCAGGCCGGCCAGCGATCTCCTAAGCCGCCCAGCCAGCAGGACCTCAGCCGCCACAGCCTGACTCCTTTCCGCCCCTCCCTCTCAGGATCAACGGAAATCATGGTGAGAGTCGATTGCAAACTTCCTGCGGGATGGCAGGCTATAACCACCGACTGGTGGGTTCTTCAGTTGGTTGGAAGAGGCCACTTTATAGAATTGCAGAAAAGCCACCCTCGAGGCCTCCTTTGCTCTCCCGGTACCTGGGTCAGCACAAGTCACTGATCTGGCAAGATGTATCTCGCTCTTGCAAAGGGCGATAAATCGTCCCGGAGAACCAGAGGACAAGGATACTATTCCCACTTCTTCTGGTTCCAAAGAAAACAGGGGACCTCCGTCCGTTTTGGACCTCAGCAACCTCAACTTGTCGGTCGCCTACAAGAGATTCCGCATGGTGACTCTTCCGGGTCTCATTCCCATGCTGAAGCAGGATGCCTTCTTAGCGTCCCTAGACATGCAGGACGCATACCTGCATATCCCTATAGCCCAAGCGCACAAGAGGTTCCTGCGCTTCGAGTTTCTCGACCACCACCTTCAATTCCGAGCCCTTCCATTTGGGCTGTCATCAGCACCCAGGGTCTTTACCAGATGCATAGCAGTCGTGGCAGCGTCTCTAAGGAGACAGGGCCATTATGTGTTTCTGTACCTGGACGATTGGCTTCTCATGGCTGCCTCCAGAGAGGCATTGTTACGGGCGATCCAGAGTACCCAGGACCTGTTCCGATCTCTGGGCATGCTAATCAACCACGAGAAGTCTCTCCTGGTACCGTCACAGAAGCTGCAATTTATAGGCGCAGTACTGGGCACCGTTCAGGGAAGAGCATTTCTTCCAGACGACAGAGCGGAGCGCATCAGATCCTTCATCAGGGAGCTTTTGTCGAACAAGACCGTCCCAGCCAGGTCGGTCCTTTGCTTGCTCGGACACATGGCTGCGGCCATTCCTACCATCCCCTTCGCAAGGCTCCACATGCGGGTAACTCAGTGGATGCTCAAGGTGCAATGGGATCAAAGGCAAGACCACATGCAACATCCGGTCAGAATCACGAACACCGTGATTCAAGACTGGCAGTGGTAGCTAGACCAAGGACACTCTCCACTGGCGTCTCATTTATAGCGCCGTCCCGGAGGTAATCCTCACCACAGACTCCTCAGGTCTAGGGTGGGGAGCACACCTGGACAGGGTGAAGTCCCAGGAGTACGTGAGACCCTCTGGAGACCCACCTCCATATCAACATCCTAGAGATGAGGGCGGTCCTCTATGCCCTGCAGGCATTTCAGTCAGAAATCCATGAAGTACTCTCCTGCTTCAGACAGACAACATGGCGGTGATGTACTACTCAACAAACAGGCGCCCTCTTACCCCTTTGCAGGGAGGCCTTGAGGTGTGGGATTGGGTAATCCGACATGGTGCAAATCTGATCACAGTACATGTTCCCGGGTGGACAGCACAATTGCAGAGCGGCCTGAGTTGCTCCCAGGCCAGAGTCCACAGTGGGAACTTCTTCAAGAGGTAGCAGAGGATCTGTTTCTTCGATGGGAACTCCAGAGTTGTACTGTTCGCTTCCCCATCCGACGCAAACTGCCCAATTTTTGCTCGCTAGATCCAGGGCCTGTGTTTTCTGGCGGGCAACGTTGTCCCTCTCCTGGGCGGACAGATTCCTCTACGCTTTCCCTCCTTCCCGTTGATCCAGAGAGGAGTTCTCAAACGCAGAGGAGCAAGCAACCATGATCCTAGTGGCTCCCTTCTAGCCCAGACACATCTGGTTCCTTTACTGATTCAACTATCCGGGAACCTCCGTTCCCGTTGCCGCTCAACTCCCATCTCTTGTCTCAGGAGGAAGGTTCACTGGTCCACCCGGACTACGATCATTGAATCTGCATACATGGCTCCTAGAGACAAGCCATCTGGCGTCACGGGGTCTCAAGAGGTTGCGGAAGTTCTTCTACAGCCAGAAAGCTGGCAACGATGCGACGATGCCATGAAATGGCGCTGCTTTTGTTTATGGTCACAAGCACGCGACCTTTCCCTTTAGGTTGCCCGGTGAGGCGGTGTTCAACTACCTGCTCTCCCTTTTCCATTCGGGCCTCACTACTCCTCTATCAGGTGCACCTCTGTGCCATTTCAGCCACACCTTCCGTGAGGCAGCGCACAGTGGCACAATTAGATGCCTCTCGGAATTTTTGAGAGGGTGTTACATTTAGGCCACCCATTAAGGACCCAGTGCCTCCAGGGGAGTTGCTCTTTGTCCTGGAAGAACTCACGCTTCCCCCCCCTTCGAACCTGCCGCGGATTGCGAGCTGCGTTTTCTGTCGTGGAAAAGGCTGTTTTTGGTTGCTGTTACATCAGTGAGAAGAGTTTCTGAGCTAGCTCTCATGTGCAAAGAGCCTTATTTAATTTTCCACCGGGACAGAGTATCCCTGAGGACGAATCCTAAATTTTTGCCTAAGGTGGTTTCTACACTCACTCTCAATCAGGATATTGACCTGCCGGTCTACTTCCCAAATTACTCTAATAGAGGAGAGGCATTGCTCACACCCTGGATGTTCACACACGGCTAGGTATTACCTCAACAGAACTAAACAACTCGTAGTTCGAGCAACTTTTCGCTTCCTTTTCTGAAAAGATGATGAGCCAACCAGTATCCAAACAGTCCCTGTCTCGCTGGCTTGTCCAGTGCATCTCATACTGTTATGATATCAAACAAAAGCCCCTCCCGGGATCAGTCCGGGGTCATTCCACTAGGGGTGTGGCCACCTCCTTTGCAGCACTTCGAAACGTCTCTACCTCTGCCATATGTGCTGCAGCCACTTGGAGCTCTCTACATACATTTATCAGGCATTATAGCCTGGACATCGCTTCACGGCGAAGAGCCGGCTTCGGCCTGGCAGTGCTACAGGGTCTCCTGTCCTAGATTCCGGACCTGGAATGTAATTTCTAGTTTCCTCCTCCCAGAATGTTTGCAGCGTTACTGCTTGGGAATCAGTCCTAATGGTGTGACCTGCTGCAAGATCTGTGTCTCGAAGTAAGATAGTACAGTTACGTAAGAACTTACCATAACAGTAGATCTTCGAGAACAGCTCTTGCAGCAGGTACCTTCCCCCTTGGAGGAGGCATGGCTTAAGCCCTTACTAACAGAAAATTTTTCCTTTTGTCTTCTGACGGTGGATCCTCGGTCTCCCATTTCTATGTCAGCCTACGGCCGGAAGTCTCCGGCGGGAGAACTGGGGAATCTGGCAGGACCGCCCCCTTATATACTACGTCGGAGGCGGGACCGACGTCGGGGGCGGTCACTGCTGAAGATAGCTAGCTAGAATTTTTCAGTGGGGTACTGATGCCTGCCGGCTTCAGTCCTAATGGTGTGACCTGCTGCAAGAGCTGTTCTCGAAGATCTACTGTTACGGTAAGTTCTTACGTAACTGTACTTTACTAAGGTGAGTAAGTTTTTCTTTGGTCTTCCACAGCGACCAAGTTGTCCTTTGCCCCAACCCAAAGTTCCTCCCGAAGGTTGTGTCTGAGTCTCACCATAACTAGGTGATCAATCGATCTGGTGTATTTTACCAACCACAACTTGGAGGCCCAGCACAGGCTCTATACTTTGGATCTGCAAGCGTTGCCTATTGTAAGGAGCGCATGGCTGGAGTTCTGGGAGAGGTTCATCAGCTCATTGTCGCCTGCCTTGAAGCCGCACCTGGCAGACAGGCAGCTAAGCAGACGATTGGCAGGTGGATTGTATCCTGCATCAACCTCTGCTATAGGTTGGCGGATAGGGAGCCTTTCTTAGGGCTAAGGGCTCATTCCACTCATCATACCGCTGCCTTGTTGTCAGCTTCCAGAGATGTCCCTCCCTATCCAGGAAATCTGCAAGGCTGCTACCTGGACGTCAGCCCACACCTTCATTTCCCACATGCACATTGACCTTAAGTCACGCTGGGATGTTGGTTCTGCGGCATCAGTTCTCCAGTCTCTGTACCCTAAGTAGGGGGTGTCGCCTTGCCTGCCTCCCTGGAGAACTGCTAGGAGTCTGCCAGAAGTGTGGAGTTGTATATCACATCCATGTCCCTAGAAAAACAAGTTATTCAATTGTAACAGTAAATCTAGGAGTGGCATTTGATGTACATCACACTTACCCACCTGATCTCCACTGGCCACTTGGTACCCTCCTCCATGCCTAACATGGAGTGCGCCTCTAGATGCCACCCAACCCCAGTGGACCTCCACCATATATGCAGCATCCTCCAATGAATCAAGGACCACATCCACATGGACCTCCTATGGGTAAGTACAGTACTACTGTTTGAATGCAAAGTAAAGAAAGTATCATTTTGGTTTAAAACAAACTATTAATAAAAGATGCCTAGACAGTGATTTTCCAAGAATCAATCTTCACCTATTATTGCCTTGCATGGGTCTGTGCCAGAGGCACTAGGACCCCATCGGAGCCAAAAACTGTACTAGCTTGCAGCTAGGGGTCTGATGTCAGTGACGGTGTTACCCTCGAGGTTCACATATGACGTGGCACTCATGGATTGGCCAGTAATCGACGCCGGCCCCCTGCACACCTCAGTTTTTGGTTTTTCTTGCTGTACAGGCAACACTGTCTTGCTTCCAGCATGTAAAATATGACGTCACTGGGCGGTGCCGAATGAGTTACCTCCCGAGTGGGAGGAGCCAGCTTGAAGACATTTCAGCAGGAATTGAAGGAAGAGGAACACTACCAGAAGTGTGAATGTACATTCTATGCTACTCCTAGAACTACTGTTGCAGGTGAGTAACCTGTTTGTTTGGTTTACAAAGCTTTAACATGTATACTGCGGGCTATTGAAGGCTATTGAATCTCTCAACTCTCAGCCCTCCTCTGCTGTCAGCTGCAGGGGCTTCTGGGATGTCTAGTTGCATGAAATGGCATCTTAGAAGTCAGCAAAATTAGTCTAATATATTGTACTGTGCTGCATTAAGCGGTAAGTTTAAAAAATTTTTGTACACAGTGCAAATTGGGATCAACCTCACACTTAATGCTGACAGTTCCCTTTAAGTGACTTTCTCAGTATTCCACAGTATACAAGTATGGTAGTTGTAGGAATCAAACCCAGGTCTGCTGGATGTACCAAGAAATTCACAGCATTATTGATCCTAACCTCTAGCTTATACTGTCAGCCATGTATTTACTTGTACTGACGTTTAATCAAACCGGGTAAAATTTATTTGTGGGTGAGAGATTCTCAGATCAGGGAATTTAAAAAGCCAAAAATTGCATGCTTTGTTCTAACCCATCTGTTTTGTTCCCTCAGAACCGTCCCCCGTGGATGAACTCTGGTTCCTCAGATAACAGACCCTACTCTGGAATGCATGGAGGTCCAAGTGGGCCTGGGGGTCCGGGAGGACCACTTGGTTACCCTCCTCCCATGCCTAACATGGGTGGCCCTTCAATGCCACCCAACCCCACTGGACCTCCACCATGGATGCAGCATCCTCCAATGAATCAAGGACCACATCCACATGGACCACCTATGGGTAAGTACAGTACTGGTTGAATGCAAAATAAAGTATCATTCTGGTTGAAAACCAACTATTAATCAAAGATGCCTAGACAAAAGTGATCTTCCAAGAATCAGTCTTCACCTATTATTGCCTTGCATGGGGTCTGTGCCAGAGGGACTAGGACCCCATCGGAGCCAAAAACTGTACTAGCTTACAACTAGGGGTCTGACGTCTGTGTGGTGTTGCATTCTAGGCTCTATATATGACATGGCGCTCATTGAGTGGCCAGTAATGAACGTCAGCCCCTGCACACCTCAGTCTTTTTTTTTTTTCTTGCTATCGAGACAACACTGTGGGAGCTACAGCTTCTAGTTAGTAACTGCACCACACCTCTCGCCACCAAATTTTCCTGTCATCCCTATTTTGGCAGTTTATCAGTGCTGCTTTATTCCTTTCTTCTCAAGGTGCCGGGCCCCTTTGTTTTTGCATGTTTTATTTTCCACTTGAGTGATGTCCAACTCCCAGGAGCAAAAGAAAAATAAGAACTGGGACAATCCTCCCCCATGCATCTTTGCCCCTGGGGGAGAATTATGCCCATCCAGAATTGACATGACTGCTGCTAGATCTACCCTGGAGCTGGTCATGACATGGGCCACTGCGATGCCGGCTTCCCAGTGGACTTGTGCGCTTAAGAGAGCCACATGAAGTGGGGTTGTCAGCCCTTCACTTTTTGGAGGTGACCGCGCACTCAGGACTCAAAGGTAAGGTCCCTTGGCTCTTTCCCATATCCCTTCCCAGTACTGCACACTAGTCCTCGCCCCGGATGCCCCTGGTGGTGAGGTTGAAGCTATATGCTGGGCCTACACTGAATGGCACCTTGGTGTTGCGCCTGATGCGCCTTGGCTCCAAGCATTAAGGCTGGTGCCAGTGGGCAAGGTGATGCCAGACCCAAGACCAGGCCCTCCTTGACCGTGCTTGTGGTGCCGGGAGAGGGAAGACCTCCAGAGCCGGGCCTTCTAGGCATCCTGTGGGGGTGTTCTGGATCTCTTCCCCAGAGTGATCGGATGACCCGTGGGGCTGGTGACCAGGAGGGGCCTCATCTGTTAAAGGACTCCAGTGATAAGGATTCTTCCTGTGCCTTGTTCTAGGCCTTTATTGGGGTTGGTGTCTTCTCCTGGAGTTTGTTCTGATTAGTGTTTCTTGTGGCACCACTGCCCTATCATCTGCTGGTGCTGCTTGTGGTGCCGGTCAGGGGGTGGATGCCATCTATGGTGCCAGGAAAGGTTCCAGTGGTGGTTTTCCCCTTCTTTGGAGACTGATGTTAGACCTGTTCAAAGGCCAAACCCAAGGCAGGGCGCTGTCTAATGAAGTTGGAGCTTGGCAGTCCAGGTCTGCAGCTCAGTCCTTGCTCAGGGTAGGTGGCAGTTCGGGCAGGAGTTGCAGTTCTGATTTGGGGCTTCTGGCCTTATCAGAAATGTCTGACACTGCTGGATATCGGGTCTGTCCCTGTGCACCCCACCCACCCACCCACCCCAACTTGACTGCTGCTCGCCTGTTGAGCACTCGTTGAATGAGCTTGCCAGGCCCTGCCCTGGTGTGGTCACCTGAGCACTTTTAGCCCTGGCAGTGTACCTTGCCTGATAATTCACTACCCTTCACGTCCTCCTCTCCACATTCTGAGTCCTTGGGGTCCCTTGTCTTTGGAACATTCAGGCCGTTGGCAACTGTCTTTCCCCAGTACCTCAGGGCAGTAGACCAGGCCATTTTTCAGCCCGAGACCGCTGCCCTCTGACAGCAGCTCTTCCACGTCTTCAGCTTCCTATTCTGAGGAAAGAGGACACCTCCCTGGACCTCCAGCACTGAGTACACTTGGTACCAGCAGTTTGCTCACTGAGGTGGAGAGAAAGCTGGGAATTCACCATTTTGCGAGCTGCAGTCCTGCAAACCTGGTGCTGTCATTCCTTGGGGATTACAGCTGCGACTGTCTAGTAATTCTTCCGTGGCCTTATCCATTTACAGAGGCATCCAGGGATGTTTGGCTCTGTTCCTCTGCCCCCTGTCATGCTCCAAGGGATACGCAGCACAGGTATTCAACCCCCAGGAAATCTTGCTGTATTCTGACAAATGCAGTATGGTCTCACCGTAGGACTGCTCCAGAGCCGAAATGGTTAATAGAACCTATGGTAATAGTGGAATGTTAGGTTTGAACTTGGTTTTCAAACCACTGTCCCCGGTTGCACTTCCTCCAACCATCACATTTTTTACTCCTCTTGCCTCAGTAAGATGATTCCGGAGGGCTCACCTTCGCTTACTTAAATAAGTTTATTTTTCTAGTTTTTGTCAAAGTCCGCTTGGTTATTTTGATTTTTAAAGCACTGTCCTCGGTTCACACATAGACGTAGTCTAGATTAGTGTTCATCGGGTAAGTTTTTTGGTTCCGTATAATTTTTCTCAACCAAGAGGGAACCTGTAGTTTCCTTTATTTTCTGAGGTGAATCTCAGTAATTTTATTCTATTACGACTGTTAAGGTAAGTCTGTTATTTAGAAAAATGTTACCAGGGTAACTCTTGGTTGTTCGTTTTTTATCGACCAAAAAAGGGTTTTTAGGATTAATGTCACAGGCCAAGAAAAGAACAAGACCCACAGGTTTTGAACATTGTACTGAGTGTGGGCAACCATTCGCTAAAGCAGATCCTCGTCTGACTTTTGTGTTTTGCTTGAGGTTTGACCACCTCAAAAGAACTGATGCTTGCAGAAGCGTCCCTCAGTTGACGCTGAGAGTGCGACTTAAAACGACTGCAGGAGAAGATGTCTGGGAAAGCGCCGACCTAGCCACAGACAAACTGGCCACCAGCCATAAAGAACCAGATGAACAGCCCTCTGACAAGGGTGGCGGTTCTTGAGAGTAAAAACTGCCGGGGATACTGCCGCTGAACCGGGAACTGCTGGGAAAAGGAAGAAAAAGGAGAAACATACAACACATGAGCCACATCCAAAAAGGCAATCGCTGAGGAGATAATGAATGCTATAAGGATTAACCAGTTGCTCCTACAGAGTACGCTAGTTCCGGTTGAGAAGCGGTTGCAGACACAAATCTCCGGTTCTTCCCCGGTTCATTGGAACAAGGGGTAGAACCTTTTGGAGAAGTTGAAGATTATGGAGAGCCATTTGAACAGGATATCTCTCCTGGTCCCCACCATCCTATTTTCCCTGACAAGGGAACTGAGGACTATACGTCCCACTTTGCTTTTATAAAGCAAGTGGCCCAAACCCTGGACCCCCCCCAACTCAGGAGTCCACTGATGCGGAAGAACAGGATTATATGGAGATGATGGATGTTCCAGTCTTGAGAAGGCTGATCTTACTTCGAGAAACCGCTCTTGCAGCAGGTTAATCCATTAGGACTGAAGCCGGCAGGCACCAGGACCCCAGAAATTTTCTAGCTAGCAGTATCCAGCGGGGACCGCCCCTGACATCAGGCATCATATAAACGGGGGTGGTCCCCCAGAATCCCCAGTTATTTTCCCACCGTCTACTCACCAGCATCAGTCTAATGGTCCCACTCTAGCGTTCGACAACTAGAACTTTCAAAGTTTTACCTACTAAATGTCGGCATCTCCAACTCCTTCCTCAGAAGGACATCACTCCAGGTGTGCCTGTGGCAAACAGATCCATATCAAGGATTTCCATTCATCCTGTCTGCGGTGCTTAGGCCCAGAACATGACACCAAGGCCTGCTCCTTTTGCCAGGGGTTCAACAGTCGCACCCGGATCCACCACCAGTAGTCACTTCAGGGGTTCCTCTTGGAAGAAATGTTAAAAAGCATGCATAATGACCCTGCCTCCAGAGGTGAGTCTACCTCTAACTCCCGTAAGCACCGGGACGAGCATCAGGAGAAGGCCAGGTCCAGATCCCCTAACCAGGCCTCGGACTCGCGCACCAGCTCTGGCTCCACGAGCTCAGACCGCTGTCCCTCGAGGGCCTACTCTCAGCCCCCTCCAGTAAAGGTCAAGTCTTCAGGCAGCACTTCGGCTTCTCTGCACCCCATCAAGACTTCCAGGCCTTCGGCTTCCTCAACACCCTCCTGGGCCTCCTTGAAGTTTTCAGACCATCACCAGTCCAAGTCCCCTTCAAAACAAGCTTCCTCAGAGAGATGCTGGGACTCCGACGCCATATCGGCCTCCCAGGGGTCTGGATCCCCCTCCCAGGAAGACTAAGGACCTGACGTTCCTAAAATGGACGTCTGACTCTAAGCGACTTCCGACCTTTAATCAGTAAAATGCCCGTCGGACCAGACATCAGTTATGCACCCGATGTGAGTGAGACGTTCGGGCGAACTGCTTCTCCGTCACGGTGGACATTGGTCGCGGGACGCTTACAGAAGGGGACCACAGTGTTGCGTGATGACCAGGCAGGCGACAGTGGGGCGTCTGGCTCCCACAGGAGCCGCCGTAGAGCGGCGGCCGTCTGACCCGACACCCGCGACAGACGGCGGGGCCAGGTCAATTATGCGGTATGAATATTCAAGAGGTCATAGATCTCTTTACCTTTGGTGGGACAAAGTAAAGAAGGATGTGATGCAGTCAAACCTCCTCTCCCCTCCTTCACTGCAGGGCCAGCAGGAAGACCACCGACCCTCAAAGAGCCTACTCCACCTCCTAGGAAGATCCAGAGAGCGGAGAAGGCCCTTCAAGATCTCCCTCAGGGTCTCCTATCCTTAGCAACCCAGGCGTTGATGGTCCACTCCATGGGAGGATGATTCTAAACCTGACACCTGGATATCTCCAGGTCTCCTTCTCCAATCAGCATCCCATCACCTGACCCAGAGACTTGCCCAGGTCACCTCTGGATGATCCTCTTTTCTGAAATCATGAGGACATCCAGGAGAACATGGGATGGATTCGGAAGATCTCTACCCGAAGGCAGGCGCCTGGCTTCGGTTACCTTGCAGAAGGACCCTAAGCCTTTGGTGGTGCCACCTTGGTGGACACCTTCGCGGATGTCACCAAGGCTGCGTGGAAGTATCCCGCCACCATGGTGCTGAAAAGCTGACCGCTTGTACAGGGCCCTGACAGAGGACCAGTGCCCGAACGCAACCCCGGCTGATTCCTGGTCACTACGGCCTCCCATGATAGGTCTCAATGACCACAGCATCTGAGTACACAGCCACTGGACCAGGAATCCAAGCAGTTGGATGCTCGGGGGAGGCGCATGTATGCGGCCGCTATATGCTCCATCAGGTCCCTGAACTATCTCTCATATGGTTCAGTTTCAGAATGCCCTGTGGGAACAAGGTCAGGACATGGTTGACAAACTACCAGATGCTGAGTAGGAGGAGGAGCTCTTGAACCTCCTCCGCACAGGGTCAGACGTGGGGACCCAAGTGTTAAGAGCCGCAAATGATTCTGCTGACTCGTCTGCCAGGGGCGCAGCTTCAGGCGTCTGTCTCCCGAGACACTCCTGGTTCCGTGTCTTCGGTTTTACCCCGGACGTACAGAAGAGTATCCTGGACATCCCTTATAATGGAGAGGTCCTGTTAGGTGAACCCTCTGAAAAGGTCATCACCAAACTTCAGGACGCCAGGAATTCCATAGGGATTGTACAGGCCGTGTACAGATCCTGAATCTGGTTCCTCGTAGGAACCAGAACCGATTCTTGACCAGCAACAACGACAGCAGCCATGTTCCGGCCAGCAGCAAAGGGGCACCTTCCACCATAAAGACCAACCTAAGTCTTCCCCAGGCCGAGGTCAGCGGTATACCAAACCGGCCCAGTCTGCGGGGGGGCAATGCCGCCACAGCATGACTCCTTCCCAGCCCCCCCTCCTCTGGATCAACGAGCAGAAAAGGTCAGGGGTCGCATTGCTCGCCACTTTTCAGTGTGGCCGTTGATTACTGCTGACCGGTGGGTCCTTCAGCTGGTCTAGAGGTCACTTTATAGAATTTCTCGACCACCCACCGTCAAGACCTCCCCTTATTTCCCGTTATTCGGGTTAGCACGCACTGCTCATACAGCAGGAGGTGATTGCGCTTCTGGGAATGAAAGCTATAGAGCATGTACCGAGGAACCAGAGAGGTACAGGTTACTATTCCCACTTCTTTCTGGTTCCCAAAAAGACAGGGCACCTCCGTCCAATACTGGATCTCAGCGATCTCAATGCTTCGGTCCTCTACAGATGCTTCCGCATGGTGACCATTCCCGGTTTGATACCCATGGTTAGGGCAGTAATTATTCCACGGCAAATTTTGCCATTTTTCACGGTACAGAAATGAGCAAAAACAGGTGATTTCACGGAAATGAACATGAACACTGCATAAGAGTAAGATTATGCTTCAAAAAGAAGTTTTAATATATAAATAATATCTGACAAACATTATTCAGTTAAACATAAATGCTGTGCAGTTTATTTAAACTGATTTTGTTGCAACATTGAGTATACTTATAAATTCTCTGGCTTGATGTAGCGTCGATTGTTGCTTAGCAGTACTGTATACTTAGAAAAAGATCGTTCTACGCTAGCACTATGTACAGGAATGCTAAGACAGCTAAGTGCAATTGTTGTGAGGAATGGGAAACATTTTTGACGGTCACCCCAGAACTGCTCAACAGTGCAGTCATTCATTTTGAGTTTCTGTGACTGAATTTCGGCTGTGTAAATTCTCAGTTCAGATTGTGCTCTGATGTTCTCCTCAAATGCAGGAATACCACTGCAGATCTCCTCCTCCGATATCGCCAAAGTAGCCAGCCTCACTGGGTTGAAAACTCTTGTAGCTTGAAAGAACTGTGATGCCGACTGGTTAAATCTCCCATGTCCTGTCATGTAATCTTTAATTTTAAGTGAGCATTCTGACAGGGCTCTTTTAGTGGCTGGGTGCTGTGTGTCTTGATTTTAGCTGCAAAAGCAAGCAAAGTCAGTCAGATCATAGAAAACAAGGTGCCTTAATCTCATCTCCCCATATTTCTGCAGCATTTGGACTGGGGGAGGCATTACAAGCAACTTGACTCAAGTCAGCCACAATTGAGTCTGTCGTTGCCAATTTAATTACTTCATCACAGGCAGCACTCTCATTTTGAAAAAAAACTTTGTACTGTTCCAGATGTTTTTGGTGGTAAAACACTGCATAGAACCAAGTGTTCCATCTTGTAATTACAGGAGTAGGAGGCAGTGCTGTGGTTAGTCAGCTACCACTGAGAAATTGCTTAAATCTAGCTTTTCTCGCTGGGCAAGCGGTGAATGACTTTTTAATTGCTACTACGATCTCATTTACACCGGGATAGTTTCTCCTCCATATGTCACCCAAAAGGTTCAGTAAATGAGCGGAGCAAGTTACATGAACAGCGTTCAGCAATACATGCTGTAAACTTTGTTTCCAACACTTATTCATATACATAGCATTGTCAGTAACTAATGAATAAACCTTTGTGTAAGGGATGTCCAAGTCTTGTAAACATTTAAGCACTGCTTGTGACACTGTCTTAAAATTTGTTGCTTCTAAAATGACAGTCTAGCAGCATTGGCTCCAGCACAGCTTTTATTTTACTGGCATGAATGCTGTGTATGGATGGTACTGCAACTATATTTAAAATATATCTGTCCTGGACGTCAGTTGTCTCATCACAGACAAGTGAGACTGAAAAAGGATTCTGTATTTTGTTTTTTACTTCTCTCAAGTGGTAGTTAGGTACCTTAGGTAGATAACGCTTCTCAACCACTGTGATGTTGGAAGTACACCGATGGATTTAAGGGATCTTACTGAGCTACAACTCTTGCAGCAGTTACACCATTAGGACTGTAGCCGCAGGTGTCGCACGGAAATCTTCTGAGCTAGAATCTTCATGGGACCCACGTCGTCCCGCCCCGACGTCAGACATAGTACATAAGGAGGCGGTCCCGCCCAGATCCCTGTTCTTCCGCTGTCGACTTGCATGTCTCAACCCTTTGGTTCGCTTCTGGCGTGCGACCCTGGTTAGGTTCTTCCGTTAGGAAAAGTTTGTTTCTTCTGCAGAGTTGCTGTCTGATGTCCTCCCTACCTCGTGGAAAGCCATCCATCCAAGTGCACCAGCGAGAAGCAAATCCCATTTAAAGACCGCGTCGGCCTCAGTCCGGTGCCTAGGCCCAGACCACGACACCGGGCCTGTTCCTTCTGCCAGGGTTCCAATAGCGGACCCGGATCCGTCGCAGAAGGCCCTACAGGCGTTCCTGCTCGAAGAAAGATTAAAGCCATGGGCGCAGCCTCCAAGGGGAATCTTCTGACAAGGCCGAGCATCATGAGAAGCATAGGAGAGGTGGAGATCCAAGTCCCGTCTAGGGCCTCTGACTCCCATAGCTCCGGCTCCCGGTCCGACCACTCTCCTTCCCGGGCCCGATCTCAGCCTCCCCCTGCAGCGGTGAAGACTCCTTCGGGTTCCTCCTCCTCTTCCTCAGGCCAAGACCTCCAGGCTCTCCGCTTTTTCGGCTTCCAAGGCCCCGTCGAGGTCGGGGGACCGCCATCACCACCACAAGTCCGGTTTCCGCCATTTGGAACTCGACGCCAGGTCAGTCTCTTTGCCTCCTCCTACCCAGTGGAAAACCAAAGAGCTGACTTCACTTAAGAGATCGTCGGATCCGACGCCGGCCCACTCGACATCGGCCAGGCACTGTCCTGAGAACCGACGCCAGGCGCCCGTCGCCGTTAGCGCCGCCAGCCATGGGCGCGGCCGGGTGACCGACGTCCGCACTACAGAGAGAGACCTCGCCCCCCACCGGCGTCAGGAGGCGATCACGGAGGAGCTGACCCAGCCTGCTGGACCAGACGGGCGAACCCGGTCCTGTCGCACTTCCAGGAACCCTCCCGGAACCTGAGACCCCGGGGAGCCGACGAAGAACCCGACGACGACCACCGCACCCGGTCCGTCAGCTCGGGCCTCAGCATATCCGAGGTCAAGGAGTTCACCTACTGGGATACCATAAAGGGATGTGGTTCCCACACCTCCTCCTCCTCACCTGCGACTCCACGGCCCCGCCCCCTACTTCATCCGGGGCTGCAGGCAGAGTACCCTCCCCCCAGGAGCCTACGGATCCTCCTAGGGGTAGACTAGAAAAAAGGAGACCTCTGTCCAGATCATCTTCAGGGTCACCCAGCCCAAAGAGACCCAGAAGACGCTGTCATTCGACTTCGACGGAGGACACTGGATCGGACTTCTCAGACGGATCCAGATCCCCCTCTCCTATCAACGTCCCTTTTTCGGACCCACGTGAACTTCCAAGATCTCCTCCAGATGACCCATCGTTCTCAGAGATTGAGGCATATCCAGGAGAACATGGGCTGGGACGCAGAGGAACTAGACCCCGAGAGATTACGCCTTGCCAGATATCTTCGGCAAAAAGATCCAAAGCCTGTGGTGGTGCCACCCTGGCGGACACTTCGTGAGCGTCGCCAAGGCACCTGGAAAGCGTCCGCACTTGCTTCCAGCAATGCCGAAGAAAGCTGACCGCCTGTACAAGGCCCCCTAGGAGGACCAGTACTTGGCATCATACCCTCTGGCGATTCTCTGGTCATTACAGCCTCTCATGACCGGTCCCAGAGGCGCAACATTTGAGCACCCTGCCACCGGACCCAGAGTCCAAGCAACTGACGCTATGGGCAGGCGACGTATGCATTCTACCTCGCCCATCAGATCCTCAACTACTTAACCCACATGGTACAGTTCCAGAACGCCTTGTAGGGAGCAGGGACTGGATCTGGTGGAAAAGATGCCATGAAGGAGGAGTTGCTACAACTCCTCGCACGGGTTCGAGACGTGGGAACCCAGGTGCTGCAAGCACGTATAAATTCCGCCGGGACTCCTCAGCCAGAGCGGCAGCTTCAGGCGTATACCTCCGGAGACACTCATGGCTCTGTGTCTCCGATTCACCTCGACATCCAGAAGAACATCCTGACACCTCGCTTCATGGAGAGTTTTGGTGAGTCCTCAGAAGGTCCTCACCAAACTTCAAGAGGCTGGAAGGTGACGGGTCTGTCCTGCTATGTACAGACCCATGCTTAGTTCCTTCAGGAACCAAAGCCGCTGAGGCCGGATGCAGAGACAGCAGTCCCACGCCGGCCCGCAACAGAGGGGTTCTCTCCCGCAGAGCCCAGGGAAGTCGTCCGCGGGCCGAAGCCAGCCCAGCCCGCTGTACCCTCAGCCGCCACAGCATGACTCCTTCCCGGCCCTGCCCCTCAGGATCAACGGGACACCAAGGTCAGGGGCCGCATTGTGGACCACCTGCCAGGGTGGCAGTCCATAACCACCGACAGGTGGGTTCTTCAGTTGGTCGAAAAAGGCCACGTTATAGAATTCGTGGACAAGCCACCACAAGGCCTCCTCTGCTCTCCCACTACTTGGGTCAGCACAGATCACCATCAGGCAAGAGGTACCAGCCTCCTGCAGAAGGAGCGGTGGAGTATGTCCCAGAGAACCAGATAGGATCCGGATACTATTCCCACTCTTCCTGGTTCAAGAAAACGGGGACCTCCGTCCAACCTGACCTCAGCGACCTCAACATGTCGGTCGCTTACAAACGCCGCATGGTGACCTCCATGACTCATTCCATGCTGAAAAAGAACACCTTCTTAGCATCCCTGGACATGCAGGACACCTACCTGCACATCCAGTAGCTCAAGCGCAGGAGGTTCCTGCGCTTCAAGTTTCTTGGCCACCACTTTCAGTTCTGGGCTCTTCCGTTTGGACTGTCTTCGGCCCCAAGGGTCTTTACCAAGTGCATGGCAGTCGTGGCAGCGTCTCTAAGGAGACAGGGCCACTACGTGTTCCCGTACCTGGACGACTGGCTTCTCATGGCCGCCTCCAAAGAGGCGCTGTTGCAGGCTATTCAGAGCATCCAGGACCTGTTCCAATCTCTGGGCATTCTTATCAACTACAAGAAGTCTCTCCTCGTACCGTCCCAGAAGCTGCAGTTCATAGGCGCAGTTCTGGACACCATCCAAGGGAAGGCCTTTCTTCCCGATGAAAGAGCGGAACACATCAGATCCCTCATCAGGGATCTCTTGGTGAAGAAGACTGTCCCTGCCAGGTTGGTCCTTCGCTTGCTCGGACACATGGCTGCGGCCATTCCAACTGTCTCTTTGGCAAGGCTCCACATGCGGGTAACTCAGTGGATGCTCAAGGTGCAGTGGGACCAAAGGCAGACCACATGCAGCATCCGTCAGGATCACGAAGCTGTGATTTGAGACTGGCAATGGTGGCTAGACCCAGGGACACTTTCTGCGGGTGCCCCGTTTACAGCACTGTCCCCGGAGGCAATCCTCTCCACAGACGCTTCAGGGCTGGGGTGGGGAGCGCACCTGAACGGGGTGAGGTTCCAGGGAACATGGACCCCTCAGGAAGCCCACCTCCACATCAACGTGCTGGAGATGAGGGCGGTCCTTTATGCCCTGCAGGCCTTTCAGTCAGAAATCCCGTCGAGTACTCTTCTGCTTCAGACAGACAACACGGTGATGTATTACCTCAACAAACAAGGAGGCGCACACTCTTACCCCCTTTGCAGGGAAGTTGAGAGTGTGGGATTGGGTAATCCGACACGGCGTGAGCCTGATTGCAGTTCACGTTCCCGGAGTGGACAGCACAATTGCAGATGGCCCAAGTCGTTCCCAGGCCAGAGTCCACGAGTGGGAACTTCTTCAGGAGGTAGCAGAGGATCTGTTTTTTCGATGGGGCACTCCAGAGTTGGACTTATTAGCTTCCCCATCCAACGCAAAACTGCCCAATTTTTGCTCGCTAGATCTAGGGCCTGGTGTTTTCTGGCAAGACACATTGTCCCTCTCCTGGGCGGGCAGATTCCTCTACGCTTTCCCTCCCTTCCCGTTGATCCAGAGAGGAGTTCTCAAACTGCGCAGGGAGCACGCAACATTGATCCTGGTGGCGCCTTTCTGGCCCAGGCAGATCTGGTTCCCCATGCTGACGCAATTGTCCCGGGAACCTCCAGTTCCGTTGCCTTTCAGCTCCCATCTATTGTCTCAGGAGGGTTCACTAGTCCACCCGGACTTACGGTCACTGAACCTGCATGCCTGGCTCCTAGAGACATAGCCATTATGCGACATGGGGTCTCGAAAGAGGTTGCGGAAGTCCTGTCCGCGGCCAGAAAACCAACAACGCATGCGACGTCGTCATGAAGTGGCGCCTTTTGCTGTAGTCGCAAGCACGCGGCCTTCCCTTTAGAATGCCCAGTGAAAGGGGTGCTGGAATACCTGCTTTCCTATTCCATTCGGGTCTCGCCTACTTCACCATTAAAGTGCACCTCTGCGCGATCTCTGCCTACCACTTTCCGGTAGGACAGCTGCAGTTGCACAGCTTGATGCCTGTCGAGACTTCCTAAGAGGGGTGTTGCACCTTAGGCCACCCATCAAGGATCCCGTCCCTCCTTGGGACTTGCTCTTTGTCCTGGAACAACTCACGCTTCCTCCCTTTGAACCTGCCGCAGATTGCGAGCTGCATTTTCTGTCGTGGAAAACGTTACTTTTAGTTGCTGTCATGTCAGCAAGGAGAGTTTGAGCTTCATGCTCTCATGTGCAAGGAGCCTTATTTAATTTTCCACCAGGACAGAGTGTCTCTGAGGACGAATCCTAAATTCCTGCCTAAGGTGGTCTCCACCTCACCTCAACCAGGACATTGATCTGCCTGTACTTTCCAAGTACTCTAATAGAGAGAGGCGTTACTTACACCTGGATATTCACGCTCATTAAGATACTACCCGAACAGAACTGAACAGTTTCGTAAGTCGGAGCAACTATTCGTTTCCTTCGCTGAGAGGATGCTGGGCCATCCAGTATCAAAGCAGACCCTTTCTCGCTGGCTTGTCCAGTGTATTTCATTTTGCTACAGTAACAAACAGAAGCCTCGGGTACAGTCGGGGCCACCCAAGGGGAGGTGGCTACCTCCTCTTGCAGTCACTGCAGCAACGTCTCCACCTCGACCATTTGTGCTGCAGCTACTGAGCTCTGTGCACACATTTATTAGGCACTATAGCCTGGATATTACATCACGAGGAGAGCCAGTTTCCGCCTGGCCGTTCTACAGAGTCTCCTGTGCTAGAGTCGGGGCTTGTTCAAGATCTCTCCTATTCTCCTGCTCCCAGAATGCTTACAGGCGCTATTGCTTGGGAATCAGTCCCAATGGTGTAACCTGCTGCAAGAGCTTTATCTCGAAGTAAGATAGTACAGTTACGTAAGAACTTACCGTAACAGTAGATCTTCGAGAACGGCTCTTGCAGCAGGTACCTTCCCGCCCACCATTCCCCCTTGGAGGAGGTATGGCCTACCAGGCCTTGACAGGAGCTTATGCTCTTTTCTTCTGATGGCAGATCCTCGGTCTCCCCTTCTGATGTCATCCTGCGGCCGGGAGTCTCTGGCAGGAGAACTGGGGAATCTGGCGGGACCGCCTCCTTATGTACTACGTCTGACGTTGGGGGCGGGACCGGCGTCGGAGGCAGTCCCTGCTGAAGACTGCTAGCTAGAAGATTTCCGTGGGGTCCTCATGCCTGCCGGCTTCAGTCCCAATGGTGTAACCTGCTGCAAGAGCTGTTCTCGAAGATCTACTGTTACGGTAAGTTCTTACGTAACTGTACTTTTCTAAACAGTCTCTATTGTGTTGGCTCATCCAGTGTATCTCTTTCTGTTATGACAAGCGCAGCAAACCCTTGCCAGGTGTGGTCAAGGGTCATTCCTACCAGAGGTGGCTACTTCCTTTGCAGTAGCTACGTACTCACCTAGAGCTCGGTGCATACCTTTATTAGGCATTACAGCCTGGATATCGCCTCATGGCGAGGGCAGGTTTCGCCCAGCTGGCCCCAGGGACTTCTGTCTAGGCCCGAGCAGGGTTGTGGATCCCTGCCTTTCCTCCTCCCAGTGACATATGATTGCCGCTATTGCTTGGGAATCAGTCCTAATGGTGTAACCTGCTGCAAGAGCTGTATCTCGAAGTAAGCTAGTACAGTTACACAAGAACTTACCGTAACAGTAGATCTTTGAGAACAGCTCTTGCAGCAGGTACCTTCCACCCACCATCCCCTTCTTGTGGAGGTGGTTCATAGCCAAACATCATCTACAGCGATGGGACAAATTGTCTTAGTCTTGGCCATCTGATGAGGATACCAGTCTCCTCTACTGATGTCATCGGTGGCAGGAGGTCTCCGGCAGGAGAGCTGGGGATTGGGGGGGCTGCCTCCTTATAGTACTTCACGCTGGCCGCCGAGGCGGGACCGGCGTCTGAAGCGATCCCGCTGAAACTGCTAGCTAGAAAATTTCCATGGGGTCCTGGCCTGACTGCTTCATTCTAATGGTGTAACCTGCTGCAAGAGCTGTTCTGAAGATCTACTGTTATATGGTAAGTTCTTACGTAACTGTACTTTCCACGAGAGGAATGGCCGCTTCCTTTGCAGCGTTAGGGAATGTCTACACCTCAGCTATATGCTTTGCAGTCATTTGGAGCTCGGTGAATACCTTTATTAGGCATTACAGCCTGGACATTTTATCGAGGCAAAGAGCAGGGTTCGGCCTAGCCGTCCTTCAGGGACTTCTGTCCTAGGCTCGAGTAGGGTTGTGATCCCTACCTTTCCTCCTGCTCCCTGTGGCGTAAGATTGCCACTATTGCTTGGAAATCAGTCCTGATGGTGTAACCTGCTGCAAGAGCTGTATCTCGAAGTAAGGTAGTACAGTTATGTAAGAACTTACCGTAACAGTAGATCTTCGAGAACTGCTCTTGCAGCAGGTACCTTCCCGCCCACCATTCCCCCTTTTTGTGGAGGTAGGTAGTAGCCAAACATCCATCTTATGGGATGGGAAGTTCTTTTATAGTCTTGGCCATCTGGTGGCGGATACTCTGTCTCCTCTTCTGATGTCATCCAGCGGCTGGGAGTCTCCGGCGGGAGAACTGGGGATTGTGGGGGGACCGCCTCCTTATGTACTACGCCTGGTCCCGTCGGAGGTGATCCCCACTGAAGACTGCTAGCTAGAAAATTTCCGTGGGGTCCTGGTGCCTTACAGCTTCAGTCCTAATGGTGTAACCTGTTGCAAGAGCTGTTCTCGAAGATCTACTGTTACGGTAAGTTCTTGCTTAACTGTACTTTCCTAAACTAGGGTCCCTAGCTCTCTGACAACTGGCTACCTCTACCTCCTCAGAGTAACCTTCTGTAGCTGTTCTGTTAACTGCTACCTGGGGAATTTCTACCCCTCCTTTCACTATTCTGCATATCAGGAGACATAGGCTTCAGGAACCAGCCTCCCAGTGTTTTCCGCAGGGGCTTCTACAGGGTCCAGAGAACCACAGTTTGCGTTTGCCTCCTGACTGCGGGTAAGCGCGCACACCACCCTGTTTTGGAGATTGTTCCCTGTAATCACATCAGGGCAAGATATTCTGCCACTGCAACTTTTTACAGTCTCTCCTGTCTCACCCTTGTACCCTTTTTTCTGTACTAGTATTTTTCTGTATCAGTCATTTTTATGCAGTGTTAATGCTTGCCCATAATTCTGTACTTGAATT
Organism: Neoceratodus forsteri; assembly: GCA_016271365.2. Taxonomy (NCBI): domain Eukaryota; kingdom Metazoa; phylum Chordata; order Ceratodontiformes; family Ceratodontidae; genus Neoceratodus; species Neoceratodus forsteri. The sequence continues at coordinate 444,880,515 of CM028132.1, read as the reverse complement.
TGTACTGTTTTTTTCCATTATGCAATCTGTAACAAGCTGTCTGTGTCAAAGGACCTCCTTGTGAATGAGCTTGCTCATGGGAGTTTTCTACAATAAACTTGATCTTGAACTTGAACTCGCACTAGTCCAGGGAACACTAGCAAGTGGCAGAGTTTTCTTCTCCCAGTGAATCCCTGTTACTGTAACAAACTGGGTGTAGCTGTATTTATACTCAACCAAATCCTTTTACCAAACTAAAGGATGCCCCGTGTCCTGTAAACTATGGATCTGCACCCATTCACAATAATTGTGTGTATGTGTTCCTTATGTTTACCGCACAAGCTTTCAAGGATACACAAAAAGCCCACCTCTTTCCCAGCACCACTTTGTGCGCTCTGTGCCTTTTTATGACACTTGTCTTGCAATATGCCCAGGTTGTTTGCAAAACCAACAATCATTTCTTTCACCAGGCAAATCCTTTCTTTGTAACCTTGGGCTGCCTGCTTTCTGGGAGGCAGTGAGGGTTTTAGCTGCACTGAAGGCACTCTTTTTCCCTTTCTGCGCTGCCACACCCGCCCCACTCCCTCTCAGAGCAGGCCTGCTCCTGGCATAGCGGTCAGAGAGCTCGGCAGCCTCCTTCACTAGTTTTGGGTCTCTTCTAGTCAGGTTTTCAGCTCTACTAGGCAAGCCCAAAAGAACAACATCCTCCATTTTCTCTACAGAGTCTGCTTGTATCACCTCCCACCAACATTCCAAAACTGATGGTCTTACTTTGAGAGAGGCTCTTGCAGTAGGTAGTACATATAGGACGAGACGGCAGGCGTCAGGACCCCAGGAAAAATTTCTAGCTAACCCGTCTCTGGCGAGGACCACCCCGTCAGAGGTGACTGGCATCAGGAGATAGTATAAAGGGGCAGTCTCTCACGCCTGCCTTCCAGTTCTTTCCTGCCGTTAGCTCATGCCAGTGCCTCGTCGTAAGTTCATCGCTCGTCAGCCTCCATCGATGGAGTTTTGACCCAGTATTTTTCGATTTCTGATCCATTGTCAGGTATTCGTCGGTGTTTGTCGTCCCACTACTCCCCTAGAGTGCAAGAACACAAGGCCGCCTAACTCCCACACAAGGACTGCCATTCCCTGTGCCTCCTTTGCCTAGGCCCCGACCATCTGGTGAGAAGTGCCAGCACTGCCTCAAGTTCAACAAGGCCACCCAAAGACTGCGGTAGCAGTCCTGAGGCCCATATTTTAAAAAAGAAAATGAGCTCCATGAAAGAGTTGAAAATCTCCGCAGGTGTCCACTTCCACAGAAGGCCATCGAAAGAAAAAGACAAGGAGAAGCCCTGAGACAAGGGCTCCTCATCCACAGCGTCGTCTTTGGGAGTTGCTGAGTTGCAGATAACATCCCCCAGGGGACCTCTTCGGCGGCCTGCCCGTGTGGTTTTAAGCTCAGGCCCCTGGCGCCTCTGGGCTTTTGGAGGCCTCCGCTGCTGGTAAAGCCGTCCTGGTGTGGCGGGTCCGGTAAGCTGGGCGTCGGCTCCTCAGGCGCCCTTGCGGAGAAGGTCAGTAAGTTACCCGGCGCTCAGAGGCTGCGGACTCCCTTTCTGCCCGATCAGGCCGCCCCTCCCGCCGCAGCCTGCCTCTGGCAAAGGTCCGTTAGGTTGGGCGCGGCTCTCCGGCACCCACCTGGATCCCGCTAAGTCTGGCGTCGGTTCATCCAGTCCGCCGGCTGACGAGCAGACGGCAGACCCTCCCACGTCCGCCGTTCCTGGCTCACCGCAACCTTTGCTGCCCTCCAGGTACCCTGGGTCTCCTCAGCCTGACCCCAAGGATTTTTCTCTCCCATCCCCAAACGAGGCTGAGGTTCCTGCTCCGCCCAATCAGACAGTCAGCCTGCTCATCCGACCGATCTGACGCCGGCTCCCCAGACTCCGGCCGAGCCGCTGGCTCCTCGGCTGTCGGCCCAGATGCCGGTATTGCCGACACCAGGCAACATCCTGCTCCCGGATGCGGCTCCAACGCCGTGCCTCCGCCCACCTGGCCTTCTGCTCCAGACCAGCCCTTGAGGCGTCCGGCTGCCATCTGCTCTGGCAGGCCTCCGCTCCCAGGTATCCGACCCAGTCGATCCGGACGACATATCTTACCTGGGGCAGCAGTATCTGACGCCCAGTACCCGCGCTCAATACCTGGACACACCGGGCTTCCCACCTCAAGGTTACGGATAGCGCCCACCGTGTAATCCATACCCATATCCACCTCCACCGCCCTCAGCCGCTGGTGGACTTGCAGGAGGCTCTGGCCGCCTGGTGGGCTGAGGCCAAGGCTCAGCTCACCAGAGAAGTGGAAAGAAGTCTTCCGATGACTGTTCCGGTTCCCATATGTCCACGACGACAAACTCCCTCATCACCTCCAGACACCAGGACTAAACCCTCTGGTTCCAGAAAGGGACAGGACACACTTCCCCGAGGTCTTCCCAAGGGGTCCGTTTCTCCCCCACGCCAGGAGAGGGAGTCTTCCTCATCACCATCTTCTTCTTCCTCAGACACCTCGGATGGTTGTTCTGAGCAGGACGACGAGCCACGCTCTCCGTCTAAGCCCAGGCCGAGGACTCCTCCGGAAGATCCTTCTTCTACGGAGTTGCTACGTAAAATCCAGGAGGTTCATAAGTGGCAGTCATCCGTCCCGGATCCCCATCGTAAGAAACTCGCTGAGCATCTGGATCTGCCCGTGACAGTTCCCACCTTGGTGCCACACTGGATCGAGCCTCATGCCGATCTTGTTTCTTCTATTTGGAAACAGCCATCGGCTTTGCCCCACTTCCTAGGAAGTCGAACAGGCTATATCAGGCTCCCGAGGGTGTTGAATTTTTAGACTCTCACCCTTGAGCTGATTCGGTCGTGATTAGCGCTGCTCACGGCTGGTCAGCTAACCCGAGGCATTTGAACTCATAGAAACATAGAATTTGACGGCAGATAAGGACCGCTTGGCCCACCCAGTCTGCCCATTTCCCTACCTACTGGATAAGCTGCAGATCCTAGTTAACCAGCAGCCTACTTCTTCCTACCCCCAGTCACTCGTCTCCCCCTGACAGACTCCCGTCTTCTGGACCAGTATGGCAAGAAGATTTTTGCTGCTTTCACTCTGGGTATTAGGGCCCTGAATTATGTCAGTCACATGGGGGATTACCTGAAGGCAATTCTTGGTGAGGTGGAATCCAAATTGGGCTCTCTTCCGGACTCTCAAGTCAAGCAGTAAGTGGCTGACCTCATCCTTTCTGCACGTTTGGCCAGTCGGCACATGCTTCATGCGACTTACGATGCAGTGGACACTGCTGGTAGGAGCTCGGCTTCCGCCGTAGGTTTACAGCATCATGTTTGGCTCCGTGTGTCAGGGTCGGTCCCGGAGGCGCCCTTCCGGGGTTTGGTGCTGTTCAGTGGTGATGTCAAGGACATCATCACTGATCTGCAGGAGAAAGGGACAGCATTGAAGTCTGTGGACTCAATGTATCATCCCCATCAACGCAAGCGCCGTTCCTTTACATGAGATGGAATGGCCAAAGGCGAAACCCCAGGAAAGGGGGCGGCTAAGCGCCAGGCCCTCAGCTGCCAAGCCCCCTCCCCCATCCAGAAAAGAAGTGGGTGCTTCAGCCGCGGCGCTGCCCACAGCACCTGACTCTTTCCTCTCCCACAGTCTCCGGCTTCCTGGAGGAACCTGTAGAGGGAGGTTTTCCTCCACCTCCCGGGCTGGGAGAGAATAACTTCAGATTCCTGGGTGCTCCAGCTAATCGCAGAAGGACTTGCAATAGTTTCTACAGAAACCACCTAGTCACCCTCCCCCAAGGTCATCGTACTCTCGGGAACACCTGGTCCAGGAAAAGATTTCAGCACTTTTGCTGAAAGAGGCGATAGAGCTCTACAGGGAACGGGTTACTATTCCCACTTCTTCCTAGTCCCGAAGAAGACAGGCGATGTAAGGCCAGTTCTAGATCTCAGTTCCCTGAACTTATTCGTGGAGTACAAGAGGTTCAGAATGCTCTCCCTGCAGAGCCTCCTGCCCCTTCTTCGGTCGGGACAGTGGCTGTGCGCTCTGGATATGCAGGATGGTTACCTGCACATCCCTGTCTGCCCTTCTCACCGCAGATACCTCCGTTTTGCTTTCCGGGGGACCACTACCAGTTCAAGGCCCTCCCATTTGGTCTCACTTCGGCTCCCCGGGTGTTCACCAAATACCTTGCGGTGCTAGCGGCCTACCTGCATACCGGGGTGTAGGTTTTCCCGTACCTGGACGATTGGCTTCTGGCGGCCTCGTCCAGGGAGGAACTCCTGCACTTCCTCTCCCTTACCCAGCAGGTCTTTGCTTGTCTGGGTATTACCATCAGCCATTCTAAGTCTCACTTGATCCCATCCCAGAGGCTCCAGTTTATCGGGGCGATCCTGGACATGACCTTGGGCAAGGACTTCCTGCCACCGGACAGGGCGGCCACACTGCAGTCTCGGTAAGCCTGTTGTCCAGCCGCAGGCGAGGTCGGTTCTTCGCCTCCTCGGGCTTATGGCGGCTGCAATCCCAGTAGTCCCTTGCGCTCGGCTCCACATGAGGGTCTTTCAGTGGACGCTTCGGTCTCAGTGGGATCAGTTGGTGGATGACCTGGACCAGCTTGTCTTAGTCTCCTCCTCCATGGTTCGAGAGTTGCAGTGGTGGATGGTTCGAGAGAACCTTTTTCGGGGAGTTTCCTGTTGCCTTCCTCCCCTCTCCCAGACTCTGACCACAGATGCCTTGGGCGAAGGTTGGGGAGCCCATCTTGGACCTCACAGGACCCAGGGCTCCTGGTCCAAACTCGAAAAAATGCTTCATATCAATGTGCTCGAGCTTCGGCCAGTGCTTTATGCACTCCAGGCTCTACATCTTTCCCAGCCACTTAGCCGTACAGACGGACAATATGTGTGTGGTATGGTACATCAACAAACAGGGAGGGACTCGTTCCTGCCTTCTTTGCAGGGAAGCGATGAGAGTTTGGGATTGGGCAGCACAACACAGCCTTCACCTCATGGCAGTTCACGTCCCGGGGGTCAAGAACACCGTAGCAGACAAACTGAGTCGCTCGTCTGCTCAAGCTCACGAGTGGGAACTGGATCAGGGGGTCCTAGACGATCTCTTACTGTGTTGGGGAACGCCACAGGTGGACCTGTTCACCTCACCTCTAAATGCAAAGCTTCCCGACTTTTGCTCACTCGCTCAAGAGGGCGGCATTTTTTGGAGAGACACTCTGTCTCTAGATTGGAAGGACAGATTTGTCTATGCCTCCCCCCCGGATCCCTTTGATCCCGAGAGTCTTATAGAAACTCTGCTCAGAAGGAGCACGAATGATTCTGATCGCTCCTTTCTGGCCCAGGCAAGTTTGGTTCTCTTCCTGCAATAATACTCAGAGGAACCTCCTCTCTCTCAACTTTTACTGACCCAGGATCAGGGGACCTTGGTCCATCTTGGTCTCAAGTCCCTCCAACTACCGCATGGCTCCTCAGACATAGCTCAAGTTCGATTTGGGGCTTCGCCCCGAGTGGTTGAAATCCTGCTGGAGGTTAGAAAATCCTCCACTAGGTCTACCTATGTGATGAAATGGAAACTGTTTACAATCTGGGCTGTTTGAGAAGATTTCAAGCCATTCTCGTGCTCTGTTGGGTGGCTGCTGGAGTACCTGCGCCATCTCTTTGATCTGGGTCTTAGTCACTCGTCCCTGAAGGTACACTTGGCGGCCATTTTGGCCTACCCTGTCCCTTTTGCAGACAGGACGTTTGTTCAGCTGGAAGTCTCTAAGACTTTCCTCAGAGGGGTTCTCCACTTGAGACCACCTGTCAGAGTTCCTGTCCCTCCTTGGGATTTGAATTTAGTTCTCGAGAAGCTTATTTTGCCTCCTTTTGAACCGGCAGCCTCAGCAGACATGAAGTTCCTTTCATGGAAGACTCTCTTCCTAGTGGCATTACTTCTGCTCAGAGGATTTCCGAGCTCCAGGCCCTGATGTGTAAAATCCTGTACTTGATTTTTCACAAGGAACATGTGGCTCTGTGCACCAATCCTAAGTTTTTCCCCAAGGTGGTAGCGGAATCTACATTTAGCCAGTCCATAGTTACCTGCTTTCTTTACGCAATACTCCAATCAAGGGGAGTATCTCTTACACACTATGGACGTTCACAGAATTCTGAGATGCTACACTAACAGAACAAAATATCTCAGAAAGACTGATCAGCTGTTTGTCTCTCTTGCCCACAAAAGAGAAAGCAATGCTGTTTCTAAGCAATGCCTGTCCAGATGGTTAGCTCATTGCATCACCTTCTGTTACGACAAGTACAACAAGACCCTTGCGGGTCAAGTGAGAGGCCACTCTACCCGAGGAATCGCTGCCTCGGCGGCTTGTTTCAAGAATATGTCAGCGGCAGACATCTGTGCTGCTGCCACTTGGACTTCCATCCATACCTTTACAAAACGTTAGTTTGGATATTTCCTCTTGCCGTAGAGCAGGCTTCAGGCTTGCTGTCCTGCAATGCCTCCTTTCTTGAGGCCTTCACAGCTAGAGGATCTACTTTGAGTAGCTTTCCTCCTCCTCATTGCTGCTTCTTGGTCCAGACTGCTTGGGTCTCAGTCCTATATGTTATTACCTACTACAAGAGCCCTCTCTAAGTAAGATTGTACTGTTACGTAAGAACTTACCGTAACAGATCTTCGAGAGAGGCTCTTGCAGTAGGTAATGCCTTCCCACCCTCCATCGCCCTGAGCTTTTTCAGCTCCTTTTCCAGTGAGGGAAATATTCGCTTCTGTCTCATCTGGCCTCTTTGGGCCTTTGGCGGGAAAGAACTGGAAGGCGGGCTTGAGGAACTGCCCCTTTATACTGACATCTCCTGACGCCTGTTACCTGACGTGGGGGCGGTCCCTCGCCTGAGACTGCTAGGTAGAAATTTTTCCATGGGGTCCTGACGCCTGCCAGCTTCATTCCTATATGTAATTACCTACTGCAAGAGCCTCTCTCGCAGATCTGTTACGGTACGATCTTACTTCGAGACACAGCTCTTGCAGCAGGTTACACCATAGGACTGAAGCCGGCAGGCGTCAGTTCATGAAAAATCCTAGCATATCTTCATGAGGACCGCCCGGCGTCGATCCCCCTCGGCGTCAGGCGTAGTACATAAGAGGGCGGTCCGCCAGATTCCCCAGTTCTTTCCTGCGTCAACTTGCATGTCCGAAACCCTTGGTTGGGTTTCTAAGCGTAGCGGCAGGTAGAGTGTTTTCCTATGGAATTCGTTCTCTGAGTTCAGTTTTTCTCTGATGTCTCTCCGACCTCCAGTCACTCCCTCGAAGTGCGCCTGTGGAGGCAGATCCCATTCGGATCCGCTTTTCGGCCTGTGTCCGTGCCTAGGCCCAGACCACGACACCCGGTCCTGCTCCTTTGCCAGGGTTTCAACAGCAGAACCCGGATCCATCGCCAGAAGGCCCTACAGGCATTTCTGCTAGAGGAGCAACTCAAGACCATGGCTTCCAAGGAGGATTCTTCGCAGAAGGCCCGCAAGCATACTGAGAAGCCTAGGGAGAAGGCCCCTTCCAGTTCCCCGTCTAGGGCCTCAGATTCGCGCAGCTCTGGCTCCAGGTCCGACCGCTCTCCTTCCCGGGCCAGCTCTCAGCCTCCCCCCGCTGCGGTGAGAAAATCTTCATCCTCTTCTCAGGCCAAGACTCCCAGGCCTTCCTTGTCCTCCAAGGCCCTGGCTAAGTCGAGGATCGCCACCATCACCACAAGTCGGGTTCCCGCCATTCTGAACCCGACGTCAGGTCTGCCTCCTTGCCTCCTCCTCTCCACTGGAAAACCAAGGAGCTCACCTCACTTAAGAGGCCGCTGGACCCGGCGCCGGTTCGTCCGATGTCGGCCTCTCTCACAGTCCCCAAACTGTCGTCCGTCAGAAGATCGTCGCCAGCCAGGCCAACTCATCACCGGACGCCGGGGGACCGGCGCCGGCTCCTATTGAGAAGAGGACCCCGACGCCTCCGACCGACGTCGGTCAGGAGACCATCACTGAGGAGGAGTTAATTCAGCCCGAGGACCAGATGGGCGACCCCTGTCCTGTTGAGACTCCCAGGGAACCCTCGCCTCAACCCGAGCCCCCTGTGGAGCCGTCGCCGGGACCCGGCGCCCGGGCCGTCGTCTGGCCTTTCTTCTTCAGAGGTGAAGGAGCTTTTCACTTACTGGTGGGATACCATCAAAAAGGACATGGTCCCCACTCCACCTCCGCTTCCTCCTCTTCCTCCTCCTCCTACACGGTTGCTCCTCCGGTTCCTGCGCCCTTCTCCGTCTGGGTCTGCAGGCCGGTTACCTCCTCCCCGGCAGCCCAGGACCCCTCCAAGGGGGAGACTGGATAAAAGGAGACCTCCGTCCAGATCCTCTTCTAGGTCACCCAGTCCCAAGAGACCCAGAAGACGCCGCCCGTTCGCCATGACGGAGGACACGGGATCAGAGTTTTCAACATCCAGATCCCCATCTCCCCTCTCATCCTTCTCCGGACCCGTGGGCTGCCAAAGTCTCCTCCGGATGACCCTTCGTTCTCGGATATCCAGAGACACATCCAAGAGAACATGGGATGGGATCGGAAGAGTTAGACCGAGGCTCATGCCTTGCAAAGTATCTTGACAGAAGGACCCCAAGCCTGTGGTGGTGCCACCCTTGGTAGACACTTCGTGGGCGTCACCATGGCAGCGTGGGCGTCCACATTGCTCGACTGCGAAGCTGACGGCTTGTACAGGCTCCAGAGAAGACCAGTACTTGACTCCAGCATCCTCAGGTCGACACTCTGGTCATAACAGCCTCTCATGACCCGGTCCCAGAGACCCCAACATCTGAGCACCCTGCCACGAACCCAGAGTCCAAGCAGCTGGACTCCATGGGTAGGTGCCGCGTATCTTCCGCTACCTCGCCATCAGATCCCTGAATTATTTGACCCACATGGTGCAGTTCCAAAATGCCCTGTGGAGGCAGGGTCTGGATGCGGCTGAGAAATTGCCGGAAGGTGAGCAGAGGAGGAGGAGATGTTGCAGCTCCTCCGTCCAGAGTTCGGACGTGGAACCCAGGTGCTAGAGCCGTGTCGACTCAGCGGACTCTCGGCCCGGCAGCAACTTCAGTATGCCTCGGGCACTCTTGGCTCCGTGTCTCGTTTTACCCGGACGTCCAGAAAAACATCATGGACGCCCCATTCGAGGAGAAGTTTTGTTTGGTAAACCTTCAGAAAGATAATTACCAAACTCAAAGAGCCGGAGAGGCGGTGAGGTCGGTTCAGGCCATATGCCGACCAAGCTTAGTTCCTTCGTAGGAACCAAAGCCGATTTCATGGACGGACGCAGAGACAACAGTCCGCCCGTTCCACAACAGAGGGCTCCGGTTTCGCAGAGCCCAGGAAAACAACCACAGGTGAAGCAAGCGCACTCTAAGCCGGTCCAGCCAGCGGGACCCTCAACGCCACAGCTAGCTCCTTCGGCCCCGCCCTCAGGCTCAGCGGGGCGTCATGGTTGGAAGTCGCGTACAATTTCCTGCCAGGATGGCAGACTATAACCACCGACAGGTGGGTTCTACAGTTAGTCGCAGAGAGGCCACTTTATAAATGGCGGAAAAGCCACCCTCGAGGCCTCCGTTGCTCTCCGGTACCGGGTCAGCACAAGTCATTGATCAGACAAAATACTCACGCTCCTGCAAAGGGAAGCGATAGAGTCGTCCCAGAGAACCAGAGAGGACACGGATACTATTGCCACTTCTTCCTGGTTCCAAAGAAGACAGGGACCTCCGTCGATTCTGGACCTCAGCGACCTCAATTTGTGATCCGCCTACAAAAGTCCGCATGGTAACTCTTCGGGTCTTATTCCCATGCTGAAGCAGGACACCTTTTAGCGTCCGTAGATATGGAGGCCTTACCTGCACATCCTATAGCTCAAGTGCACAAGAGGTTCCTGCGCTGAGTTTCTCGGCCATCATCTTCAGTTCGAGCCCTTCCATTGGACTGTCGCCGGCACCAGGGTCTTTACCAAATTAATTGCAGTGGGCAGCGTCTCTAAGGAGACAGGGCCATTATGTGTTCCGATACCTGGACCGATTGGCTTCTCATGGCCGCCAGAGAGGAGGAGTTATGGGCGATCCAGAGCACTCAGGACCTGTTTCGATCTCTGGGTATCCTAATCAACCTTGAGAAGTCTCTCCTGGTACCGTCGCAGAAACTGCAGTTCATAAGCGCAGTACTGGACACCGTTCAGGAAGAGCATTTCTTACAGACGACAGGCGGGCGCATCAGATCCCTCATCAGGGAGCTTTCGTCGAACAAGACCGCCCCAGCCAGGTCGGTCCTTCGCTTGCTCGGACACATGGCTGCGGCCATTCCTACTGTCCCTTTCGCAAGGCTCCACATGCGGGTAACTCAGTGGATGCTCAAGGTGCAATGGGACCAAAGGCAAGACCACATGCAGCATCTGGTCAGAATCACGAACACCGCGATTCGAGACTGGCAGTGGTGGCTAAACCCAGGGACACTCTCTATGGGCGTCCCGTTTATAGCGCCGTCCCCGGAGGTAATCCTCACCACAGGCACCTCAGGTCTAGGGTGGGGAGCACACCTGGACGGGGTGAAGTCCCAGGGTACGTGGACCCCTCTGGAGGCCCACCTCCATATCAACGTCCTAGAGATGAGGGCGGTCCTTCATGCTTTGCAGGCATTTCAGTCAGAGATCCCGCCGAGCACTCTCCTGCTTCAGACAGACAACACGGCGGTGATGTATTACCTCAACAAACAAGGAGGCGCACACTCTTAACCCCTTTGCAGGGAGGCCATGAGGGTGTGGGATTGGGTAATCCGACACGGCGCGAACCTGATCACAGTACATGTTCCCGGGGTGGACAACACAATTGCAGACGGCCTGAGTCGATCCCAGGCCAAAGTCCACAGTGGGAACTTCTCCAGGAGGTAGCAGAGGATCTGTTTCTTGATGGGGAACTCCAGAATTGGACTGTTAGCTTCCCCATCCAGCATAAAACTGCCCAATTTTGCTCGCTAGATCCAGGGCCTGGTGTTTTCTGGCAAGATCGTTGTCCCTCTCCTGGGCAGACAGATTCCTCTATGCTTTCCCTCCTTCCCGTTGATCCAGAGTTCTTCTCAAACTGCGCGGGAGCATGCATCAATGATCCTGGTGGCCTTTCTGGCCCAGGCAGATCTGGTTCCTTTGCTAATTCAGCTATCCCAGGAACCTCCGCTCCGTTGCCACTCAACTCCCACCTCTTGTCTCAGGAGAAGGGTTCACTGGTCCACCGGACTTCGCTCACTGAACCTACATGCATGGCTCCTAGAGACATAGCCATCTTGTGTCATAGGGTCTGCAAGAGATTGCGGAAGTTCTTGCCGCAGCCAGAAAGCGATGCTTGTCACGAGCGTCGCCATAGAAATGGCGCCGTTTTGTCTGTGGTCACAAGCACGGGCCTTTCCCTTTAGGTTGTCCGGTGAAAGCGGTGTTAGAGTACTTATTCTTCCTTTTCCTTCGGTCTCACTTACTCCTCCATTAGAAGTGCACCTCTGTGCCATTTCAGCTTATCACCCCGGTGGGACAGCGCACAGTGGCACAATTAGATGCCTGTCGAGATTTCTTGAGAGGGGTGTTACACCTTAGGCCGCCCATTAAGGACCCAGTGCCTCCATGGGACTTGCTCTTTGTCCTGGAGCAACTCACGCTCCCCCCCTTTGAACCTGCAGCGGATTGCAGGCTGCGTTTTCTGTTGTGGAAAGCGTTGTTTTGGTTGCTATTCGTCAGCAAGAAGAGTTTCTGAGCTTCAGGCTCTCATGTGCAAAGAGCCTTATTTAATTTTCCACTGGGACAGAGTATCTCTGAGGATGAATCCTAAATTCTTGCCTAAGGTGGTTTCACACTCACTCTCAATCAGGATATTGACCTGCCGGTCTACTTCCTAATTATTCTAAAGAGGAGAGGCACTGCTTCACACCCTGGATGTTCACCGCAGCTTAAGGTACTACCTGAGCAGAACTAAGTAGCTTCGGCATGAGCAACTTTTCATTCCTTTACTGAAAGGATGATGGGCCAACCAGTATCCAAACAGTCACTGTCTCGCTGGCTTGTCCAGTGCATCTCTTACTGTTATATCATCAAACAGAAGCCCCTCCCAGGAGCAGTCCGGGGCCATTCCACTAGGGTGTGGCCACCTCCTTTGCAGCACTTCGAAACGTCTCCACCTCTGCCATTTGTGCTGCAGCCACTTGGAGCTCTGTTCATACCTTTATCAGGCATTGTAGCCTGGACATCGCTTCACGGCGAAGAGCAGGCTTCGGCCTGGCAGTGCTACAGGGTCTCCTGTCTTAGAGTCAGGACCTGGAACGTTCTTTCTAATTTCCTCCTCCCAGAGTGTTTGCAAAGCGCTACTGCTTGGGAATCAGTCTAATGGTGTAACCTGCTTCAAGAGCTGTATCTCGGTAGTAGATAGTACAGTTGTAAGAACTTACCGTAACAGTAGATCTTCGAGAACAGCTCTTGCAGCTAAGTACCTTCCTGCCCACCTTCCCCTTGGAGGAGGCATGGCAAGCCTTTGTTAACAGGGATTTTCCCGTTTGTCTTCTGACTGTGGATCCTCGGTCTCCCATTTCAATGTCAGCCTGCGGCTGGAAGTCTCCAGCGGGAGAACTGGGGAATCTGGCGGGACCGCCCCCTTGTGTACTACGCCTGACGTTGGAGGCGGGACCGACGTCGGAGGCGGTCCCCTCTGAAGATAGCTTGCTAGAATTTTTCCGTGGGGTCCTGATGCCTGCTGGCTTAAGTCCTAATGGTATAACCTGCTGCAAGAGCTTTTCTGGAAGATCTACTGTTACGGTAAGTTCTTATGTAACTGTACTTTCTTACGTAACTGTACTTTTTGTGGGCAGCTCTTTGTAGCTCATATCAGGGTAGAAGTGCTTCTTAAGAGTCCAGAACACAAATGTCTCTTGAAAGTCCAAACACAAGTATACAAAGTCTTGCAAGGCTGGAACAAGAATGTCCTCTTAGGATTCCAAAATTAAGAGTCCAGTGTTACCTTAGCCTTGTCAGTATGGTGAGGGGGAAAAGGGTCCCACCCAGGTTGTGAGGTCACAGCTCTGTTGTGATGCTGGCTGTGAGGTCTCTCTCATTCCTGCATACTGAATTAGTCATATGCATCTGCACATTGCTAAACATCCACTTAAAAATTAAAAAAAAATATATAAACATATATATTTTTTTTAATTAGTGGCCACAAAACACAATTATGACAGGTCAGAATTACCTTTGATCTTCAGAAGAACATTTTGAAAGGCGCTTCTCTTAACTAGCTGGTCGCCCACGAGGAACTGGTCGCGAGGCGCTCCTGCCCTCCTGGCTGCATCTCTTCCGGACCCCTGAAACCGCGGAAGCTGGTCGCCAGCGAGGAAGGATCGCTGGTCGTGAGCGCTCACTGCCCCCTCAAACCCCCGGCTGCATCTCTTCCCGGACTCCTGAAACCGGGAAAGGTAAAGATCCTGTAGTTTTGCTGGGATGGCAACGTTTTCCTGCTGCCCTTTGTTTGAATTAGCGCCTTTTTCCTCGGTGGATAACTGGAACTTAGACACTACAGCAGGGGGACAAGCCCTCTTGCTGCTCGCGCTGGTTTTTAGCTGGACTGTTTTTAGCTGTCGCTGATAGTAAAATCTCAAGTACTGTATAGCTGCTCTATGGACTGCATAGCTGTTCCCACACACACTATTGCTCACTGTAATGTTTTTTTTTTTAATCTCTCAATGCAACGCTTCTGGTACACTGCTAAATGTCCTCATACTATACTGCAGTTGTTTTAAATTTTAAACTGCTGAAAGTCTGCTTAACCAAACCCCTCCCCTCTCCCTCTAGCCTATTTGTGTCGGCTTCTCTCCTTTGTCTTTCACAGCTGGTCGCCCGCGAGGAACGGATCGCTGGTCGCGAGGGCGCTCCACTGCCTTCCCTCAAACCCCGGCTGCATCTCTTCCTGGACCTGAAACCGGAAAGGTAAAGATCCTATCATTTTGCTGGGACGGCAACGTTTTCCTGCTGCCCTTTGTTTGAATTGGTGCCTTTTTCCTCGGTGGATAACTGGAACTTAGACACTACAGCAGGGGGACAAGCCCTCCTGCTGCTCACGCTGGTTAGCCGGACTAGCCCCGCCGAGCTACGCATTCGGCTCCCCACCGCCCCCACCAACACCCTTGGTCGGCTCTCCCTTATATAGGCAGAAAGTGATCACATGGGCTGAGAATTAACCTATAACCTATCAGCCCAGTTTTCCATCTGCAAGTTATACTGTTCTGCCACTAGGGGCAAACCCAGCTATTCTCAGGTCCGTCCTAAGTGCACACTAGCTGCTTAACAAACAAACAAGCAGCCGTGAGAGAAAAAGAGTCTTCATTTCTTTGCAGGACAGTTCAGTCCTTATATCACCAGGTCTTTAGCCACCCATATCTCTCACCCTGCACTGCCAGACCGTCCCACTATCAATAAACTCCCCTCTATCCATCCTCCCCACTGGGTCCACCTGGGGTGGAACTACCCCTCCCAACTAGATCAGCCACCGGCCTCTCAACCCACCCTCCTCATGGCTCTTTGCCAAGGGACTAAAAATCGCCCATCTCAATGTCCGCAGTCTCCTACACAGCCTGGTGGAGCTTACTGCCTGGGTTGCCCACTATAGCCCAGACGTACTGGGTGTCACAGAAACGTGGCCAAAACCTCTCACTCCTGATACGATATGTTCCCTACCAGGGTACAGCCACATCAGAAGTGATCGAGAGGAAGAAAGCGTGGGAGGTGCTACTTTACTACAAAGCCCACTCTGTATCTGCAGTTGGCCCCCCAACCATATGAGTTCCTGCACGCTATCCTCCTGCTTGGACTCACCAAGAAAATTCACTTGGTCTGCTGCTACAACCTCCCTAGAGCAGGCATGCGTGGGCTCTCCTCGCTGCTGGACAGTGTGAGTGAGAGAGTTGGCACAAGTGAAGTTCTTATTGTTGGTGACTTCAACCTAGATTGGCTAGGCTCTAACTTGAAGTCTTATGAGCCACTACTCTTGGGCCTCGCCCTAAATCAGATTATCTCCGAGCCAACAAGGTCCTCTCCCCGAGGGGGGAAAAGGGTCACTGATAGACTGGATCCTGACTAATAGACCGAACAGGATCACATCCTCGGGCATCCTACCTGATGCCATCTTGGACCATTCCCCATCTTTTGTACCTGGGGTATCTCACAGGTGAAAATACCTGGCAAGTGATACAAATGAGGGACTTCTCAAAATTTCACTTGCCCGATTTCCTTGCTGACCTCCGCTTGATTGACTGGTCTGGGGTCATCGCCTCCTTGGATCCAGACCAATTGCTGGGTGCTTTCTTAACTAAATACATCCCAGTACAGAACAAACATGCCCCCCTCACAAAAAGGAGGGTGCTGGGCACCATTACCAAATGGCTCCATGGGGGCCTTTTCTCCCTAATGAAACTCGGGGGACAAATGCTGGGAAACCTGCAAAGCCTCCACAGCCCTGATGACCTCACAACCTATAGGCGCCTTAGAAACTTACCTGCAAAATGCCATCAGATCTGCCAAAGTGAGTACTGCTGCTCCTCTCTACTCACCTCAGCCAGCAACCCGAGGAGTTTTTGGCAGAACATTAGAAGTGCATTGGGGGCTCTGCCAGAGCTACAAACCATGGACCTTCTAATAGGCAGGAGTTAGCTGCAACAATCCACGCTATCTCTGATACCTTTAACACAATGTTTTTCCAGCTGTCCCCCCTCCACTCCTGCCCCAACGCTTCCTCATCCCAAAGCTCACCCACCCAAACTCCGCCCCAACAGCTGCTCTCGACCTGGACCTGAGGCCCGCCTCCTCCTTCCTTCAGCTAGTATCCACTGCAGAGACCCAGAGGCTTCTTGCCACCTCCCTCACACTGATGCAGGACTGATAATCTGGAGCGGCATTGCTCAGGTTGGGTGCCCATCTCCTTGCCTGGCCCTTAACTCACCTCTTTAACTCCTCGTAACAGCTGGTGTCATCCCGCAACTCTGAGTAGCAAAATTACCGTCCTCAAACAAGGTAACCCCAAAGACCCTCTAACTACCCGGCCCTATTGCCATCCTGTGACGCCTCAAACTCCTAGAGATAATTGTGGCTTCTCAGTTAAGTGTATATCTGCAGGAACACAACCTCCTCTCTCCGACCCAGCATGGGTTTTGGACGTGAGTTTAGGAAGGGGCACAGTGCGGCCACCGCCCTCGCTGTGGTTACCTCGCAGATCCGCGCAGCTACCGACCAGGGCAGCCTCACAGGTGCAATCTTGTGGATCTCTCAAGGCCTTTGACAGGGTAGACCACTCCCTCCTCAACTCCACTGTCCTTGACCTTGGACTCTCTAACTCTGCCGCCTGGCTCCTCAATTACCTTTCTGGTTGGAGGCAATACACAATTTCAACCAGACCCATTCCCACCTTTCCTCTGTCCAATGCGGGGTCCCCAAGGTCCGTCCTCGGTCCGCGCTCTTCTCCTTTTTATTAACAAGCTGCCGTCTGTCCCCACCCATGGGCAAATTACCTTATACGCTGGCGACCTTGTCATCCTAAACAGTGATCGTGACATCGGCACCATCAGTGTCCAACTAAACTCTGACTTCAGGTGGATCCAACTCTGGTTGACCGCACACAAGCTCACCACCAACCTTAAGAAAACACATGCCATGCTATTCGGCTCCCTTAGTAGAACAAAATCCTGCTCTGCCCCCCTTCTAATCCTCTGGGCTGATGGCTTGCCCCTGCAGACGGTTCCAGTCAGCAAGTATCTTGGCGTCACTCTGGACCCCCAGCTGGACCTCTCCCAACACGTCCGCAACATCTGTAAGGCCACGGATGCTAAACTCGGTCTTGCCTACAGAGCAAAAAACTGCCTCACTCCAGCTGCTCGGGTGGCCCTAGCCAGGGGTGTTCTCCTCCCCTCCCTCTGCTATGGGCTCGTGACCTTTGCCCCATGCCAAAGTCAGTCCTGTCGAAATGGGATACGACCTACAGCAGCATCTGCAGCTTTGCACTTTCTGCTCCCCCTCTTGCACATCACTGTGACCTCTACACTCGTCTCGAGTGGCTCCCCCCAGAGAAGCACCGTACCTTTGTCATAGGTAGCCTCATTGACAACATAGTCAGAACATCCACCCCCGCTGTCCTTGCCCTTCCACTCCACCCAGACATCACTACCTACCATCTTAGATCACGCAGGCGGACCTCTCCCGTCCAGTTCCTAGGACACACTTCCTCACAGGGATCGGGCCTTCGCCAGCTCATGAAACGAATTCCTTCCCAGCCGCTACACGGGCCACCTCCTCCCACACTGTATTTAAAACTTCCCTCTGGAACTTCCTGAAGGGTTCCTCCACCTGCCCTTGCGCTTCGTAGCCTCTTCCCACACTACGTCGGCACGGCGGGCCTCAGCACTCCTCTGGGACCACTGCACTTTCTTTCTGGCGACCTGTTTGCCTGCACTCCCATTGCATGTTAAATCTGACTCAATTCACTTGTTTATGTGTGGCCTTGCTCATGATTCCCCCAGGCCACCCGTAACCTCCCCCTGGGCTCCTATGTTGTTGTGTTTTACTACTGACTGTCATTCCTCTATGTATACTGATACTTCACAGTATGTAAAAACCATACTAGTCGCCCCATTGTATGTAGACACTTCACTGTATGTAACAGTTGTATAAGTCGCTGTACCTGTAAAAATTCAAGTCTGTAACTCTCCCAGGTCGCACCTGAAAATAGGCACATGGATGTCTAGTGTGACTTACCCGGTAAACAAATAAATAAACTATGTGTAGATTTTCACAGGTAACTGTTCGTTTGCTTTCCACCCGATAGGTTGTAAAATGTAGTCTGTTATGGCCAGTTTCCTGGGTTCATGGGTTCAAAACAGTAATTGTTTTACAACCTGTTACAACCTAGTGTATAGCTGCTAACAAAGGCATCTGACAGGTAGCTGTCAAAGGAAGCTCTTAATTAGTTTATCCACTGGGTCACCGAGTATAAACTCTCCTTTCCTCACTTTTAAAATCCCAGGTCCCATGAGGCTTTGCTGTTTGGCTTGTTTCATAAGGAGAAGTCTAAACATATATTTATATCAAAACTATACGCTCATAACTAGTAGATGGTCATCACTTTACACAGCCGGCCTTTGAGACACTGTCACAAATGGTGTGGGATAATCTGGCGCTTATTCCTTCCGTGGCTAAATCCATAGACAAGAAATCCCCCCCTACCCCAAAAAAAAAGGATTGACCAATCTTGACTTCTCAAGCCTTTGCTGATGCCATAGTTGTCTTGGCGGAAAGTGACAAAGCTGTCCTTTCTCAGGAATCTACGGCCTGTCCAGTAAACAAGGAATCTTGTAAGATTGACACCTTGGGGAAGCGAGTTTTCACTGCCTCTACCCTGGATATTCGCATTGCTAGCTACGGGTTATTTCTCTCAGTATGAGTATACCCTTGGCGTTACTCAGAGCCACTGTGGAAGCTCTTCCGAGTTGGACATTAGCACAGAGCTTGGCATTGAGTCCAACAGTCAGCAACTTAAGGCTGTTATGGATGCCTTTGGCACTGCTTCTAGAGCAGCAACTGGTATATGCACCTGACGCCTCTCATGGTTATGTACAGTGGGATTCACAAATGATGCCCAACAGAGTTATGAGTTTACCATTTGATGGAGTTTATCTGTTTGGCCCTCAGGTCGAGCAGGCACTAGAGCCACACAGAAAACTGAATGGCTATCAAAGCGCCAGGCCGCCCTCTGCTGCCGCTCAACTGGGTGGAAATTAGTGGCAGTTTCAGTCCTTTCGTGGCAAAGGCAGATGAGCTTCAACAAATCAAGCCCCCAGCCAACACAGAAAACGCAGCAGAAGGCACAGGGCCTGAAAGCGCCTAGTGCTACCCTTTGAGATTCTGACCAAGTCCCACCTTAGCTGTCCGTGGGGGACTCTTCCTCTGCAGTAGGAGGCCGTCTGACTCAGTTTTACAGCCAGTGGAAGTCTGTCACATCAGACAAATGGGTGCTCATGATAATCCGCGAGGGTTACTCTCTAAATTTTTCAGAAACCCCTCTGGATCTTCTGCCCAAACGACATCCCAAGCTGTCTGTGTCTCGTTCAGACCTTCTTGCTTCTGATATTCAAGGCCTTCTGAACAACAAGGCAGTAGAAGTAGTTCTGCTGGATCAATGGAACACAGATTTTTATTCCCATTACTTCCTAGTTCTAAAGAAAACAGTTGGCATGCACCCTATTCTCGATATAAGGAAGTTAAACAAATTCCTTTACAAAGAGAAATTCAAAATGATGTCACTTGGTACTCTTTTGCCTGTGATTAATCAAAACGATTGGCTGGCCTTCCTGGACATGCAGGATGCCTATCAATGTGTTCCCATACACCCAAACCACCACAAGTATCTGATTTGTGGCATTGGATCAACACTACCAATTTGGGGTCCTGCCTCGAGTCTTTACAGAAATACATGCACTGGTCACAGCCGCTTCCCTTCGCCCCCGTATACTGTATTTCACAAAACAAGGTGGTTCTTAGAAGCCACCCCAAGTTCCTCCATAAAGTATCAGAATTCCATCTGAACCAGCCCTTGGTTCTTTCCACCTACTTCGAGAACTTCCAGAATGAGGAAGCGTACCCTGCAGTCACTGGATGTAAAAGGGTTTCTTGGTTCTACATAGACAGAACTAGAGAGAGATCTGCAAATCAAAGCAACTGTTTGTTGCTTTCAGCATAACTTCCAACTAGGTGGCCTGTTGCTCTCAGATGTATTTTGACGTGGCTAGTGGCATGTCTTTGCTAATGCTACTGAATGGCACAGGTTAAACTGGGAGGCAGAGCATATGCTCATTGTACCAGGGCAGTCATGGCATCTCTGGCAGAGATTTGAAACGTGCCCATTGTAGACATCTGCAGTGCAGCTACTTGGAGCTCAGTGCACACCTTTGTGAGGCACTACGCTTTGGATATCCATGCTAGACAGCATCTGTTTTTTGGCAGGACAATCCTGAATGGACTTCTGTCCTAAGTGAACTCCTCTCTCCTGCTGTCCTTCTCGGGGGATTAGTTTAGCTCTGTACTCCCCCATCAGTATGAATGAGTGGTGAAGACTTTATGTTCAGGAAGATATGAAAATTACATACCTACCACAATTTTTGATTTTCTTGGACGAAGTCTCCACCATTTATTCAGACGCCCATCCCCTGGGCTCACTTATCCATTTTGGCCTTCACTCCCTAGATGGCTGGGCTGTGAAGAGACTGTTGTGTTGACTTTTCTCATATGGGTCATTCAAACTATCTTATACCTGACGTAGGTTCGTTTACGCTGCACCTCCTCGGTAATAAAGGTACTGAGGCGGTTAGAGGGTCAACGCCGAAGTAGCCTATATGGTGCTTCCTCGCTGCCTTCCTTGGTGCGGACCTTCTGAAGATTTTTTGGCTTCAGCTTAGTCCCATCAGTGTGAATGAGTGGTGGAGACTTCATCCAAGAAGATCAAGAATTACAGTAGTACATAATTTTCTTTTTTTTTTTAAACTTTCAATCTTTATTCAGTTTTAACTGTGCATAACATGGTATATTATACATCTTACAGTCATAAAATAAAAACTACAATTAAACTACTGCAATATAACAAGAAGAATTAAACTTATCAACAATTCAGCACATCCAATTGATTGCTAAGACTGGTTAGAATTTAAGCTACTTCATTTAAGAGCCTCACACTTCTCTAGTTGATAAATGAGTTGGGACTGGTGTTCTTACTGTAATTATTCTAGATATTTCATTGTTGGTCAGAGCAGAGGGTCTCATCTATTCTGGGGTTACTCTTGGTCAATATGGTTCTTGTATTCTCTTCCCATCTGTATCTCTTTCCACTTAGATTTAGGGGACAAAATCAGGTCTGTGTGCAGATATGTAAGACATCTCTCCCCATGTAAGCTCAAAGGTTTCTTTGGATTTGTTAAGCTGAGCAGTCAACTGTTCTAGCTTGTATACTTGTATCATTATCTCATCCCATTGGGAAAGTCTTAGAGGATATATGATAACCAGTTTTCATTACCTTTTTGCTGTAGTCAGGCAGGTAGTCAACAATTTTTCTGTCTTAGGATCTCTGCATGAGGTTGGGAAGATGGAGAAGAGGAATGTGTCTAGTGTTATGTTATTTATTCCTATAAAGATCTGAGAGAGGGCCGCTGATGGTTCCTGTAGAAAGGGCTGTAACTCTGGACACCACCAGAAAATATGGCCATGTGTCGCTTGAGGGTCTCCGCATCTTCTCCAACACCCAGAGTCCCTCTTATGCAGATACTTTGCTTGTATCACTGGAGTTCTGAAATATCTTGGGGAGACTTTCCATGAAAATTCTTTCCAAGCTGGGGAGGAAGGTCCTCGGTGGATATGGCCTGTGTATGCAGACCAATATTGCTCTGTAAGCACTATCCCCAAGTCCCTCTCCCACGCCCTTTTCAGAATATTTACTGACTTCCCCTTTAAAACTTGTAAACCTTTATATAGGTATGATATGATATATGCCTTAGGTTGCACTGGCTCTCCAGAGCTGCAAGAAATGTCTTAAGAATGTCTGATATGTTTGTGTTCTGAAGGATCCCCTAATTTCCTTTTTAACAAAGTTTATTTGTAATAGCGGAAATCATCTTGTGGTCTGAATTCATATAGAGACTGCAATTCGGACATGGTCAGTGTCCTCCTACCCATTTGATGAAATGCCCCATCAGTGGATATTCATTCTTTCCCAATTTCTATAAACCATGGTCCAACCAAAATCATGGTGGTAACGGAAGTTAGAACAGGAGTGCCCTGTGAGTTGCAGTTTGTTTGGATTCTAGCGCCTGTCTCTCTACCTTATAAGTGTTAATAGTAAAAGAGTTATGGGATATGTCTTCTGGCGGGATAGGAGGCTATTGCAGAAGGATCTTGTTTAGGTTCAACAAGCCTTCCTCTCTGGTCTCTGTTTTCCATTTAGCTTGGTAGTTTGGTTGCAACCAGTATATGGGGATTCTAAGTTGGGAGGCCTCGTAATAGAGTTCCAGGTCTGGGAGGGCCAGACCTTCTTGATTTTAGGTAATTGGAGCATTGCAAATTTAATCCTTGGTTTCTATTTCCCCATATATATTTAGAGATTTTTATTTACTTCCCTAATCGGTCCCTTGGTGGCGGTATTGGGAGGGTTGGAAAAGGTAGAGCATCTTGATAATAGATTCATTCTCTCCGCATCTACCCTTTGAATCAGGGGATAGGTAGGGCTCTCCATCTCTCAATATCCCTTTTAGCTGATCCAGTAGGGGTTATAATTTAGTTCGGCTGGAGTGTTGTAATCACCAGTAAGGTGTACCCCAAGGTAGCGCATGGAGGTTAAATTCCATTTGAATGGGAAAGACTGGGCTAGCTGGGTCGATGGTGAGAAGTTAAATTTCAGGACCTCCGTTTTTGACGTGTTCACCTTATATCCCGAAAGTTCTCAGAAATTCTCCAGTAATTGCCATAGGGACTGTAGGGTCCTCTCGAGTTCTGCTAGGTAAATTAACAAGTCGTCGACATACAGGGCTAGCTTATATTGATTCCCATTCATAGTTACCCCTTCTATATTTTTGTCCTGTCTTATAGCCTGGGCCAGCGGCTCCAGTTATATGTCAAACAGGAGAGGGGCAGCCCTGCCTGGTGCCCCTTTGTAGGGGAAACGGCTCTGATATGGACCCGTTGATTTTGACCTGGGCCATTGGATTATCATATAGTGATATGATAACCTTTTTGAACTCCACTGGGAACTGCAATTTTTCAAGGACTGCATCTAAAAATGGCCATGCCACCCAATCAAAAGCCTTCTCGGCATCCAGACTTAGAAAAAGGAAGGGTTTTTTTGACCGGGAGTCATGGTACATAAGGTGCAGTGTCTTTGTTATCCTGTGCTTGCCTCAGTGGAATAAATCCACATTGGTCCCTGTCTGTTAACGCTAGTAGGAGATCCTCCAGTCTCTTTGCTAACACTGCTGCAAAGATTTTATAATCGGTGTTAAGGATTGATACTGGTCTGTATGAGGTACAGACCACTGGGTCTTTACCTGGTTTTAAGATACTGGTTATGGTGGCTTATTTCCATGAGGGAGGCACCCCTTGTCCTTCCAGCAAGTCTTGACATGCCGGCTGCAGTACCTGTAATAGTTGGTTTTGAAACATTTTAAAAAATTCTGCTGTATACTCATCCAGCCCCGGGATCTTGTTAGGTTGTAATGAGGCAACTACCAGATCTTACTTCGAGAAACAGCTCTTGCAGCAGGTCACACCATTAGGACTAAAGCCGGCAGGCACCAGGACCCAACAGAAATTTTCTAGCTAGCAGTATTCAGCGGGGACTTCCTCCGTCAGTCCCGCCCGTGACGTCAGGCATAGTACATAAGGAGGCGATCCCCCAGAATCCCCAGTACTTTTCCTGCCATCGACTCGCCAGCATCGGCCTCTCGGTCTCTACCTAGCGCACGACGACTTAGAACTTCTTCAAGTGTTTTCTACAAAACTAATGTCCTCTCCAACTCCTTAATCTGAGGGACACCGTTGAAAGTGCGCCTGCGGAAAACAGATCCCTTTCAAGGATCCTCATTCTTCCTGTGTGCAGTACTTAGGCCCGGACCATGACACCAAGGCCTGCACCTTTTGTCAAGGGTTCAACAGCATCCGCCGTTAGAAGGCACTTCAGGCGTACCTGTTAGAACAGAAACTTAGCAGGATGGGCAAAGAACCTTCCTCCAGGGGTGATTCTTCTTCCAAGGCCCATAAACACTGGGAGAAAGCAAGGTCCAGATCCCCGAACCGGGCCTCGGACTCGCTTAGCTCAGGCTCCACCCAATCTGACCAGTCTCCCTCCAGGGCTCATTCTCAGCCCGCTCTGGTCAAAGTCTGGGCTACAGGCGGTTCGACTCTTCAGCCCATCAAGACTTCTAGGCCCTCGGCTTCCTCCACTCCCTCTTGGGCCTCTTCCAAGTCTTCCGAATGCCACAAGTCTTCCTCATCTGCCAGACGTCGGGAACCCGACTCCAGATCGGTCACCCAGGGTCGGATCCCCCACCCAGGAGGCGAAAGACTTGACGTCCCTAAAGCGGATGACGGACCCGACGTCTGCCAAGCACCTGAAGTCGGCCAGGTGTTCACCGGAGCCAAGGACACCGGCCAAGCACCAGACACCAGCCGGATGTTCGCTGGACCCAAAGTCGTTGGCCATGCGACCGACGTCGGCTTCATACTCACCGGAGCCGAAGACTGCCCCCTAGTCACCGATGGACACAGGTCGCAGAGTTTCCACAGAGGACACGTCATTGCCTGAAGACCAGACGGGCGACACAGAGGATGCCGGGCTTCCGAGGAAACCTTCGCCCACCTCAGACACACCCGCAGACCCGGCGACAGACCACTGGCACCAGGCCCGTCATCGGGCATGAACTTACAAGAGGTAAAGGATCTCTCTACTTTCTGGTGGGACACCATCCGAAAAGACGTCCCTGTAAAACCTCCTCCTCTTACTCCTTCACCTTCTATGCTCCTCCTCCACCACAGGGGCCAGCAGGGCGACCACCAACCCCTAAGTAGCAGACTCCACCTCCTATGGGTAGAGCCAAGGATCGGAGAAGGCCTCCTCAAGATCTCCATCAGGGCCCCCCAGCCCCAAGCGACCCAGACGTCGTCGGTACACTCAGTCAGGGGAGGACTCCAGATCGGATACCTCTGAATTCTCCAGATCTCCTTCTCCACTCAGCATCCCATCACCTGACCCACATGACCTACCCAGGTCTCCTCCGGATGATCCCTCCTTCTTTGAGATCATGAGGCACATCCAGGACAACATGGGATGGGATGCTGAAGACCTCGATCCCGAAAGACTGCGTCTTGCCCGTTAACTTCGACAGAAAGATCCTAAGCCTGTGGTAGTGCCACCCTTGGTGGACACCTTTGTGGATGTCACCAAGGCTGCATAGAAGTGATCCGCACTCCTCCCGCTGTGCTGAAGAAAGCTGACCGCCTGTACAAGGCCCCGGAAGAGGACCAGTACATGGCTCAACAACCTCTGGCTGACTCCCTTGTCATTACGGCCTCGCATGACTGGTCCCAAAGACCGCAGCATATGAGCACACAGCCACCGGACCAGGAATCCAAACAGCTGGATGCCGTGTGGAGGCGCGTGTATGTGGCTGCTACTTGCTCCATCAGGTCCCTGAACTACCTATCTCACACGGAACAGTTTCAGAATGCCCTGTGGGAACAGGGCCAGGACCCGGTCGATAAATTACCGTATGGCGATCAGAAGGCAGAGCTCCTAAACCACCTCCGCACAGGTTCTGATGTGGGAACCCAAGTGCTATGACCTGCATACGATTCTGTGGACTCTTCTGCCAGAGCTGCAGCTTCAGGCATCTGTCTCCGGAGACAGTCTTGGCTCTGTGTCTCTGGTTTTACCCCGGACATACAGAAGAACATTCTTGACGTCCCTTACAGTGGCGAAGTACTTTTTGGTGAACCCTCGGAGAAGGTTATCACCAGACTCCAGGATGTTGGGAAGGCAGTCAGGTCTGTACAGGCCATGTACAGATCAAGGCCTGGTTCCTTTCGTAGGAACCAGAGCCGTTTTCGTGGCCGGCAACGACAGCAGCCACGTTCTGGCCAGCAACAAAGGGGCACTTTTCAACGTAAAGCCCAGGCCAAGTCGTCCCCAGGCAGAGGCCAGCGCTACACTAAACCGGCACAGCCTGCAGAGACCAGTGCTGCCACAACATGACTTCTTCCCAGCCCCCGGCCCTCCTCTGGATCAACGGGCACAGAAGGTCGGGGGGGTTGCATCGCTCGCCACTTTATAGGGTGGCAGTCGATTACCGCCGACCGGTGGGTTCTCCAATTGGTCAGGAAAGGCTTCTTCATAGAATTTCTCGACCACCCACCGTCAAGACCTCCCCTGCTTTCCCGTTATTCAGGTCAGCACACCTTGCTTATACAGCAGGAGGTGCTCGCCTTCTCGGAAAAAAGCTATAGAGCATGTACTGTGGAACCAGAGAGGTGCAGGTTATTATTCTCACTTCTTTCTGGTTCCCAGAAGGCGAGGACCTCAGTCCGATACTGGACCTCAGCGACCTCAACGCGTCGGTCCTGTACAAAGCTTCCGCATGGTGACCCTCCCAGGTCTGATTCCCATGCTCAAGCAGGGTACCTTTCTAGCGTCCGTGGACATGCAGGATGCTTATCTGCATATACGCATAGCTCAAGTGCACAGGAAGTTTTTACGCTTCGAGTTTCACGGTCACCATCATCAGTTCCGCGCCCTCCCCTTCGGACTGTCATCGGCACCTCGGGTATTCACGAAGTGCATGGCGGTAGTAGCGGTGACTCTGAGGAGACAAGGCAACTACTTGTTCCTTTACCTGGACGACTGGCTTCTAATCGCCCTCTTGGGAAGCCCTGATGTCCGCCATTCATTGTACTCGGTCTCTGTTCGAGACTCTGGGCATCATCAATCGAGAGAACTCACGCCTGGTTCGTCTCAGATTCTGCAGTTCATAGGCGCAGTTCTGGACACTGTCCAGGGGAAAGCTTTTCTACCCCAGGACCGAGCGGAACACATCAGATCCCTCATCAGGGACATCTTAGCAAAGAAGGCCTTCCCAGCCAGGCTGGTCCTTTGCCTGCTTGGACATATGGCTGCGGCCATTGCGACAGTCCTGCTAGCCCGTCTCCACATGCGGGTGACCCAGTGGATGTTACGGGTCCAATGGGATCAAAAGCAAGACCATCTGCAGCTCCCAGTTCGGATCACGAAGGCCGTAATCCGGGATTGGCAGTGGTGGCTAGATTCGAAGAACCTCTCGGTGGGGGTCCCCTTTACTGCACCGTCTCCGATTTGTGACGCTGTCCACAGACGCCTCAGGGCTCGGATGGTGAGCACACCTAGACTGTGTCCGGTCGCAGGGCCAGTGGACAGCCCAAGAGACCCATCTCCACATAAATATCCTGGAAATGAGAGCAGTTCTTTACGCCCTGCAGGCTTTCCAGTCGGAGATTCCACCGGGTACTCTTCTGTTACAAACAGACAATTCCGCAGTGATGTATTACCTCAACAAACAAGGAGGCACCCATTCCTACTGGCTTTACAGGGAGGCCATGAGGATGTGGGATTGGGTTTTACAACACGGCGCAAACCTTATTCAAACAACATGAAGTCTTGCTATATTATGACCGTAGCAGTTTGATCCAGCTCTAGAACTGCTCCGGAGGTGAAATGGTTAAAACCATTCCAAAATAGAATTTTGGCCACGAGCTCTAAGAAGCAGCTCTATCTGTGTTATTTCAAACCTGAACTGTCAGATTCTTTACTCCGCCTCAGTGAACAGTCGCTCCGGAGATTTCTCCTACTGCTCGGTTCATTTCTCGGTTTAAAAAGTGTTTTCTCGGTTGGATTCAACCGAGAATAGTTTTATTTTAACCGCAAAACCGTTCGGTTCAAGCTCTATCTGTGGTAACCGTAAGTAAATTAAAGGTTTTTGTCTGTGTGGAACTTGTAAGTTATCGGTTCGGTTTTGAACCGATCAGCTGGGTTTAAAACTCATTTAAAACTAAAAATTAACATTTTAGAGTGCGGTTCCCGGTTCTTATCGGTTCTAAAAAAAACGGATTTATTACGTTTTTTTCCAATACCCGTGACACGGTTAGGAACCGATAAGGGTGTCTTGCCTGGCACTGCCGTTAAAAGGGCAAGTTTTCTGGTTAGGCTGGCATTATGTCTGAGAAACCCAAAAGAAAAACCGGGCCCACTGGATTTCAACACTGTGATGTTTGTGGGGAAGTCTTTGCCAAGCCTGACCCACACACCACATGTGTTTATTGTCTGGGGTTTGACCACCTCCAGTCAGACTGCCAGATATGCAAGAATTTCCCTGCAGCCACCCTGGAAAAAAGATTGGGCAGGCTCAGGGAACGAGAGGCCAAAAAGTCCGCTGACCCAGATGGCCAGCCCGGTTCGGTGCCAACCGAACCAGAGGGAATGCCCTCTGACCAGGGCGAGACTTCCTCGGGCAAAAGAAAAGCTGGTTCTGAGGAACTACTTCCAGTAAAGAAAACAAGAAAATCAGCAGGTCTGGAGTCCAAAACCCCTTCTCCAACTGCTGCAGAGATAGCAAAAGCCATACAAATTGTCCAGTCACTGTCTCAGGGTCCATCCGAACCGCCACTATCTGGCAAAAGGTCGGTTCGTCCGGTCTCAGTGGTTCAGGAATATGATATTGAGGAATTTTGTGAACCAGAGGAGGGGGAGGATGATTATGAACAGTATGAATGTGGCTGGGAAGGTCTGGGTGTGCCCATTGAACTGGACATCTCTCCAGACAGACCTTTAGAATCTCCCCCTATGCTGTCTGAGTCCCCATCTCATTTTATGTTTCACAAAAAAGTTGCTGAAACCCTTCAGCTTCCCTTAGAGGAAGCTGTGGATGAGCAAGAGGAGCCTGATTTTGTAGAAATGATGGATATTCCATAGTCTAGGAGATTGTCTATTCCTTTACATAAGTCTTTTAGGAAGCAAACAATAAAAATTTTAAAAGCTCCTAATTCTGTGCCTCCTGTAGATAAAAGATGGACAGAAGGTACACATTGTCAGGTCCTGATACAGAATTCCTTTCTCAGCAATGCAGTCATGTTGGGAGTAGTTCAGGCTGCAGCCTGTGATAAAGCTAATATTCCCCTGGCTTCACATACTCCTGACAAGGATTCCAGGAAGATTGATGCCATGGCAAAAAAAACGGTACATGGCAGCCTCTCTGGGACTCAGGCAAGCAAATTATATGGCTTATGTAGCTAGGTATCAGAAATCTAGATGGGATACTGTTATGCAGTTAGCCAAGCAAGCCCATGGCCAGCTGGCTAGTGAACTAGAACAGGTGGCTGCTGATGGCATTGAGGCTTCTAAGGTTCAGTTTCATGCTGCTGTGGATGTTAATGATGTTTCCTCTAGGGTCATGGCCACATCTGTAGCTTTTCGTAGGTTGGCCTGGGTCAGGTGTACTAGTCTGTCACAGGATACCCAGACTAAGGCTATGGATTTTCCTGTGGTGGGAAATTCTCTGTTTGGGGAGCAAACAGAGAACTACCTGAAAAAGATGGATGAATATAGGACTACTTAGAAGAGTGCCCAGGCTAAGGAGCGGCAAGCCACTCCTTAAAGGCATACCCCCAGGGGTAGGGGTAGGCCTTTTCACAGGCCTTTTTATCAGACTCAGGCCTCCTCTGCCTATGCTCAGAGGGGCTTCTTCAGAGGCAGAGGCAGGTGAGGGGTGGGCAGACCTGCTCCCACTCCCCAGCCTAAAGCTCCTGCTAAGCAGGCACCCTGATGGGGTGCCCAGGGCCGATTCTCCTGTACCGGTAGGGGGCAGGCTGGCTTACTCAGTCGAATTGGGCTTTTAACCTCAGACAAGTGGGCTCTGGAAGTAGTAAGCCAGGGTCTGGTTCTCAGCTTCAAAAAGTTTCCCAAGTTGAGAAGCAGACTTTTCTACTCAAGTGCTTGAGAGACCCTTGCTCTGAAGCAGAGGTCTCATCCCGCTAGCTCTCAGAGCAGTAGAAGGGTTCCTCCCTGCACCAGGGCAGGGTCTGTATTCCAGATACTTCCTTACCCCAAAAAGACAGGAGAATGGCGGCCCATATTAGATCTCAGATATCTGAACAAGCATCTTTTGAAACCAAAGTTCAAAATGGTAACTCTGGCAATGATTTTACCTCCTAAGGCCAGGGACTGGCTAGCCTCCCTGGACCTCAAGGATGCCTATTTCCATGTCCTAATCAGAAGCTCCCATCGAAAGTACCTCAGATTCGAACTGCCCTCAGGTCATTACCAGTTCAGAGCAATGCCCTTCGGCCTTACCTCTGCCCCAAGGGTATTCACAAAGTGTCTAGCAGTGGCTCACTTAAGGAGGCAAAGGATTGCTGTTTCCCCTATCTAGACGACTGGCTCATTGTAGGTCAGTCCCCAGAACAGGTAAAATCTCACCTGCAGGTCACCCAGCAGCTTCTCACCTCCCTGGGCTTTCTGCTAAATCTGCCAAAGTCGGTTCTGGAACCAGTCCAGGTACTCACCTTTATAGGGGCAGAATTGGACACAAAGCTAGCCAGAGACTTTCTTCCCTTAGAAGGGGTAAGGAATTTAGTGGCTCTGGCCTCCTTCACGCTGCAGGTCTCTCGACCAGCAAGACACTTTCTGCAGCTCCTGGGGCACATGGCTGCATCCACAGCTGTTGTGCAGGGAGCAAGATTTCAGATGAGACATTCAGTTTCACTTGAGAACCTGTTGGTCTCAGAGAAGAACCCCTTTCAAGTTGGTCCCAGTGACTGAACCTTGATCCTAGCCCTCCAGTGGTGGCAGGATCAGAGCAATTAAGATTGGGGGTCCCTTCATTTCCCCTTCTCACGACTTGACTCTCACTACAGATGCTTCCTTCTGGGTTGGGAGCCCACATGGGCGACCTTTCCACTCAGGCAGTGTGGTCCCCCCAGGAATCTCTGCTCCACATCAATTTGCTGGAACTCAGAGCTGTCTTTTTAGCTCTTCAAGCATTTTCTGCATCTGTCCACGACAAGGTGATACAAGTCAGAACAGACAACACCACAACAATGTGGTACATCAACAAACGGGGGCACTCGGTCTTCGGCCTTGTGCAATGAAGGCAATGAAGTTGTGGTCTCTGGCCTATTCCCTGAACACTTCCCTCATAGCAGTTAATCTTCCAGTGAAGGACAATGTGCTAGCGGATGCTCTCAGCAGGATTTCCCAGGGCCATCACGAATGGTCCCTGGATCCTCAAGTGCTGGGGATAGTCTTTGCCAGATGGGGCACCCTCAGATAGATCTTTTGCAGCCCCAGACAATCACAGACTTCCTCTGTTCTGTTGCAGGCCTCCAGTGCTGGGCTCAGTTCCCTGGATGCCCTTCTTCTGGATTGGGAGGAAAGTTTCTCTATGCTTTGCCTCCCTTCCCTCTCCTATTCAAAGTATTAGTCAAAATCAGATCTCAGCCTTGCAGGGTGATTCTGATTGCCCCGGATTGGGCCAGGCAGCCCTGGTACCCACTCCTTCTGTCACTGACAATCCATCTTCCCCTTTGCCTCCCCAGGAATCACAACCTGTTGACTTGTGCCCAGGGAAGGGTTTGGTATCCGGACCTCAAATCCCTCAACCTCAAGGCCTGGCTCTTGAGGAGTTAGAGTTTGCTGATTTACACCCCTCTCAGGGTGTTCTTGAGATCCTAAAGGCTTCTAGAAAGCCTTCCACTAGGGCTACTTATAGTTCTAAATGGAAAAGGTTTTACATTTGGTGTGCGGGGAAAAATATTTCCCCAGAATCTGCTGATTTGCTCACTGTGTTAGATTACATGGTACATCTTAATTCCTTGGGTCTCAGACCAGCTACCCTGAGAGTTCATTTGGCAGCTGTATCTGCCTTTGTGTCAGCAGGAAAGTCATCCCCTCTTTCCTCTCATCCTGTGTTTTCCAAGTTTTTTTAAGGGATTACTCCATACTAATCCACCCTTTCGGGAACCGGCCCCTGCTTGGGACCTGAATGTTTGCATTGCCCAGTTAATGCAACCCCCTTTTGAACCTCTTGTCTTCTGCAGAGCTTAAGTACCTAACTTGGAAAACTGTTGTTCTAGTGGCTATCACTTCTGCCAGAGCGATAAGTGAGTACAAAGCCTTGTCAGTGGAAACTGACTTTATTTCTTTCCACAGGGATAAGGTAGTCCTTAGGACTAATACATACATACACACTGTCAGCAGATAAGGGCCTATGGCCCACCCAGTCTGCCTATTTGAGCTTGTAAGTTCACTCTGTTTTCCTAGAAGTCTGTTGCCTCTTACCCCTGACCTCCAGAATTCCCTTATGTCTACCCCATGCATTCTTAAATCCCGTAATTGTTTCAGCACCTACTACTTCCTCTGGCAGGGTGTTCCACTTGTCCACCACCTGTTCTGTGAAGAAATCTTTCCTCATGTTTCTCTGAATCACCCTCCCTCCAACTTCATCCCATGCCCTCTAGTCCTGGAACATCATCTTCGCTGAAAAATAGTGTATTCCTGCACTCTGTTCACACCCAGAGTGTGGAGGTCCCGGCAATGGGCACCCCAGCCGAGCAGATACATCCATAGTGATGGTGACCCGAGATTCTGGTGGAGCAAAGGGCAGAACCTGTAGAAGGTTGTTCTGTACCCACCATGCAAGTGACCTTCGCAGAGGCTCCGTCACCTTGATGGGGTAAAACTGAGGAAGTACTGCTGGGGACCACTGAGTGTAGGAAGTTTTTGCCTAAGGTGGTTTCAGATTTCCATCTTAATCAATCTATCTCCCTTCCAGTATTTTTCACTGATCACTCCTCGTCTGGTGAGAGGAGGTTGCACAGCCTGGATGTTAAGAGAGCTCTTAGTTACTATATAGGGCGTACCAAAGGTCACAGGTTCGAATCCCTCCAACTTTTCCTTACCTATGGTGAAGTTGGGAAAGGCAAACCTGCCACTAAGAGATCAATTGCCAGGTGGATTGTCTCTTGTATCCAATTTGCTATCAGAAACTGGGCAGAGCCCCCCCCCCCCCGGTTTGAGGGCTCATTCTACCAGGGGTACAGCTGCGTCTCTAGCTGCTGCCAGAGACATCCCTATATTAGAGATTTGCTAGGCTGCTACTTGGAAAATGGTACACACTTTTACCAAGCATTACTCCTTGGATGTCCAGGCCAGGAGAGATGCTCGGTTTGGCACAGCTGTTCTTCAGAGCCTATTCCCTAAGTAGCTTCTGCCCCTCCTCCATGGAGGTACTGCTGTGTATTCTGCTACTGTCATAATATAGCAAGACTTCATGTTGTTTGAAGAAAAAATTACTCGCCTTAGTAATGTTGTTTTTTCTAATGGAGTCTTGCTATATTATGACCTTTCCCCCAACCTGCCCCTCTCAGAACCTCTACTTGGGTGGGGTGCGGGCAACTTGGTGTGGGCACCTTTTATGCCCTGTTTGCATTTTTGTCCCCTTTTGGGGCTTTGGGTGTGTGTGTGTGTGTGTTCTGTTATACTTATGTTTTATTCTCATATTATTAGAATTGTGTTAGTATTTCTGGTCCCCTGACTTGAGTCTTGGGTGTTGGGACCAGCAATGGTTGTTATTTTTAGGTAGCCATTTGGCTAGTGTAGGTTACAGCTTCCACACAGACCTTAGTGAGTTTTGGCTCGTAAAGATCTGACAGTTCAGGTTTGAAATAACACAGATAGAGCTGCTTCTTAGAGCTCGTGGCCAAAATTCTATTTTGGAATGGTTTAACATTTCACTCCGAACAGTTCTAGAGCTGGATCAAACTACTACGGTCATAATATAGCAAGACTCCATTAGAAGAAACAACATTACTAAGGTGAGTAATTTTTCTTGCTGTTCATGTACCAGGAGTGGACAATGTCATCGCAGACGGCCTGAGTCGCTCTCAGGCCAGAGTCCACGAGTGGGAACTACTCTAGGAGGTAGTAGAGGATCTGTTTCACAGATGGGGCACACCAGAGATGGACCTTTTCTTATCCCCATCCAACATAAAACTGCCCAAATTTTGCTCGCTAGATCCAGGGCCTGGTGTTTTCTGGCGAGTGTGTTGTCCTTCTCCTGGGTGGGCAGATTTCTATGCCCTGCCCCCTGCTGATCCAGAGGGTCATTTTGAAACTTCACAGAGAGCAAGCGACGCTGATGCTTATCGCGCTGTTCTGGCCCAGGCAGATCTGGTTCCCTCCACTGCATCAGCTGTCCCAGGAACCTCCAGTGCCTCTGCCAATCAGCTCTCACTTGCTGTCTCAGGAGGCGGGCTCCTTGGTCGATCCGGACCTTTGTTCGCTGAACCTGCATGCTTGACTCCTAGAGACATAGCCATTATGCGACATGGGTTCTCGCAAGAGGTAGCTGGCGTTATAGCGGCCGCTAGAAAACCGCTACTCATGCTACTTACACCATGAAATGGCGCAGATTTTGCCTGTGGCTCAGCGGAGGAGATCTTATCTGTGTCAGTCTTCACCATTCATCACAATGGGTACTGGCGGAGGTCAGGACCCAGCAGGCCCTTTTTTTTTAAAGGATAGGCGGGCCGACACAGCATCGGCGCGCCCTCGAGGCCGACGGACTACGCAGCACTCGAGAGATTAGCCGTTAAGCTGTGTCGATCCGCCCGACTACTTCAGTTCTTCAGTCTCCCACCGCTGAGGTCGCCTCATGGAAGCCTGAAGAAGTGTTCACAGTTTTAGGCCTTAAGCCTCGCGATATTTTAAATCGCCAGTCCGCGGTCTACTAGTTCTGGGTACTGCCTCCACTCGACGTCGCCGGTAAGATCTTTCCTTTTTATTAACATTTAAGCGACGTCGAGTCTTTTTTGGTGGTGTTTTTCCGTAGGTCATGCCGCGGTCGGAGGGCAAGAAATTCTCTAAGGCGGGGCGGCCCCCTCTGCGTCGGTGCCTGTGCGGCCGCAATTTCTCCGTGACCGACCAGCATGACCAGTGTTTCGCGTGTCTTGCCCTGCTTCACGACATGGATTCATCGCGATGCCTGCTTCTCCATGGACGCGCGTCCCTCGAACAGCGGCGCTTGGAAAGTTGGGCGACTCTGCCGACTTCCGGGGGACGGATCGCACTCTGGCCAAGCGGCGCTCTCGGCCTTTCCTCTGGGTCCCCTCCCGGTTCTGTGGACCGTGGAGGAAACCTCGACCTCAATAGCCTAGCCTTGGTGAGGCTCCTCCGTGGCGCAGGAGAGCCCGTTCCGCTTCCCCCTGGCAGCGGGCGGAGGCGCCGCCATGGCAATCACCCGCCGGGGTGAAAGCCCGTCGCTCCCGTGGTGCCGAGGCCTTGGCGGCGCCGACTCGTCTCGGCGCCGTGGGCCCTGTCGGCGCTGCTGCAGCGTCAGCTCTGCTCATGGCGCGCGACCCTGGATGCGGCGTCACCTTTGCTATGTCTCGCGGCGCGAGGTTGGAACCGCGATGCCGCGGGTCCTGATCGCTGGTCGGCGTCGCCGGCACCACCTCTGCTCTCGGCGCGGTCGGTGCGCTGTCAGCGCGGGGTCCGTTTTCGGGGCCGTCGGCATCTGCCAGTTCTCGGTGCCACTGCAGCGTCTCGGCCTAGCGACCGTCGGCGCTGAGCCTGCTCTCTGAGCGCTCAAGCGCGCTCGACTCTGTGCCTTTCGCGGTGCCGGGGGCCTGGCGGTGTTTGTGTCTCTGGGGCCGCTGTTGGGGTTGTCGCTGGCGCCGTCTCTGTTCCCGGCGCCGCTCCCAGCACCGGTGGGCTTGACGGCCCCGCGGCTGGCCCCATCTCCGGACCTTTGGTCTCGGCTGCCCTGCTGCCTTCTGCCAGCTCCGCCCGCTGGACCGTGGAGGGCGCGGGGGCGGCTATGACCACTGCCACGATTTCTGGGCCCTCCACGAAGGTTGCGTTTCCTCGCCCTCCTACTGTCTGGCTTAGGGCCTCGGTTCCACCTCTTCGTAGTGGTCCAGCTCAGGTCGGCCGGGCAGTCACACCCTTCGGGGTTGCCTACACAGGAGAGAGTCAGCCCCTGCTGAGGCGTCTGGTTCCCCTCCAGATCGGGGTCAGTGGCACTGACCAGCAGGCTGTGGTGCGTGCCACCATAGCCATGCAACCTAGTCTGGAGGTTCCTTGACCCTTCAGCGGAAGTACCCCCTCCCGTGGTGTGTCTCGATCGCCCAACTTTGGGGCCCATCGGGAAGCCTATGGCTGGGTAGGGTGCTGCGCCCTGGATTTCCCCCTCGGGGACATCCCAGAGCTGCCAGCTACCTAGGCTGACCCTTCCGAGGACCAGGACCTTCTCAGACTCTGAGGGGTCGAGGGGTGTGGGGTCAGCATGTCGGCCTTTCTCTGGGGTCCACCCGGGCCCTGGACGAAGCCGAAGTGCGGTCTTCCGCCCTTCCCCTTCCGGTTCCTTGAGAGGGTCCTATTCTTTGGAGGCGGGGGACCGTCCTTCTGGACCTATACGGCCCCAGTCGCCTCACTGGAGGGATTCTTCTGGGCGCAGCCTAGGCAGTACCAATGTGGTTGTACAGCTGTCTGCTGCGGAGTTTTCCGGGACACCTTCCCCCGGTGTCCATGGTCCGCTCCCTAGCCCTGGCAGAGGCCAGCCGATTCCTTCCCTCGGCTCTGCCCCTACCCGTCTGCACTTCTCCAGTGCTCCCGGGCATTCTTGGTCTACGGGCCTCTCACCTGGGAACAGTTCAGGCGGTGGCTTCTTGATTCCCTGCTTACGTTGGGGCCTTGGACAGTCAGGTTTTCAACCTCCCCTGAGCAGCCACCCTCGGAGCATATGGTGACCTCCAGCTCCTCATCCCCCTCTTCTGGGGGTGAGGAACCATCTGTCCACATCTCTCCTGCCGCTGATCTCGCGGAGTATCAGCGTTTCCCCGCGAGGATGTTGGGAGGACCTTCACCTTTCCCCCCCCATCCGCGAGCAATCCAGAGCATGCGGCGCACGCTTTTCTAGGTGATTTCGGGGTGGCCACCCTTGTGGTGCTCCCCTGGCCTGCTCCCTTTCAGGGAGCGTCTATGCGTTTCTGGCAGAGGCCCTTCTCTGGAGTTTCTGCCTCTAGGGACCTCAGCCAGAGGTATTGCGCACCCAGTCTCCAGGCTCCATGCCTCATCCGCAGTGGTTGACACACCTGGACACTCCCGGCGAGGCTTGGCGCCTCCACCATGCCCGGCCCCAGATCAGGACTCTTCGGTTTTGATTTCTGGGGGAGGACTTCTACTCGACGCAGTTGCTTCTCTCCATCTCCGCTCATCAGGCCCACTATGCAGCCTACAGCAGGTTCTTGTGGTCAGCGCTGGGTCAGTTCCTAGGTGCTTTGCCTGACTCGGAGCAGACTAGGCAAGCCATCGCTCTCTCTGCACGTGGCCTGGAGCTAGCAAGGCACCAAGCAAGGGCGTCTTATGACGCCAGCGAGGTAGCTTCCAGAGTGGTAGGGACAGCGATCTGCACCAGAAGATCGGCGTGGCTTCGCCTTTCCCGGTTGTCACCCTTGGCCCGGCGTAGGGTGATTTGCTCCGCTCACCAGGGAACCTATCTGTTTTCCCGTAGGGCGAGACTGCGTTTGTTGGGGCAACTTCCTTCCCCCTCCAGAGGGACCCGATCTCACTCTCCCTACTCCGGGCCTCCCCAGGCAGAAGGTCTCCCCTCCCCTTGGTGTGTTACCCACTGAGGCTAAGGGACACTGTCCCTTAGGGTGCAGTTAGTCAACCCCCTTGAGGCTTGATACTCACCCATCTGTGATGAATGGTGAAGATTGACACAGATAGATATAGAAATTACCTGCTTACCGTAATCATGATCTTTCTGTGTATCTTCATCATTCATCACAATCCCCAGTGTCCCCTGGGGCCTCAGTCTCTGGGTCCCCCTCCCTCTGTGCCTCTCCCTCTCTTTGGAGCAGGGTAAAGTAGGGAGCACTGCAGAGGGTGTAATTCTTCCCCTTTAAAGGGTACAGCTCAGTGGCATTCCTTCTCTACTGCATATCTCCACCCTATCAGGGTGGGGTTGTAGTTGCCCCCCTCCTGTCATCCAACTGTTTCCCAAAAAAAAAAAGAGCCCCCTTTTTTTCACCAAATCTCCTTACAGAGAGAGTACTAATCCCTGTACCCTGTCCTTCTCCAGTATAGCCGACTCTGCTTTTGGGGTATTGCCACATATTCTGTGCCTTGAATTATGGCAAGAAAGCTTTGCTACTCCTTGCAGTTCCTATACAGTCTGGTGACGGACAAGGTCCTGGATCCTTGTTACCTCTCACTCTCTCTAAATTTTCTCCTCCTCCTTCCCTCCCTTCCTCTGCTTCCAGAGATTGGGGCCCCTACCCAATCCCTTAGTCTCATCTCTCCTCTGCTGTCCTCGTCGTTATTTCTCCTTTTGGTTCGGTTTTCCTTCCTTTTCTGTCCCTTG
The DNA here is from genome assembly GCA_016271365.2 of Neoceratodus forsteri. Classification (NCBI taxonomy): domain Eukaryota; kingdom Metazoa; phylum Chordata; order Ceratodontiformes; family Ceratodontidae; genus Neoceratodus; species Neoceratodus forsteri. The sequence continues at coordinate 444,842,458 of CM028132.1, read as the reverse complement.
GACTCTCTTGCTCCACCCTCCATCCCTTCCTCTTACACCTCTCTGGCGACTCAGAACTGGTAGTCAGGTAGTCAACACAGCTTAACAGCTAATCCTCGAGCCTTGAGGGCCGCGCCGATCCTGCGTCGGCTCCGCCTATCCTTTAAAAAAAAAAAAAGGTTCCCGCGGGGTCCTGACCTCCGGCCAGTACCCATTGTGATGAATGGTGAAGATACACAGAAAGATCATAATTACGGTAAGTACGTAATTTCTATTTTTCGCCACTGGATTGTCCATAAAGGTCGGTCTTGGACTACCTCCTGTCTCTTTTACAGACAGGCTTGGCCTGCCCCTCGATCAAAGTACACCTTTGTGCCATCTCAGCCTATCACACTCCTATAGGCCAATGTCCTGTATCTCAATTGGACACGGCACGAGTCTTCCTGAGAGGTGTTCTCCTCCTAGACCTCCGATTAAGGATCCTATTCCACCTTGGAATTTATCCTTTGTCCTGAGCAGCTCACGCTGACACCTTTTGTACCAGCCACGGATTGCAAGCTACGTCTCCTTACATGGAAGACGTTGTTTTTAGTTGCCATTACTTCGGCCAGAACAAATTCGGAGTTTCACGCACTGATGTGCAAAGAACCTTGTTTGGTTTTCCACCAGGACAGGGTATCCTTACAGACCAGTCCGAAGTTTCTGCCTAAGGTGGTCTCAGCTCTCACTCTTAATCAGGATATCGATCTACCAGTGTACTTCCCTAAATATTCAAATTGAGGAGAGGCCCTGTTGCACACTTCAGAGGTATATCGGTGTCTATGATACTGCCTGAACAGGACCAAACACCACCGAAAATCTGATCAGCCTTTTGTCTCCTTCGCCAAAGGATGATGGGAGGTCCGTTCCAAACAGTCGCTGTCCAGGTGATTCATACATTGTATCACGTTCTGTTACCAAGTGCCACAAACCCTTACCGGGCGTGGTTGAGGCCATTCCACAAGGGTGGGTGGCTACCTCCTTTTGACCTTAAAGAGCGTGTCCACCTCAGCCATCTGTGCAGCAGTGACTTGGAGCACTGTGCACACCTTTATCAGGCATTATAGCCTGGATGTTGCATCGAGGCGAAGAGCAGGTTTTGGTCTAGCAGTCCTTCAAGGACTTCTGTCCTAGGCTTAGGTTTTACTAAGGATTTTTACCATCCCTCCTTCCAGTGGTGTGGGTTTTCCTCTGTTGCTTGGGAATCGATCCTAATGGTGTAACCTGCTGCAAGAGCTGTTTCTCGGAGTAAGATAGTACAGTTACGTAAGAACTTACCGTAACAGTAGATTTTCGAAAACAGCTCTTGCAGCAGGTACTTTCCCTCCCACCATCTGTGCTGGAGGTAGATCTTTTTGTTCCAGTATCCTTCTCCTAGGATCAGGTGTTCTCAACACTACTCTGATTGCCATTTGATGGCGGATCCTCAGTCTTCTCTTCGGATGTCATTCAGCGGCCGGGAATCTCCGGCGGGAGAACTGGGGATTCTGGGGGTCGCCTCCTTATATACTATTCCTGACGTCAGGGGTGAGACTGACGTCGGAGACGGTCCCCGCTGAATACTGCTAGCTAAAAAATTTCCGTGGGGTCCTGGCGCCTGCCGACTTCAATCCTAATGGTGTAACCTGCTGCAAGAGTTGTTCTCGAAGATCTACTGTTACGGTAAGTTCTTATGTAACTATACTTTCCAGCTCTTTATTAGAGATTGGGGCCTTCAAGGTTTCCTGCTGCCCTTGAGAAAGAGCTGGTAAGGTCAGTTGTGAGTGGAACATCTCAATTCTCTGAGCGTCCACAGCTCCCTCTCTGGTATAGAGGGAACGGTAGATGGCAGCAAATGTTTGCATAATCTTGTTCAGGATTTTCTCTATTCTCCCGGTGATAGGCAGTCTGATCTGGGTAATTGATGTGTGGTTTATCTTTTTCCCAAGGCGGGGGGCTAGTAGTCTTGTGGTTCAAACATGAAGTCTTGCTGTATTCTGACATTTGCAGTTAGGTCCTGCCTTTCAACTGCCCCGGAGAACAAAGGGTTAACGTTTCTATGCCTTGCATAGAACGTTCATCACGAGCTCGGTTGAAGCCCCTGTCTGTTGTTTAAACTGCAACCGTCAGATTCTTTACTCCGTCTAACTGAACAGTCGCTCTGGAGATTTCTCCTGCTGCTCGGTTCAAAAGTAGGTTGAAGTGTCTGTTTTTGGTCGGTTTCTACCAAATCATTGTTTCCACATAGTCTGTTCAAGTCTCTCTGTGGTACCGTAGAGTACTAGATAGCTTTTGTTCTGTTTTCTGTGTGGAACTTGTAAACTGTGGATCGGTTCAGCTGACCAATCAATTTGAAGTGAAAAACTTGTGCTTTACTTTAGAGTGGTGTACCGGTCCGTGTCGGTTCTTAAAAAAAAAAAAAAAAAAAGATTTAATTACGTTTCTAGGGCGTGGATATGTTGTTCATCCACACTGTCTGGCATTGTTCCTTCCCTTTAAATCTTGCGGGAAGTTTTCAAGCTGGCTCCTCCCACCCACCGGGTGGTAAATACCTCGGCTCCTTCATGACACCAGATCTTCCTTTCGCTGGAAGATACAGGTTCTCGTGCTTTTCTGCAGCGATTGAGGCCCTGGATTCAATTCGGCGGTTTCACCTTCTCGCTTCGAAACTCTTAAGGGTCCCCGGGTTTCGCGGTGTCCTTGTGGACAGAAAATGTCGCGCCTGACCCCCTCCCTTTAATCGTTACTGCCTCGGTACTGTTCATGATACCTCGCAATGTACCATTTGCTTCCTTCCATCCGACAGTTTGGAGGATCGTCAGAGCGCCTGAAGCTGGGGAGACCGGCCGCAATCCACGGTAAAATCTAAGTAGGCCAGGTGGGCGGTTTCCGCGACTGCGGGATCAATCTAGCAGCTCGAGCAAATGGCGGCCTTCGAGGAGGAAGCCGCCCAAGCTTCGGCCAGCCGAGGCTTCTTCGTGCCGCTCAGCTTGGGCTCCACCTTTCAGGATCCTTTCGGGATTTGTGCCAGTCTCTCCCTACCAAGGGTGAGGCGCCCTCGGGCTTGCACTCCTCCCGTTCTAGAAAAAAGGATCCAAAACCTTCTTCTTCGAGTTGAAGAAGACGCTCCTGGGATTGGGAGCCGTCCAAGGTCTCGACTACGGTCGAGATCGCTTCCTCGGCTGCCGGTTTTTCAGACCTTCCGTCTGGATCAGGCACAGAAGTCGAGGAGACTGCTGAACCGGCCGAGATTTCTCTCGACACTATCGAGCCGTTGTCACGACACCTGTCGATGAGTCTTTGGAGAATGCCTATTCTTTCCTTCCCGCCGAGGAGACCCGTCCGGCCGGCCTCGATCGAGGACAGGAACCGGATCCTCGGTTTTCGCCAAGTCCTGTTTCTCCTGATCGACAAAGCCGACATCGTCGGTCTCGATCGAGGAGTAAGTCCTCTTCGGTCGATCGACCCAAGAAAGGACAAAAACACTCCCGGAAGAGGCACCACCACCGTTCCTCACCCTCCTCGGACGAGGAGAGGCTTCGACGGAAGATCCGTCGACGCTGTGAGGATCTTATGTGGCAGCAACTCCTGCTAGCAGGCCAGAAGCCGGCTCCCGAGGCGGTCCCGGCTATCACTTGGCCTCAGCCTCTTCGGCCTACTCCGACACAGATTCCTTCGGCACCAGTCCCTTCGGGGGCTCCGGTGCGCCCTCCAGCACGGCCGGTTACAGGCTCCTCACCAATATTGGTGGAACCTCCACCAAAGCTGCCCCATGGAGGGTTCCCCCAAGGAGGACCGACAGTCTCCGGGTCTTCCTCACAGACTGTCGATTACAGTCACCTCTGATCGCCCTAGGCGTATCGAGGGAGATTTAGGTGGACAGCCTTTGTATCTGGACTCCTCCGATTCAGATAATACAGGCCTTCATTCTCACGATGAGCTATCGGTGTCAGGCATGGAAGAAGGGCCTTCCTCCTTCCAGGGCATCCTCCGGCTCATTTCCGAGTCCACGAGGATGCCCCTGCAGCCTATTCAGAAGAAGGCAGAATATCCCTTATGGATATTCTTGAGAGGATACCCCTAGAGGCCTTTCAGTGCGAGCCATAAATGGCCCGGCTCTGGAACTCTGGTAGCGTCCTGCCCAGCTCCGTCTGCCCACGCGCGCAAGCACGCGGTGCCCACAGGGTCCTTGGCGGGGTTTACTGAGCACCCCTCGGCGGAAAGCCTGGTGACTGCCTCAGTGTTCAGGCGGATGGGCAGCTCGGCGGATACTGACCGCCCTCCGGACAAGGAGTCCAAACTTATGGACCACTCGGCCCGGAAGGTCTGTGCAGCATCTTCCTTGGGCCTTTGTCAGGCAAGCTCAGCAGTGATTATGGCACACTTCTCTCACGCCCTTTTGGGGTCGCTGGACGAAGTTCTTCCTCACCTCCCAGCTGACATGCAGACCACGGTCAAGCAGGTCAGGGACCAGGGCAGGGCTGTTGCTAAACTGCTCCAGACTGCACTGGACATGGGTGATTCCTGTGCCCGTTCACTAGCTGCAGCAGTATCCACTCACCGCAGGGCTTGGCTGAGGTTATCCTCCTTTCCCGTGGATACTCAGCACAAGCTGACTGATGTGCCCTTCCTTGGCACCGACCTCTTCGGGCCAGGAGTGGCAGGTCATCTGTAGCGCATCGAACAGTCTAATGCTACCTTAGATACCACCTCTGCTAAAAGTTCTTCAAGTAAGAACCAGCAGAAGCGCAGGAAGAAGCTCTTTCGACATTCTTCCCCTGCGGTCAGACAACCACCCTTCGGGGGTCAGCAACAGCAGCGCGCTCAGGCTTGCGCCCTAGGCCTAAGCAGGGTCCCGAGCAGCCCGCAAAGGAGGCAGGCGGCTGGTCCAGGTGCCTCCTCCTCCTCCAAGCCTGCTGCCAGTAGCGGGCGGGGGTGACCTCCCCGTACCGTCTCTCCAGATCTGGGTCCTCCAGTGGAGGCCAGCTCCACCATTTCCTTTCCTCCTGGTCCGGTATCACTCGGACAGGTGGGTTCTAGAAGTGGTCGGGCAGGGTCTGCCCCTAGAATTCGAGCAGTTCCCTTCCAGCCGAGCCCGTGCCCCACGAGAGGAAAGGATCTCAGTCGCCCAGTCTGCCCTTCGGGACGACATTGCGCTGCTCCTCCTCAAAGAGGCGGTGGCCCGAGTGCCGGATCCTCCTTCAGACCCAGGCTTTGTCTCCAGGTATTTCCTGGTGCTCAAGCGGACGGGGGTTGGCGCCCATTCTAGATCAGCACGACCTGAATCGGTATCTCAGGTCTCGCACCTTTCGGATGGTAACTCTGAACAGATCATACCATCTCTGGAGCAAAACATGTGGTTCTGCACACTGGATCTTCAGGACGCTTTTTTCCACGTCCCTATCCGTCCGTCCCATCAGCGGTTCCTCCGCTTCAGGGTCGAAGGGACCCTGTACGAGTTCAGAGCCATGCCGTTCGGCCTGTCATCGGCCCCAAGGGTCTTCACCAAATGCATCGCAGTGGTGGCAGCCCATCTACGGCGTCAGGGGGTTCGTATTTACCCCTACCTAGATGACTGGCTCCTGGCGGTTCCTCCTTCAGGAGGTGAAGTCCAGGACCTGACCCTCAACCTGCTCACACTTGGGCCGTCTGATCAACGAGGCCAAATCGGAATTCTTACCTTCTCAGGTGATGAGCTTCATCGGGGCGGAGCTCGACTCTTGTCAAGCCAGAGCTCGGCTCCTGGCGGACAGGGCGGAGGTTCTCTCTTCTTTTGCCCAGTCGTTTCTGGTTGGGCACTCGTGCCCTGCCCGGGACTTTCTGCGCCTCCTGGGTTACATGGCGGCGTGCACTTCAGTGGTCCGCTGGGCCAGACTGCACATGCGCCCCCTTCAGTGGGAGCTGGCCGCCCAGTGGTCTCAGCGTCAGGGTCTTTTCGACCAGCTGATCAGTCACCCAGAGGATGTGGGACGCTCTCCAATGGTGGACTGTCCCGAGTCATCTGCAGGAAGGAATCCCGTTTGTCCGCCCCGAGCCGACAGTCGTCCTTACGACCGATGCCTCTCTCATGGGCTGGGGAGCCCACATGGGGGACTACAGGGCCCACGGCCTCTGGACCCCTGAGGAGTCCCGATGCCACATCAACCTGCTGGAGCTCAGGGCAGTCAGACTGGCTCTGTCAGCTTTCGCTCCTCAGCTCCGGGGTCAAGTGGTTCAAGTCCAGTCGGACAATACCACGACCATGTACTACCTCAACAAACAGGGCGGCACGCACTCCCGTCTGCTATGCAAGGAGCGCTCGGATCTGGACCTCCGTCAGCCGGCTGGAGGCGGATCTCCTAGCCATCCATGTGGCAGGAGTCTCGAACCAACTGGCGGATGCTCTCAACCGCTTAGGCGGACATCCCAGTGGTCTCTCCATCCAGAGGTAGCTCGACCTGTTCTCTCGTTGGAGCAAACCGTTGGTGGACCTGTTTGCCTCAGGGAGGCACCAAGCTGAGGCTGTACCATGCCCGCCCCCTCAGCAGGGGTTCGCTGCAGGGGATGCCTTCTTGAGGCCGTGGACCCCAGGCCTCTTTACACCTTTCCCCTATTTCCCTTGATCCACAAGGTGTTACTCAAGGTGAGGAGGGACAAGGCGAGGGTGATCCTGGTAGCCCCAGATTGGCCACGCCAGTTCTGGTATCCAGATCTCCTCAGCCTCAGCTGCAGAGCCCCGGAGCAGCTGTGTACATGCCGACCTGATATCAATGAGCCAGGGGAAGGTCTTTCATCCGGACCTTCAATCCCTGCACCTCACAGCCTGGTTCCTGAGCGGCTAGAGTTCCAGGCTTTGGGTCTTTCCGAAGATGTCTACACCGTGGTTGAGGCATCTCGAAAAGAATCTACCAGGAAATGTTATGCCTTCAAATGGAAGAGATTTTCCATTTGGTGTCAGGGCAAAAGCCTGGACCCCTTGACCTGCTCTGTGGCCAACATTCTGGACTACCTTTGGTCCCTCTCCAAAGGGGGTCTTCGGTCATCGACCCTCAGGGTGCACCTAGCAGCCATATCGGCTTACCAGGCGCGGGTCAGTCAGCCGACGTTGGCTCAGGAAAAGGTGATTGGGCGCTTTTTCAAAGGCCTGGATCACATATCCCCTCCGGTGTGTGAACCTCCACCTCCATGGGATCTTTTGCTGGTTTTGGCAAAGCTCATGGGCAAGCCATTCGAACCCATGCACAAGTCTGCGCTTTCGCACTTGTCGTGGAAGACGGCCTTCTTGGTGGCTATCACGTCAGCCAGAAGGACGGGGAAGCTCCAGGCGCTTTCAGTGGACTCCCCATCTGGTCTTTCACAGGGACAAAGTTGTCCTGCGCCCCCACCCGAAATTCCTTCCGAAGGTGGTGTCAGTGTTTCACCTCAACCAGGTGTTGACTCTGCCGGTATACTACCCTAACTACACCTCGGATGCCGAGTACAGGCTCCATACTCTGGACCTCAGTTGTGCTCTCTCCTACAAGGAGAGGACGGCGGAAAGTCGGGGAGAGGTTCGCCAGCTGTTTGTCACTACGCTGAAGCCGCTTCTAGCAGACCTGCAGCCAAGCGGACTATTGCGAGATGGATTACATCATGCATAGGTCTGTGCTATGAATTGGCGGGTAAGGAGCCTCCCAAAGGGATAAGGGCTCATTCTACCCGCCATACTGCTGCTTCGGTGGCTGCTTCCAGGGACATCCCTATCCAGGAAATCTGTCGGGCCGCTACCTGGAAGTCAGCAAACACCTTTATTACCCATTACCACATCGACCTAGAGTCACGCCGGGATGCTGGTTTTGGGGCCTCTGTTCTCCAATCTCTGTTCCCTAAGTAGGGCGTGCTTGCCTCCCTCCTCCCGGAGAACTGCTTGGAGTCTGCCAGACAGTGTGGATGAACAACATATCCACGCTCCTAGAAGAGCAGGTTACTCACCTGTAACAGTAGATCTTACTTCGAGATACAGCTCTTGCAGCAGGTTACACCATTAGGACTGAGCCGTCGACGCCAGGACCTCAGAATCTTTCTGTCTAGCTATCTTCAGCGGGGACACTTGACGTCGGTCCGCCCTCCGTCAGGCGTGGTACAAAGGGGCGGTCCCTCCAGAATCTCAGTTCTTTCCCTTACGTCGAACTGCGTACCTCGACCCTCTGGTTCTAGTCTAGCCTTGACACGTGGTACAGAATTTCCTTGAAGAATTTTCTTCAATCAAAGTATTCAGACATCTGATGTCCTCTCCGACCTCCAGTCACTTATCTAAGTCTTGCGTGCGGCAAACAGATCCCTTTAAAGACCCGCATTCCGCGTGCGTCGATTGCCTGGGCCCAGACCACGACATCAGGCCTGCTCCCTGTGCAGGGTTCCAACAGTCTCCACGAGGATCCATGACAGAAGGCCACTACCTCAGGCTTACTTGTTGGAAGAGCAGCTCGGGCAATGTCTTCAAGGGGAATGAAATCGCCGACACGGAGAAAAGAAGAAGCAGAGGATCCTCCGTTCACCGGTTCGGGCCTCCGAGTCCCGCAGCTCCGGTTCTCGGTCAGACCGGTCTCCGTCCAGGGCCTCGTCTCTTCCCCCGGCTGCTGTTCCAGTCGCCAAGCCTGCTCAGGCCTCTTCCGCCAGGCCGTCGTCATCCTCTGCCCAGAAGGCCGTGGCGAAGTCAGGGGAACGCCACTACCACCATCACAAGTCGGGCTCCCGCTCCTCGGCCCCGGCGCCCGGTCTTCTCGGTCCCCCGGAGACCTTCGGACCTTCGCGCGCTGAGGAAGCCGGTGGATCCGGCGTCGGCCGTATGCCACCGTTCCTCTGAGCCGTCGTCGGCCTCGTCAGCGCATCGGACGTCGGGGGGGGGGTCCGACGTCTGCGCCGCCTGAGCCGAGGGCTCCTGCGCCTCCGACGCCGGTTGGACAGGAGTCCCTCACGGAGGAGGATTCGGCCCAGCCCGAAGACCAGGCGGGCGTTCCCGGCCGCGAACAGTCTCCCAGGGGTCCCTCGCCACGGCCCGAGGCCCCCGTGGAGCCGTCGCTGGGACCCTACAACCGGCCCCCGCCCTCTGAGCCGACGTCTGGACTGTCTTTGGCCGAGGTGAAGGACCTATTTACTTACTGGTGGGACACCATTAGGAAGGACGTGGTACCCCCAGTTCCTCCTCCTCCTCCTACTCCAGCCCCGGCCCGGCCCCACCTTCACCTGTGGGGTCAGCTGGCCGTTCTGTCCCCAGGGAGCCCGAAACTCCTCCCAGGGGCCGGCATTCCAAGCGGAGACCTCCGTCCAGATCTTCGTCTTCTGGATCACCCAGCCCTAAGAAGTCCAGAAGGCGACGTCGGTCACCATCGACGGAGGAAACGGGATCATCCTGTTTTAGTCTAGATCCCCGTCTCCGGTCTCGCTTCCCTCGCCGGACCCACGTGAGACTCCACGGTCTCCCCCGGACGATCCATCCTTCATGGATATCTTGAGGCATATCCAGGAGAACATGGGATGGGAAGCAGAAGAGTTGGACCCCGAGAGGTTACGCCTGGCCAAGTACCTTCGGCAAAAGGACCCTAAGCCTGTGGTGGTGCCACCCTTGGTGGACACTTTCATGGACGTCACCAAGGCTGCGTGGAAGCGTCCACATTCGCTCCCAGCGGTGCCGAAGAAGGCTGACCGGTTGTACAGGGCCCCCAAAGGGGACCAGTACCTGTCACAGCACCCTCTGGCTGATTCCCTGGTAATCACAGCCTCACATGACCGGTCCCAGAGGCCGCAGCATTTGAGCACCCTGCCACCGGACCCAGAGTCCAAGCAGTTGGACTCTTTGGGTAGGCGCACCTACACTTCTGTGACTTGCGCCATTAGGTCCCTAAACTACCTTACCCACATGGTGCAGTTCCAGAGCGCCCTGTGGGGCAGGACCCTAAGCGGCCGAGAGACTGCGGACAGTGAGCAGAAAGAGGAGATGCTTCAGCTTCTCGAGCGAGTTCAGACGTGGGGACCCAAGTTTTGAGGACCGCATATGACTCTGCGGACTCTTCAGCCAGAGCGGCTGCATCAGGCGTTTGCCTCCGGAGGCACTCATGGCTCCGTGTCTCCGGTTTCACCCCGGACGTCCAGAAAAACATCATGGACGCCCCTTTTGAAGGTGAGGTTCTTTTTGGTAATCCATCCGAACGGATAATTACCAAACTTCAAGAGGCTGGAAAGGCGGTCCGTACAGTCCAGGCGATGTACCGGCCGAGGCTTGGTTCCTTTCGTAGGAGCCAAGGCCGTTTCGTAGGCGGACTCAGAGGCAACAGCCCGTTCCGCCACACAATACAGAGCTCTGGTTTCGAAGGACCAGGAAACAGCCGCCAGCAGGGGTCAGCACTTCAAGGCACCAGCCGGGCGGGTCCTTCAGCCAGCCACAGCATGACTCCTCCGGCCCCGCCCCTCAGGATCAGCGGGATGTTTCGGTCGGGAGTGCATTGCGAACTTCCTGTCGGGATGGCGGCGATAACCACCGACAGGTGGGTACTTCAACTAGTCAGCATAGGCCCACTTTTGAGTTCATAGAACAGCCACCCTCGAGGCCTCCTCCGCTCTCCCGGTCTTGGTCAGCACCGCAACTTAATTTGGCAAGAGGTGATCGCTCCTGGACAAGGGGCGATTCAACCTGTCCCAGGAAACCAGGAGGACTAGGGTACTATTCTCACTTCTTCCTGGTTCCCAAAAGACAGGGGACCTCCGTCCTATTCTGGAACCTAAGCGACCTCAACTTGTCAGTCGCATACAAAAGATTCGCATGGTGACCCTTCCGGGTCTAATTCCCATGCTGAAACAAAGCGCTATTTAGCGTCCCTAGACATGCAGGATGCCTACCTGCACATCCCCATAGCTCTAAGCGCATCAGAGGTTCCTGCGCTTGAGTTCTTAGGCCACCATTTTCAATTCCGAGCTCTTCCTTCGGACTGTCATCTGCTCAAGGTTTTCACCAAATGCATGGCAGTGGCAGCTGCTGCTCTAAGGAGGCAGGGCCACTCACGTGTTCCCGTACCTCGACGATTGGCTTCTCATGGCCGTCTCCAGAGAGGCGCTCCTACAAGCGATCCAGGACACTCGGGTCCTGTTCGGATCGCTTGGGATTCTAATAAACCACGAGAAGTCCGTCTTGGTACCGTTGCAGAACCTGCAGTTCATAGGTGCAGTGCTGGACACGGTCCAGGGGAGGGCTTTCCTCCCAGTCGACAGGGCGGAACGCATCAGGTCCCTCATAGAGGACCTATCAGCGAACCAGACCGCTCCGGCCAGGTCGGTCCTTCGCCTGCTCGGTCACATGGCTGCGGCCATTCCTACGGTACCACTCGCGCGGCTCCACATGCGGATAACGCAGTGGATGCTCGGCGCAGTGGGATCAGAGGCAAGACCATTTGCAGCACCCAGTCAGAATCACGAGACGTGTGGTTCAGGACTGGCAATGGTGGTTAGCCCCAGGTTCGCTCTCCAAGGGCGTCCCTTTTGCAGCGCCGTCCCCGGAGATGACCCTCACCACAGACGCTTCAGGTCTCGGGTGGGGAGCTCACCTGGATGGGGTGAAGTCTCTGGGTGTATGGAGCCCACTGGAAGCTCATCTTCACATCAATGTTCTGGAGATGAGAGCGGTCCTCTATGCACTCCAGGCTTTCCAGTCCATGATCCACACTGTACTATCCTGCCGCAGACGGACAACACGGTGATGTATTACCTTAACAAACAGGGCGCACTCTTACCCCTTTGCAGGAGGCCATGAGTGTGGGATTGGAATGTCGGACACGCGCAGAAGCCTAATCGTGATGCATGTTCCCGGAGTGGACAACACGCAGCAGACGGTCTGAGTAGCACTCAGGCCAGAGTCCACAGTGGGAACTTCTTCAGGAGGTAGCAGGGATCTGTTCGCCGATGGGAACTCCAGAGCTAGATTTAGTCAATCCCCATCCAGCACAAAACTGCCCAATTTTTGCGCTAGATCCAGGGCCTGGAGTTTTCTGGCGGAGGCGTTGTCCCTCTCCTCAGAAACAGATTCCTCTACCCTTTCCCTCCTTTCCCGTTGATCCAGAGAGTTCTTCTCAACTGCGCGAGGGCCTTTGACAGTTGATTCTGGTGGCCCCATTCTGGCCCAGACAGATCTGGTTCCCATTGCTGGCTCAACTATCCGGGAACCTCCGCTCCCGCTACCGCATGAGTTCTCGCCTTCTGTCTCAGGAGCAAGGTTCGTTGTTGCACCGGATCTGCGCTCTTTGAACCTCGCATGGCTCCTAGAGCGTAGCCATCATGCGACATGGGGTCTCGCAGAGGTTGCAGAAGTTCTCTGCAGCCAAGAAGCCGGCTACACACCGCTACTTCACGCCATGAAATGCGCGCTGGTTTAATCTGTGGTCACGAGCCCGTGACCTCTCCCTAGGGTTGCCCTGTGGGCGCAGTTTGGACTACCTCCTTTCCCTTTTTCACTGGGGTTAGCCTACTCCTCTATTAAAGTACATCTTCAAGCTATTTCGACCTATCACCTGCCGGTGGTCAGCGCACTATTGCTCAACTTGCGCCTCGGGAGTTCCTGAGAGGGTGTTACACCTTAGGCCTCCTAGCAAGGATCCGGTCCCTCTTGGGATCTCCTTTTTGTTCTGGAGCAGCTCACGCTTCCTCCTTTGAACCAGCCGCGGATTGCGAGCTCACGTTTTCTTGTCGTGGAAGAGCGTTGTTTTAGTTGCAGTTACTTCAGCCAGAAGGATTTCTGAGCTCATGCCCTCATGTGTAAAGAGCCTTATTTGGTTTCACGAGACAGAGTGTCTCTGAGAACAAATCCTAAGTTTTTGCCAAGGTGGTCTCAGTTCTCACCTTGAATCAGGATATCGACCTTCGGTCTACTTCGAACTATTTAAATAGAGGAGGCTTTGCTCCACCTCTGGATGTTCACACGGCCTGGGTATTACCTCCATAGGACTAAGCCCTTCGGCTTCTGATCAACTGTTTGTTTCTTTCGCACAGAGAATGAGAGGACGAGCCAGTGTCTAAGCAATCTTATCCAGCTGGCTGCGTGCAGTGTATCTCTCATTGCTATCAATCCAAGCAAAAGCCCTCCCGGGTTCCATCCGGGGCCATTCCACTAGGGGCGCGGCCACTTCCTTTGCAGCCCTCAAGAATGTTTCAACCTCAGCTATTTGCGCTGCTGCTACTTGGAGCTCTGTGCATACCTTTATCAGGCACTACAGTCTGGATATCGCCTCCAGGCGAAGGGCTGGTTTCGGCCAGGCCGTGTTGCAGGGCCTCTTATCCTGAATCGGGAACAGGTTGGTCCTTCTCCGTTTCTTCCACTTCCTCCTCCCGATGTTTGTGGGACAAGCATTATTGCTTGGGAATCAGTCCTAATGGTGTAACCTGCTGCAAGAGCTGTATCTCGAAGTAAGATAGTACAGTTACGCAAGAACTTACCGTAACAGAGATCTTCGAGAACAGCTCTGCAGCATCGTACCTCCCGCCCTCCGTGTCCCCTTGGAGGAAGGATGATGGCTATTTTTTTTTTTAATAAATAAAAAAAAAAAAAAGAACAAACAACATATCAGGAGCAAGTAAAAAAAAAAAAAAGGGGAGGAGACCCTTTTTCTCCCGAGAAACGGCTGAACAGCGTAGAAGTCGGATATTCACTTGGAAGAGTGAATTGAGTTTGATTGCCTTCTGACGGTGGATCCTCGGTCTCCCTTTCTAATGTCATCCTGCGGCCGGGAGTCTCCGGCGGGAGAACTGGGGATTCTGGCGGGACCGCCCCCTTTTGTACCACGTCTGACGTCGGAGGCGGGACCGACGTCAGGGGCGGTCCCCGCTGAAGATAGCTAGCTAGAAAGATTTCCGAGGGGTCCTGGCGCCTGACGGCTTCAGTCCTAATGGTGTAACCTGCTGCAAGAGCTGTTATCGAAGATCTACTGTTACGGTAAGTTCTTACGTAACTGTACTTTCTAGGAGTGGTATATTTGTTCATCCACCGCTACCCTACCTCCCCGGCTTTAGGCGCACAACCTGGCTTCGAGCAGACTAGATCTGGTGTCATGGGGCGGAGCCGAGGTATTTACCACCTGGGTGGGTGGGAGGAGCCAGCTTGAAGACTTCCGGCAAGATTTAAAGGGGAAGGAACAATGCCAGACAGTGTGGATGAACAACATATACCACTCCTAGAACTACTGTTACAGGTGAGTAACCTGTTCTTTTTTACAAGACCCGTAACACTGTTAGTAACCGATAGGGGAGTCTTGCCTGGCAGATTGCCGAAAAAAGGGTAAATTTTTGGTTAGGTTGGCCATGTCTGAGAAACCCAAGAAAAAAACCGGGCCCACTGGGTTTCAACACTGTAGTGTGTGTGGGGAGGTCTTTGCTAAGGCTGATCCCCACACCACCTGTGTTTGTCTGGGATTTGACCACCTCGATTGAGACTGCCAAATTTGCAAGAATTTTCCCAAATCTACCCTGGAAAAGAGATTAGGTAGACTGAGGAAGGAGGCCGAAGTCCGATGACCCAGATGGCCAGCCTGGTTGGGTTCCGACGAACCAGGAGAGTGCCATCTGACCAGGGCAATACTACTTCGGGCAAAAGGAGAGCCGATTCCGAGGAGTCTGTTCCGACAAAAAGAAAGACAAATCGACCGGTTCGGACCCAGAATCTTATACTCCGACCACCGATGAGATAGCCAAGGCGATTAGGATTGTGCAGTTGTTTAGTTCGGTTTCGACCAAACCGGGACCATCTGGTAGGGGCTCAGTTCGGTCGGTTTCCCCGGTTCCGGATTATACTTTGGAAGAATGTTATGAACTGGAGTTTGAGGAGGAGGGAGAGTATGAGGATGATTATGGTGATGGTGAAAGACTGGATGTGCCTATTGACCCGGACATCTCCCCAGACAGACCTTCAGATGTTTCTCCTCCTAGGCTTTCTGAGTCTCCATCACACTACATGTTCTACAGAAAGGTGGCTGATACCCTCCAGCTTCCTGTGGAGGAGGCAGTAGAGGATCAGGAAGAGCCTGATTATGTTGAGATGATGGACATCCCAGAGTCCAGGAGACTGTCTGTTCCGCTCCACAAATCCTTTGGGAAACAGACACAAATAATTCTTAAGTCTTCTAATTCTATACCTCCTGTGGACAGACGAATGGACAAGAGGTACACTCTCAGGCTCAGACACGGAGTTTTTTTTCAGCAATGCAGCCATGTTGGGGTTGTACAGGCTGCTGCCTGTGATAAGGCAAACATTCCCTTGGCATCACACCCCCCAGACAAGGACTCCAGGAAGATTGATGCCATGGCTAAGAAACAATACATGGCAGCATCTTTGAGGACTCAGGCAGAACTAACGATTGGCCTATGCAGCCAGGTACCAGAAGTCCCGGGTGGGACACTGTACTGGCACTGACTAAACTCCCGCCCAGCCCCTGGAGGCTGGAGCAGGTGGCTGCAGATGGGTTGACGGCATCAGTACAGTTTCATGCTGCTGTGGACTCCAATGATGCATCATCAAGAGTCATGGCTACATCTGTGGCTCTTAGGAGAATGGCTTGGCTCAGATGTACTAGCCTCTCACAGGATACCCAGGCTAAGGCCATGGATTTTCCTGTAATTGGTAATTCTCTGTTTGGGGAGCAGACAGAGAATTACATGAAGAAGATGGGCAAATACAGGACCACTTACAGGAGTGCTCAGGCCAAGCAGCTCCTCAAAGGCAGCAGTCCAGGGGCAGGGGCAGGCCTTTCCAAAAGCCCTTTTACCAAGCTCAGGCCTCCTCTTCTTCCTTTAGCAGAGGGGTTCTTTGAGAGAGAGAGGCAGAAGGGGGTGGCAGGCCTGCATACACCCTCAGCCTAAAGCCTGCTAAGCAGACACCCTGATGGGTCTGCCCAGGTTGATTCTCCTATACGGTGAGGGGCAGGCAGGCTTACTTTGTCCAGGACTGGATGTCTCTTACATCAGACAAGTGGGTCCTGGAAATAGTAAGCCAGGGACTGGTTCTCGGCGTCAAAAAAATTTCCCAAGATGAGAGCCAGATCTTTTCCACCTGCATCTCTGAGACCCTTGCCCTAGAGGCAAGGGTTTCTTCTCTCCTAGCTCTCAGAGCAATGAGAGTTCCACCCTACACAGGGGCAAAGTTGTACTCCGGTGCTTCACCCCAAAAGACAAGCAGAGTGGCGAACCATCCTGGACCTAAGATATCTGAACAAACATCTTTTCAAGCCAAAGTTCAAAATGGTGACTCTGGGAATTATCCTTCCCTCTCTAAGGCCAGGGGACTGGCTAGCTTCCCTGGACCTCAAAGATGCTTACTTTCACATTCCCGTCAGGTGCTTCCACAGAAAGTACCTGAGGTTCAAGTTGCCCTCAGGCCACTATCAATTCAGAGCAATGCCCTTTGGCCTAATATCAGCCCCAAGGGTTTTCACAAAGTGCCTGGCAGTAGTCGTTGCCTTCCTAAGAAGACAGAGATCTCCATTTTCCCATAGTTGGACGACTGGCTCATAGTAGGTCAGTCTCCAGACCAAGTCACATCTGCAAGTGACCCTATGCGGTCCCTACCAGCTCTTTGTCCGGTTTTCGAGCACCCTCTGTGGAGGGTTGGTCACCGATAGCGTTTTCAGCGTTCTGGGAGCGCTAGGATGTGGATAAGCCCCACAAGGAGTCCAAAAGCTGGACTGTGCTGGAGTGCAAGGTGCATGCGTCCTCCCTAGGACTCTGCCAGGTCAGCTCGGCTGTACTGATGGCACACTTCTCCCGCCCTCATGGGCTCCCTGGATGGAGTGATCCCTCATCTCCCGCCGACCTGCAAAACCATGGTCAAGCAGGTGTGGGATCAGGAAAGGCGGTGGCCCAGAACAGCAGCTCAAACTACTCTGAAGCGTTATGACTCTGCTGCCTGATCAGTGGCGGCGCCAGTGGCCATCTGCAGAGCATGGCGAGGATATTCACCTTCACGGTGGATACCCAGCATAATTGGCGGACGTCCCCTTCTTGGGGACTGACCTGTTCCGACCCTGGAGTGGAAGGCCACCTACAGCGGATCAGAAAGTCCGCTACCCTGGACTTGGTCACCTCCGCCTAGAAGGACAAGGGCCAAAACCAGCAATCTAGGTCTTTCCACTCTTCCTGCGCCTGCACGTCTGGCCCAGCAGCACCAAGCATCAGGGCCAGCAGGCTCAGCCTTAGCACCCCAAAGCCAAGCCTCACTGACTTTCTCTAATAGGAAGCAGGAGGAAAAGGCCCAGGAGGTCCCTCGGCGGGCCTCTCCTCCAAGCCTGCCCAGTGACGGGTTGAGGGTGTCTCCCCAGCCTCATCCTCCCCCGGAGGAATGGCTCCTCCCACTTCCTTTCACCTGGTCCACTATCACCATGGACCCGCTGGGTGTTGGAAGTAATAGGAAAAGGGCCTGCCTCTGGAGTTCGCAAGCAGGCCCTGCCCTTCCGGCCATCACCCCTCAGAGCTATGGGGTCACCAGCCTCTCTGTGGCCTTCGCTGAGCCAACATTGCCCTGCTCTCGAAAAAGAGGTGATCAGGAAGGTGGCAGATCCTCCTCCAGACCCAGGGTTTGTGTCCAGGTACTTCCTGGTCCCCGAAACAGATGGGGGATGGCGCCCATTGTAGACCTGTACAAGTTCCTAAGGTCTCCGGAACCCTCCAGGATGGTCACTCTGGCTCAGATCATTCCATCCTTGGAACAAAGCGTGTGGTTCTGTTCTCTGGACCTCCAGGGCGTGTTTTCACGTCCCAGTCCGTCCATCCCACCAGAATTCCTCCACTTCAAGGCAGAGGATCCCTCTCAGTTCGAGTCCTGCCCTTGGCCTTTCCCTAGCTCCCAGGGTCTTCTGCAAATGCATGGCAGTGGTGACAGCATTCCTGCGGCGCCAAAGGTCGGGTGTACCTACCTGGACAACTGCTTATTGCAGCCTCCTCCAGAATGGAGGTGGGCCGGTCAGAGATCTGGCCCTCCAGGTTTGCTCTCTGGTTGGCCTTCTTATCCAATGAGGCCAAGTGGAACTCGTGCCAAAACAGAGTGATACAATTCATCGGGGCAGAGCTCGAACTCTCTGAACCAAACACGGCTCCCGAGACAGGGCGAGGTTCTTTCCTCCTTGCCCAGGTCATTTCCAGGTTGGGCAATTGCGCCCGCCTGGGACTTCCTGGGCCTCATGGTGGCCTGCATCAAGCGTGGTCTGTTGGGCCCGTTGCTGTCATCATCTCCTACAATGGGGCTGGGCAGCCAATGGTCACAGCACTCCTATCCCTTGGATCAGCTAGTGACAGTGAACCAGGGGATGGGAGCCCTCAGTGGTGGAGCCGTTCCAGCACATCTCAGGGAGGGCATCCGTTCGTCCGCCCGGTCGGCGGTCTCTGTATACGACCAGTGCCTCTCTGATGGGTTGGGGTGCCCATCTGGGGGAGCACAGAGTGCCGCGACCTCCTGGTCCCCTCGGGGAGTCCCGATGCCACATGAACTCACTGGAGCTTCGGCGGTTAGGTCCTAGCCCTCACCATGTGCCGGCTCCATTTTTGCAAGGCCCAAGTGGCCCAGGTCCAGACAGATAATACCAAGACCATGTACTACCTAGAACCACCAGGGTGGAGTCGCTCCATGCCTCTGTGCAGGGAAGCTCCACATTTGGTCCTTGTGTGTGCAGCCTGGGCCCGGATCTCCTTACCATCCATGTGGCAGGAGCCTCCCAGAATGCAACCCGTGCCCTAAGCGGGATAGGGGCTGCGTCCCACGAGTGGTCTCTCCGGGAGGAGTACAGGATCTGTTCTCCACTGGGGCATACTCAGGTGGACCTGTTTGCCTCAGGGAGAATCACGAGCTGAGTCTGTTTCATGCCCCCTCAGCAGGGCTCGCTGCAGGAATGCCTTCTCAAGGCCCATGGACAGCAGACTCTTCTCGCCTTTTCCCCATTTCGATCCACAAGGTGCTTCTCCAAGGTGAGGAGGGACAAGGCACAGGTGACTGGTAGCCCCAGACTGGCCCGCCAGTTCTGGTATCCAGATCTCCTCAGACTCCACTCAGGCTCCAGGCGGCTTCCAGCCCGCCGGACCTGATCTCTGTCAATCAGAAAAGTATTCCATTTGGACCCTTAATCCCTGCACCCTGACTGCTTGGTTCCTGGAGGTTAGAAGTTCCAGGCCTTGGGTCTTTCCGACAAGGTCCTCAACATTGTTGAGGCATCCTGTAAGGAGTCGACCAGGAAATGCTACGCCTTTAAATGGAAGAGATTCTCCATTTGAATTGTCAGAACTTGGGAGCCTGGACCCTTCCTCCTATTCACCCAGCAAGCATTCTGGACTACCTGTGGTCCCTTTCTCAGCAAGGGCTTTGGTAGGCGACCCTCAAGGTACACCCTGGCTATTTCTGCTTGCGGTGGCGGGCGGCAAGCAGTCGAATGGCGCAGGAGAAGGTGAGCCGGGTGTTTTTTCCAAGGCCTTGATCCTGTATCCCCAACTGGTCGCGAACCTCCACCTCCATTGGGATCTACTGCTGGTATTGGCTAAGCTCCTTGGGCAAACATTCAAAAACCGATGCACAGGTGTGACATCTCACCTATTGTGGAAGACGCCTTCTTGTTGGCTATCATGTCCAGCCAGAAGAATGGGAGAGCTGCAGGTGCTGTCCATGAGTCTCATATCTGGTCTTCCACAGGGACAAGGTTGTTCTCGCCCACCCAAAATTCCTTCCGAAAGTGGTGTCCGAGTTTCACCTTAACTAGTTGTTGACTCTGCGGTGTTCTACCCCAGTCACACCTCGGAGGCCAAGATAGGCTCCATACTTTGGACCCTAGAGGCGCGCTGCTTTTTGGAATGGATGGCTGAAGTTGGGAAAGGTTAAGCCAGCTGTTTGTCATCTACTCTGAAGCCGCCTGAGACCTGCAGCCAGAAGTGGACCAATAGGCAGGTGGGTCACCTCCTGCATAGATCTCTGCTGTAGGTTGGCGGGCATGGAACCTCCCAGAGGGATAGGAACTCATTCTACCCGCCATACCGCTGCATCGGTGGCTGCTTCTGGGATGTCCTATCCAGGAAATCTGGAGCTGCTACCTGGAAGTCAGTATACACCTTCACTACCCTTTACCACATTGACCTTGAGTCACGTCGGGGATGCTGGGTTGGGGCCTCGGTTCTCCAGTCATTATTCCCTAAGTAGGGGGTGTCAGCCTTTCCTCCCTCCTCCAAGAGAACTGCTAGGAGTCTGCCAGACAGTGTGGATGAACAACAAATCCATGTCCCTAGAAATGCAGGTTACTCTACCTGTAACAGGAGTTCTAGGAATGGTAGCCATGGTAATTTCCATCTTTCTACCCGCCCTCCCGGCCCCGACGCGCACAACAAGGCTTCCAGCGGGCTAGATCTGAATCCATGGGGTGGAGCTGAAGTTTTACCACCCTGGTGGGCAGGGGATGAAAAATCCCCAAGTCCGAGTCCGGGACTCATTTACTGCAGAAATGGGACTTGGCTCCCGACTCTGCAGTTCCAGGTGTAATTACTGCCATGTGCGAGTGTCTCTCAAGGATAGGTCTCATTTGTCAGTCATTTAGTCATTGTGTTCTGCCTGTGTGCCTAACTTGCTGACCTAAGCCAGTACTTCTGGGCCATAATAGTGCCTCAGTCTCGTGTATTTCCATCCTTGCTCATTAAACATTTCTAAATTACAAAACTTCTTCTAATCTTACCCAGAGCAGTTTCTCACAGCAAAATGAGCTTATTAAAATTTGGTTTCTCAAAATCTGGTGGAGGAAGTACTAGTAGTGCTACAGCATCAGTTTTGCTAAGCGTAAAAGTTCTGATGATGGCCTTACCAAGGCTCAAAGATATGACAGAGAAAAGGGTCAGAATTTCCATCCTTAATGGAAAAAAGAATTTCCATGGCTGGATTACAGTGAAGAAAAATCGGTAATGTGCTGCATATATTGTAAAGCCTACCCCCAAATCTGTGATCCTAACTTGGCTATGGTAAAAGGTTCAGGAGATCTTAAGTTAGACCCCATAAAGAGGCATGATTTAATGAGGGAACACATCACTTGCACAAAACATTACTTAAAGGATGCTGCTAAAGTACCACCCATTCGTCTGTCAGAAACTGCTCTGGGTCAGTCATTTCAAAAAAGACACATGACAACAAAAGAAGTTGAGAAATACAAAATTTTATTTAACACTGCATACACAGTGGCAAAGAATGGGAAACCTTTTTCTGATTTTGAAATCATTTGTGAGGTCAGCGTAAAAATGGTTTGAATGTTGTAACAACTACATAAATATAGCAGGTTGCCGCTTGTTTGTGGACAACATAGCTAAAACAATACGTTCAGCAATAATTGAAGAGGTAAAAATGCCTCCTTTGTGAGTATTCTTGCAGATGGAAGTACAGACCATTCCATCGTTGAACAAGAAATTGTCTACCTGAGATATGTAGGTGCTGTTTGCCAGTCACACATCTAATATCTGTGTCACCACTTGAAACTGCAAGTGCTGAGGCGTGTTAATGCTATTGAGAAAGCCTTACAATCAGTGGGTTTGCCATTGCCAGAACTGACAGGCAGTGCACATCCAGCACTTGTGTGCTAATTTTGATGGTGCATCAGTTAATCTTGGTGAACGGACAGGAGTCATTACTAGACTCGAATGACTTTTGCCAGACATTATTGGCATTCTGTGTTGCCCACAAACTTGAGCTTGCCATTTTGGATGCAAATAAACATTTCAAATACATGGCCAAATTTGAAGAGTGTTTAAAGAGCATTTTCAGTTTTTATTTTTGGTCTCCAAAGCGCGGGAGAGAACTTAAAGAAATTGCTGAAGTTCTCGATGAGCATCTTGCACATTCACGGCTGTAAAGCAAGTCAGGTGGCTAGCAAGCAGAGAGAGAGCAGTTGTGGCATTAGAAAAACCTGGACATCGTGGCAATGCATCTGGAGCACAGATTTGTGGATGGCAACAGGGCAGACGATGCTAACAGAGCTAAGGGGTACCTCAAGGAACTGACCTCTATGCATTTCATTAAAGTTCTTTATTTCTTTAGATTTTTGCCAGTTGTTGCTAGATTATCAAAAACTTTCCAGCTGGCAGACTACTTAATTGTTGAGATACCAGAACATATAGAAAGCCATTCTGCAGCTAGAAGCACTTAAAAGTACTCCTGGAAAATATCTTACAAAATTCCAGGAACAGTATAACTATAGGCAATATGTTTGGCAAAACAAAAGTTCACGGAACACCTGGAAGTGAAGCTGAACTTCACACATTTGTTAACGATACTGTCACGTACATCCAGAACAGGTTTGGTGTTCTCTCAGAGAAACCTTTGTCTTTACTTCAGATTTTGAATTATCACAACTGGCCACTGGAAAAGGAAGATCTAGCAACATTTGGCAATGCTGAACTAATTGAACTCATCACAGATAGCCCTTTCTCTTCTCACCTCTCAGAACTTGATAAAGATTCTGCTGTAGATGAGTGGGTGCAGCTGAAGTTATACCTTTCTCGATTCCGAACCAAACCTCTCATAACTATGTACCAGTTGGTGTTACAAATGAAAATTGGTGAGCGTGGCCCAGACTCACAAGGCCCTATGCAAAAAGCTTATTGAGATTCTGCTCACGATTTCCCCTTCCACAAGTGAATGTGAAAGAGGATTTTCAAAAGCTAATTTCATTAAAACAAATTACGAACAACCCTGACACAACAGTCTTTCGAGAACCAGCTGCTTATCATGACTACAGGACCATCCGTCTCTGAATTTGATCCACTGCCATCAATAAAGTACTGACTGACAGTAGTCTGGGTACTATCCATTCCTCTGGTCACAAATGTCCATCAAAAGAAGAAAATTAGCCTGAAGCAAGCTGCAGTACTATTGCTGTCGAATAATATTCTCTCTGCCTCTCTGTAACCTTTCTCTGACTGTCACTGGAGCATCCTAAAAGGAGGAAAAAATAATTTTCTTTCTCGTAATATGAAAAATGTTGTGGCTTACTGGATCCTGATATGGACTTACCCAAAAATGTACCATAAGTCCTGGACTTATGCATCCCAAAATTTTCAACCCTGGTGGGGAGGAGCCAGCTTGAAGACCTTCCGGCAAGATTTAAAGCGGCAAGGAACCTGCCAGACAGTGTGGATGAGCAACATACACCATTCCTAGAACTCCTGTTACAGGTGAGTAACCTGTATTCTCCAAAAATTGTTTAATTGGGTGAGATGCACTAAGCTGAAAGCTTGTTTACAGATGCAACCTGGGAGCACAGGAAGTTAAGTGACTTGCACAGGGTCACAACAGTATGCAAGTAGTTATAATACATGGAAAGGACTTTGTCCCAAAGAAGTGGCTAGCAGTCATTTCTCTGTTTAGCATAATTTGAGCAAAACTGAGCAATATAAATGTGTTTAAAATAAATAGGCAGCTGTAGTATGCTCATAAAATATAATGGTGAGTGGTAATTACCTCATAGAAACATTGACTGACAGCAGATAAGGATTACTTTGCCCACCCAGTCTGCCCATTTTCCTACCTGTTGGATAAGCTGCATATCCAAGTTGACCAATAGCCTACTTTCTCCTTAACCCCCCCCCCCCCCAAAACTGGTCAAGTCTAAGGATGCCTATTGGGTGGTCTCCGTGGCTGTGGGGTCCGTTGAGCAGCTTGAACAGCAAAAGGTCTTTGAGGAGGAGGCAACCCAGGCTGCAGCTAGTTCTTTTAGGCTTCAGCCTTTTGTTCCGCTCAATTAGGCTCCACTTATTTCTGCTTCCTTCAAAGAGGCCAGTCCCTCTCCACCAAGGAGAGGTCCTTCTGAATCGCTCGTTTGGCCTCTTTTAGGAGGAGTCAAAAAAGAGATTCAACGTCGGCGCTCTCTTGAGGAGTGGTCACGTTCTCTCGAGACTCTGGTTTCGACTCGGGTCAAAGCCGGGCCTAGGTTTCACAGAGCCCTGTCAAACCAGTTGGCTGAGACGCCGGTCAATGCAGCAGAGATTTTTCTCCCACCGATCGACAGGGTGTCGTCCTAAGAGGCCGATAACACTTTTTCGGACTCCGGTGCTTCCGGTGTGCTCAGATGGGTCTGCTGAGCCCGCTGGGTCGAACCTGCCGGCCCTAGACCCAGACCTGGAAGAGCCATGGTGCTCCCTGGCTCCTTCCAGTGTTCCCCGTTGATCCCACCAGAGGTTGAGATCGGAGTCGTCGTCTTCTTCCTCTGAGTCCAGCAGATGTCGCCGTCACGGGCGTCATCATTTCTGGCATCATGGCAAGAGGCAACACCGCTACTCCTCTTCGTCGTCCTCTGTTGAAGAGACGCTCCAGCGCAAATTGCGTCGGCAGTGCGAAGACTTCATGTGGCAGCAGTTGGTCTTTTCTGGTCCGAAACCAACACAGGTTTCTACACTGGCTATCAAGTGACTGTCGCCCGAACGTCCGACATCGGCTTCTACCACTGTCGCCCGCTCGGAGGTGCCACCGCAGGCTAAGCCAAAGCAGGCTACTCTGCCAATTGTGGTAGAGCAGCCACCTGAACAACCGAAGTCCGGGGCACCGGCCACAGGGCTGCCCTATGGTCTGTCTGTCACCGTCACTCCCGACCACCTAAGGCTTGTCGAGGGCTGCTTGAGTGGATGCCCGCTTTATGCGGACTTCTCGGTGTCTGAAGACTCCTTGCTGCACCACATTTATGGGCATTCTTCGGCTCATCTCCAAGTACACTGGGATGGAGTATGCCCTTATAGAGATTCTGGACAAAGGGGATTCTCCTACGGAGGCCTTCCCTTCTGCCGAAGCCATTGTCGGCCTAGCTCTGGACCTTTGGCAGCACCCTTCCTCTTGCCCTGTGCCCTCAGCCTGGAAGGCCCACAAGTATGCCGTTCCAACCTGTTCCCTTTTGGAATTTTTGGAGCATCCCTCGGCTGAGGGACTGGCGGCGGACTCCATTTTTTCGGCACTTGGGCAATACAGGGGACATCGAGATACCGCTGGATAGAGTCCAAGAAACTGGACCATTTGGCTAAAAAAAGTCTACGCTGCTTCTTC
This sequence comes from Neoceratodus forsteri, assembly GCA_016271365.2. Lineage (NCBI taxonomy): Eukaryota > Metazoa > Chordata > Ceratodontiformes > Ceratodontidae > Neoceratodus > Neoceratodus forsteri. Next base: position 444,817,434 of record CM028132.1, on the reverse strand, counting down.
GCTCAGCCTCAGTCAGGCTAGCTCGGCCGTGCTGATAGCACGCTTCTCCTTCGCCCTTTTGAGCTCCTTGGATGAGGTGATTCCTCACCTCCTGGTGGACCTGTAGACCATAGTCAAGCAGATCTGTGACCAGGGAAGGGCAGTGGCGAAGCAACAACTCCAGGCAGCTCTGAATATTGGCCATTCATGTGCCCGCTCTGTCACGGCCGCAGTAGCCATGCCGTAGGGCTTGGTTGAGGATCTCAACCTTTACAGTGGTTACCCAACATAAGCTGGCGGATGTTCCCTTTTTGGGCACCGACCTGTTCGGGACCGGTGTGGAGGGCCACCTCCAACACATTGAGAAGTCCAGTGCCACCCTGGACTCTGTGACAACCGCCCAGAAGGACAAGGGCCCTAAACACCAAAAGCGCAAGCCCTTTTAGTCTTCCACTCTTGCGGCTAAACCAGCCCAGCAGCAGCAGGGCCAGCAGGCTCAAACCTGGCGACTTCAGGCAAAGTTGTTGGCTTCATTTGTCAGAAAGCCTGGAGGGTAGGTACCTGGCGGACCCTCGGCCGGCTCTTCCTCCTCTAAGCCTGCTCAGTGACAGGTTGGGGGTGCCACCCTCAATCCCATCACACCTCCCCTGGGTCCTCCCATGGGGGGCCGGCTCCGCCACGTCCTTTCTGCTTGGTTCGTTATCACCACGGACAGGTTGGGTGCTGGAAGTGGTCGGCCGGGGTCTGCCTCTGGAATTCGAACAGCACCCTGCAAGCTGAGCCCGCGCCCCACGGCAGGATTTGGCGTCCGCTGTCACTCAGTCAGCTCTTCAGGACGACATCGCTCAGCTCCTCTGGAAGGAGGTTGTGCAGAGTGGCGGAACCTCCAACAGACCCAGAATTTGTTTCCAGGTACTTCCTTGTACCAAAACAGATGGGGGGGCTGGCGCCCCATTCTCGATCTGCACGACCTGAACAGGTTTCTCAGGTCACACACCTTCCAGATGGTAACTCTGGCTTAGATCATACCATCCCTGGAGCAAGGCATGTGGTTTTGCTCCCTGGATCCTCAGGACGCATTCTTTCACGTCTCGCTCCATCCATCCCACTGAAGGTTCCTCCACTTCCAAGCTGAGGGAACCCTCTGAGTTCCTGCCCATGCCCTTCAGCCCCTCTTTGGCCCCCAGGTTCTTCACCAAATGCGTTGCAGTGGTGGCAGCTTTCCTGCGGCGCTGATGGGTCTGGATTTATCCCTCCCTGGGTGACAGACTCATAGCAGGTCCCTCCAGGCAGGAGGTGGAGTGGTCCAAGGATCTGGCCCTTCAGACTTGCTTAGAGCATGGCCTCCTGATCAATGAGGCCAAGTCGGAACTCATGCCCTCGCAGATGATTAATTTCATCAGGGCAGAGCTCGACTCCCAGCGGACAGGGCGGAGGTTCTTTCCTCCTTTACCCAGTCATTTCTGGTTGGGCAGTTGCATCCTGCCCGGGACTTCCTGTGTCTTCTAGGCTACATGATGGCCTGCACCAGCATGGTCCAATGGATCCGCTGGCATATGCATTTCCTTCAATGGGAAATGGCCAGTCAGTGGTCTCAGCATTCAGGTCACCTCGACCAGCTGGTCACCGTGACTCTGAGGATGTGGGACAGCCTCCAGTGGTGGCTTGTCCTAGCTCATCTGCAGGAAAGAATCTTGTTTGTCCCCCTGAGCCAACGGTCATCCCGACGACCGCTTCTCAGATGGATTCGGGTGCCCATCTGGGGGAGCACAGAGCCCATGGGCTCTGGTACCCCCAGGAGTCCCGAATCAACCTGCTGGAGCCACGAGCGGTTTGGTTAGCCCTGACAGCATTCACTCCATTTGTTCGGGGTCAAGTGGTCTAGGTGCTGTCGGACAACACCACGACCATGTACTATCTCAATAGGCAGGGCGGGATGCGCTCTTTGCCCCTCTGCAAGGAAGCTCTGTGCATTTGATCCCTCGTTCTCAGCCCGGAGGCAGGTCTCCTAGCCATTCACGTGTCGGGAGCCTTGAATCAGCTGGACGATGCCCTCAACCAGATGGGCAGGGCATCTCAAGAGTGGTCTCTCCACCAGGAGGTAGTACAAGATCTGTCCTCCGACTGGGGCACCCCTCAGGTGGACCTGTTAGTCTCCTGGGAGAATGCGAAGCTGAGGCTGTGTCATATCCGCCCCCATTCAACAGGGTTTGTTGCAGGGGGATGTCTTCTCAAGGCCGTGGACCCCAGGCCTTTTCTACACCTTCCCTTGATTCACAAAGTGCTCATCAAGGTCAGGAGGGGAAAGGGCGCAGGTGATTCTGGTAGCCCCAGACTGGCCCCGCCAGTTCTAGTATCCAGATCTCCTCGGCTCCAGACTCCCGAGGTGGCTTCCAGCACACCCGGACCTGATCTCCATCAGTCAGGGGAACTTACTCCACCTGGACCTTCAATCCCTGCACCTGACGGCTGGGTTCCTGAGTGGCTAGAGTTCCAGGCCCTGGGTTTCTCTGACGAGGTCCTCAGTGTTGTTGAGGTGTCCTGTAAGGAATCGACCAGAAAATGCTATGCCTTTTAAATGGAAGAGATTCTCCATCTGGTGTCAGGGCAAAGGGTTGGACCAGTCGTCCTGTCCAGTGGCTAGCATTTTGGACCATCTTTGGTCCCTCTCCCAGCAGGGACTTCGTCGATGACCCTAAAGGTGCACCTGGCAGCTATCTCTGCTTACCGGGTGCGGGCCGGTCAGCAGTCAGTGGCACAGGAGAAGGTGCTCTGGGGCTTCTTCAAAGGCCTAGATCACATATCCCCTCTGGTGTGTGAACCTACACCTCCGTGGGATCTATTGCTGTTTTTTTCAAAGCTCATGGGGCTAGCCATTCGAACCGATGCACAAATATGTTGTCTCACATTTGTCGTGGAAGACCGCCTTCTTGGTGGCTGTCACATCAGCCAGAAGGACTGGGGAGTTACAGGCACTCTCTATCGAGTCTCCTTACCTGATCTTCCACAGGGACAAGGTTGTCCTGCTCCCCCACCCGAAATTCCTTCCGAAGGTGGTGTCGGAGTTTCACCTTAACCAGGTGATTACTCTGCCAGTGTTCTACCCCAGTCACACCTCGGAGGCCGAGTACAGGCTCCATATTTTGGACCTCAGACGAACGCTCGCCTACTACAAAGTGCGAACGGTGGAAGTTCGGGGAGAGGTTCGCCAGCTGTTTGTCACCTACGCTGAAGCCACACCTGGCAGCCAAGCAGACAATAGCTTGATGGATTACATCTTGCATTGACTTCTGCTATAGGTTGGCAGGTAGGGAGCCTCCCATAGGGCTTAAGGCTCATTCCACCCACCATACCGCTGCGTCTTTGGCTGCTTCTAGGGACGTCTCTATCCAGGAAATCTGCAGGGCTGCTACCTGGAAGTTGGCACCCTTTTATTTCCCATTACCACATCGACCTTGTCATGCCAGGATGCTGGTTTTGTAGCCTCAGTTCTTCAGTCCCCCTTTCCTAAGTGTGGGGGAGGTGCATCTTACCTCCCTTCTCTCGGAGAACTGCTAGGAGTCTGCCAAGAAGTGTGGATAGAACAACATATCCACGATCCTAGAAAAACAGGTTACTCACCTGTAACAGTAGATCTTACTTAGAGGGGGCTCTTGCAGTAGGTAATTAGATATAGGACTGAAGCCGGCAGGCGCCAGGACCCCACGGAAGAATTTCTAGCTAGCAGTCTCTGGCAAGGGACTGCCCCATGTCAGGTGACTGGCGTCAGGAGACGTCGGTATAAAGGGGCGGTCCCTCATGCCAGTCTTCCAGATCTTTCCTGCCATTGGCTCATGCCAGCTCCTTGCAGTAAAGTTCAGCGCTCGTCAGCCTCTATCATCGGTAGTTTAGACAGTTATTTTCGATTTTTTTTTTTATCTGTTGTAAGGTATTCGTCTGTATGTCGTCCCCTAACACCCTCCGAGCTGAACACTTGCGACTGGTCGGCAACTCCACGTACAAGGTGACCATTCCCAGTGTCTATTTTGACTAGGCCCGATCATCCGGTGAAGTGCCAGCACTGCCTCAAATTCAACGCGGCCACCCGAAGATGGCGGCAGCAGTCCCTGGAGGCCCATATTTTAAAGAAAATGAGCTCCATTGAAAAGGAGTTAAAACTCCAGCAGGCGTCCACTTCCCCCGAAGACCATCGAAAGAAAAAAGACAGGAAAAGCACCGGGGCAGGGCTCCTCATCCACGTGTCTTCTTGAAGTCGCATCGGTCAGGTAACGTTCCTCCTGGGGACCACTACGGCAGAGGCGGCTTAGAGGCTTCTAAAGGCGGCGTCAGTCCCTTCGTCTGTTTCTGGGCCTTGGGCTCCTCCGGGCTATTGGGCCTCCGCTTCCAGTAAAGCTGCCCTGGTGCGGTCTACTAGTGTGAGCGGCTCCGGTAAGCCGGATGTCTGCTCCTCCGACGCCCACATGGAGAAGGTCGGGGTGGCGCATGGCCCCTATTCTGCCCGACCAGGTCACCTCTCCTTCGCGACCTGCTTCGGGCGACTGGTCTGCTAAATCGGATGCCGGCTCCTCCGGCACCCGCCCGAATCCCGCTGATAAGTCGGACATCGGCTCACCCAATGTCCGCACAGTGAGTGAGCCGACGCCGGCTCCACGCAGACTTCGCTGCCCTCCTAACCCTAGGTCTCCTCAGCCTGACCCCGAGGATTTTTCTTCTCCATCTCCGAGCGATGCCAGGGTTCCTGCTCTGTCCCTGTTGGACCGTCCGCCCGCTGGGCCGACCGATATGACGTCGGCTCCCCGGACGCCAGCCCTAACGGCAGTCTTGCAGACCCTGGGCGACATCCTGCTCCCGGATGCCGCTCCAACGCCAGGCCCTCCGCCCACCAGGCCTTCTGCTGCAGACCCGCCCGTGGGGCCTCCGGGCCGGCCCGTCTGCTTCGGCAGCCCTCCCTCCATTTCCGGGTATCCGACGCCGTCTTACCCGGCGCCGCAGTATCCGCCGTAGTACCCGGTGCCTCAGTGCCAGACGCCGGGCTTCCCGCTGTCAGGTTACGGATACGCGCCTTACCGGTATAATCCATACCTGTATCCCCCTCCTCCACCTCCACTGCCCCCTCAGCCGCCGGTGGACTTGCAGGAGAGATTGGCCTCCTGTTGGGCTGAGGCCAAGGCTCATCTTACCAGAGAGATGGAGAGTCGTCTCCCGACGACTGTGCTGGTTCTGGTTCCCGTATGTCCATGATGGCAAACTCCCTCCCTACCTCCGGACACCAGGGCCAAACCCTCTGGTTCCAGGGAGGGGCAGGACACACTTCCCCGAGGGCTTCCCAAGGGGTCCGTTCCTCCCCCACGTCAGGAGAGGGAGTCTTCCTCATCACCATTTTCTTCTTCCTCTGACACCTCAGATGGTTGTTCCGAGCCGGACGATGAGCCACGCTCTTTGTCTAAGCCCAGGGCAAGGACTCCTCCGAAAGATCCTTCTTTCACGGAGTTGGCACGCAAAATCCAGGAGGTTCATAAGTGGCATTCCTTGGAGCTGGATCCCCAGCATAAGCAACTCGCTCAGCATCTGGATCTGCCTGTGACCGCTCCCACCTTGGTGCCACCCTGGATTGAGCCTCATGCCGATCTTGTTACCACTCTTTGGAAGCAGCCGTTGGCTTTAGCCCCACTTCCTCGGAAGTCGAACAGGCTATATTAGGCTCCCGAGGGTGTTGAATTTTTAGACTCTCACCCTCGAGCTGATTAGGTCGTGATTAGTGCTGCTCACGGTTGGTCAGCTAACCCGAGGCATTTGAGCTCGTCTCCACCTGTCAAAGAATCACGTCTTTTGGACCAGTATGGTAAGATACTCGCTTCTTCCACTCTGGGTATTAGGGCCCTGAATTATGTTGGACACATGGGGGATTAGCAGAAGGTAATTCTTGGTGAGGTGGAATCCAAATTGGACTCCTTTCCGGACTCAAGTCAAACAAGAAGTGGCTGACCTCGTCCGCTCTGCACGTTCGGCCAGTCGGCACATGCTTCGTGCAACTTACGATGCAGTGGACACTGCTGGTAGGAGCTCAGCTTTCGCCGAGGCTTACAGCGTCATGCCTGACTCCGTGTGTCAGGGTTGGGCCCGGAAGTGCAGTCCACTATTCAGGAACCGCCCTTGCGGGGTCCTGTGCTGTTCGGTGGTGATGTCAAGGACATTATCACCGATCTGCAGAAGAAGGGGGCAGCACTGAAGTCTGTGGACTCCATGTATCATCCCCATAAAACGCAGCGCCGTCCCTTTTGCAGACTGAATTGGCCAAAGGCGAAACCCCAGGGAAAGCAGGCTGCTAAACGGCCCTTCCAGCTGCCAAGCCCCCTCCGCCCAGAAAAGCAGCGTGTGTTTCTGCTGCGATGCTGCCCCACATCACCTGACTCCTTTCCTCTCCCACAGCCTCTGGGCCTCCCAGAGGAACCGGTAGGAGGGAGGTTTTCCCTCCACCTCCCAGGCTGGGAGAGGATAACTTCAGATTCCTGAGTGCTCCAGCTTATCGTAGAAGGACACTCAATAGAGTTTCTACAGAAACCACCTCGCCACCCTCCCCCAAGGTCGTCGTACTCTCGGGAACACCTTCTGGTCCAGGAAGAGATTTCAGCACTTTTGCTGAAAGAGGCTATGGAAACTGTCCCCCTTTCTCTACAGGGAACGAGTTACTATTCACACTTCTTCCTGGTCCCGAGGAAGACAGGAGATATTAGGCAGATTCTAGATCTCAGTTCCCTGAACTTATTTGTGGAGTACAAGAGGTTCAAGATGTTCTCCCTGCAGGGCCTTCTGCCCCTACTTCGGCCGGGACATTGGCTGTGTGCTCTGGATATGCAGGATGCTTACCTGCACATACCTATCCGCCCTTCTCACCGCAAATACCTCTGTTTTGCTTTCCAGGGGGACCACTAACAGTTCAAGGCCCTCCCATTTGGTCTTTCCTCGGCACCCCTGGTGTTCACCAAATGCCTTGCGGTGGTAGCAGCCTACCTGCATATCTGGGGGGGTGCATGTTTTCCCGTACCTGGACGATTGGCTCCTGGCGGCCTCGTCCAGGGAGGAAGTCCTGCGCTTCTTCTCCCTTACCCAGCAGGTATTTGCCTGCCTGGGTATTGCCATCAACCATACCAAGTCCCACTTGATCCCATCCCAAAGGCTTCAGTTTATTGGGGCGATCCTGGACACGACCTCTGTCAGGGCCTTCCTGCCACCGGACAGGGCAGCCACACTCCTGGCTCAGGTCAGCCTGTTGTCTGGCCGCAGGCAGGTCAGTGCGAGGCCGGTCCTTCTCTTCCTCAAGCTTATGGCGGCTACTATCCCAACAGTCCCTCGCGCTTGGCTCCACATGAGGGTCCCTCAGTGGACGCTTTGGTCTCAGTGGGATCAGTTGGTGGACGACCTGGACCAGCTTGTCCCAGTCTCCTCCCCCATGGTTTGTGATTTGCAGTGGTGGATGGTTTGAGAGAATCTTTGTCGGGGAGTTCCCTTCTGCCTTTCTCCCCCTGCCAGACTCTGACCACAGACGCCTCGGACGAAGGTTGGGGAGCTCATCTCAGACCTCACAGGACCCAGGGTTCCTGGTCCAAGCTTGAAAAAATGCTTCACATCAATGTGCTCGAGCTTAGGGCAGTGCCTTATGCTCTTCAGGCTCTGCATCTCCTTCCCGGCCACTTAGCCATATAGACTGTCAATATGTGTGTGGTATGGTACATCAACAAACAGGGAGCAACTCGTTCCTACCCTCTCTGCAGGGAAGCGATGCGAGTTTGGGATTGGGCAGTACAGCACAACCTCCACCTCACAGCATTTCACGTCCCGGGGGTCGAGAACACCTTAGCAGACAAACTCAGTAGCTCGTCTGCTCAAGTTCACAAGTGGGAACTGGATCAGGGGTTCTTAGACGGTCTCTTCCTACTTTGGGGAACGCCACAGGTGGACCTGTTCGCCTCACCTCTAAACGCAAAGCTTCCCGACTTCTGCTTGCTCGCTCCAGAGCGCGGCATTTTTGGGAGAGATGCTCTCTCTCTAGATTGGAAGGACAGACTCGTCTATGCCTTTGATTCCGAGAGTCTTACAGAAACTCTGTTCAGAAGGAGCACAAATGATTCTGATCGCTCCTTTCTGGCCCAGGCAGGTTTGGTTCTCTTCTGCAACAATACTCAGAGGAACCTCCTCCTTTTCTTCCTCTGTAGCGACTTTTACTGACCCAGGATCAGGGGACCCTGGTCCATCCAGGTTTCAAGTCCCTCCAACTGCACGCATGACTCCTGCAGACATAGCTCAAGCCCGATTTGGGTTTTCACTCCCGAGTGGCTGAGATCCTGGTGGAGGCTAGAAAACCCTCCACTAGGTCTACCTATGTCATGAAATGGAAACGGTTTACAATCTGGGCTGCTTCAAAATATTTCGAGCCTTTCTTGTTCTCTGTTGGGCAGCTGCTGGAGTACCTGCGCCACCTCTTTGATCTGGGTCTTAGTCATTCGTCCCTGAAGGTACACATGGCGGCCATTTCAGCCTACCCTGTCCCTTTTGCAGACAGGACGTTTGCTCAGCTGGAAGTCTCTTAAGACTTTCCTCAGAGGGGTTCTCCACTTGAGACCCCCTATCAGAGTTCCCGCCCCTCTTTGGGATTTGAATTTCATCTTTGAGAAGCTTACTCTGCCTCCTTTCTAACGGCAGCCTCAGCAGACATGAAATTCCTTTCATGGAAGACTCTCTTCCTAGTGGCCATTCCTTCTGCTCGGAGGATTTCCGAGCTCCAGGCCCTGATGTGTAAAATCCCATACTTGATTTTTCACAAGGAACGTGTGGCTCTGCTTGCGAATCCTAAGTTTCTCCACAAGGTGGTAGCGGAATCTACATTGAACCAGTCCATAGAGTTACCTGCTTTCTTTACGCAACACTCCAATGAAGGGGAGTATCTCTTACACACTATGGACGTTCACTGAATTCTGAGATACTATACTAACAGAACAAAAGATCTCAGAAAGACTGATCAACTGTTTGTTTCTTTTGCCCACAAAAGAGAAGGCAGTGCTGTTTCTAAGCAATGCCTGTCCAAATGGTTAGCTCATTGCATCACCTTCTGTTATGACAAGTACAACAAGACCCTTGCGGGTAAAATGAGAGGCCACTACACCAGAGGAGTCGTTGCCTCGGCATCTTGTTTCAAGAATGTGTCAGCGGCAGACATCTGTGCTGCTGCCACTTGGACTTCCGTCTATACCTTTAGAAAACATTACAGTTTGGATATTGCCTCTCACCGTAGAGCAGGCTTCGGGCTTGCTGTCCTGAAAGGCCTCCTTTCTTAAGGCCTTCACAGCTAGAGGATCTGCTTTGAGTAGCTTTCCTCCTCCTGTTTGCTTCTTCTTGTTCCAGACTGCTTGGGACTCAGTCCTATATGTAATTACCTACTGCAAGAGCTCTCTTGAAGTAAGATAGTACAGTTACATAAGAACTTACCGCAACTATAGATCTTCGAGAGAGGCTCTTGCAGTAGGTAATACCTTCCTGCCCTCCATCCCGTAAGCTTTTCAGCTCTTTTTCCAGTGAGGGAAATATCCGCTTCTCTTTCGTCTGCCCTTTTTTGGCCTTTGGCAGGAAAGAACTGGAAGATGGACGTGAGGGTCCACCCCTTTATACTGACGTCACCTGACACGGGGGCAGTCCCTCACCAGAGACTAGTAGCTAGAAATTTTTCCGTGGGGCCCTGGTGCCTGCCGGTTTCAGTCGTATATGTAATTACCTACTGCAAGAGCGCCTCTTGAAGATCTAGTGTTACGGTAAGTTCTTATGTAACTGTACTTTCTAGGAGTGGTGTATATGTTCGTCCACACCGACTCACCTGGTTTCCAGCGGGCTAAGATCTGGCGTCATGGGGCGGAGCCAAGGGTTTTACCACCTGGGTGGGAAGAGCCAGATTGAAGACTTTCCGGCACATCTTAAAGCGGCAAGGTTCCTGCCAAAATGTGCGGATGAACAGCATATACCACTTCTAGAACTACTGATCTTCCTGGACATAAGTCTCCACCACTCATTCACACTAGTGGGATTAGCACCAGAGGCACTAAGACCCATCGGGAGCAAACTTTTTGCTGGAGGGTCGGCGCGAGACACGGCGCCGCGAGCAGCGGCTTGAGCGGTAATGACCATCTCGTGACGACCTCCAACCGCCTTCAGTTCCTTTTTCCCGCCCGCCGAAAGTGCGCTTCAGTGACGACGTCGCTCAACTGACGGGAGTCAAACTCAAACTAGCGACTAGTTTTCAGTTTTTTGTAACTTTATCACGATAAGTAGTATCGCTTAATTTTATTCTATTTCGTTAAATTTTCCATATTTCAATTTTACTTGAAAGTCTCTCAGCCTACTGGACGCGACCATGAGCAGGTCAGGTGACGTAGGGAGACTTGGTATGAAACTGTTCAGTCAGCGGGCTGGTCGGTCAGCCTCCTTCTCCTCAGCGGGGTTCCGACAACGGTCAGTCCGATGCCGGGGATGGCGGTCCCCGCCGGCATAAAATAACGGTCACATTCTCGGCATCGTTAGGCCTCGAGCTCTTCTTGACCCCAGGTCAAGAAGAAGAAGGCATCACTCGAGGTCGCCCTCTGTATGTCTGTGTCTCTTGGCGTCGGCGCTCGGTTATCGTTGCTAGTTGCCGGTCTCCTTCTTCGGAGTCGCCGACTTCCGGTAATCGTCGTCCTCGACATCGGAGTCCCTCCCTGCCTATAGGTAGGACTCCAGATGAGCAGTTTCATCAGTGGGCCGCTCTTATGGAGCAATGGGCTCGGAGGTTGGTTCTTCTGCCTGGCTCAGTTGCCTCGGGCCCTCGGGCCTCCGGCGATCAGGTGAGGCGGTTGGACCTTCCTAGTCGCGTGGCGCCTTCGTCCGGTGCCAGCGACTCCGTGCTTAAATGTTCCCCCTCACATGGCTGCGGGCGCGGGGCCTCACCGATGCCCTTATCTCCTGTTTTTTTCCTTCTCTAGCTTTCCAGGTTCTGGGGCTTTTCTGGCACCTTCCGCGGGGTCTGTTGGCTAGCCGGGGCCCGTTTTGGTGCACGCTAGGTCTTGCGGCCGTCCACCTTGATGGTGCCGTTGGATAGAAGCCGACATCAAATCCGCGGCTATGTCGCAGTCATGCGTCAGCGGCGCCGCCCGACTGCGGGGCGCGTGCCTCTTGACGCCGTGCGCCTCTTCGGCGCCGTCGCCTCCTCGGTGCCCGTCTTCAGCCCGTTTGCCGTCTGAGTGCCGGCAGCGGGACTCTCCTTGTTTTCTGCTGTTTCCTCCTCTCTAATTTTCCTCCTTTCCTGTCCAAACAGTCCTTTCTGGACCATCAGGAGATGATGTTGAGCCTGACCCAGACCTTCGGTTGGTGATGAAGTGGAGGAAACAGGATCTTTCTTTGCTACAGAGCCTGTGGTCGGGACCTGTCCTTTAAGTCTCTGTTGAAGAACCTGGGATCCACTCTTCTCTCAGACTACAGACATCGATCCTGGGAAGATATTAAGACTCCAGTATCTTCATGCTTGGAGATCCCTAGTTTGACTCCTCCGATCCAGCCTTCCTTCGGCGCTGTCTCAAATGGTATGGGATAATCCTCTCTTATTCCTCAGTGGCTAAATCCATTGATAAGAAGTTCAGCTCCCAAGGATCGTCCCATTTTGGCATCCCAAGCCTTACGGATCCTATTGTAGTCCTGGCAGAGAATGACAAGGTCGTTTCTTCCTCAAACTACTACAGCTCGACCTATTAACAAAGAGTCTCGTAAGATTGATACATTAGGTAGAGAGTCTTTGCTGCCTCCACTCTAAGTATGCGTATTGCCAGTTATCAAGGCTATTTTTCTCAGTATGAGTATATCCTGTGGCACTCTATGAAAGAATGGTTGAAGCTCTTCCAGATTGATTCCAAGTCAGAGCTTCTGACCGTTATTAGAGGTATTGAGTCAATAACCAACAGGTCAAAGCCGCCATGGGACTTTCGACACTGTTTCTCGCTCAGCAGCCAGCGAGGATTTGTACTCTGCGCCATTCCTGGCTGCGTACTTCTGGTTTCACGAATGATGCTCAGCAGCAGGTGATGGCGCTGCCTTTTGATGGCTCCTTTCTTTTTGGCCTCAGGTGGAGCAAGCCGTGAGGCCACTCAGAAGACTAGATCGGCCATTAAGTTGGCCAGACCTCCGCCTGCCCCTCTCGGGGCATGTGAACAGACGTCAGTTTCATAGTCGTCAGTCCTTTCAAGGCAGAGGCAGGGAAGCTTCCAAAAGCCAACCTGCCCAACCTCAAAAGGCAGCAGAAAGCGCGGGGGCCTAAAGCTCCCAGCGCTACCTTATAGTCGTTGGCCCAAGTTCCATCCACTCTGCCGAGGTGGAACTTTCTCCTCCGGTGGGAGGTCGTCTGATGTACTTCTACAACCAGTGGAAGTCCATAACTCGGACAAATGGGTCCTTGGATAATTCAGCGAGGTTATTCTCTCAATTTCTTGAAACCCCCATTGTCCTCCCAGACGATCAACCCAGGTTGTTCGGCCTCTCAATCAGACCTCCTCACTGCGGAGATCCAGGGCCTTCTGAACAACAGGGCAATAGAACTGGTGCCCCGCATCTCATGAAACACAGGTTCATCTCCCATTACTTTCTGGTTCCAAAGAAATCTGGGGATGCGCCCATTCTAGACCTCAGAAGTTAAACAAATTCCTCCCCAGGGAGAAATTCAAGATGATTTCCTAGGTACCCTGTTACCCTTGCTGCAGCAGCACAACTGGCTGGCCTCTCTGGATATGCAGGATGCTTACCAGCATATCCCGTCCACCCGACCACCGCAAGTTCCTCAGGTTTGTAGCTTGGGTCAGCATTATCAGTTCAGAGTCCTGCCCTTTGGGCTATCCTCGGCGCCGCGAGTTTTTACAAAGTGTTGTGCAGTTCTCGTGGCGCATCTCAGGAAAGTCGGACTCCGAGTGTTTCCCTACCTGGACGATTGGCTTCTAGCAAGCCCTTCCGGCCAAGGGACTTTGGAAGCCGTGCAAACGACTTCTCGTCTTCTCACGTCCATGGGAGTTCTGCTGAATTTGAAAAAATCTCAACTGCAACCCTCCCAGAGGCTCCTTTCCATAGGGACGCTTCTAGACACCTCTTCAGCGAAGGCTTTCCTTCCAGAGGACAGAAGAATCGACATCCTTGAATGGCCCGTTACATCAGGGAGAACCAATCGGTTACAGCTCTCTCGATGCAAGCATGTTGGGTCTCGTGGCATCCTCGGTCTTCACTGTCCCTCTGGCCCGACTGCACATGAGAACCACCCAATGGATGCTCTCCACTCCAGTGGTCCCGACCTCTCACCCCAGTCTTATCCCATCAAGGTGGCGGAGCCCCTTGAAGGTCTCTCACCTGGTGGTCTCAGAGAGCAATCTCCTGGAAGGATTCCCCTTTGCTCCCCGGATCATCAGATCTCCATCACCACAGGCGCGTCGCTAATGGGATGGGGAGCTCACTGTCTCTCCCTCCACACTCAAGGTGTATGGACTCAGTTGAAACTCATCTCCACATAAATGTCCTGGAGATGAGGCGGTCTCTATGCAATCCGAGCTCTGAAGGATGTCCTTTGTCACAAGAACATTCTCCTTCAAGCGGACAACAAAGCAGTGATGTATTACATCAACAAGCAAGGCGGTGCTCATTCTTATCCCTTTGCAGGAAGCAATGAGGGTGTGGGAGTGGTGCTTGGAGCACAAGTCTCTGATTCAGCGGTTTATCTGCCAGGTATACAAACGACCTAGCAGATCACCTCAGCAGAGCAGGAGGCAGACCCTCACGAGTGGTCTCGATCCAGCCGTAGCTCGGTCCCTGTTCAAGAGTGGGGACTCCAGACCTGGACCTTTTGCATCCTCACTCAGCAAAACTGCCTCTCTTCTGCTCCAGAAATCCAGGGCCTGGCATTTTCTGTCAGGATGTGTTCAGGCTGCGGTGGACAAAGCGCTTTCTTCGCCTTTCCACCTTCCTCTAATCCAGAGAGTACTCCTCAAGTTCGAGTCTCAGGGGACCAAGATGATTCTCATTGCTCCTTCCTGGCCTCGGCAACTATGGTTTCCTCTACTCAACAGTATGTTGGCAGCCTCTCCGAGACCACTTCCTTTGCAAATCAGTCTTTTGACTCAGGGTTCGTTGGTCCATCCCAACCTGAAATCACTTCACCTTCATGCTTGGCTCCTGAAGAGATAGAAGTGAATCGGTTCAACGTCTCTCGTAGAGTCTCAGACATCCTTCTGGCTGTTGACCCAGCCACCCAACGTCGCTTCTAAATGGAAGCGTTTTCTCTCTGGTGTTGTACAAAATCTCTTGGAATCCTTTTCCTGTCCTGGCAAGGTTCTGGAGTATCTTTTGGACCTGTCAAACTTAGGTCTTCAGTACTCCACAGTTAAAGTTCACCTTAGTGCCATCTCAGCGTTCCATGAGCCGGTTTCTTCCTTAACTCTGGCTCAGTTACCTATGGTGAAGAGATTTCTTAAGGGGATTCTCCATACCAGACCCCTATTAAGCGTCCAGTTGCAGCCTGGGACATTAACCTGGTGCTGGACATGCTCACTTCGGAAGCCTTGAACCCTTAGCTACCTGTGAGCTAAAATTTCTTACCTGGAAGACTGCCTTCCTGGTGGCCATTACCTCAGCCCTGGGGTCTCTGAGATACATGCCCTGGTTACGGACCCTCCGTATACTGTATTCCATAAAGACAAGGTAGTTCTCATTACTCATCCTAAATTTCTTCCCAAGGTTGTGTCAAATTCCATCTAAACCAACCTCTGGTACTTCCCGCTTACTTCGCTAATTTCCAAAATGAAGGGGAACGAGCTCTTCATTCCTTGGATGTTAAGAGAGCCTTGCGGTTCTATTTAGATAGAACCAAGGATGTTCGCAAGACTCAGCAACTGTTCGTTTCTTTCAGCGACACCCGGCTGGGTCAACCTGTCGCTATTAGATGCATCTCTTCATGGTTAGTGGCATGCCTTCGTCATTGCTATTCCATGGCTCAAGTTAAATTAGAAGGTAGAGTGTACGCTCACTCTACTAGGCGGTGGCATCCCTAGCGGAAGTCCATGTTCCAATTGCAGATATATACTACATCGCCACCTGGAGCTCAGTGCATACCTTTGTTAAGCACTATGCACTGGATGTTCATGCTAGCGACATTCCGCATTCGGCAGAACTATCCTAATGGGCTTCTATCTTAGGCCGTGAGCTCTGGCTCTCCTGCGCTCTTTTGGGGGATTATCAGCTTGGTACTCTCCCACTAGTGTGAATGAGTGGTGGAGACTTATGTGTCCCAGGAAGATAGAGAAAATTACGTACCTACTGTAATTCTTGATCTTCTTGGGCGGTCTCCACCACTCATTCCACGCCCACCCTCCATCCCCGAGCTCACCGCTGTATTGGTCTTCACTCCTCAAATCTTTAGGCCGTGGGACTCTTTGCTGACCCTTCCTACACGGGTCATACGGACTATCTTATGTCCGTTTTTAATATTGAGGTTTACTCTTTACGTTAGTTGCGCTGCACCTCCTTGGTAAAAAGGTACTGAGGCGGTTGGAGGGTCGTCGCCGAGATGGTCATTACGCTCGAGCGCTGCTCATGGCGCCATCTCTCGCGCCGACCCTCCAGCAAAAAGTTTGCTCCCGATGGGTCTTAGTGCCTCCGGCGCTAATCCCACTAGTGTGAATGAGTGGTGGAGACGCGTCCAAGAAGATCAAGAATTACGGTAGGTACGTAATTTTCCTTTACAGGTGAGTAACCTGTTTTTTCAGGCCCCTCCCCGGACAGTTTGAAGGATTCCCTGTCCTTCACTCTGGACCTTTTCTCCAATCCGGGCATCTGTCAACTATCCTAAGTCTCGGCAGTTAACCTTCCCAGTGCCTCCGGTTCATTGTTGCAGTGTTGGACATGGTCCAGAGCAAGGCCTTCCTCCCAACTGGCAGAGCAGAGACCCTAGTCTTTCAAGCAGCGCTGGTGGCTTCATCTCGTTGGACCACAACGCGTTCGACCCTGCAACTGTTGGGACTGATGCAGGCTGCCATACCCACAGTCCCTCTGGCCGAACTGCACATGAGGGTGACCCAATGGTCTCCACGAGTCCAGTGGGATCAGCACTTTGACGACCTGGACCAGATGGTTTAGTCTCCAACAACCTTCAGCGGGATCTCCTTTGGGGGCAGGATCTCTCCAACCGTTCGGTGGTGGGCCCTTTCCACTCTCTGTCTTCCACCATGAATCTCGCAAGCAATGCCTCGAGCCTGGGATGGGGAGCACACTTGGGAGACCGTCTGACTCGGGGCACTTGGTCACCCATGGAGGAGAACCTTCATATCAGTATTTTGGACACAAGAGCAGTGCTCTATGCTCTTCAGGCCTTTCAGTCCCTATTGGTTCTGGGAACACTACTCGTGCAAACTGATAACATGGCCATGGTCTGGTACATCAACAAACAGGCACCCGGTTTTACCTCCTTTGCAGGGAGGTGATGCTGGTGTGGTACTGGACTGTTCAGCACGGCCTATCCTTGACTGCAGTCCACATGCCAGGTGTTCACAACATTCTGGTGGACAGTCTCAGCTGATCAGTCGCCAGAGCTCACGAGTGGGAATTAAAGCAGACAGTAGTAGATCTGTTTCTTCAGTAGGGTCTGCAAAACATAGACCTCTTCGCGCCCCCCTCCAGTTCAAGCAGAATTCTACCCAGCTTTTGCTTGATCGTTCGTGGGCGTGATGCTTTTTGGCGAGACTCACTGTGTCTATCCTGGACACGGGGAGTTCTGTACGCTTTCCCTTCAGAAGGTTCTGCTGAAGCTACAGGCAGAGGGAGTGCACATGATCCTCATTGCCCACTTATGGCCGTGGCAGATTTTGTTGCTGCTGTTGCAACAGTTGGCACTAGAACCCCCAGTACCTCTTCCTCTCTCTTACGACCTTGTGTTCCAGAAGCAGGGCACCCTGGTACACCGAGACTCTAATCACTCCATCTTCATGCGTGGCACTTGTGGACATAGCCGCTTCCCACAATGGCGTCCCATCACGGGTCGCTCAGGTCTTAGTGGAGGCTAGAAAGCCCTCCACTAGATCCACGTACTCCATGAAGTGGAAAAGATTTTCTATCTGGATCACAGCCAAGGGCCTAGACCCTTTTTTTTTTTTTTTTTTATTTGCTCGGCTTCCCAGGTTCTAGAGTACCTCTTGCACTTGTCACGAGTTGGGCCTCAGTTATTCCTCCCTGAAGGTCCATCTCTCTGCGGTTTTAGCTTAGCACCTTCTGGTGGAGGGCAAAACTCTAGCTCAGCTAGAGGTTTCCAGAATATTTTTGAATTGGATTCTTCTCAAACATCCAGTCTGTAATCAGACTCCCCCCTGGGATCTTAATTTTATTTTAGAAAAACTTACTTTGTCCCCTTTTGAGCCGGCAGCAAGTTGTGATATGCATTTCTTGGTGTGGAAAACGCTGTCTTTAGTTGCTGTCAGCTCAGCATGAAAAGTTTCAGGGCTTCAGGCTCTGGTTTGTAGAGAGCCATATTTGATTTTTCACAGAGACCGGGTGGCTCTGAGGACTAATCCCTCGTTTCTTCTGAAGGTAGTTTCGGAATTCACACTTGACCAGAATTTTGAACTGCCGGTATTCTTTCCAGAACATTCCAATGGGGGAATATCTTCTGCACACTCTTCCTCGACATACCCTCCTCTCTCTCCTTCCCTTCTCCCCCTTACATTGCCCTATCTATAGCTGACCCCTAATCTCTAATGCACTTGTAGTTAACTTCCACTTCTGTTATACCTTAGCCAACCTGTTCTGTCTGTTTACTCCTCACTAACTTCCCTAGATCAAACTACAACAGTTCTATTCAGCCATTTTCCAGCTACTCTTTTGTCATTTAGTGTATGCCTAAATGTTGTTTTTGTGGTGTTGTATCTGTCTAGTCCAAAAGCATTGGCGTAGTATGTATCTAGTTCAAAACTGTTAGCATCCTACTATTTCAGTACTGCTGTACAGTCTGCTCAAATTATTTGAATGCAACGTATTGTAAGTTTATATTGTGTACCAAATCTCTAAACTATCCTCATGTTCCCCTACCCCCCAGGTGGCAGCGGGAGACTAGCAACTTGTTGCTCAGTGTGCCTTCCTGGTGACACATTTCAGTAAACAAACACTCTGGATGTGCACCGGATTCTGAGATATTACGTCTCAAGGTCGAAGGAGGTTCGCAAGGTGGATCAACTTTTTGTAGCCTTTGCCCCTAGGAGCTAGGGCAAGGCTATGTCTAAGCAGACCCTGTCCAGGTGGCTGGCAAATTGTATTTTTTGCAGTTACTAGAAGTACAAAAAATCCTTTCCGGGGACTGTTTAAGGGGTGCTCTACCAGAGGAGTTGCCACTTCCACTGCCTTTTTCAGGAATGTATCCACTGTGGATATTTGCGCAGCGGCCACTTGGTCTTCCGTCCACACTTTCACGAAACATTACAGTCTAAACCTTGCTTCTAGGCGCTGGGCTGGCTTCGATCTAGCAGTCCTGCAAGGTCTTCTGTCATGAGTGACCTGTAGTTGGCAGACATTTTCCTCCTCCAAGTCTCCCCAGACAGGCCCTCAGGGGTGTCTCCTCCGAGGCTCGTGAGTCCCCTTCACACTTTTTGTTCTACAAAAAGGTGGCACAAACCCTACAGCTTCCCTTGGTTGAAGCAGCAAAGGAGGATGAGGAGCCTGATTTTGTGGAAATGATGGACATCCCAGAGTCCAAAAAGCTGTCTGTCCCTCTTCATAAATCTTTGGGGAAACAGACACACAGAATTTTACAAACCCTTAATTCAGTACCTCCTGTGGATAAGAGAATGGACAGGAGGCATTTGTTATCAGGCTCAACGAGTTCCTTTATAGTCATTGCAGCCATGTTGGGGTAGTGCAGGCTACAGCCTGTGACAGGACTAACATTCCTGTGGCTTCACATCCCCCGGGTAAGGACTCTAGGAAAGTGGATGCCATGGCCAAAAAACAGTAGTTGGCATCCTCTTTGGGACTCAGGCAGACTACTTATATAGCCTACACAGCCAGGTACCAGAAATCCAGATGGGACACGGTTCTGGAACTGGCTAAACAGGAGCCTCTCCAGCTTGCCAGGGAGCTGGAGGTGGTGGCTGCTGATGGAATTGAGGCATCCAAAATGCAATTTCATGCTGCTGTGGACTCCAGTGATGTGGCATCTAGAGTCATGGCTAAATCTGTGTGTCTCAGAAGACATGCTTGGCTCAGATGTACTAGCCTTTCACAGGATCACCAGACTAAGGCTATGGATTTTCCTGTAGTAAGTAACTCTCTTTTCTAGGGACATGGATATGTTGTTCATCCACACTTATTGGCAGGTTCCTTGCCGCTTTAAATCTTGCCGGAAGGTCTTCAAGCTGGCTCCTCCACCCACCGGTGGTAAAACTCTTAAGCCGCCCCACAGCAGCGCCAGATCTTCCTTACGCTTGGAAGCTCAGGTTCCTCCTTAGCAGCTCTCCGTATAAGACTGGTTCCTAATTCTTGAAAGTTGGAAATCAAAAGTTTTTGCTAAAGACTTGGTCTTCTTTCCTCGGCGGCTACGATGGACCGTCGACTCCGGTTTCGGAGGTGCCCTTGCGGGCAGAAGATGTCTGGGAACGGATCCGCACTCCGTCGCGTCTACTGCTTGGGCCTTGAGCACGACCCCGCGGGCCTGCGACTTGTGCTCCGCAGTACCGACTCGTCATGAAGGCCGTGCTGCCCGATTACAACTGGGCGCCCGAAAAAATTCCACGGTTAAATCTAAAGAGGCCGGTTGGCGGTGTCCGCGGCGGCGGGTATTTCAGCGGATCAGCGCTGAGCCTTCTACCTCGCTCGGCATTTGTCGCGCTCTCTGGGGTACACCGTCTCGGCTTCTTTCAAGGAGCTCTGTCTGACCCTCTGCGCAGGTGAGGTCCAACTTCTTCTGGACCCTTTCCAGGTCCAAAAGAGCAAAGTAAGTCTCACCATCGGCGCTCTTGGGAGGCGGAAAGATCCCCTCCCTTCTTGATGACAGTCTACTTGGACCCTGAGCTTCGGCCACTGGCTTCACGGTGTCCCGTCAGGCCAGTTGACCGAGACTCCTGCCGGCGCGTCGAGATTTTCTCGATCCGTTAGACTGGTTGTCGGCTGGAAGCTGAGAATCCCTCTCCCGGTACCCGGTGGGAGTTGAGGATCGGTGGGATCGTCCGGGCGAGTGCCGATTCCGACACTTCTCCTCGCCTTCCGGCCTAGTCGGGACTCTCGGTCTCGGGCGTCCGCCAGTCCAGCCGATCCGCCGTCATAGGCGGTCTCGTGGCACCAGCGACAGCGCGCATACCCGCTCTTCCTCTTCCTCCTCCTCAGGCGAGGGAGGCTTGGCGCAAGTTCGTGGGAGGTATGAGGAACTCATGTGGCAACAGCTCCTTTGACGGGGAATAAGCCGACAGTCGTCTTCCCGGCCATTAAGTGGCTGTCACGGAGCGGACGAAACAACCCTCGTTGTAGCGAGAAGCCTGTTCCCAGGCGGTTGTTCGACCAATTCCAGCTGCCCCACCGATTCTGGTGGAACCTCCGCCTCCACAGCCATTGGTTGGGGCTCCGACCAAGAATTCTCGGTCGGCTTTGGGTTTGCCCATAGGCTGTCTGTCACCCTCACTCCGATAAACCTCGGCGGGTGGAGGTGGCTCAGGCCGAGCAGCTCTTTGAGGACTCTTCAGAGTCCGAGGATGATTCCTCCCTTTCTCTAGCGATTCGACTTGGAGTCCTCGGGAGGACAGTCAGTGGACGATAGCCCGTCCTTCTTAGGGTTGCTCGGCTCATCTCGGAGTCCACGGGATGAAGCTCGAACCTGTTTCTAAATGGGCCAGTATCCTCACGGAGATTCTGGACCGAGGGATTCTCCTCGAGGCCTTTCCGGTGGCGAGGCCATAGTGGAGTCCGGCCTTGGAGCTTTGGCAGCGCCTGCTTCCTGCCCTGCCTTTGGCCAGGAGTATCTGATCCCACGGTTCCCTGTCGGTTTCGGAACTTACCCCTATCACGGAGGGTTGGTTACCGACAGCGTTTTCCGGCGTGCAGAGCATGAGGGATGTGGACAAACCTCCCGACAAGAAATCAAGAAATTGGATTATGCGGGCGAAAGTCTATGCTGCATCTCTCTCGGCCTCGTCAGGCCAGTTCGACCGTCCTCATGGCACATTTTCACATGCCCTGTTGGGCTCCCTGGATGAGGTCGTCCCTCATCTTCCCGCGGATCTGCAGACTACGGTCAGGCAGGTGCGGGACCAGGGCAGTGGCCAAACAGCAGCTCCAGACTGCTTTGGACTTTGGAGACTCATGTGCCAGGTCGGTGGCGGCCACAGTGGCCATGCGTCGTCGGGCTTGGCTGAGGATATCCACTTTTACCTCGGATACCCAGCACAAGTTGGCGGATGTTCCCTTTTTGGGGACTGACCTCTTCGGCCCTGGGGTGGAAGGTCACCTGCAGAGGATCGAGAAGTCCAGTGCTACTTTGGACTCAGTCTGTTCCGCTCAAAACGACAAAGGCCGCAAGCCACAGCCTAAGCCCTTTCGTCCTTCTCGCCCTCGGCCATCCAGGCCAACAGCGTCAGGGCCAGCAGGCTCGAGCTTGGCATCCCAAACCCAAGCCGTCGGCTTCCTCCAACAGGAAGCAGGAGGAAGAGGCCCAGGAGGTCCTCGGCGGTCCTCCTCCAAGCCTGCCCAGTGGCCGGGCTGTGGGTATCGCTCCATCCCGTCACCTTGCCCCTAGTTCCCCCGTGGAGAGGCGGCTCCACACTTCCTTTCCGCCTGGTCCGCTATTACCACGGACAGGTGGGTTCTGGAAGGTGGTGGGAAAAGGCCTGCCTCTGGGAATTCGAGCAGGCCCGCCCTTCAGAGCAGTCGCACCTCGGGGCCTCGGGTCGAAGCCTCACTGTTGGCTCGTTGAGCCGACATCTCTCTCCTCCTCCAAAAGGAGGTGATCACGGAGGTAGAGGACCCCCCTTCAGACCCGGGGTTCGTGTCCAGGTACTTCCTGGTTCCGAAACGGACGGGGGGCTGGCGCCCCATTCTCGACCTACATGACCTGAACAAGTTCCTAAGGTCTCGAACCTTCAGGATGGTCACTCTGGCGCAGATAATACCATTTCTGGAACACGGCATGTGGTTCTGCTCTCTGGACCTGCAGGACACGTTCTTTCACGTCCCTATCCGTCAGTCACATCGGAGATTCCTTCGCTTTCGAGCGGAGGGATCCCTCTTCCAGTTCCGAGCCATGCCCTTCGGCCTGTCTCCAGCTCCCAGGGTCTTCACCAAATGCATTGCAGTGGTGACAGCTTTCCTGCGGCGCCGAGGGGTCCAGGTGTACCCTTACCTGGACGATTGGCTGATATCAGCCCCCTCCAGACAGGAGGTGGAGGCGGTCAGAGATCTAGCCTCAGGTTTGCTCTCAAGCGGCCTTCTCATCAAGCGAGGCCAAGTCAGAACTCGAGCGGAAGCAGGTGATTGTTTATCGGGGCAGAGTCGACTCTCTTGAGCAAAGCACGGCTCCTGGCGGACAGGGACGAGGTTCTTACCTCCTTTGCCCGATCATTTCTGGTTGGGCAATCGCGCCCTGCCTGGGACCTCCTGGGTCTCATGGCGGCCTGTACCAGCGTAGTCCGTTGGGCACGCTGGCACATGCGCCCCCTTCTGGCCAGCTACGATCCATTGGACCAGCTAGTGGTGGTGACTCAGGAGATGTGGAACGCTCTCCGGTGGTGGACCGTTCCATCTCACCTGCAGGAGGGCATCCCGTTTGTCCTCCCGAGCCGGCGGTCTCTCCTATCGACCGATGCCTCTCTGATGGGTTGGGGTGCCCATCTGGGGAACACCGAGTGCCGCGGCCTCTGGTCCCAGCGGGAGTCCCGATGCCACATCAACCTGCTGGAGCTCCGGCGGTCCCCTAGCTCTCACGCCTTTGCTCCATTTCTCCGGGGTCAAGTGGTCTGAGTCCAGGCGGACAATACCCGACCATGTACTACCTGAACCGCCAGAGGCGGGGCGGCGCTCCATGCTTCTATGTAAGGAAGCTCTCGCATTTGGTCACTAAATGCGCAGCCTGGGCGGATCTCCTAGCCATTCGTAGCGGCAGGGCCTCCAACACCCTGGCGATGCCCTGAGGCGGATGGGGCTGCATCTCGCAGTGGTCTCTCCTGCGGAGTGGTACAATGTCTGTTCTCCCACTGGGGCATACCTCAGGATGATCTGTTTGCCTCCAGGGAGAGCGGAGGCTGAGGCTGTTTCATGCCGCCCCTCAGCAGGGGCTCGCCATGGGGATGCCTTCTTGAGGCCCTGGACCCCAGGCCTCTTTTACGCCTTTCCCCCATTTCCCTTGGTTCACAAGGTGCTTCTCAAGGCAAGGAGGGACAAGGCGCAGGTGATTCTGATAGCCCCAGACTGGCCCCGCCAGTTCTGGTACCCAGATCTCCTCAGCCTCAGCTCCAGGCTCCGAGGCAGCTTCCAGCTACGCCGGACCTGCTCTCAGTCAGGGAAGGTGTTCCATCCGGACCTTCAATCCCTGCACCTGACAGCCTGGTTCCTGGCTGACAGAGTTCCAGGCCTTGGGTCTTTCCGGACGAGGTCCTCAATGTTGTTGAGGCGTCCGTAGAAGCGAGCCAGAAAATGCCTACGCCTTCAAATGGAAGAGATTTTCCATTTGGTGTCAGGACAGGGCTTGGACCTTCCTCCTCTTCTGTGGCAAGCATTTTGGACTATTTATGGTCCTTTCTAGTCAAGGGCTTAGGTCGGCGACCTTAAAGGTGCACCTGGCAGCCATCTCTGCCTTACGAGGCGGGCCCGGGAGCAGTCACGGTGGCGCAAGAGAAGGTGGTCTGGCGCTTTTTCAAAGGCCCTTGATCACATTTCCCCTCGGTCTGAAACCTCCATCCATGGGATTTACTGCTGGTACTGGCAAAGCTCATGGGCAAGCCATTCGAGACCAATGCACAAGTGTGATCTCTCACCTGTGGTAGAAGCTGCCTTCTTGGTGGCTATCAAGTCAGCCAGAAGGATGGGAGAACTCAGGCGCTCTGTTGAGTCTCACTTACCTGGTCTTCCACAGGACAAGGTTGTCCTCTCGCCTCCACCGAAATTCCTTCCAAGGTGGTGTCGGTTTCACCTTAACCAGGTGTTGACTCTGCGGTGTTCTACCCCAATTACACCTCGGGAGGCCAAATACAGGCTCCATACTTTGGACCCTAGAAGGCTCGCTTATTATAAGGAGGCATGCGGCTGAACCAGGAGAGGATTCGCCAGCTGTTTGTCACCTACGCTGAAGCCGCATCTGGCAGACCTGCAGCCAAGCGGACGATAAGCAGGTGGTCACCTCCTGCATAGATCTCTGCTATAAGTTGGCGGGCATGGAGCCTCCCAGAGGATAAGAGCTCATTCTACCTGTCATACTGCTGCATCGGTGGCTGCTTCCAGGGCGTCCCTATCCAGGAAATCTGCAGGGCTGCTACCTGGAAGTCAGCACACCTTATTACCCATTACCACATCGACCTTGAGTCATGCTGGGATGCTGGTTTTGGGACCTCGGTTCTCAGTCTTTATTCCCTAAGTAGGGGTATGGCCTGCCTCCCTCCTCCCGGAGAACTTGCTAGAGTCTGCCAATAAGTGTGGATGAACAACATATCCATGTCCTAAATACAGGTTACTCACCTGTAACAGGGGTTCTAGGAATGGTATATGTTGTTCATCCCCTACATTCTAAACCTCCCGGCCCGGCGCTGGCGGAGCCAGGCCAGATCTGGCGTCATGGTGCGGAGCCGGGTTTACCACCGGGTGGGTGGGAGGAGCCAACGAAGACCTTCCAGTAAGATTTAAAGCGGCAAGGAACCTGCCAATAAGTGTGGATGAACAACATATACCATTCCTAGAACTCCTGTTACAGGTGAGTAACCTGTATTTTGGGCAGCAGGCAGCGGCTTACATGAAGAAAATGGATGAATATAGGACCACGTACAGGGGTGCACAGGCCAAGGAAAGGCGGGCCACTCCGCACAAGAAGTAGTGCAGGGGCAGGCCCTTTCAAAGGCTTTCTTACCAAGCCCAGGTCTCCTCTCCCTTCCTGCAGAGGGGGTTCTTCAGAGGGAGGGATTGGAGGGGGTTGAGCAGGGCTGCTTCCTCCTCCTCTCAGTCTAAGGCTCCTGCCAAGCAGACACCCAGATGTGTCAGCCCGGGTCGACTCCCCATTTCCAGTGGAGGCAGGCTGGCTTACTACTTCAGGCCTTTGAAGTCTGTGACCTCAGACAAGTGGGTCCTGGAAGTAGGAAGTAGTAAGCCAGGGACTAACCCTCAACTTCAAAAAATTTCCAAAAAGAAGGGCCAAGTTTTTTCTACCTGCATCAGTTTCAGAAACCCTTGCCCTAGAGGCAGAGGTTTCCTCTCTTCTAGCTCTCAGAGCTATAGAGGGTTCCTACTCAGCACAAAGAAGGGACTGTATTCAGGTACTTCCATACCCCAAAGATAACAGGGAGTGGCGACCATCCTAGACCTAAGGTATCTGAACAAACACATTTCAAAGCCCAAATTCAAAATGGTAACTCTGGGAATAATCCTTCCCACTCTAAGGTCATGGGATTGGCTACCATCTCTGGACCTCAGGGATGCCTACTTCCATATTCCTATTAGGTGCTCCCACAGAAAATACCTCAGGAGTTGCCTTCAGGCCATTACCAATTCAGAGCCAGGCTATTCGATCTAACATCTGCTCCAAGGGTGTTCACAAAGTGCCTTGCAGTAGTGGTGGCTTACCTCAGAAGACAGGTATCACCATATTTCCGTATCTGGACAACTGGCTGTTAGTGGGTCAGTCTCATTTACAGGTCAAGTCAGCTCTTCAAACTACCCAGGACCTACTCAGCTGCTTGGGTTTTCTTCACAGTCTTCCAAAGTCTGTACTCTCTGCCTATCAAGGTGAGAAGTTGGACACTGTACAAGCAAAAGCCTTCCTTTCCCTGGCAAGGGTAAATGTCCTAGTGGATCTCGCTTCCTCCTTTCGATCTCGGGTCTCCCGCCCAGCAAGACAGTTCCTCCAGCTCCTGGGCCACATTGCAGCTTCCACGGCAGTGGCGCAGGGACCAAGGTTCCAGATGAGGGACATTTTTCATCTGAGGTCTTTTTGGTCTCAAAAGAAGGATTCACTTACCAAACTGATTCCAGTGACTCAGACTCTGGTTCAAGCTCTCCAGTGGTGGCTGGACCAGGACAATCTCAGTCAAGGGGTTCAATTTCTCCCTCAAGTCCCATCAGTAGTTCTAACTATGGATGCTTCTCTCCTTGGGTGGGGAGCCCACCTGGGAGCTCTGACAGCTCAAGGGCTCTGGTCTCCACAGGAGTCTCTCCTTCATATCAATCTCCTGGAACTCAGGGCAGTTTTTCTAGCCCTACAGAGCTTCTCTGATTCAGTCAAGGGCAAGGTGGTCCAAGTCAGAACGGACAACACCAACACAGTGTGGTACATGAACAAGCAGGGAGGCACTGGGTCCTCGGCCTTATGCAGAGAAGCCATGAAGCTGTGGTCTGTATTCTATTCTCTTCAGACTTCTCTGGTAGCAGTTCACCTTCCAGGGAAGGACAACATACAAGCAGATGCTCTGAGCAGAATTTCACAGGGACACCACGAATGGTCCCTGGATCCTCACATACTGAAGGTAATCTTCAGGTGGGGCACTCCAGAGATAGATCTCTTTGCAGCACCGGACAATCAACTTCCTCTGTTTTGTTGCAGACCTCCAGTCCTGGGGACGGTTCTCCAGAATGCTCTCTTTTTGGACTGGAAGGGCAGGTTTCTCTATGCCTTCCCTCCTTTCCCTCTGCTGTTCAGAGTTCTGATCAAGACTCAACCCTGCACAGTGATACCTGTGGCTCCAGATTGAGCCAGACAGCCTTGGTATCCTCTACTGTTGTCCTTGTCAGTGTCACGTCCCCTGTCTCTGGCCAGGACATACAATCTCCTGTCCTCCTCCCAGGGACGGATCTGGTACCCCAATCTCCAGTCTCTCAATCTCAAGGCCTGGCTCTTGAAGAGTTAGCATATGCAGCACTACATCTTTCTCATGGAGTTCTAGATATTATGTAGGTCTCCAGGAAACCTTCCACTAGAAAAACCTACAACTCCAAATGGAAAAGGTTCAGTATTTGGTGCTCTCATAAGGCATCCTGCCTGATTCTGCAGACATTCCACAACCTTAGACTATTTAGTTCATCTGAATGGTCTGAGCGCTTTGGCCTGCCACTCTGAAGGTTCATCTAGCAGCTGTCTCTGCATTCCTCTCAGAAGGAAGGGCTCTTCCTGACATCTCATCCTGTTTTCAGAAAGTTTTCAAAGGACTGGTTCACATTACCCTCCTTTAGGAGCCCCCTCCTTGGGATCTTAATGTCTGCATAGCTCAGCTTATGCAGCCACCCTTTGAACCTCTGGCTTCGGCTGAATTGAAGTACTTGACCTCTAAAACTGTGTTCTTGGTAGCTGTTACTTCTGCCAGGCAGATTAGTGAGTTACAGGCTCTGTCAGTTGAACCTGACTTTCATCTCCTTCCATAGGGACAAAGTGGTCCTAAGAACCAATAGGAGGTTCTTGCCCAAAGTGGTATTGGATTTTCTTCTGAACCAGTCTACATCTCTCCCTGTGTTTTTCACTGATCATTCTTCTGCAGGTGAAAGAAGGTTACACAGTCTGGATGTTAAAGAGAGCCCTTAGCTACTACATTGAGCATACTAAGGCACATAGAAATGACCGTCTTCAATTGTTTCTCACTTATGGTGAAGTGGGGGAAAGTAAGCCTGCCACTAAAAGAACTATTGCCAGGTGGATTGTTTCTTGTATAAAATTCTGTTATGACAAGTTGGGTAGAACGCCCCCTTCAGGCCTGAGGGCTCATTCGACTAAGGGTACAGCTGCTTCTCTAGCTGCAGCCAGAGATATACCTTTGTTAGGGATCTGTAAAGCAAGCACCTGGAAAACAGTACATACTTTTACCAAGCATTATTCCCTGGACATCCAGGCTAGGAGTATTGCTAGGTTTGGCACAGCAGTAATGCAGAGCCTCTTCCCAAAGTAGGTTCTGCATTCCCTCCTCCATAGGGAATTGCTTGGTAGTCTGCATTATGTCTGAATACAGCAAGACTTCCCATGTTTGAAGAAAGAATCTCTCACCATAGTATTGTTGTTTCTGCTAATGGAGTCTTGCTGTATTCAAACCCCCACCACCACCTTCCCTCTGAGAACCTGGTTTTGGGAAGTGGGCTGGCAGGTACAGTGTTGCACCTCAGGGGTGTACCTTGTACTCTCCCTCTTGGGTGGGGGAGATGTTGTTTTTTCTGGTGTTTTACTAATTATTGTCACTACCTTTCCTTAGGTTCTCGACTTGAGCCTTTTGGGGCCCAAGAAGATATATTTTGCTCTTTGGTTATATTTGAACAATTTCCATACTTTAGTCACTAGTTAGGGCGTAAGAATCTGATGGTTACACTGGGAAGTACCACAGACAGAGGTTTGAAAATCGAGCTCAACGTTCTATGCTTATGCATAGAGTTAACTCTTTCCTCTCCGGGGCAGTTCACGTGCTGGGGCTAACTGCATTATGTCTGAATACAGCAAGACTCCATTGGAAGAAACATTACTATGGTGATGATTTTTTTCTACTAGCATCTTTGCCTGACGTGGAGCAATCTAGACAGGCCATTGCCCTCTGCTCAAGTTCTGAAGCTTGCAAGGCACCAGGCAAGGGCATCTTATGACGCCAGTGAGCTGGCATCCAGACTTGCAGGGACCGTGATATGCATTAGGTGGATGACGTGGCCGTCTGTCCATGTTGTCACCCATTACCGGTAGTAGGGTGATCTCCATAACGGGGAACCCGTCTTTTTCCATAGGGCAAGGAGAGTCCTTCAGGGGCTCCCTTGACCATGGGGATGACACCGTGTCCTGAAGAGCCTTAGACCTTAATGGTCTAGTATGGCTCCTAGATCATGTGCGCCTCCCTGCAGGAGACTGAGGGATCTGTTCCTTCAAGGCAGTGCCAGGTCTCCTCCGGGGGCTTGCAACTCAACCAGCTGTAATGAATGGTGAAGGTGGAGGCAGTATAGCTGCAGTGGTTTAAGGCTCTGAGCTGCAAATCTGAGACCTGGGTTTGAATCCCACAGCCCCCACTTGCATACTGTGTGACCCTGAGCAAGTCACTTAACTTCCTGTGCTCCCAGGTTGCACCTGTAAACAAGCTTTCAGCTTAGTGTGTTTCACCTGGTTAAACAATTGGAAAGATTGACAAGGGAAGATATGAAAATTACGTACCTACTGTAATTCTTGATCATCTCTTGTATCTTTACCATTCATTACTGATTCCCATACTCCATCCCCTCATGGGCCACAGTTCTTGGGCTTTGCCTCCACCCTGCTCGCCTTCCCTCTTCTAGAAGCCAGTTGGGGGCCGAGTCCCCCGGTACCTCAAAACTCTCCATTCTTTCTCTAAAAAAGTCATGGAGCGTTCAGACTGGAGGACGGTGAGTAGGGTCTTCACCTTAGCCTCTTAGGAAACTCCCTCGGATTCTCTTCACCTTACGCTAGGGTCCCCACTTGGGGCTTGAATAATCCTCTAGCTTGTCACCTTCTGGCTCTCATATTTTCAGTCCAGTCCTAAGAGAGTCAGTGGGAATTTCCTCCCTCTTTTCCTATGACACGGATGTCGTTTGGTTCTCTTCTCCTGAAGTGGGAACTGTGCCTGTACTTCCATTGGAAAACTTCTACCAGTTTTGTTTCCCTACACCTAGGTCAGGACTCACTCCTCCAGGCAAGACTGATTACCTTCTAAGACACAGTCTGAGGCACCTAGGCTTAGGATTTCATAATGGTTTCGGATAATGGGTGTGAGGAAAGGTCTGCCTTTGTCATGTCCAGTAATCTCCTTCAGATCTGGGTTTGATAACATCTTAACTGGTGGGATTCTTGCTCCCTTGTTTTCAACCCAGCAATGGTTTTGAAACTCTGAAGCCAGTGGTCTTCCAAATTATCGTGGCACAGTCTTTCTCCTTACCCATTCGTATCCTCTGCTTACTTCTCTTCTATCTTTCCTCTTTCTATCCTTTACCTTCTCACCTTCTCCTTTCCCAAGACCGGCCAAGGATTGAGTCCCTATGGCCACTTAGGGTAGGGTTCCCTTCCTTCTGTCCTCTAATCGGCTTATACGTTTTTCAGTTTATATTCTTTCCTTTGTCTATCCCTCTGCTCTCTTGCCTCACTGCCTTTCTTTAGAACCTGTTTCTACCTCTCCAGCTCAACAGAACTGGGATGGAGGAGGAGTCTACGGCGCCTGTCGGCCAACCCGTGTTGCGTCAGACCATGTGGGCGGTGCTGTTGGCGCAGATTACTCCCTACAAAAAAGAAGCTCCCATGGCGGGTGTGTGCTTCCGGCTTACACCCAGCAGTAATGAATGGTGAAGATGCAAGAGAAGATCAATAATTTTACAGTAGGTACAGAATTTTCACATTTTTGCTAGCATGGATTGTGTAACAATTCAGTATTTAAAAAAATGTAAAGTTAAAAAGGCCAGTTCAGTAGATGGGTAGGTTTGCAGTAAAAGAAATTTTGCATTAAACTACTTAAAATGTTAGTAATGGCAAAAGGAATAGTTTTTGACTTTGGTCTGATTTACCCTTGTGAAAATGTTATAGTACTGCCCCTTTGAATATCTTTGAAATGTAAGACCTCAAGGAAGGTACCTACCATAGTTAAACATCTTAAACAGAGGCTGTTACAGTATTGAGTGTAGTTCTCGTGTTGTTACAGGCCTGGAGATCCTCAGTCTGCACAGGATAAAGCTAGAATGGATAAAGAGTACCTGTCCCTAATGGCAGAGTTAGGAGAGGCTCCAGTACCGGCACAAAATGCTTCACCTTCGGCACCCTCAAATGCTCCACCACCTCCACAAAGTGGAGGACCAAGACAGTCCGGTCCAGGAGTCAACCAACAACCTCAGGTGAGATGCATTGAAATGTTTAGGTATTTTTACTTGATTCGTCAGTGATCCATTATCTGGTGCTGATGAACTTTAGAGAGTAAAATAACAAAAATTTAAAGATTTAATGCAAATCATACGGTGAAATGAAACTGGTCATTACACAAATTTTTGCAAGTATACAAAGACCAGACAGTTAAGGGTAATATGTTGGAATACCTGCGTTTCTTGGGGGGTTGGATAGTTACATGGATGTAAAATCATCTGTTGTACATTCTTGATACATTATTGCAAAATCTTCTTGAGTACAGCTCTTGCAGCAGGTTACACCATTAGGACTGAAGCCGGCAGAGTCAGGACCTACGGAAAATTTTCTAGCTAGCAGTCTTCAGCAGGGACGCCCTGATGTCAGGCATAGTACATAAGGGCGGTCCATTGAAAATCGCAGTTCTTTCCACCGCCGACTTGCATGTCTCGACCCCTTCGGTTAGTACTAGCGCGCGACGACTAGGAAATCCTTTCCGAAATCGGAAACTTTGGAAGAAATTCTTCTTCAAGACTACCTTCTTCGTCCTCCCCAACTTTAGCGGAGGGCCATCCTTCTAAGTGTGCCTGTGGGAAGCAGATCCCGTTTAAAGACCCTCATTTGGCCTGCGTTCGGTGCCTGGGCCCGGACCACGACACCCAGGCTTGCTGCTTCTGCCAGGGCTTTAACAGCTGGATCAGAATCTGCCGACAGAAGGCTCTCCAGGCTTTCCTCCTAGAAGAAAAGCTCAAGGCCATGGAACCTTCCTTCAGGGGGGAATCTTCGGGAAAGTCGCACAGGCACCATGAGAAGCACCGGGAGAAGGTGAGACCTAGATCCCCCTCTTGGGCCTCGGAGTCCCGCAGCTCCGGCTCCAGGTCGGACCACTCCCCGTCTAGAGCCCACTCTTAGCCTCCCCCCGGTTGTGGTCAAATCAGCCAGCGGTTCTTCTACTCTGCGGTCTGCCAAGACCTCCAGGCCCTCTTCTTCTGGTAAGGCCTCGTCCAGGTCAGGGGAGCATCACAAGTCCTTGTCCCGGCACTCGGCCTCCGACGTCCGGTCAGTCTCCTTGCCGCCGCCACCCCAATGCAAGACCAAGGAGCTGACCTCCCTTAAGCGGACGTCGGCTTTGGCGTCTGCCACCCGGCGTCGGCCAAGGTCCTCAGCACTTCCGTGAGCCGTGGCCGTGCGTCACCAGTCGCCGGTCAGGCATTCACCCTGCAGGACGCCGGTGGGGACCGGCGTCTGATACCGCAGATAGAAGAACCACACCACCGCCTACGATGTCTGTCACGAGGCGTTGTCGGAGGAGGAGTCCACTCAGCCCGAAGACCAGGCGGGCGACCCCGGACCCGTTGAGCTCCCTCGGGAACCCTCCCCAGAACCGGAGACCCAGGAGAGCAGACGCCCGGCCCAGACAACAGACCACCGGCGCCCGACCCATAGTCGGGCCTCAACTTGGCAGATGTGAAGGAGCTCTTCACTTTCTGATGGGACACCATCAAAAAGGATGTGGTCACCACGCACCCTCCTCCCGCACCCGCGACATCACCGACGCCTGCGCCTCCTCCTTCGCCAAAAGGGGCAGCAGGCCAAGCACCTTCCCCCCCAGGAGCCAGCAGCACCTCCTAGGGGCAGATCTACAGAGAAGAGAAGGCCTCAGTCTAGATCTTCTTCAAGGTCACTCAGCCGCAAGAGACCCAGAAGATGTTGGTATTTGCCGTCGACTGAGGACTCCAGATCTGACATCTCTGAATGCTCCAGGTCTCCTTCACCGATTAGCATCCCTTCTCCGGATCCACACGACCTCCCTAGGTCTCCTCCGGATGACCCCTCGTTCTCTGAGATAATGAGACGCATCCAAGAGAACATGGG
Organism: Neoceratodus forsteri; assembly: GCA_016271365.2. Classification (NCBI taxonomy): domain Eukaryota; kingdom Metazoa; phylum Chordata; order Ceratodontiformes; family Ceratodontidae; genus Neoceratodus; species Neoceratodus forsteri. Next base: position 444,784,520 of record CM028132.1, on the reverse strand, counting down.
ATGGGATGCGGAAGAACTCGACCCCGAAAGACTATGCCTTGCCCGCTACCTTCGGCAAAAGGATCCCAAGCCTATGATAGTGCCATCTTTGGTGGACACCTTCGTTGTCATCACCAAGGCAGCGTGGAAGTGTCCACATTCGACCTCGGCTATGCCGAAGGCTGACCGCCTGTACAAGGCCCCAAGGGAGGACCAGTACCTGGCTAACCATCCTCTGGCCGTCTCCCTGGTCATTACAGCCTCTCATGACCGGTCTCGGAGACCCGCAGCCACGGACCCGAGTCCAAGCAACTGCGTGCGTTGGAGCATGATGGCGCGCAATTTGCCATTAGATCCTTGAATTACCTGACCCACATGGTTCAGTTCCAGAACGCGCTGTGGGAACAGGGACAGGAACTGGCAGAGAAATTACCAGACAGTGGCCAAAAGGAGGAACTTCTCCAGCTCCTCCGTACGGGTTCAAACGTGGGGACCCAAGTGCTCAGAGCCGCATACGGTTCCCAAGACTCTTTGGCCAGAGCAGCAGCCTCAGGCGTATGTCTCCGGAGACACTCATGGCTCCGTGTTTCCGGGTTTACCCCGGACGTCCAGAAAAACATTTTGGACGCCCCCTTTCATGGCGAAGTTTTGTTTAGTAAAGCATCGGAAAGTCATCACCAAATTACAGGAAGCTGGGAAGGCTGTTAGATCTGTCCAGGCCATGTACAGATCTAGACTCTGTTCCTTTCATAGGAACCGAAGTCGTTTTTGCAGCCAGACTCAGAGGCAACAACCTCGTTCCGGTCAGCAACAAGAGGGCTTCTCCTCCCGGAAAGCCCAGGTCAAAACGTCCTCAGGGAGGGGCCAACATGCTACAAAGTCAGCCCAACCTGCAGGACCCTCTGCTGCCACAGCATGACTCCTTCCCGGCCCCCGACCCTCCTCAGGATCAACTGGAAACAAAGGTCGGGGTCGCATCGCAGACCACCTGCCAGGGTGGCGCTCGATCACCACCGACCGGTGGGTGCTACAGTTGGTCAAAAAAGGCCACTTTATAGAATTCCTGGACAAGCACCCCACAAGGCCTCCTCTGCTCTTCTGTTACTCGGGTCAGCACGTCCTGCTCATAAAGCTGGAAGTGCTTGCGCTTCTGCAGAAAGAAGCTGTGGAACACGTTCCAGGGAACCAGATGGGAGCAGGGTATTAGTCACACTTCTTCCTGGTTCCAAAGCAGACGGGGGACCTCCGTCCAATCTTGGACCTCAGCGACCTCAACATATCGGTCGTTTACAAGCGCTTCCACATGGTGACCCTCCCGGGACTAATCCCCATGCTGAAGAAGGATACTTCTAGGGACATGGATATGTTGTTCATCCACACTTTCTGGCAGGTATCCTTGCTGCTTTAAGTCTTGCCGGAAGGTCTTCAAGCTGGCTCCTCCCACCCACCCGGGTGGTAAAACTCTAGCTCCGCCCCCATGGCGCCAGATCTTCCTTACCGCTTGAAGCTCAGGTTCCCTCCTTAACGCTCTGCGATAAGACTGGTTCCTATTTCTTCGGTTTACCGAAATTACTTTAAGGTTTTCAAGACTGGTCATTTATTTCCTCAACGCTGCAATGGACAAATAGACTCTGGTTTTAGGAGATGCCCATGCGGGCAGATGATGTCTCAGACGGATCCGCACTCCACGTGGCGTCTACTCCTTGGGCCCTGAGCACGACCGCGAGGCTTGCGACCTGTGCTCTTCCTTTTCGACCTGTGTCCTGGAAGACCCACGGCCTCGTTTACAACTTGAGGCGCCCGAAGCGTTACCTCCGGTAAAGTGAGAAGGAGGCCACGTTTGGTGGTTTCTGCGGTGGCAGGCTCGACGGACCAGCTTGAGCAAATGATCGCCCTCAGGAAGAAGCGCAGGCGCATCTTCGCCTCTCCTTGGCCGCAGCCTTATCCCGCCTCCTTGGGATCACTCCCCTATTCAGCTTCTTTATAGAGCTTTGTCTGTCCTTTCCACTAAGGGAGAGGACCAACATCCTCAGGGCCTTCCTCTCGGTCCAAGAAGGACCACAAAGGTAAGTCCTCCGTCGGCTCTTGAGGCGGGAGGATCCCTACTCCCGAGTAGTCGACCATCGACTTCGAGTCGATGCTTGACCCACTGGCCTGATGGTGTCCCGACCAGGTCAGTTGACGAAGACTCCCGTCGGCAGGTCGAGATTTTCTCGACCGTCCGGATGGGCTGTTGACGGTGAAGCCGAAAACCTCACCCCAGTTTCCCTGGCGAGATTAAGGTTTCAGTGGACTTGCCCGTGCCTCCGGTTCCGGGTCACGGTTGAACCTTCCGAGCCGAGGCGGGTTTCCCGCCCTGCCCCAGAACCCTCTCAGAAATGCAGAGGTTCGCGGTCCGGGTCTCGGACTTCTTGGTCCTCGATCCGCGCCGTCTACGCCGTGATCTCATTCCCACCGTGGCAAGCGGCGTCGCCGCTCGTCCTCGTCTTCCTCCTCGGACGAGGGAGGCTGCCCGCCAAGCTGCGTCGGCGCCAATGGACCTCATGTGGCAACAGCTCCTTCTGTCCGGGAGCAAGCCGATGTCTCCTTCCCGGCTATCAAGTGGCTGTCACTGGATGACCAGTGCCTGCTCCCAGGCCTGTTGCTTTCGACCAAAGCCCGGCTGTCCACGATTCTGGTGGAACCTCTGCCCCACAGCCGTTGTTTGGGGCCCCGACCAAGAATTCTCGGTCGGCCAGGGTCTACCCATAGGCTGGCTATCGCCCCTCACTCGATAAGCCTCGGCAGGTAGAGGGTGGCTCGAACCCAAGGCAGCTCTTTGTGGACTCTTCCGAGTCAGGCGATTCCTCCCTGTTCTCCAGGCGGGTCGACTTGGAGTCCTCCGGAGGTCAGTCGCTGGACAGTAGCCCATCGTCCTTCATGGGTTTGCTTAGACTCATCTCGGAGTCCACTGGGATGCAGCTCGAGCCCGTATCCAAGCAGGCCAAGTATCCCCTCACGGAGATATTGGATCGAGGGGATTCTTCTGCGGGGGCCTTTCTGGTGGCGAGGCCATTGTCGGCTGACCTTGGAGCTCTAACGGCGCCCTGCTTCTGTCCTGCGCCCTCGGCCAGGATGGTGAAATCGCGTCCCTACGTTCCTTGTCCATTTTGGAACACCTCGGCCGAGGTTGGTTACCGACAGCGTCTTCCGGCGTGCGGAAGCGCAGGAAACGAGGAAAAGCCTCCCGACAAGGAGTCCCAAGAAGTTGGACTCGCGGTATGAAAGTCTATGCTGCGTCCTCCGCCAGCGCCCGTCAGACCAGCTTGGCCATGCTGATGGCACACACCTCTCACGCCCTGTTGGGCTCCCTGGGCGTAGGTATCCCTCATCTCCCGGCTAACCTGCAGACCACGGTTAAGCAGTGCGGGACCAGGGCAGTAACAGGCAGCAACTTCAGACTGCTTTGGACGCCGGGTGACTCATGTGCGCAGGTCAGTCGCGGCGCAGTGGCTATGCGCGTTGGGCATGGCTGAGGATATCCACCTTCACAGCGGATACCCAGCACAAGTTGGCGGATGTCCGGCTTCCAGGGTACCGACCGTTTGACCCTGGGTGGAAGGTCACCTCAGAGGATCCGAAAAATCCAGTGCCACTCTGGACTCCGGTCTCATCCGCCCAGAGGGACAAGGGCCGTGAACCGCAACCAAGCCCTTTGTCTGTCTGCACCCAGCGCGACGTCCGCCCAGCAGCATCAGGGCCGGCAGGCTCGCGCAACATCTAAACCCAAGCCTGCGGCTTCCTCCTCTAGAAGCAGGGGGTAAGGCCCAGATGGTCCCTGCGGTCCCTCCTCCAAGCCTGCTCAGTGACTGGTTGAGGTGCCTTCAACCTCGTCTTACCTCAGGTTCCCCGTGAAGCTGACACCACTTCCTTTCACCGCCTGGTCCGCTATCACCCACAGCCCGGTGGGTGTTGGAGAGTGGTGGGAAAGGCCTGCCCCTGGGTTGAGCAGGCCGTTCCGGGCAGTGAGCCCCAGGGGCACCAGCTGTCGGCTTGCCGAGCCGACATCGCTCTGCTCCTCGAAGGAGGTGATCAGAGGTAGGCGGACCCTCCCTCAGACATGGGTTTTGTATCCAGGTACTTCGTGGTCCCAAAGCGGACCGGGGCTGGCGCTCATTCTCGACCTGCCGCGACCTAAACAGTTCCTAAGGTCTGGGACCTTCAGGATGGTCACTCTGGCTCAGATAATACCATCCCGGGGAATGCGGCATGTGGTTCTGCTCTCTGGACACCACAGGACCAGCGTTTTTCATGTCCCTATCCGTCCGTCTCCGCAGAATTCCTTCGCTTTTCGGCGGAAGGATCCCTTCTGATTCCCAGCCATGCTCTTGACCTTTCTCTTGCTACCAGGGTCTTCACCAAATGCATGGCAGTGGCGACAGCATTCCCTGCGGCCGAGGGTCAGATGTGCCCTTACCTGGGCGATTGGATGATGCCGTCCCTCAGACAGGAGGTGGAGCAGTCAGAGATCTGGCCCTCAGGTTTGCTCTCAGATCGGCCTCCTCATCAGAGGCCAAGTCGAACTCTAACTGAAGCAGGTGATTCTTTTCATCAGGGCAGAGCTCAACTCTCTTGAGCCAAGCACGGCTCCCGGCGGACAGGGCCGAGTTCTTTCCTCCTTTGCCCAATCATTTCTGGATTTGGGCAATCCGCATCTGGGACTTCCTCCGCCTCCTGGGTCTCATGGCGGCCTGCACAGCGTGTCCGTTGGGCCCGCTGGAACATGCATCCTTCAATGGGGGCTGGCCAGCCAGTGGTCTCAACGCGAGTCCATTGGACCAGCTAGTGACGCGGTGACCCAGGGGATGTGGGCAGCTCTCAGTGGTGGATGGTTCCAGCTCATCTGCAGGAGTGCATCCCGTTTGTCAGCCGGCTGGCAGTATCTCCATCGACCGAGCGACACTCTGATGGGTTGGGGTGCCCCATCTGGGGAGCACAGGCGCCGGCCTGGTCCCCTCGAGTCCCGATGCAATATCAACCTGCTGGAGCTTGGTCAAAGTCTGGCTCTCACTGCGCTCCGTTTCTCACGGGGTCAAGTGGTTCAGGTCCAGGCGGACAATACCACGACCATGTACTACCTAAACCGCCAGGAGCGGGCGCGCTCCATGCCTCTGTGCAAAGAGCTCTCTGCATTTGGTCACTGTCTGCGCAGCCTGGAGGCGGATCTCCTAGCCATTCATGCCAGCAGGGCCTCCAACACCCTAGCCGATTCCCTAAGCGGATAGGGGCTGTGTCTCAGTGGTCTCTCCTGCGGAGGTAGTACAAGATCTGTTCTCCCATTGGGCACACCTCAGGTGGACCTGTTTGCCTCAGGTAGAACGCAAGCTGAGGCTGTTCCATGCCGCCCCCTCAGCAGGGGCTTGCTGCAGGGGATGCCTTCTCGAGACTGGATCCCGGACTCTTCGCCCTTTCCCCATTTCCCTTGATCCACAGGGTGCTTCTCAAGGCGAGGAGGGACAAGGCGGGTGATTCTAGTAGCCCCAGACTGGCCCGCCAGTGCTGGTATCAGATTTCCTCAGCCTCAGCTCCAGGCTCCAGGCGGCTTCCAGCTCACCCAGACCTACTTTCAGTCAATCAGTGGAAGGTGTTCCATCCGGACCTTCAATCCCTGCACCTGGCGCCTGGTTCCTGAGGCTAGGAGTTCCAGGCCTTGGGTCTTTCCTCACGAGGTCCTCAGTGTAGTTGGGCGTCCCGTGAGGAGTCTACCAGGAAATCTATGCCTTCAAATGGAAGAGATTTTCCATTTTGGTGTCAGGAAAGGGCCTGGACCCTTCCTCCTGTTCCTTGGCAAGCATCTTGGACTTTCTATGGTCCCTTTCTCAGCAAGGGCTTAGAGTCGAAACACCCTAAAGGTGCACCTGGCAGCCATCTCTGCTTACCGGGCATGGGCCGGGAAGCAGTCGATGTTGAGGAGAAGGTGGTCTGGCGCTTTTTCAAAGGCCTGGATCACATTTCCCTCTGGTGTGAGAACCTCCACCTCCAGTAGGATCTACTGCTGGTACTGGCAAAGCTCATGGGCAAGCCATTAAGACCAATGCACACAGGAGTGATCTCTCACCTGTCGTGGAAGACCGCCCGCCTTTGTGGCTGTTACATCAGCCAGAAGGATGGGAGAGCTCAGGCGCTTCCATGAGTCTCCTTACCTGGTCTTCCACAGGGACAAGGTTGTCCTCCTTCCCCCCACGAAATTCCTTTAGAAGGTGGTGTCGGGATTTCACCCAACCACGTGTTGACTCTGCCGGTGTTCTACCCCAATCACACCTCGGAGGCCGAATATAGGCTCCATCACTAGACCCTAGAAGGCTCGCTTATTATAAGGGCCTTACAGCTGAAGGTCAGAGAGGTTGGCCAGCTGTTTGTCACCGCTGAAGCCGCACCTGGCAGACCTGCAGAAGCGGACGATAAGCAGATGGGTCACCTCCTGCATAGATCTCTGCTATAGGTTGGCGAGCATGGAGCCTCCCAGAGGATAAGGCTCATTCTACCCTCCATACCGCTGCATCGGTGGCTGCTTCCAGGGGCGTCCCTATCAGAAATCTGCAGGCTGCTACCTGGAAGTCAGCACGCCTTCATCACCACTACCACATCGACCTTGAGTCACGCCCGGGATGCTGGTTTTGGGGCCTCGGTTCTCCAGTCTCTATTCCTAAATAGGGGTGTGCGCCTTGCCTCCCTCCTCCCGGAGAACTGCTAGGAGTCTACCAGAAGTGTGGATGAACAACAGATCCATGTCCTAGAAATACAGGTTACTCACCTGTGGGGTTCAGGAATGGTATATGTTGTTCATCCACCATTTCTCTCCCTGAAACCTCCCGGCTCGACGCACTGCCTGAGCTTCCAGTGGGCCAGATTTGGCGTCATGGGGCGGGCCGGAGTTTACCACCGGGTGGGTGGGAGGCAGCCAGACCTTCGGCAAGGATACCTGCCAGAAAGTGTGGATGAGCAACATATACCCATTCCTAGAACTCTGTTACAGGTGAGTAACCTGTATTCTTGGCGTCCCTAGACATGCAGGGACGCTTCCTGCATCCTCATGTCAGGCGCACAGGAGGTTCCTGCGGCTTGAGTTTCTTGAGTCGCCACTACCAGTTCTGAGCACTTCCTTTGGGCTGTCATCAGCACCAAGGGTATTCACCAAGTGCATGGCAGTCGTGGCAGCGTCTCTGAGGACAGGGTCCTACGTGTTCCCGTACCTGGATGACTGGCTTCTTGGCCTCTTCCAAGGAGGCATTGCTGTGGCCATTCAGCACACCAGGCTCTCTTTCAGTCTCTGGGCATCTTAATCAACTCACGAGTTGCTCTTGGTACCGTCCAGAAACTGCAGTTCATAGGTGCAGTTCTGGACACAGTCAAGGAAAGCCTTTCTTCCGAAGACAGGCCGGAATGCATAAGATCCTCATAAGGGACATGTCAGCAGAAAACCGTCCCGGACAGGTTGAATCGCCATGCTCGGGACACATAACAAGCCGTTCAATGGTCGGTGGCAAGACTCCTCATGCAGGTAACCCAGTGGATGTTAAGGGTGCAGTGGGACCAAAGGGAAGACCATCTGCAGCAGCCAGTCAGAATCACAAAGACCGTGGTTCGGGACTGGCAATGGTGGCTAGATCCGGGAACCCTCTCAGTGGGGGTTTTCCCTTCACAGCGCCGTCCCCGGTGTTAACATTCACCACAGACGCCTCAGAGCTGGGGTGGGGAGTGCAGTTGAACAGGGTGAGGTCTCGGGGAACATGGACTACCCAGGAATCTCATCTTCATATCAACATATTGGAGATGAGGGCGGTCCTTTATGCCCTGCAAGCCTTCCAGTCGGAGATTCCACCAGTACTCTCCTGTTACAGACAATACTGCGGTGATGTATTACCTCAACAAACAAGGAGGCACACACTCTTACCCCCTTTGCAGGGAGGCCATGAGGGTGTGGGAATGGGTAATACGACACGGCGCAAACCTCATCGCAGTTCACGTTCCCGGGGTGGACAACACGATCAGTGGACAGCCTGAGTCGTTCGGGCCAGAGTCCTGAGGTGGGAACTTATACAGGAGGTGGCAGAGGATCTGTTCCACAGATGGGTACTCAGAATTGGATCTATTGCCTCCTCATCCAGCATAGAACTGCAATTTTGCTCGCTAGATCCAGGGCCTGGTGTTTTCTGGCGAGACGCATTCTCTCTCCTGGGTGGGCAGATTCCTCTGCGCCTTCTCTCCTTTCCCGTTGATCCAGAGAGTCCTTCTCAAACTTCGCAGAGAGCACGTGATGCTTATTTTGATAGAGCCTTTTTGGCCCAGGCAAATCTGGTTCCCGCTGCTGAATCAGCTGTCCCGGGAACCTCTGCCTGCTTTACCAATCAGCTCCCACCTGTTGTCTCAGGAGGGTTCACTGAATCCACCGGACTTGCGTTCACTGAACCTGCATGCTTGGCTCTAGAGACATAAACGTATTCGACACAGGGTCATAAGAGGTGGCGGATGTACTTTCTGCTGCGGAGGGCCGGCGACACATAACCTCGCCATGAAATGGCGCAGGTTTTGCCTGTGGTCTCAGGCATGTGGTTTCTCGCCCTTAGACTGTCCCGAGAAGCTGGTTCTGGAGTACCTGCTTTTCCTGTTTCAATCCGGGCAGACTTACTCCTCGATCAAAGTGCACCTTTGTGCAATCTCAGCTTATCATGCTCCCATAGGCCCAGCGCGAGGGTGGCCCAGCTGGATACTACCAGGGCCTTTTTAAGAGGTCTTACATAGGCCACCATCAGGATCACGTCCCTCATGGGGTTACCCGCGCCGTCCTGGAGCAGCTTACGCTGCCACCGCTGAGCCTGCCGCCCAGATTGCGAGCTACGTTTCCTTCGTGAAAGCGTTGTTTTTAGTTGCTGTTACTTGCCGAGAAGAATCTCCGCGTACGATGCGCTCATGTGCAAGGCCTTGTTTAATTTTTCATCAGGACAGGGTGTCCTGAGGATGAATCTAAGTTCCTGCCTAAGGTGGTTTCAGCCCTTACTCTTAACCAGGACATTGATTTGCCAGTGTACTTTCCTAAGTCGCCAGTCGAGGAAAGCACTGCTTCACACCTGGATGTTCACAGGTGTCTGGGTATTATTTGACCAGAACCAAATAGCACGGAAGCAGACAGCTATTCGTTTCATTGGCTGAGGGAGGATGAAAGGGGCCCAATTTCAAAACAGACCCTTTCACGCTGGCTCATCCAATGTATTTCTATTTGCTATGGCAGGCATTAAAACCCTTACCAGGGTGGTCAAGGGCATTCCCAAGGTGGCTACCTCCTTTGTGGCACTGAAAAAGCGTCTCTCGTCGAAGCCATATGTGCCGCGGCCACCTGGAGTTTGGTGCACACTTTATCAGGCATTATAGCCTGGATATCGCCTCCAGGCGAAGAGCAGGTTTCGGACTTGCTCTTCTTAGGGCCTCCTGTCCTAGGCTCAGGATGGTTCTGAATCCTGTATTGCCTCCTCCCGATGGCTGTTCAAGTCGCCACTGCTTGGGAATCGGTCCTAATGGTGTAACCTGCTGCAAGAGCTGTACCTCGAAGATAGTACAGTTACGTAAGAACTTGCGTAACAGTAGATCTTGAGAACAGCTCTGCAGCAGAATACCCCCATTCCCCTTGGAGGGAAGAGGTTCCAGCCTTGCTATCCTTAGGATTGGAAAGGTCGGTTCTTAGTCTCGGCCATCTGATGGCGGGTCCTCGGTCTCCTTTTCTGATGTTGTCCATCACGGAAGTCTCCGGGCGGAGAACTGGGGATTCTGGTGGGACCACCTCCTTATGTACTCGCCTGACTTGGGCCCGGGACCCGGCGTCGGGCGGTCCTGCTGAAAACTGCTAGCTAGAAATTTTCACGTGGGGTCCTGGCGCCTGCGGCTTCAGTCTAATGGTGTAACCTGCTGCAAGAGCTGTTCTCGAAGATCTACTGTTACGGTAAGTTTTTACGTAACTGTACTTTATTCATCAAAAGTGTACAGGAAAGCACGCTGCGTAAAATAAACAGGACTGCCCTCTTTGACACTACACTCTTGCACAGATGCACAGTCCTTGGTCTATGTGTATGCAGGGAACACAGGAATCCAAATGGCAATGTATTGTTTGTAGATAGGCCCCTTCCCATACTGACATGGAAAGAACCACTTGTCAAAACCAGATCTTACTTGAGACACAGCTCTTGCAGCAGGTTACACCATTAGGACTGAAGCCGTCAGGCGCCAGGAACCCTGAAAAATTCTAGCTAGCTAACTGGCGGGGACCTCTTGGCGTCAGGCGTGGTACAAAAGAGCGGTCCACGGGCTCCCAGTTCTTTTCCGCCGTCGACTTAGCTACCTGACCCCTTGAGTTTACCAGTCTAGCTTGGCAGCTGAATAGTCTTTCGACAAATTTTGCAAATTCTCTTCAAGCAAGATCTTGATGTCATCACCAACTTCTGGCCATCCATCGAAGTGCGCTTGTGGAAGCAGATCCCGTTCAAGGACCCCCACACGGCCTCGTCCGGTGCCTGAGCCCGAACCACGATACCGGGCCTGTCCTTCTTGCCAAGGTTCAACAGCCAGTACCGGATCCAGCGTCAGAAGGCTTTGCAGGCGTTTCTTCTGGAGAACAACTGAAGACCATGTCCTCCAGGGAAAGCTCCAAGGTCCAAAGCCGCGGAGAAGAAGGAAAGGCCCTTCAGGTCCCCATCCAGGGTTAGTCCGTAGCTCGGTTGAAATCTCCCCGGCTGCAGTGAGGAAGCCTTCCTCTCAGGAAAAATCCGCCAGGCCTTCCTCCCCTTCCAGGGCCTTGGCGAAGTCCGAGGAACGACACCATCACCACCGCAAGTCAGGTTCCCGCTCCTCGGTACCAGACGTCAGGTCTTCGTCGGTGCCTCCACGCAAGACGCTGGAGCTCACGCCCTTAAAAAGGCCTGTAGCCCAGACGCCGGCTCGACAGCCGTCAGCCGTGCGCCCTGCTTCCCTGGAGCCGCCGTCGTCGACGACCGGCGCCGGCCGTACATCAGCGGGCGCGGTAGAAGGACCGATGCCCGCCTCCTGAGAAGAAGGCCCTGTTGCCTCCGACCGGCGTCGGTCAGGAGCCTCTATGGGAGGAGGACCTAGAGCAGCCGAGGACCAGGCAGGCGACCCGGTCCCGTCGGTACTCCCAGGAACCCTCGCCATTACCAGAGCCCCTGGGCAAACGCTGGGACCGGCGGCCGCCCACCAGCTCCGGGCGTCGTCGGGCCTCTCTCTAGCGGAGGTAAAGATCTGTTCACCTCCTGGTGGGATACCATTAGAAAGGACATGGTTCCCCTCCTCCTCCTCCTACTCCGGTTCCTGCCCCCTCGCCAGCCGGGGTCGGCGAGCCGTGTTCCTCCTCCTCCCGGGCCTAGAGCCCCTCCAGGGGAGACCTGATAAGCGGAGACCTCCGTGAAATCCTCTTCTGGATCACCCAGCCCCAAGAAATCCAGGGCGCCCGACGATCGCCTTCAGCGGAGGACACGGGATCAGACTACTCCACCTCTAGATCCCCATCTCCACTCTCCATCCCTTCTCCGGACCCGTGAGATGCTAGATCTCCTCGGATGATCCCTCGTTCCTTGATATTATGAGACATATGAAGAACATGGGATGGAGATGCTGAGACTTAGACCCGAAAGTGCGCCCCACAAATATCTTGGCAAAAGGACCCCAAGCCTGTGGTGGTACCACCCTTGGTTGACACTTTCGTGGGCGTCACCAAGAAGCGTGGAGCGTCCACACTCTCCCAGCGAGCGAGAAAACTGATCGCTTGTACAAGGCTCCTAAGGCGACCAGTACTTGGCGCAGCATCCTCAAGCCAATTCTCTGGTCATCACAGCCTCACATGGACCGGTCACAGAGGCCACAACATTTGAGCACCCTGCCACGGACCCAGAGTCCAAACAACTGGCGATTGGGTAGGTGCGTAAGCTTCCGCTACCTCGCCATCAGATCCTTGAACTATTTAACCCACATGGTTCAGTTCCAGAAGCGCTTTGTGGGAACAGGGTCTGGGCGGCTGAAAAGATGCCCAAGGTGAGCAGAAGGAGGAGATGCTGGCTCCTCCGTGCGAGTTCAGGCGTGGGGACCCAAGTGCTAAGAGCAGCGTGTGACTCCAGCGGACTCACCGGACCGGCAGCAGCTTCAGTATGCCTCCGGAGACACTCTTGGTTGTGGCGTCTCCGGTTTTGCCCAGACGTCCAAAAGAACATCTTGGGCGCTCCTTTTGAGGAGAGGTATTGTTTGGTAATCCTACAGAAAAGATCCTTACCAAACTCCAAGAGCCGGGAAGGCGGTAAGGTCGGTTCAGGCCATGTACCGACCTAAGCTTGGTTCCTTACGTAGGAACCAAAGCTGTTTCGTCTTGGAGCAGAAGGCAACAGACCAGCTCCGCTGCACCTCAGAGGGGCTCTGGTTTTCGTAGAGCCCAGGGCAAACACCCCGCCAGCCGAGGCCAGCGTTCTCCTAAGCAGGCCCAGCCAGCGGGTCCATCTGCCGCCACAGCCTGACTCCTTTCCGGCCCCCGCCCCTCAGGATCAGCAGGAGTTTATAGTCGGGGTCGCATTGCGAACTTCCTGCCGGGATGGCAGGCCATTACCACCGACTGGTGGGTTCTTCGATTGGTCAGTCTAGGCCACTTTATAGAGTCGCAGGAAAGCCACCCTCGAGGCCTCCTTTGCTCTCCGGTATCAGGGTCAGCACAAAGCCTTGATCTGGCAAGTACTCTTCGCTACTACGAAAGGAGCGATAAAGTCGTCCCAGAGAACCAGAGAGGACTAGGATACTATTCCACTTCTTTCTGGTTCCCAAGAAAACAGGGACCTCCGTCCAATCCTGGACCTCAAGCGACCTCAATGTGTCGGTCCTTACAAGAGATTCCGCATGGTGACCCTTCGGGTCTTATCCCATGCTCAAACAGGACGCCTTTTTAGCGTCTCTAGACATGCAGGATGCCTACCTGCACATCCCTATGGCTCAGGCACATGAGGTTCCTGCGCTTGAGTTTCTCGACCACCACCTTCAGTTCCGAGCCCTTCCTTTCGGACTGTCTTCCGCTCAAGGGTCTTTACCAAGTGCATGGCAGTTGTGGCAGTGTCTCTGAGGAGACAGGGCCACTCGTGTTCCGTACCTGGACGACTGGCTTCTCATGGCCACCTCCAGAGAGCGTTGCTTCTTGCAATCCAGAGCACCCAGGATCTGTTCCATCCCTGGGCACTCTCATAATAGAAGTCTCTCCTGGTACCGTCGCAGAAACTGCAGTTCACAGGAGCAGTTCTGGACACTGTTCGGGAAGAGCCTTTCTTCCGGCCGACAGAGCGGAGCGCATCAGATCCCTCATAAGGGACCTATCATTAAGCAAGGTTGTACCTGCCAGGTAGGTCCTTTGCTTGCTCGGACACATGGCTGCGGCCATTCTACTGTCCCTTTCAAGGAGCTCCACATGCGAATTACTCAGTGGATGCTCTAAGTGCAATGGAGAAAGGCAAGACCACTTGCAGCATCCGGTCAGACTCACGAATTCAGTGATTCAAGACTGGCAGTGGTGGCTAGCCCAGGGTCGCTCTCATCAGGCGTCCCGTTCATTGCGCCATCCCGAGGTCACCCTCACCACAGGCCTTCCGGTCTTGGGTGGGGGCACACCTGAGCGGGTAAAGTCCCAGAGTACGTGGACCCAGATGGAAGCTCACCTTCCATCAGCGTGCTGGAAATGAGGCGGTCCTCTGTACTACCTGCAGGCCTTTCAGTCAGTTAACCCACCGTGTACTCTTCTGCTTCAGACAGACAACAGCGGTGATGTATTACCTCAACAAACAGGCGCACACTCTTACCCCTTTGCAGGAGGCCATGAGTGTGGGATTGGGTAATCAGACACTGCGTGAATCTGATCACTGTGCACGTTCGGAGTGGACAACACGATTGCAGAGCGGCCTGAGTGGTTCTCAGGCCAGAGTCCTGAATGGGAACTTCTTCAAGAGGTAGCAGAGGATCTGTTTCTTGATGGGGAACTCCAGATCTAGACTATGGCCTCCCATCCAGCATAAAACTGCCCAATTTTTGCTCGCTAGATCCAGGGCCTGGTGTTTTCTGGCGAGGCCGTTATCCCTCTCCTGGCGAACAGATTCCTCTATGCTTTCCTCCTTTCCCGTTGATCCAGAGTTCTTCTCAAACTGCCCAAAGACACGCACTAATGATCCTGGTGGCCCCATTTTGGCCCAGACAGATTTGGTTCCTTAGTTGATTCAACTATCTAAGAACCCCGCTCCCGGTGCCGCTCAGCTCCCACTTACTGTCTCAGGAGAAGGGTTCACTTGTCCACCCGGACCTCGTTCCTTGAACCTGCATGCTTGGCTCCTAGAGACATAGCCTTTTGCGTCACGGGGTCTCATAAAGAGGTTGCAGAAGTCCTTTCTGCAGCCAGAGAAAGCCAGCAGCATGCGACGTCACGCCATGAAATGGCGCTTTTAATGTGTGTGAGCACGCTGACTTTTCCCCTAGGTTGTCCTGTGGGAGTAATATTAGAATATTTGCTCTCCTCTTTCATTCGGTCTAGCCTACTCCTCTATTAAAGTGCACCTCTGTGCCATTTAAACTACCACCTCCGGTGGAAATCGTGAGTAATAGCTCAGGTGGGCGCCTCGAGAATTTCTGGGGAGTGTTACACCTTGGCCTCCTATTAGAGACCCTGTGCCTCCATAGGATTTGCTCTTTGTCCTGGAACAGCTCGCTCCCCCCTTTGAACCTGCAGCGGATTGCGAGCCTCGTTTCTGTCATGGAAGCGTTGTTTTAGTTGCTGTTACCTGTAAGAAGAATTTCTGAACTTCACGCTCTCATGTGCAAAGAGCCTTATTTAGTTTTCCACGGGACAGAGTATCCCTGAGGGCGAACCTAAATTTTTGCCTAAGGTGGTTTCTTCACTCACTCTGAACCAGGATCTCGACCTTCGGTCTACTTCGAGCTACTCAAATAGAGGAGAGCTCTGCTCCATACCCTGGATGTTCACCGCAGCCTGAGGTTTTACCTCAACAGAACTCAGTCCTTTACGTAGTTTTGAGCAACTTTTCATTTCCTTCTCTGAGAGAATGATGGGCCAACCTGTATCCAAACAGTCCCTTTCGCTGGCTTGTCCAGTGTATTTCTCACTGTTATGGTATCAAACAAAACCCCTCCGGGTACAGTCCAGGGTCATTCCACTAGAGGGTGGCTACTTCGCCATGGCGCTCCAAAAATGTTCCACTTCTGCTATATGCGCTGCAGCTACTTGGAGTTCTGTGCATACCTTTATCAGGCATTATAGCCTGGACATCGCCTCTCGGCGAAGGGCTGGTTTTGGCTTGGCCGTGCTTCAGGGTCTCCTGTCCTAGGTTCAGGACCTGGTATTTATCCTTTATTTTCCTCCTCCCGGATTTTCTGACAGCGTTACTGCTTGGGAATCAGTCCTAATGGTGTAACCTGCTGCAAGAGCTGTGTCTCGAAGTAAGATAGTACAGTTACGTAAGAACTTACCGTAACAGTAGATCTTCGAGAACAGCTCTTGCAGCAGGTACCTTCCCGCCCACCTTCCCCCTTGGAGGAGGCATGGCTCAGTCTTTCTGAGCAGGAAGTGTTATCTTTCTGTCTTCTGGCGGAATCCTAGGTCTCCCATTTTGATGTCAGCCTGCGGCAAGAAGTCTCGAGCGGAGAACTGGGGAATCTGGGCGGGACGCCCCTTTTATGTGCGCCTGACGTCGGGCGGGACCGGCGTCGGTCCCGCTGTAGTTAGCTAGCTAGAATTTTCCGTGGGTCCTGGCGCCTGACGGCTTCAGTCCTAATGGTGTAACCTGCTGCAAGAGCTGTTCTCGAAGATCTACTGTTACGGTAAGTTCTTACGTAACTGTACTTTCCTTTCCTGCACAGACCGTGTGAAGTGAAGATTTGCATTGCTTTATGTGATACGCTCAGACTGGGTTTTGGACTTGGTATAAGTTAGACATCCCCTTTTCTGTAGTGGTGTTTTTAAGTGTGCTACCACCCCACAACCAGGTCAGGTTGTTTAGTGTGTCTTGGAGAACAGGGGATTTTGGGGGGCCTGATCGCTCTGAAGGCAAACAAATACCCAGGGCCAGACATTGTGCACCCAAGAATCCTGAGGGAACTGGCAAAGGTGCTGGCAGGCCCCTTGGCAAAACTGTTTAATACCTCTCTGGAGTCTGGGAGTGTGCCCCTGGACTGGAGAACTGCACATGTGGTGCCTCTTCATAAAAGTGGTCCGAGGGATGAAGTAGAGAATTACAGGCCTATCACTCTGACTTCAGTAGTGGGGAACTGATGAAGACAATCATGAAGGAAAAACTGGTGTGTATTCTTGGAAAAAGGGCCGCAGGATGAAAGGCAGCATGAGCTTGTCTCAGAGGTCCTGCCAGATTAATCTTACTGACTTATTTGACTGGGTGTGAGGCAGTGGATGGGGGCCAAGCAGTTGATGTCCTGTATCTGCACTTCAGCAAGGCCTTGGACTCTGCCTCCTAGGAGGCTGGTCAGGAAGGTGAAAGACTTGGTGGTAAGGACCAAGTTTGCTGGATAGGTCAAAAACTGGTTGCATGATGCAAGCCAAATGATGGCGGTTTGTGTAGGGGTAATTTTCTGAAACCAGGCCACTGATCAGTAGGGAGTGCCACAGGGCTTGGTACTCTGTCCATTGTCGTTTAACAGCTTCATCATTGACAAAGCAGATGGGATCAAAGGTAAAATCTGCTGTTTGTGGACGACAGAGTGTTTTAGGATGGTGGACTTGGAGGAGGGGGAGACTGGGACTCTGGGAACATCTGACTAGGTTAGAGAAGTTATTTGGCAAATGGATTGAACACTAAAAGTGTAAAGTTATAGACTTGGGGGGCCAAAAACCCAGAGACCAAATACTGGTTAAGTGGTGAGCAGGTAACTTAAGGGAAGAAGAAAAAAGGACCTGAAAGTGTTCACAGGTGACCTGAAGCACTCGGCACACTGCAGAAGAGCAGCAGCAAAAGCAAATCAGATGCCGGGTTGCATAGCCAGGGATATTACCAGCAGGAAGGCTGGGGCCATAATACTGTTGTACAGTGTGCAGTATTGGCGCTGAGGAGTCCGAGCAAGGAGGATGTATGAATGCAGAGCTCTGCATTAAACAACTTTAAAACAGTAAACACAAGTTTAAAACTCTGCTTTTTTTTCCTGATTGTTTTGCTGCTACGGCTGGTAGAAGACATTGTATTTGCCATAATGGGCAAAACCAAATAGCTTCAAGTGGCAGCACACAGTTAAAAAAAAAAAACGTGAAATCTGAGGAACCTGGGCCTAGCACACAGTCTACGCCAGACATCGGAGCGGCAGGCACTTTACAGGAAGAAAACTTTTCAGTCAGTGTCACAATATGTACCAGCTCCTGGCATGGGTCTCTGCTATGAATGATAAATCTGATCCTAGGAACGTGGATATGATGTAGAACTCCCCACTTCTGGCAGTGTTCCTTTCCCTTTAATTCCTGCTGTAATGTCTTCAAGCTGGCTTCTCCCACCCATCCAACTGGTAACTCCCTTGGCACTGCCTTGTGATGTCAGATCTTCCTTTCTACTGGAAGAAGGTTCCCTCCTTACTGCTGTCATGCTGAGTAGCCTCTTTGCTTTCAAAACTATTTAAACTAGTCTTCAAGCGAATTTCGAAACTATTGCCATGGACAATAAGTCGATACCCGGTTTTAAGAAATGCGATTTTGGGCAGATGATGTCCCGGATGAGCCCACACACCTTGCGAGTCTACTGCCTAGGCCACGATCATCATCCTCCGGCGTGTGGCCTATGTCGCACCTTGCATCCCAGTACTCTTGAGAACCAGCATGCTTGTCTACTTTTGAAGTGACCGAATGAATGGAACCCTCCCATTTGATAAAAAGACGCCTGTTGTGCGGTCTCTGCAGCTGCAGGGCCCACAGAATTAGTGACTTTTGAAGAGGTGGTGGCTCAGGTTGCGGAGCATGCCTCTTCAGCTTCAACCTTTGTGCCACTTTCCTTTGGCGTCACCTTAACGGGGGCATTTCGGGATTTGTGCCAGTCCCTTCCCACCCTTTGTCAGGGCCCCTCTAAGGGCATTAAATTTTCCAAAAAGGAGACGAGAAGTTTCGTAGACAATCATGGGATCACGAGTGCTCTCAGGCCTTGGACTCCCGCTCTTCTCTGGAAGTAACAAAGGTGATCCTTCGGTTCAGGTTGCTGGCTCATTGGTCTTCCCATCGGGTCAGTTGGTGAAGATGCCTGTCAACCATCCTGTCGAGAAATTTCTCAATCTGGTAGATGCGCTGTCGCAGGACAAGGTGGATACCTTACTTTCTGGGACTCGTTTTCTACCTGTTACATCTCGGGGTGGTTCAGACCAGCATGTAGATCCCGTCACTATGACTTGGGATCCCATTATCTCGGAGGATCCTCAGCTTTCTTCTGTTCGCTCCATTTCTCACCATCTGGTTCTCTGACGGTCGAGGTCATGATCCCATAGTCCAGAGTTGAGCTGCCCATGCAGACATTGGAGTATCTGCTCTGGGCACTCTGATAAGCGATGCCGTCTCTGTTTTTCCTCTTCTTCCTCCTTGGACACTGAGGGGCTCTGATGCGAGATGTGCTGGTGCTACAAAGAGCTAATGTGGCAGCAGCCCATGTTTTCCAGGGTTAAGCAGATTCTGGCCCCCAACCCAGCTCTTAGGTGGCCCCTGTCACCTAGGCCCCAGCCTACTCCATCTCGGCCGGTTCTGGTTCAGCCTATTCCGCCTTCTCCCTCAGAGCCACCTCTTAAGCAGCTGAAGGATGGTCCCCCCATCCCTAGGGATTCCTGTACCACTGCTGGGCTTCCTTGTTGGCTGTCCGTCACCGTGATTCCAGACTGACCCCGTAGGGTCAGCGGGGACTTGTGTGGTAGGCTGCTTTTTGGCAAATCATCTGAGTCTGAGGACTCCACCTTGCATTCCTGTTCATTGGACGTCGAAGTGGGGGAGGATTTGTCTACAGAGCATGGTCCCTCTTGTTTTGGAGGCTTGATTCATTTGATTTTGGAGTCATCCTGGATCCAGATTGAGCAGATCCAGAAAAGGGCCAAGTATCCCTTGGCCAATATTCTCTACCGAGGGGACTCTCCTGGGGTCACCTTCCTGGTTTCCAGGGCCATTCTTGCCTCCTGCTCTACGCCGTTGGCCCATATGGCTAGAATGTATGCGGTCCCTAATGGGGTTCCCTGTTGTGGTTCACCGAGCACTCCTCGGCTGAGGGTCTGGTGGCAGACTTGGTCTTTTGGCATACCGGCAATGTGGGGGACGTGGACAAGTCTCCCGAAAAGGAATCCAAGAAATTTGATCATATGGCCAAAAAGGCCTATGCGGACTCTTCACTCGGCCTCAGACAGGCGAGTTTGGCCTATTTGGCCCAATTCGCTCATGCCCTTCTCGGCACTCTCGATGCGGTGCTTCCCCAGCTCCCGGCTGACATACAGACCACAGTCCAGAAGGCCATGGACATCTGCGATTCCTGTGCCGCAGGGCTTGGCTGCGGACCTCTGCCTTTACCGCAGATACCTAGTACAAGTTGGGAGATATCCCCTTCTTGGGCACTGACCTGTTCGGGCTGGGGGTGGAAGGACACCTCACTCGCACTGAGAAGTCCAGTGCCGCCCTGGACTTGTCACCTCCACCCAGAGGGATCCCAAGGGCTCAAAGCTTCAAAGGTGCAAGCAGTTTCGAACCTTCTCTGCCCCTGCAGCCAAACCATCCCAACTCGCGTTTGGGCACCTGGCACATGCTTGGCATCTTCAACTGAAGTTAGTTGCTTCGGTCCTCCGCAAACCTGGTTGTCTAGGTCCCACTGCTTTCTCAGCCAGTCCCTCTTCCTCCCTCCTCCAAGTTTGCCCAGTGATAGCATAGGGGTGTCTCCACCATACCTGTCCTGTCTTCCCTGAATCCTCCCTTGGGCGGCTTCCCACTTCCTTTCCACCTGGTCTGTCACCACGGACAGGTGGGTCCTTGAAGTGGTTGGCCAGGTTCTGCCTCTGAAGTTCAAGGCTTTTACCCACCTTCTTGAGCCCACACACCACGGGAGGACATGGTGTCCATAGACCTGCTGTCAGCCCTTCGGGAAGACATTGCCCACCTCCTCCAGAAGGAGGTAGTGGCTCAAGTCCCAGACCCTACAACGAGCTCAGGGTTTTTCTCTAGGTACTTTCTGGTCCCAAAATAGGGGGTCTGGAACCCCATCTTAGATCTGCACAACCTGAAAAAATTCCTTGGGTTGTACTCCTTCAGGATGGTCACTCTTGTCTCGGGTTATTCCGCCTCTTGAGCAGAACATGTGGTTCTGCTCTCTGAATCAATGGGACTTTTCTTCCACATTCCCATCCATCCATCCCACTGCCAGTTCCTGCCCATGTGGAGTGGAATCTCTACAAGTTCCAGGCCATGCCCTTCGGAACCTCTTCTGCTCCCAGGGTCTTCACCAAGTGCTTTGCAGTGGTGGCAGCTTACCGGAGATGTCCAGGGTGGCCGGTTGTATCTCTACCTGGATGACTGGCTGATAGAAGGTCCCTCCTAAGAGGAGGTGGAGTGTTCCAGGCACCTGGCCCTCCAGACGTGCTTGTCCCTTGGTCTTCGGGTGAAGCGAGGCCAGAGTCGAATCATACATACCAGAGATGATACATGCTAACTCTTGCAGAGACAGGGGTCTGGCCCTGTGGGCAAGCGGATGTTCTCTCCTCCTTTGCCCAATCATTTTCGGTTGGGCAGTTGCCCCCTGCTTGAGATTTCCTGCGCCTTCTGGGATTCATGGTATCATGCACCAGCGTGGCCCATTTGGCACAGTGGCGAATGCGCTCTTTGCAGTGGGAGCTCACTATCAGTGGTTTGCGCCAGGTCACTTCAACCAGTCACCTTGACCAGCTGATATGGGACGCCTCAGTGGTGGTCAGTCCCAGAACATCTGCAGGAAGTAATCCCATTTGCTTGCCGAAGCAGACTGTCACCATCACAACAGATGCCTCCCTGATGGATTGGGGTGTCCACCTGGTGGAGCACACAGTCCATGGACTCTGGACCCCTGAGGAGTCCTGATGCCATATCAGCCTGCTGGAGCTTCGGGCAGTTTGGCTAGTGCTGACAGCCTTTACTCCACATATTCTGGTTCAGGTCCAGATGGGAATATCACAACCATGTACTACCTCAACTAACAGGGCGAGAGACGCTCCCTTCTCTGCAGGGAAGCTCTCCGCATGTGGACCCTCGTGCTCAGCCTGAACATGGATCTCCTGGCCATGCATGTGGCCAGCGTATCCATTCAGCTGGCAGATGCTCTTAGCCAGGTGGGCGAGGTGTCTCACGAGTGGTCTCTCCATCTGGAGGTAGTACAGTGTCTGTTCTTCTGGTGGGCCACTCATCCGATGGATCTGTTTGCCTGCAGGGAGAACACAAAGCTGAATATGTATTGTCCGTCCGCCCCAAAAGCAGGGAACGCTGCAGGGGATGCCTTCTTGAAGCCATGGATCCCAGGCCTCTCATGTATGCCTTCCCTCCATTTTCTGTGCTCCAAGGTGCTGCTCAAGGCTAGGAGGGACAAGGCATGGATGATACTAGTGGCTCCTGGCTGGCTCTGCCAGTTCTGGTACCCCAATCTCCTCAGCCTCAGCTGCAGGCTCCCATGGTGTCCTGCTCTATGCCTGGACCTACTCTCTTGCAGTCAGGGTAAGGTACTCCATCCGAACCTTCACGCTCCCCACTTGACAGTCTGGTTCCTAGTGGATGAGGCTCCAGGCTGTGGGTCTGTCAGAAGGTGTCCTCACTGTGGTCGAGGCTTCTCAGAAGGTGCATTTGGTGCCGGGGCAAGGGGCTTGAGCCCTTATCTTGCCCAGTGGCTAGCCTTTTTGACTACCTTTTGGTCTCTCTCTGGGCCTTTAATCGGCGACCCTTAAGGTGTACCTGGCAGCCATCTCTGCATACTGGGTGTGGGATGCTATGCAGTCTGTGGCACAGTAAAAGGTAGTCTGGTGCTATTCCAAAGACCGTGACCAAATTTCCCCTCTGGTGCGTGAACCACCACCACCACCATATGGGATTTATTGCTGGTGTTGGCAAAGCTCTTGGGCAAGCCATTTGAACTGATGCATAGGTGTGAGATGTCACACTATTGTGGAATACTGGCTTCTTGGTGGCTGTCATGCCAGCCAAAGAATCTGAGTTCCAGGCGCTTTCGGTGGAGTCTCCTGATTCAAACATGAAGTCTTGCTGTATTCTGACATTATGCACTTAGCCCCAGCACTTGAACTGCTTTGGAGATGAAAGAGTTGACTCTATGCCAGAGCATGGAACGTTGAGCTCGAGCTCGGTTCAGACCTCTGTCTGCTGCACTTTGAAGTGTAACTGTCAGATTCTTTACTCTGCCTAACGGAACAGTCTCTCTGGAAATTTCTCCTTTGCCCACGGTTCGGTCGGTTTAAAAATAGTCTGTTTTACCAATACTTCTATTTGTTTTTCTGTTCAGATCCCTGTCTGTGGTACAGTAAGTGCATAGGTAGTGGACTTGGTTAGAAAATTGTGGTGGAAATTATAAAAGTAGATTTTTCGACTGGTTCGGTAGAACCGGTTCCTGTATATATAGTGTGAGTGTATTTGTTTTCTTTCTGGAGATTTAGTGTGAGGTACTGGTCCTTATCGGTTTAAAAAAAGTGTGTTTATTTTTTTTTTTTTTCAAATACCCGTAACACGGTTAGAAACCGATAAGGGGGTCTCACCTGGCAATTGCCATAAAAAGGGTAAGTGTTAGTTATGGCTTTGTCTGAGAAACCCAAGAGAAAAACCGGGCCCACTGAGTTTCAGCACTACAGTGAGTGTGGGGAGGCCTTTGCTAAGGCCGATCCCCACACCACTTGTTTACTCTCTGGGTTTTAGTCACCTAGAGTCAGACGGCCAAATTTGTAAAAATGTCCCTAAAGCCACCCTGGACGAAAGATTGGGCGGGCTTAGGGAGAAGGAGGCCGAGAAGTCCGCTGACCCGGATGGTCAGCCTGGTTCAGTTCTGACTGAACCTGAGGGAGTGCCCACTGACCTGGGCGAGACTCCTCAGGCAAGCGGAGAGCCAATCCTGAGGGGTTGGTTCCGACAAAAAGAAAAGTATCGTCCAGTTCGGATCCAGAACCGCATCATCCTACCATGAAGAAATTGCCGGGCGATTAGCATAGTTGAATTGCTCCGTCGGTTCCGACTGATCCGATGCCTTTGAGCAGGTGTTGATCGATTCCTCCGGTTCAAGATTACTCCCCTGAAGACTTTTATGAACGGGTTTGGAAGGGGATGATGATAATGATGGTGGTGTGGAAGGTCTGGATGAGCCCATAGAACCGGACATCTCCCCAGACTGGCCTTCTGGCGTTTCCCCTCCTAGGCTTTCTGAGTCCCCCTCACACTTTGTTTTACAGGAAAGTGGCAGAAACCCTCCAGCTCCCTTTGGAAGAAGCTGTCGAGGAGCAAGAGAAGCCTGACTACGTGGAGATGATGGACGTCCAAGAGGTTGTCTATTCCCCATCACAAATCTTTTGGGAAACGGACACAAAAATTGCTTAAAACTCCAAATTCCTTATCTCCTGTAGACAGAAGAATGGACAAGAGGTACATGTTGTCATTCTTAGATACGGAGTACTTGTACCAGCATTGCAGCCATGTTGGGGTTGTGCAGGCTGCAGCCTGTGATACGGCTAACATAGCCTTGGCTTCACACACCCCAGATAGATTCCAGGAAACTGGATGCCATGGCAAAGAAACAATACATGGCATCTTCTTTGGGACTCAGGCAGGTTAATTACATGGCCTATACAGCCTGATACCAGAAGTCCAGATGGGACACTACTGGAACTGGCTAAACAGACCTCCCCAACTTGCCAAGGAGGTGGAGGAGGTGGCTACTGATGGGATTGAGGCATCAAAATCCAATTTCATGCTGCTGTGGATTCCAGTGTTGTCATCAAGAGTCATGGCTACATCTGTGGCTCTTCGGAGACTAGCTTGGCTCAGATGTACTAGCCTATCTCAGGATACCCAGGCTATGGCTATGGATTTCCCTGTTGTCAATAATTCCTTGTTTGGGGAGCAGACAGAGAATTGTATGAAAAAGATGGATGAGTACAGGACCACCTACAGGAGTGCACAGGGCAAGGAAAGGCAGGCAACTCCTCAGAAGCAGCAAGCTAGGGGCAGGTCTGTTCACAGGCCTTTTTAGCAGGCGCAGGCCGCCTCCTCTTTTTCCCGGGGGTTCTGCAGAGGGAGAGGCAGAAGGAGGATGAGCAGGGCTGCATCCACCTCTCAGCCTAAGGCACCTGCCATGTCGACACTCTGATGTCAGCCGGCTCGACTCCCCAATCCTTGTAGGAGGCAGGCGGCTTACTACTACAGGACTGGAAGTCTGTTACCTCAGACAAGTGGGTCCTGGAGGTAGTAAGCCAGGGACTGACCCTCGGCTTCAAAGATTTCCAAAATTGAGGTCAGGTCCTTTCCACCTGCAAACATCTCGAAACCATTGCCCTAGAGGCAGAGGTTTCATCTCTGCTAGCTCTCAGAGCCATAGAAAGTTCCTACAATTCAGAGGAGCAAGATCTGTATTCCATATATTTCCTTACCTGAAAAAAAAACAGGAGTGGCAGCCCATCCTAGACTTAAGATACTTAAACATCTACTTAAGCAAGTTCAAAATGGTGACTCTGGGAATATTTCTTTCCTCTGTAAGGCCAGGGGACTGGCTAGCATCCCTGGACGTAAAGGATGCCTACTTTTACATTCCCATCAGATGCTCCCACAGAAAGTATCTCTGGTTCGAACTGCCTTCAGGTCATTACCAGTTTAGAGCAGTGCCCTTCGGTTTAACATCAGCTCCAAGGGTAGTCAAAGTACCTAGCAGTAGTAGTGGCCTTTCTAAGGAGAAAAAAAACATTTCCAGACCTGAATGACTGGCTCATAGTGGGTCAGTCTCCAGACCAAGTCAAATCAGATTTGCAAGTGACCCAGCAAGTGCTCACTTCTCTAGGATTCCTCCTCAATCTTCCCAAGTCGGTTCTTGAGCCAGTACAACTTTTGACCTTCATAGGGGTAGAACTGGTTACTGTCAAGGCAAGTGCATTTCTCCCCTTGGCAAAGGTAAGGGCAATTATAGAGCTGGCTTCCTCTTTCCACCTTCTGGTGTCTCGACCAGCAAGGCATTTCCTTCAACTTTTGGGCCACATAGCAGATTCCACTGCAGTGGTACAAGGGGCCAGATTTCAGTTGAAGGACATCCCGTTTCACTTGAGGGCTTTTTGGTCTCAGAAAAAAGATCCTTTAGCCAGGCTTATTCCAGTGACTCAGACCCTGATCCAGGCCCACCAGTGGTGGCAGGATCAGAGACAATCTCAGGCAAGAAGTCCCATTCATCAGCAAATCTCATTCTTTGGTTATTACCACGGATGCTTCTCTCCTGGGGTGGGGAGCTCACCTGGGAGCTCTCACAGCTCAGGGAGTGTGGTACCCTCAGGAGTCTCTTCACCACGTTAGCCTTCTGGAGCTCAGGGCAGTGTACTTGGCCCTGCAAGCCTTCTCGGAATCGGTGCAGAACAAGGTGGTTCAGGTCAGGACAGAACACCATCACCATGTGGTAAATCAACAAGCAGGGAAGCACTCTGTCTACGGCCTTGTGCACGGAAGCCATGAAGTTATGGTCTCTAGCTTATTCTGTACAGGTCTCTTTGGTAGCAGTCCACCTCCCAGGGAAGGACAATGTGCTAGCAGTTGCATTGGGCAGGATTCCCCAGGGCCATCACTAATGGTCCCTGGATCCCCTAGTGTTAAAAGGTGATCTCTTTGCAGCCCGAGACAATCACCAACTTCCTCTCTTCTGTTGCAGATCCCCAGTCTTGGGTTCAGTCCCTCTGGATGCTCTGATTCTGGATTGGGAAGGGAAATTTCTGTATGCCTTCCCTCCTTTTCCTCTACTGTTCAAGGTCCTGGTCAAGATAAGGTCACAATCTTGCAAAGTGATCCAGATTGCTCCAGATTGGGCCAGGCAACCTTGGTATCCCCTGTTGCTGTCCCTAGCAGTCCATCTTCCCCTATCTCTTCCCAGGAATCGCAACTTGTTAACTTCCTCTCGGGAGGATCTGGTGTCTCAACTTTAGGTCTCTCAATCTCAAGGCATGGCTCTTGAAGAGGAGGCAGTATGGTGCAGTGGTTTAAGGCTCTGAGCTGCTAATCTGGAGACCTTGGTTTGAATCCCACAGCCCCCACTTGCATACTGTGTGACCCTGAGCAAGTCTTAACTTCCTTGTGATCCCAGGTTGCACCTGTAAACAAGCTTTTAGCATAGTGTCTCACCTGGTTAAATAATTGGGGTGGGACAAAATTAGAGTATGCAAATTTACATCTGTCTCAAGGGGTTCTGGACAATCTTACTTCGAGATACAGCTCTTGCAGCAGGTAACACCATTAGGACTGAAGCCGGCAGGCATCAGGACCCCACGGAAATCTTCTAGCTAGCAGTCTTCAGCAGGGACCGCCCCCGACGTCAGACGTAGTACATAAGGAGGCGGTCCCGCCAGATTCCCCAGTTCTTTCCCGCTGTCGACTTGCATGTCTCGACCCTTCGGTTCATTTCTAGCGCTCGACACCTGGTTAAGTTCTTCCTTCGGGAAAAAGTTTGTTTTTTCTGCTCAGCTTCTGTCTGATGTCCTCTCCAACTTCCGTTGAAGACCATCCGTCGAAGTGTGCCTGTGGGGAAACAAATCCCATTCAAAGACCCGCATTTGGCCTGCGTCCGGTGCCTAGGCCCAGACCACGACACCCGGGCCTGCTCCTTCTGCCAGGGGTTCAACAGCAGGACCCAGATCCGTGCTAGAAAGGCCCTTCAGGCGTTCCTGCTTGAGAAAAGATTAAAGCCATGGGCGCAGCCTCAGAGGAATCTTCCAACAAGGCCGGAGACACCTCGAAAGCATAGGGAGAGAGTGAGATCCAGGTCCCGTCTGAGGCCTCTGACTCCGTAGCTCCGGCTCCGGTCCGACTGCTCCCCTTCCGGGCCCGCTCTCAGCCTCCCCTGCAGCGGTGAAGACTTTGGGTTCCTCCTCTCTTCCTCAGGCCAAGACCTCCAGAACTTCTTTGTCCTCGGCCACTAAGGCCCTATCAAAGGTTAGGGACCCGTCGTCATTACAAGTCCAGTTCCTGCCATTCGGAACTCGGCGCCAGTCAATCTCTTTGCCTCCCTCCTCCCCAGCGGAAGACCAAAGAACTGACTTCACTTAAGAATCGTCGGACAGCGCCCGGCCCACCCGGCGTCGGCCAAACACCATCGGTCCGAGAACCGGCGGCCGCCAGGCGCCCGTCACGGTTAAGCCTTCACCTCCCGCGGGCGCGGCTGGGGACCGACATCCGTAGCTACTGAAGAGGACCCTACGCCTCCCACCGGCGTCGGTCAGGCGTCATGAGAAGGAGGCGGCCCAGCCGAGGACCAGGCAGGCGAACCCGGTCTAGCGCACCCCAGGAACCCTCGCAGAACCTGAGACCCCTGAGGAGCCGGCGCGAACCTGACCACGACCGCCAGGCGCCCGGTCCGTCGTTGGGCCTCAACATATCCGAGGTCAAGGCTGTTTACTTATTGGTGGAACACCATAAAGAAGGATGTGGTTCCACCTCCTCCTCCTCCACCTGACTCCGCGGCCCTGCACCCCTACTTCACCCAGGGATGCGGGCAGTACCTCCCAGGAGCCTACGGATCTTCCTAGGGGTAGAACAGAGAAAGGAGACCTCCGTCCAGATCTTCACAGGGTCACCCAGCCCCAAGAGACCCAGAAGACGCCGCTGTTCGCCTTCGATGGAGGATACGGGATCGGACTTCTCGGATGGATCCAGATCCCCTCTCGATCAACGTCCCTTCTCCGGACCCCGTGAGCTTCAAGTTCTCCTCTGGATGACTCATCGTTCTCAGGATTGAGGCATATCCAGGAGAACATGGGCTGGGAGCAGAGGAACTAGACCCCGAATTCGCCTTGCCAGATATCTTGGCAAAAGATCCTAAGCTTGTGGTGGTGCCACCCTTAGTGGACACATTTGTGGGCGTCACCAAGGCAGCGTGGAAGCGTCCACACTGCTTCCGGCGATGCGAAGAAAGCTGACCGCCTGTCAAAGGCCCTAGGGAGGACCAGTACTTGGCATCACATCCTCTTGCCGATTCTCTGGTCATTACAGCCTCTCGGCCCGGTCCCAGAGGCCGCAACATTTGAGCACCTGCCACGGACCCAGAGTCCAAACAGCTGGGCCGCTATGGGCAGGCGCACCTATGCATCCGCTACCTGCGCCATCAGATCCCTCAACTACTTGACCCATGGTACAGTTTCAAAGCGCCTTGTGGGAACGGGACTGGATCTGGCGGACAAGATGCGGAAGGTGAGCAGGAGGAGGAGTTACAACTCCTTACGTGCAGGTTGGACGTGGGAACCCAGGTGCTGCGAGAACGCGTGTGATTCCATGGACTCCTCGGCCAGGCGGCAGCTTCAGGCGTATACCTCCGGAGACACTCATGGCTCCGTGTCTCAGTTCACCCGGACGTCCAGAAGAACATCCTGGACTCCTCGTTTCATGGAGAAGTTCTTTTGGTGAGTCCTCAGAAGGTCCTCACCAAACTTCAGAGACTGGGAAGGCTGTGCGGTCTGTCAGACTATGTACAGGCCCAAGCTTAGTTCCTTCGCAGGAACCAAAGCCGTTTCGAGGCCGGATGCAGAGACAGCAGTCCCACTTGACCCACAACAGAGAGGCTCCTTCTCCCGCAGAGCCCAGGGGAACCGAGTCAGGGTCGAAGCCAGTGACCAGCTAAGCCGGCCCAGCCCGCTGGACCCTCGGCCGCCACAGCATGACTCCTTCCGGCCCCGGCCCTCAAGATCAGCAGGACACCAAGGTTGGGGCCGCCTTTGCGGACTACCTGCCAGGGTGGCAGTCCATAACCACCGACTGGTGGGTTCTTCAGTTAGTCGAAAGAGGCCACTTTATAGAATTAGTGGACAAGCCACCCATGAGACCTCCTCTGCTCTCCCGTTACTCAGGTCAGCACAGATCACTCATCAGGCAAGAGATACTCCACCACTCCCTTTTGTAGGAGCGCGAGTATGTCCCAGAGAACCAGATAGGATCCGGATACTATTCCCACTTCTTTCTGGTTCCGAAGAAAACAGGGACCTCAGCAATCTTGGACCTCAGCGACCTCAACATGTCGGTTGCCTACAAGCGTTTTCGCATGGTGACCCTCAGGACTCATTCCCATACTGAAAAAAGGGCCTTGCAAGCGTCTCTGGACACAGGACACCTACCTGCACATCCCTGTAGCTGAAGCGCACAGGAGGTTCCTGCGCTTCGAGTTCCTCGGCCACCACATTCAGTTCCGGGCCCCTCCGTTCGGACTGTCTTCGGCCCCCAGGGTCTTTACCAAGTGTATGGCAGTCGTGGCAGCGTCTCTGAGGAGACAGGGCCACTACGTGTTCCCATACCTGGACGACTGGCTTCTCATGGCCGCCTCCAAAGAGGCGCTGTTGATGGCTATTCAGAGCACCCAGGACCTGTTCCAGTCTCTGGGCATTCCTATCAACTACGAGAAGTCTCCTAGTACCCGTCCCAGAAGCTGCAGTTCATAGGCGCAGTTCTGGACACCGTCAAGAAAGCCTTTCTTCCGGCAGAAGAAGCGGAACACATCAGATCCCTCATCAGGATCTTTCGTGAAAAAGAACCGTCCCGCCAGAATGGTCCTCCGACTTTCGGACATATGGCTGCGGCCATTCCAACCGTCCCTTTGGCAAGGCTCCACATGCGGGTAACTCAGTGGATGCTCAAGGTGCATTGGGACCAAAGGCAAGACCACATGCAGCATCCGGTCAGAATCACGAACGCCGTGATTCGAGACTGGTAATGGTGGCTAGACCCAGGGACACTTTCTGCGGGTGACCTGTTTACCGCGCTGTCCCTGAAGGCAATCCTCTCCACAGATGCCTCAGGGTGGGATGGGGAGCGCACCTGAACGGGATGAAGTCCCAGGGAACATGGACCTCTCAGGAAGCTCACCTCCACATCAACGTGCTGGAGGTGAGGGCGTCACTAAGCCCTGCAGGCCTTCAGTCAGAAATCCTGCCAGTACCCTTCTGCTTCAGACAGACAACACGGTGATGATGTACTACCTCAACAAACAGGGAGCACACTCTTACCCCTCTGCAGGAGGCTACAGAGTGTGGGATTGGAGTAATCCGACCGTAGCGAGCCTGATTGCAGTTCCCGTTCCCGGAGTGGACAACACAATGCACGAGCGGCTGAGTCATTCCCAGGCCAGAGTCCACAGTGGGA
Source organism: Neoceratodus forsteri (assembly GCA_016271365.2). NCBI lineage: Eukaryota > Metazoa > Chordata > Ceratodontiformes > Ceratodontidae > Neoceratodus > Neoceratodus forsteri. The sequence continues at coordinate 444,754,138 of CM028132.1, read as the reverse complement.
ACTTCTTCAGGAGGTACGAAGGGATCTGTATTTCTTGATGGGGCACTCCAGAGTTGGACTTATTCGCTTCCCCATCCAAGCAAAAACTGCCCAATTTTTGCTCGCTAGATCCAGGGCCTGGTGTTTTCTGGCGAGGAGCAGTGTCCCTCTCCTGGGCGGACAGATTCCTCGCTTTCCCTCCTTCCCGTTGATCAGAGTTCTTCTCAAACTGCGCAGGAGCATGCAGCAATGATCCTGGTAGCCCCATTCTGGCCCAGACAGATCTGGTTCCCCTTGCTAGCATGCTGTCCGGGAACCTCCAGTTCCGTTGCCTTTCAGCTCCCATCTCTTGTCTCAGGAGGAAGGTTCTCTAGTCCACCCGGACTTCGCTCACTGAACCTGCATGCTTGGCTCCTGAGACATAACCATTTTGCGACACGGGGTCGCAAGAGTGGCGGAAGTCCTTTCCGCCAGCCAAGCCGTCCACGCATGCGATGTCGCCATGAAATGGGCGCGGTTTTACCTGTGGTTGCAAGCATCGGCCTTTCCCATTTAGGTTGCCGGTGAAAGCGGTGTTAGAATACCTGCTCTCCCTTTTCCATTCGGGTCTAGCCTACTTCTCTATTAAGGTGCACCTCTGCGCTATTTCTGCTTACTACTTCCGGTGGGACGGTGCACAGTGGCGCAACTTGGCGCCTCTCGAGATTTTCTGAGAGAGTGTGACACCTAAAGCCACTCATTAGGACCCTGTTCCTCCATGGGATTTACTCTTTGTCCTGGAACAACTCACGCTTCCCCCTTTTGAACCTGCCACGGATTGCGAGCTGCGTTTCCTGTCATGGAAAACGTTATTTTTAGTTGCTGTTACGTCAGCAAGGAGAATTTCCGAGCTTCATGCTCTCGTGTAAGGAACCTTATTTGATTTTCCACCAGGACAGAGTGTCCCTGAGGACAAATCCTAAGTTCAAACAACATGAAGTCTTGCTATATTATAGACATTAGCAGTTTGATCCAGCTCTAGAACTGCCCCGGGGTGAAATGGTTAAAACCATTCCAAAATAGAATTTTGGCACGTGAGCAGCTTTATCTGTGTCATTTCAAACTTGAACTGTCAGATTCTTTACTCCGCCTCAGTGAACAGTCGCTCCGGAGATTTCTCCTTCTGCTCAGTTCATTTCTCGGTTTAAAAAGTGTTTCTCGGTTGGATTTAACGAGAATAGTTTCTATTTAACACTAAAACCGTTCGGTTCAAGCTCTGTTGTGGTAACCGTAAGTAAATGAAGGTTTTGTCTGTGTGGAACTTATAAGTTATCGGTTCGGTTTGAACCGATCAGTGGATTTAAAACTCATTTAAAACTAAAAGTTACTATTTTAAGTGCGGTTCCCGGTTCTTATCGGTTCTAAAAAGCAGTTTATTCTGGTTTTTCCAATACCCGTGACAGGTTAGGAACCGATAAGGGTGTCTTGCCTAGCACTGCGTTAAAGGGCAAGTTTTGGTTAGGCTGGCATTATGTGCGAAACCCAAGAAAACCGGGCCACTGGGTTTCAACACTGTGATGTTTGTGGGAAGTCTTTGCCAAGGCTGACCCACACCATATGTTTGTGTCTAGGATTGACCACCTCAGTCAGACTGCCAGGTATGTAAGAATTTCCTGCAGCCACCCTGGAAAAAGATTGGGCAGGCTCGGGGGCGAGGCAAAAGTCTGCTGACCGGATGGCCAGCCGGTTCGGTGCCAGCACGAACCAGAGGAGAATGCCCTCTGACCAGGGCCAGACTTCCTCGGGCAAAGAAAAGCTGGTTCTGAGGAACCAATTCCAGTAAAGAAAAAAGAAAATCAACAGGTCTGGGTCAAAATTCCTTCTCCAACTGCTGCAGAGATGACAAAAAGCCATACAAATTGTCCAGTCACTGTCTCAGGTCCGTCCGAACCACCACTATCTGGTAAAAGGTCGGTTTGTCTGGTCCCAGTGGTTCAGGATTAAGATATTGAAGAATTTTATGACAAGAGGAGGGAGGAGGATTATGAACAGTATGAATAGCTGGGAAGGCCTGGGTCCCATTGAACGGACATCTCCCCAGACAGACCTTTAGAATCTCCCCTATGCTGTCTGAGTCCCCATCTCATTTGATGTTTTATAAAAGTTGCTGAAACCCTCAAGCTTCCTTTGAAGAAGAGCTGTGGATGAGCAAGAGGAGCCTAATTTTGTAGAAATGGATATTCGAGTCTAGAAGTTGTCTATTCCTTTACATAGTCTTTTAGGAAACAAACAATTAAAATTTTAAAAGCTCTAATTCTGTGCCTCCTGTAGATAAAAGATGGACAGAAGGTATACATTGTCAGGCCCTGATACAGAATTCCTTTCTCAACAATGCAGTCATGTTGGGGTAGTTCAGGTTGCTGCCTGTGATAAAGCTAGTATTCCTTGGCTACATCCTCCTGATAAGGATTCCAGGAAGATTGATTCCATGGCAAAAAAACAGTAATGCACCTCTCTGGGACTCAGGCAAGCAAATTATATGGCTTATAGCTGGGTATCAATCTAGATGGGATCTGTTATGCAATTGGCCAAGCAGGCCATGGCCAGCTGGCTAGTGAACTAGAACAGGTGGCTGCTGATGGCATTGAAGCCTCTTAAGGTTCAGTTTCATGCTGCTGTGGATGTTAATGATGTTTCCTCTAGGGTCATGGCCACATCTGTAGCTTTTAGTAGGTTGGCCTGGCTCAGGTGTACTAGTTTGTCACAGGATACCCAGACTAAGGCTATGGATTTTCCTTGTGGTGGGAAATTCTCTGTTTGAGAGCAGACAGAGAATTACATGAAGAAGATAGATGAATAGGACTACTTACAAGAGTGCCCAGGCTAAGAGCGGCAAGCCACTCCTCAAGGCATGCCCCAGGGGTAGTGGTAGGCCTTTTCACAGGCCTTTCTACCAGACTCAGGCCTCCTCTGCCTATGCTCAGAGGGCTTCTTCAGAGGCAGGGGCAGAGGAGGGTGGGCAGACCTGCTCCCACCCCCAGCCTAAAGCTCCTGCGAAACAGGCACCCTGATGGGGTGCCAGGCCATTCTCCTGTACCAGTGGGGCAGGCTGGCTTACTTCAGTCAGAATTGGGCTTCTTTAACCTCAGACAAGTGGGTTCTGGAAGTAGTAAGCCAGGGTCTGGTTCTCAGCTTCAAAAACTTTCCCAAGTTGAGAAGCAGACTTTTCTACCTGCAAGTGCTTCAGAGACCTCGCTCTGGAAACAGAGGTCTCATCCTGTTAGCTCTCAGAGCAATAGAAGGGTTCCTCCTGCATCAGGGCAGGGGTCTGTATTCAGATACTTCCTTACTCCAAAAGACAGGAGAATGGCGGCCCATTTTATATCTCAGATATCTGAACAAGCATCTTTTGAAATCAAAGTTCAAAACGGTAACTCTGGCAATGATTTTACCTTCCCTAAGGCCAGGGACTGGCTAGCCTTCCTGGACCTCAAGGATGCCTATTTCCATGTCCTAATCAGAAGATCCCATCGAAGTACCTCAGATTAACTGCCTCAGGTCATTACCAGTTCAGAGCAATGCCTTCGCCCTTACCTCTGCTCCAAGGGTATTCACAAAGTGTCTAGCAGTGGCAGTGGCCCACTAGGAGGCAGAGGATTGCTGTTTTTCTATCTAGGCGACTGGCTCATTGTAGGCCAGTCCCAGAACAGGTAAATCTCACCTTCAGGTCACCCAGCAGCTTCTCACCTCCCTGGGTTTTCTGCTAAACCTACCAAAGTCGGTTCTGGAACCAGTCCAGGTACTCACCTTTATAGGGGCAGAATTGGACACAAAGCTAGCCAGAGCCTTTCTTCCCCAGAAAAGGTAAGAATTTAGTGGCTCTGGCCTCTTCCTTCACTCTGCAGGTCTCTCGACCAGCAAGACACTTTCTGCAGCTCCTGGGGCACATGGCTGCATCCACAGCTGTTGTGCAGGGCCAGATTTCAGATGAGACATTCAGTTTCACTTGAGAACCTTTTGGTCTCAGAAGAGACCCCTTTCCAAGTTGGTCCCAGTGACTCGAACCTTGATCCTAGCTCTCCAGTGGTGGCAGGATCAGAGCAATTTAAGTTGGGGTCCCTTCATTTCCCTTCTCACGACTTGACTCACTACAGATGCTTCCTTCTGGGTTGGGGAGCCCACATGGGCGACCTTTCCACTCAGGGAGTTTGGTCCCCAGGAATCTCTGCTCCACATCAGTTTGCTGGAACTCAGAGCTGTCTTTTAGCTCTTCAAGCTTTTTCTGCATCTCTCACGACAAGGTGATACAAGTCAGAACAGACAACACCACAACAATGTGGTACATCAACAAACAGGGGCACTCGGTCTTGACCTTGCGCACCGAGGCAATGAAGTTGTGGTCTCTGGCCTATTCCCTGAACACTTCCCTCATAGCAGTTCATCTTCCAGGGAAGGACAATGTCCTAGCGGATGCCCTCAGCCAGTTCCCAAGGCCATCACGAATGGTCCCTGGATCCTCAAGTGCTGGGGATAGTTTTGCCAGGTGGGGCATCCTCAGATAGATCTTTTGCAGCCCCAGACAATCACAAACTTCCTCTGTTCTGTTGCAGGCCTCCAGTGCTGGGCTCAGTTCCCTGGATGCCCTTCTTCGGATTGGGAGGGAAGTTCTGTCTTTCCCACCTTTCCTCTCCTATTCAAAGTACTAGTCAAAATCAGATCTCAGCCTTGCAGGGTGATTCTGATTGCCCGGATTAGGCCAGGCAGCCCTGGTACCCTCCTTCTGTCTCTGACAGTCCATCTCCCTGTGCCTCCCCAGGAATCACAATCTGTTGACTTGTGCCCAGGGAAGGTTTGGTATCCGGACCTCAAATCCCTCAACCTCAAGGCCTGGCTCTTGAGGAGTTAGTTGCTGATTTACACCTCTCTCAGGGTGTTCTTGAGATCCTAAAGGCTTCAGAAAGCCTTCCACTAGGGCTACTTATAGTTCTAAATGGAAAAGGTTTTCCATTTAGTGTGCTAGAAAAATATTTCCCCAGAATCTGCTGAATTGCCCATTTGTTAGATTACATGGTACATCTTAATTCCTTGGGTCTCAGACCAGCTACCCTGAGTGTTCATTTGGCCTCTGTGTCTGCTTTTGTGTCAGCAGGAAAGTCATCCCTCTTTCCTCTCATCCTGTGTTTTCCAAGTTTTTTAAGGGATTACTCCATACTAATCCTCCTTTGGAGAACCGGCCCCTGCTTGGGACCTTAATGTTTGCATTGCCCAGTTAATGCAACCCCTTTTGAACCTCTGTCTTCTGCAGAGCTTAAGTACCTAACTTGGAAAACTGTTTTCTAGTGGCTATCACTTCTGCCAGACGCATAAGTGAATTGCAAGCCTTGTCAGTGGAGACTGACTTTATTTCTTTCCACAGGGATAAGGTAGTCCTTAGGACTAATAGGAAGATTTTGCCTAAGGTGGTTTCAGATTTCCATCTTAATCAATCTATCTCCCTTCAGTATTTTTCACTGATCCCTCCTCTTCGGGTGAGAGGGTTGCACAACCTGGATGTTAAGAGAGCTCTTAGTTATTATATAGAGCGTGCAAAAGTCACAAGTTAGTATCCCTCAACTTTTCCTTACCTATGGTGAAGTTGGGAAAGGCAAACCTGCCACTAAGATCAATAGCCAGGTGGATTGTCTCTTGTATCCAATTTTGTTATCAGAAAGTGGGCAGAGCCTCCAGTTTGAGGCTCATTCTACCAGGGTACAGCTGCGTCTCTATCTGCTGCCAGAGATATCCCTTTATTAGAGATTTGCCAGGCTGCTACTTGGAAAGCAGTACACTTTACCAAGCATTACTCCCTGGATGTCCAGGCCAGGAGGATGCTCGGTTTGGCACAGCTGTTCTTCAGAGCCTATTCCTAAGTAGGTTCTGCCCTCCTCCATGGAGTACTGCTGTGTATTCTGCTAATGTCTATAATATAGCAAGACTTCATGTTGTTTGAAGAAAAATTACTCACCTTAGTAATGTTGTTTCTTCTAATGGAGTCTTGCTATATTATAGACCCCAACCTGCCCCTCTCAGAACCTCTACTTGGTGGGGTGCGGGCAACTTAGTGTGGGCACTACTTTTGTCCTGTTAGCATTTTGTCCCCTTTGGGACTTTGGGGGTGTGTATGTGTACGCGTGTGTGTGTGTGTTTTATTATACTTGTGTTCCATTTTCATATTATTAGAATGGTGTTAGTATTTCTGGTCCCCTGACTTGAGTCTTGGGTGTTGGGACCATCAGTGGTTGTTATTATTTAGGTAGTCATTTGGTTAGTGTAGGTTACAGCTTCCACACAGACCTTAATGAGTTTGGCTCGTAAAGATCTGACAGTTCGTTTGAAATGACACAGATAGAGCTGCTCTCGTGCCAAAATTCTATTTTGGAATGGTTTTAACCATTTCACTCCGGGGCAGTTCTAGAGGTGGATCAAACTGCTAATGTCTATAATATAGCAAGACTCCATTAGAAGAAACAACATTACTAAGGCGAGTAATTTTTTCTTCTTGCCTATGATGGTCTCTGCACTCACTCTCAATCAGGACATTGACCTGCCTGTATATTTCCCTAAATATGCTAATAGAGAAGCGCTGCTTCACACCCTGGATGTTCACCGCTGTCTTAGGTATTACCTGAACAGGACTAAAAAGCTTCGCAAGTCAGAGCAAGTCTTCGTTTCCTTCGCTGACAGGATGATGGGCCAACCAGTATCGAAGCAGTCCCTTTCTCGCTGGCTTGTCCAGTGTATATCATACTGCTATGATACAAAGCAGAAACCCCTCCCGGGTACAGTCCGGGGCCATTCCACTAGGGGGATGACTACCTCCTTTGCAGCACTTCATAACGTCTCCTCCTCTGCCGTCTGTGCTGCAGCCACTTGGAGCTCTGTGCATACTTTTATCAGGCATTATAGCCTGGACATTGCTTCACAGCGAAGAGACGGTTTCGGCCTGGCCGTGCTACAGGGTCTCCTATCCTAGAGTCAGGACTTGGTATGGACTTTCCTAGTTTCCTCCTCCCAGAATGCTTACAAGCGTTATTGCTTGGAAATCCGTCCTAATGGTGTTACCTGCTGCAAGAGCTGTGTGTCGAAGTAAGATAGTACAGTTACGTAAGAACTTACCGTGACAGTAGATCTTCGAGAACAGCTCTTGCAGCAACCCTTCCGCCCACCTTCCCCTTGGAGGAGGCATGGCTTTCCGGCAACCAAGCTGGGTTCGCCTTTACCTTCTGATGGTGGATCCTGGTCTCCACTTCTGAATCGTCCCTCGGCGAGGAAGTCTCCGGCGGAGAACTGGGGAATCTGGCGGGACCCGCCCCTTATGTACTACACCTGGCGTCGAGGCGGTCCCGCTGAAGATAGCTAGAAAATTCCGTGGGGTCCTGATGCCTGCCGGCTTCAGTGCTAATGGTGTTGCCTGCTGCAGAGCTGTTCTCGAATCTACAGATCTTGCCCCAAGACACAGCTCTTGCAGCAGGTCAATAGGACTAACCGGCAGCACGGAACTATGGCGTCGCTAGCTATCTTCAGCGGGGACCGCACCAACGTCGATCCCGCCTCGACGTCGGACGTGGTATAGGGGTCCTGATTGAATTCTTCCGCCGTCGACTTGCATGTCTACGACCCTTCGGTTCAGTCTCTAGCGTGCGAAGCGCATGGTAAAGTTTTTCCTCACGGAAATAGGTTCTCTACAATCAAGTTCTTGCGATGTCTCTCCAACCTCCGGTCACTCCTCGAAGTGTGCTTGTGGGAAGCAGATCCTTTTAGGATCCGCTCTCGGCCTGTGTCGGTGCCTAGATCAACCACGACACCGGTCCTGCTCCTTTTACCAGGGTTTATAGCAGAACCGGATCCGTCACCAGAAGGCCCTTCAGGCATTCCTGCTAGAAGAAACTCAAGACCATGGCTTCCAAGGGGATTCTTTGCAGAAGGCCCACAAACACGCTGAAAAAACATGCGGAGAAGGCCCTTCAGGTCCCGTCTAGGGCCTCCGACTTGAACAAGCTCTGGTTCCAGGTCACGACGCTCTCCTTCCCGGGCCAGCTCTCAGCCTCCCTCCGCTGTGGTGAAAGTCCTCATCCTCTTCCCAGGCCAAGACTCCCAGGCCTTCCTGTCCTCCAAGGCCCTGGCCAATCGAGAGGACACGCCACCATCACCATAAGTCGGGTTCCGCCTTTGTGAACCAGGCGTCAGGTCTACTTCCTTGCCTCCTTGCAAGACCAAGGAGCTCACCTCTCTGAAGAGGCCGCGGACCCGGCGCTGGTGCGTCCGTCGACCTCTAGCCACAGGTCCCCAGACGCCATCGGCCAGAAGGCCCGTCGCCCGGCCAGGCCAGCGCACCACGGACACTGGTAGGGGACGGCGCCCGCTCCTATTGAGAAGAGGACCCGGCGCCTCCGACCGGCGTCGGTCAGGAGACCATCACTGAGGAGGAGTTGACTCGCCCGGTACCAGGCAGGCGACCTGGTCCTGTCGAGAGGCGCCCAGGAACCCTCGCCACAACCAGAGCCCCTGTGGAGCCGACGCCGGGACCTGATGACCGTCCACCGGCGCCTGGACCGTCGTCTGGCCTTTCGTTTTCGGAAGTAAAGGAGCTGTTTTCTTATTGGTGGGACACCATCAAGAATGACATGGTCCCTACTCCACCTCCGCTTCCTACACCGGTTGCTCCTCCGGTTCCTGCGCGCGCCCCTCTCCATCGGGTCGGCAGGCGGTTACCTCCTCCGGGGTACAGGACACATCCAAGGGAGACCAGACAAACGGAGATCTCGTCCAAATCCTCTTCAGGTCACCCAGCCCTAAGAGACCCAGAAGACGCAGACGATCGCCTTCGACGGAGGACACGGGATCAGAGTTCTCAACATCCAGATCCCCATCTCCTCTCTCCATCCCTTCTCCGGACCCACGTGAGATGCCAAAGTCTCCTCCGGATGACCCTTCGTTCTTGGATATTATGAGACACATCCAAGAGAACATGGGATGGGATGCGGAAGAGCTAGACCCTGAAAGGCTACGCCTTGTGAAGTATCTTCGGCAGAAGGACTCCAAGCCTGTGGTGGTGCCACCCTTGGTAGACACTTTCGTGGACATCACCAAGGCAGCGTGGAAGCGTCCACATTCGCTCCAGCGATGCGAAGAAAGCTGATTCGCTTGTACAGGCTCCCAGGCCGACTTTCTGGTCATAACAGCCTCTCACGACCCGGTCCCAGAGACCCAAACATTTGAGCACCCTGCCACGGACCCAGAGTCCAAGCAGCTGGGCGCCATGGGCAGGCACACGTATGCTTCGCTACCTCGCCATCAGATCCCTGAATTATTTGACCACATGGTGCAGTTCAACGCGCCCTCTGGGAGCAGGGTTTGGATGCGGCTGTGAAAGTGCCGGAAGGTGAGGAGGAGATGCTACAGCTCCCTCGTACGGGTTCGGACGTGGGAACCCAAGTGCTGCGAGCCGCGTACGTCTCCGCGGACTCCTCGGCCCGAGGAGCAGCTTCAGGCGTATGCCTCTGAAGACGCTCTTGGCTCCGTGTCTCCGGTTTTACCCCGGACGTCCAGAAGAATATCATGGACGCCCCATTCGACGGAGAAATTTTGTTTGGTAAACCCTCAGAGAAGATTATTACTAAACTCCAAGAGGCCAGGAAGGCGGTGAGGTCGGTTCAAGCCATGTAGACCCAAGCTTCTGTTCCTTCGTAGGAACCAAAGCCCGATTCGTGGATGGGCGCGAGACAGCAGCCCGCCCACAACAAAGGGGCTCCGGCTCCACAGAGCCCAGGAAACAACCCGCGAGGCGAAGCCAGCGTGCTCCTAAGCCGGCCCAGCCAGCAGGACCCTCAGCCGCCACAGCCTGACTCCTTTCCGGCCCCCTCCCCTCAGGATCAACGGGAAATCATGGTCGGGGGTCGCATTGCAAACTTCCTGCCGGGATGGCAGGCTATAACCACCGACTGGTGGGTTCTTCAGTTGGTTGGAAGAGGCCACTTTATAGAATTGCAGAAAAGCCACCCTCGAGGCCTCCTTTGCTCTCCCGGTACCTGGGTCAGCACAAGTCACTGATCTGGCAAGATGTACTCGCGCTCTTGCAAAAGGGAGCAATAGAGTACGTCCCGGAGAACCAGAGAGGACAAGGATACTATTCCCACTTCTTCTGGTTCCAAAGAAAACAGGGGACCTCCGTCCGTTTTGGACCTCAGCAACCTCAACTTGTCGGTCGCCTACAAGAGATTCCGCATGGTGACTCTTCCGGGTCTCATTCCCATGCTGAAGCAGGGCCTTCTTAGCGTCCCTAGACATGCAGGACGCATACCTGCATATCCCTATAGCCCAAGCGCACAAGAGGTTCCTGCGCTTCGAGTTTCTCGACCACCACCTTCAATTCGAGCCCTTCCATTTGGGCTGTCATCAGCACCCAGGGTCTTTACCAGATGCATAGCAGTCGTGGCAGCGTCTCTAAGGAGACAGGGCCATTATGTGTTTCTGTACCTGGACGATTGGCTTCTCATGGCTGCCTCCAGAGAGGCATTGTTACGGGCGATCCAGAGTACCCAGGACCTGTTCCGATCTCTGGGCATGCTAATCAACCACGAGAAGTCTCTCCTGGTACCGTCACAGAAGCTGCAATTTATAGGCGCAGTACTGGGCACCGTTCAGGGAAGAGCATTTCTTCCAGACGACAGAGCGGAGCGCATCAGATCCTTCATCAGGGAGCTTTTGTCGAACAAGACCGTCCCAGCCAGGTCGGTCCTTTGCTTGCTCGGACACATGGCTGCGGCCATTCCTACCATCCCCTTCGCAAGGCTCCACATGCGGGTAACTCAGTGGATGCTCAAGGTGCAATGGGATCAAAGGCAAGACCACATGCAACATCCGGTCAGAATCACGAACACTGTGATTCAAGACTGGCAGTGGTGGCTAGACCCAAGGACACTCTCCACTGGCGTCTCATTTATAGCGCCGTCCCCGGAGGTAATCCTCACCACAGACTCCTCAGGTCTAGGGTGGGGAGCACACCTGGACAGGGTGAAGTCCCAGGGTACGTAGACCCCTCTGGAGACCCACCTCCATATCAACATCCTAGAGATGAGGGCGGTCCTCTATGCCCTGCAGGCATTTCAGTCAGAAATCCCGAAGAGTACTCTCCTGCTTCAGACAGACAACATGGCGGTGATGTATTACCTCAACAAACAAGGAGGCGCACACTCTTACCCCCTTTGCAGGGAGGCCTTGAGGGTGTGGGATTGGGTAATCCGACATGGTGCAAATCTGATCACAGTACATGTTCCCGGGGTGGACAGCACAATTGCAGACGGCCTGAGTTGCTCCCAGGCCAGAGTCCACGAGTGGGAACTTCTTCAAGAGGTAGCAGAGGATCTGTTTCTTCGATGGGGAACTCCAGAGTTGTACTTGTTCGCTTCCCCATCCGACGCAAACTGCCCAATTTTTGCTCGCTAGATCCAGGGCCTGGTGTTTTCTGGCGAGACGCGTTGTCCCTCTCCTGGGCGGACAGATTCCTCTACGCTTTCCCTCCCTTCCCGTTGATCCAGAGAGGAGTTCTCAAACTGCGCAGGGAGCAAGCAACCATGATCCTAGTGGCTCCCTTCTAGCCCAGACACATCTGGTTCCCTTTACTGATTCAACTATCCCGGGAACCTCCGTTCCCGTTGCCGCTCAGCTCCCATCTCTTGTCTCAGGAGGAAGGTTCACTGGTCCACCCGGACTTACGATAATTGAATCTGCATACATGGCTCCTAGAGACATAGCCATCTTGCGTCACGGGGTCTCGCAAGAGGTTGCGGAAGTTCTTTCTACAGCCAGAAAGCCGGCAACGCATGCGACGTATGCCATGAAATGGCGCCGTTTTTGTTTATGGTCACAAGCACGCGACCTTTCCCCTTTAGGTTGCCCGGTGAGAGCGGTGTTCAACTACCTGCTCTCCCTTTTCCATTCGGGCCTCGCCTACTCCTCTATCAAGGTGCACCTCTGTGCCATTTCAGCCTACCACCTTCCGGTGAGGCAGCGCACAGTGGCACAATTAGATGCCTCTCGGGAATTTTTGAGAGGGGTGTTACATTTTAGGCCACCCATTAAGGACCCAGTGCCTCCATGGGAGTTGCTCTTTGTCCTGGAAGAACTCACGCTTCCCCCCTTGAACCTGCCGCGGATTGCGAGCTGCGTTTTCTGTCGTGGAAAAGGCTGTTTTTGGTTGCTGTTACATCAGTGAGAAGAGTTTCTGAGCTCACGCTCTCATGTGCAAAGAGCCTTATTTAATTTTCCACCGGGACAGAGTATCCCTGAGGACGAATCCTAAATTTTTGCCTAAGGTGGTTTCTACACTCACTCTCAATCAGGATATTGACCTGCCGGTCTACTTCCCAAATTACTCTAATAGAGGAGAGGCATTGCTCCACACCCTGGATGTTCACCGCAGCTTGAGGTATTACCTCAACAGAACTAAACAACTCGTAGTTCGGAGCAACTTTTCGTTTCCTTTTCTGAAAAGATGATGAGCCAACCAGTATCCAAACAGTCCCTGTCTCGCTGGCTTGTCCAGTGCATCTCATACTGTTATGATATCAAACAAAAGCCCCTCCCGGGATCAGTCTGGGGTCATTCCACTAGGGGTGTGGCCACCTCCTTTGCAGCACTCCGAAACGTCTCTACCTCTGCCATATGTGCTGCAGCCACTTGGAGCTCTCTACATACATTTATCAGGCATTATAGCCTGGACATCGCTTCACGGCGAAGAGCCGGCTTCGGCCTGGCAGTGCTACAGGGTCTCCTGTCCTAGATTCCGGACCTGGAATGTAATTTCTAGTTTCCTCCTCCCAGAATGTTTGCAGCGTTACTGCTTGGGAATCAGTCTAATGGTGTGACCTGCTGAAGATCTGTGTCTCCAAGTAAGATAGTACAGTTACGTAAGAGACTTACCATAACAGTAGATCTTGAGAACAGCTCTTGCAGCAGGTACCTTCCCCTGGAGGAGCATGGCTTAAGCCCTTACTAACAGAAAATTTTTCCTTTTGTCTTCTGACGGTGGATCCTCGGTCTCCCATTTCTGTGTCAGCCTCTGACGGAAGTCTCCGGCGGGAGAACAGGGGAATCTAGGACGCCCTTATACTTCGTCGGGAGGCGGACCCGGCGTCGGGCGGTCACTGCTGAAGATAGCTAGCTAGAATTTTTCAGTGGGTACTGATGCCTGCCGGCTTCAGTCCTAATGGTGTGACCTGCTGCAAGAGCTGTTCTCGAAGATCTACTGTTACGGTAAGTTCTTACGTAACTGTACTTTACTAAGGTGAGTAAGTTTTTCTTTGGTCTTCCACAGCGACCAAGTTGTCCTTTGCCCCAACCCAAAGTTCCTCCCGAAGGTTGTGTCTGAGTCTCACCATAACTAGGTGATCAATCGATCTGGTGTATTTTACCAACCACAACTTGGAGGCCCAGCACAGGCTCTATACTTTGGATCTGTAGCAAGCGTTGCCTATTGTAAGGAGCGCATGGCTGGAGTTCTGGGAGAGGTTCATCAGCTCATTGTCGCCTGCCTTGAAGCCGCACCTGGCAGACAGGCAGCTAAGCAGACGATTGGCAGGTGGATTGTATCCTGCATCAACCTCTGCTATAGGTTGCGGGTAGGGAGCCTTTCTTAGGGCTAAGGGCTCATTCCACTCATCATACCGCTGCCTTGTTGTCAGCTTCCAGAGATGTCCCTCCCTATCCAGGAAATCTGCAAGGCTGCTACCTGGACGTCAGCCCACACCTTCATTTCCCACATGCACATTGACCTTAAGTCACGCTGGGATGTTGGTTCTGCGGCATCAGTTCTCCAGTCTCTGTACCCTAAGTAGGGGGTGTGCGCCTTGCCCCGCCTCCCTGGAGAACTGCTAGGAGTCTGCCAGAAGTGTGGAGTTGTATATCACATCCATGTCCCTAGAAAAACAAGTTATTCAATTGTAACAGTAAATCTAGGAGTGGCATTTGATGTACATCCACACTTACCCACCTGATCTCCACTGGCCACTTGGTACCCTCCTCCCATGCCTAACATGGGTACGCCTCTAGTGCCACCCAACCCCAGTGGACCTCCACCATATATGCAGCATCCTCCAATGAATCAAGGACCACATCCACATGGACCTCCTATGGGTAAGTACAGTACTACTGTTTGAATGCAAAGTAAAGAAAGTATCATTTTGGTTTAAAACAAACTATTAATAAAAGATGCCTAGACAGTGATTTTCCAAGAATCAATCTTCACCTATTATTGCCTTGCATGGGTCTGTGCCAGAGGCACTAGGACCCCATCGGAGCCTAAAACTGTACTAGCTTGCAGCTAGGGGTCTGATGTCAGTGGCGGTGTTACCCTCGAGGTTCACATATGACGTGGCACTCCATGGGTTGTTAAGTAATCGGCGCGACCCCTGCACACCTCAGTTTTGTTTTTCTTGCTGTACAGGCAACACTGTCTTGCTTCAGCATGTAAATATATGGCGTCACTGGGCGGTGCCGATGAGTTACCTCCCGAGTGGGAGGAGCCAGCTTGAAGACATTTCAGCAGGAATTGAAGGAAGAGGAACACTACCAGAAGTGTGAATGTACATTCTATGCTACTCCTAGAACTACTGTTGCAGGTGAGTAACCTGTTTGTTTAGTTTACAAAAGCTTTAACATGTATACTGCGGGCTATTGAAGGCTATTGAATCTCTCAGCTCTGCAGCCCTCCTCTGCTGTCAGCTGCAGGGGCTTCTGGGATGTCTAGTTGCATGAAATGGCATCTTAGAAGTCAGCAAAATTAGTCTAATATATTGTACTGTGCTGCATTAAACGGTAAGTTTAAAAAAATGTTTTTGTACACAGTGCAAATTGGGATCAGCCTCACACTTAATGCTGACAGTTCCCCTTTAAGTGACTTTCTCAGTATTCCACAGTATACAAGTGGTAGTTGTGGGAATCAAACCCAGGTCTGCTGGATGTACCAAGGAAATTCACAGCATTGTTATCGCTAACCTCTGGGCTTATACTGTCAGCCATGTATTTACTTGTACTGACGTTTAATCAAACCGGGTAAAATTTATTTGTGGGTGAGAGATTCTCAGATCAGGGAATTTAAAAAGCCAAAAATTGCATGCTTTGTTCTAACCCATCTGTTTTGTTCCCTCAGAACCGTCCCCCGTGGATGAACTCTGGTTCCTCAGATAACAGACCCTACTCTGGAATGCATGGAGGTCCAAGTGGGCCTGGGGGTCCGGGAGGACCACTTGGTTACCCTCCTCCATGCCTAACATGGGTGGCCTCCATTTTCAACCCCACTGGACCTCCACCATGGATGCAGCATCCTCCAATGAATCAAGGACCACATCCACATGGACCACCTATGGGTAAGTACAGTACTGGTTGAATGCAAAATAAAGTATCATTCTGGTTGAAAACCAACTATTAATCAAAGATGCCTAGACAAAAGTGATCTTCCAAGAATCAGTCTTCACCTATTATTGCCTTGCATGGGGTCTGTGCCAGAGGGACTAGGACCCCATCGGAGCTAAAAACTGTACTAGCTTACAACTAGGGGTCTGACGTCTGTGACGGTGTTGCATTCTAGGCTCATATATGACATGGCGCTCATTGAGTGGCCAGTAATAGACGTCAGCCCCTGCACACCTCAGTCTTTTTTTTTTTTTTCTTGCAATCGAGACAACACTGTGGGAGCTACAGCTTCTAGTTAGTAACTGCACCACACCTCTCGCCACCAAATTTTTCCTGTCATCCCTATTTTGGCAGTTTATCAGTGCTGCTTTATTCCTTTCTTCTCAAGGTGCCGAGCCCCTTTGTTTTTGCATGTTTTATTTTCCACTTGAGTGATGTCCAACTCCAGGAGCAAAGAAAATAAGAACTGGGACAATCCTCCCCCATGCATCTTTGCCCTGGGGAAATTATCCATCCAGAATTGACATGACTGCTGCTAGATCTACCCTGGAGCTGGTCATGACATGGGCCACTGCGATGCCGGCTTCCCAGTGGACTTGTGCGCTTAAGAGAGCCACATGAAGTGGGGTTGTCAGCCCTTCACTTTTTGGAGGTGACCGCGCACTCAGGACTCAAAGGTAAGGTCCCTTGGCTCTTTCCCATATCCCCTTCCCAGTACTGCACACTAGTCCTCGCCCCGGATGCCCCTGGTGGTGAGGTTGAAGCTATATGCTGGGCCTACACTGAATGGCACCTTGGTGTTGCGGCCTGATGACGCCTTGGCTCCAAGCATTAAGGCTGGTGCCAGTGGGCAAGGTGATGCCAGACCCAAGACCAGGCCCTCCTTGACCGTGCTTGTGGTGCCGGGAGAGGGAAGACCTCCAGAGCCGGGCCTTCTAGGCATCCTGTGGGGGTGTTCTGGATCTCTTCCCCAGAGTGATCGGATGACCCGTGGGGCTGGTGACCAGGAGGGGCCTCATCTGTTAAAGGACTCCAGTGATAAGGATTCTTCCTGTGCCTTGTTCTAGGCCTTTATTGGGGTTGGTGTCTTCTCCTGGAGTTTGTTCTGATTAGTGTTTCTTGTGGCACCACTGCCCTATCATCTGCTGGTGCTGCTTGTGGTGCCGTCAGGGGGTGGATGCCATCTATGGTGCCAGGAAAGGTTCAGTGGTGGTTTCCCTTCTTTGGAGACTGATGTTAGACCTGTTCAAAGGCCAAACCCAAGGCAGGCGCTGTCTAATGAAGTTGGAGCTTGGCAGTCCAGGTCTGCAGCTCAGTCCTTGCTCAGGGTAGGTGGCAGTTCGGGCAGGAGTTGCAGTTCTGATTTGGGGCTTCTGGCCTTATCAGAAATGTCTGACACTGCTGGATATCGGGTCTGTCCCTGTGCACCCCCACCCACCCACCCACCCCAACTTGACTGCTGCGCCTGTTGAGCACTCGTTGAATGAGCTTGCCAGGCCCTGCCCTGGTGTGGTCACCTGAGCACTTTAGCCCTGGCAGTGTACCTTGCCTGATAATTCACTACCTTCCGTCCTCCTCTCACATTCTGAGTCCTTGGGTCCCTTGTCTTTGGAACATTCAGGCCGTTGGCAACTGTCTTTCCCCAGTACCTCAGGGCAGTGAACAGGCCATTTTCAGCCCGAGACCGCTGCCCTCTGACAGCAGCTCTTCCGTCTTCAGCTTCCTATTCTGAGGAAAGAGGACACCTCCTGGACCTCCAGCACTGAGTACACTTGGTACCAGCAGTTTGCTCACTGAGGTGGAGAAAAGCTGGAATTCACCATTTGCGAGCTGCAGTCCTGCAAACCTGGTGCTGTCATTCCTTAGGGATTACAGCTGACTGTCTAGTAATTCTTCCAGTGGCCTTATCCATTTACAGAGGCATCCAGGGATGTTTGGCTCTGTTCCTCTGCCCCTGTCATGCTCCAAGGGATACGCAGCACAGGTATTCAACCCCAGGAAATCTTGCTGTATTCTGACAAATGCAGTATGGTCTCACCGTAGGACTGCTCCAGAGCCGAAATGGTTAATAGAACCTATGGTAATAGTGGAATGTTAGGTTTGAACTTGGTTTTCAAACCACTGTCCCCGGTTGCACTTCCTCCAACCATCACATTTTTTACTCCTCTTGCCTCAGTAAGATGATTCCGGAGGGCTCACCTTCGCTTACTTAAATAAGTTTATTTTTCTAGTTTTTGTCAAAGTCCGCTTGGTTATTTTGATTTTTAAAGCACTGTCCTCGGTTCACACATAGACGTAGTCTAGATTAGTGTTCATCGGGTAAGTTTTGGTTCCGTATAATTTTCTCAACAAGAGAGGAACCTGTAGTTTCCTTTATTTTCTGAGGTGAATCTCAGTAATTTTATTCTATTACGACTGTTAAGGTAAGTCTGTTATTTAGAAAAATGTTACCAGGGTAACTCTTGGTTGTTCGTTTTTTATCGACCAAAAAAGGGTTTTTAGGATTAATGTCACAGGCCAAGAAAAGAACAAGACCCACAGGTTTTGAACATTGTACTGAGTGTGGGCAACCATTCGCTAAAGCAGATCCTCGTCTGACTTTTGTGTTTTGCTTGGGGTTTGACCACCTCAAAAAGAACTGATGCTTGCAGAAACGTCCCTCAGTTGACGCTTGAGAGGCGACTTAAACGACTGCAGGAGAAGATGTCTGGGAAAGCGGCTGACCTAGCCACAGACAAACTGGCCACCAGCCATAAAGAACCAGATGAACAGCCCTCTGACAAGGGTGGCGGTTCTTGAGGTAAAAAAACTGCCCGGGGATACTGCCGCTGAACCGGGAACTGCTGGGAAAAGGAAGAAAAAGGAGAAACATACAACACATGAGCCACATCCAAAAAAGGCAATCGCTGAGGAGATAATGAATGCTATAAGGATTAACCAGTTGCTCCTACAGAGTACGCCAGTTCCGGTTGAGAAGCGGTTGCAGACACAAATCTCCGGTTCTTCCGGTTCATTGGAACAAGGGGTAGAACCTTGGAGAAGTTGAAGATTATGGAGCCATTTGAACAGGATATCTCTCCTGGTCCCCACCATCCTATTTTCCCTGACAAGGGAACTGAGGACTATACGTCCCACTTTGCTTTTATAAAGCAAGTGGCCCAAACCCTGGACCCCCCCCAACTCAGGAGTCCACTGATGCGGAAGAACAGGATTATATGGAGATGATGGATGTTCCAGTCTTGAGAAGGCTGATCTTACTTCGAGAAACCGCTCTTGCAGCAGGTTAATCCATTAGGACTGAAGCCGGCAGGCACCAGGACCCCACGGAAATTTTCTAGCTAGCAGTATCCAGCGGGGACCGCCCCTGACATCAGGCATCATATAAACGGGGGTGGTCCCCCAGAATCCCCATTATTTTTCCCACCGCCTACTCACCAGCATCAGTCTAATGGTCCCACTCTAGCTGCTTATCGCAACTAGAACTTTCAAAGTTTTACCTACTAAATGTCGGCATCTCCAACTCCTTCCTCAGAAGGACATCACTCCAGGTGTGCCTGTGGCAAACAGATCCATATCAAGTTTCCATTCATCCTGTCTGCGTGCTTAGGCCCAGAACATGACACCAAGGCCTGCTCCTTTTGCCAGGGGTTCAACAGTCGCACCCGGATCCACCACCAGTAGTCACTTCAGGGGTTCCTCTTGGAAGAAATGTTAAAAAGCATGCATAATGACCCTGCCTCCAGAGGTGAGTCTACCTCTAACTCCCGTAAGCACCGGGACGAGCATCAGGAGAAGGCCAGGTCCAGATCCCCTAACCAGGCCTCGGACTCGCGCACCAGCTCTGGCTCACAGCTCAGACCGCTGTCCCTCGAGGGCTCACTCTCAGCCCCCAGTAAAGGTCAAGTCTCAGGCAGCACTTCGCCTTCTGCACCCCATCAAGACTTCCAGGCCTTGACTTCCTCAACACCCTCCTGGGCCTCCTTGAAGTTTCAGACCATCACCAGTCCAAGTCCCCTTAAAACAAGCTTCCTCAGAGAGATGCTGGGACTCCGCGCCATATCGGCCTCCCAGGGTCTGGATCCCCCTCCCAGGAAGACTAAGGACCTAGCGTTCCTAAAATGGGCCGTCTGACTCTAGCGACTTCCGACCTTTAATCAGTAAATGCCGTCGGACCAGACATCAGTTATACACCCGATGTGAGTGAGGCGTTCGGGCGAACTGCTTCTCCGTCACGGTGGACATTGGTCGCGGGAGCTCTACAGAAGGGAACCTGATGTTGCGTGATGACCAGGCAGGCGACAGTGGGGCGTCTGGCTCCCACAGGAGCCGCCGTAACCCGGCGACGCCGTCTGACCCGACACCCGCGACAGACAGCCGGGGCCAGGTCAATTGTGCGGTATGAATATTCAAGAGGTCATAGATCTCTGTACCTTTTGGTGGGACAAAGTAAAGAAGGATGTGATGCAGTCAAACCTCCTCCTACTCCCCCTCCTTCACCGCAGGGGCCAGCAGGAAGACCACCGACCCCCAAAGAGCCTACTCCACCTCCTAGGGGAAGATCCAGAGAACGGAGAAGGCCCCCTTCAAGATCTCCCTCAGGGTCTCCCTATCCTTAGCAACCCAGACGTTGATGGTCCACTCCGCAGGAGGATGATTCTAAACCTGACACCTCGGATATCTCCAGGTCTCCTTCTCCAATCAGCATCCCATCACCTGACCCACGAGACTTGCCCAGGTCACCTCTGGATGATCCCTCTTTTTCTGAAATCATGAGGCACATCCAGGAGAACATGGGATGGGATTCGGAAGATCTCTACCCCGAGAGACGGCGCCTAGCTCGTTACCTTCGGCAGAAGGACCCTAAGCCTTTGGTGGTGCCACCTTGGTGGACACCTTCGGATATCACCAAGGCTGCGTGGAAGTATCCCGCCACCATGGTGCTGAAAAGCTGACCGCTTGTACAGGGCCTGACAGAGGACCAGTACCTGAGCGCAACCCCGGCTGATTCCCTGGTCACTACGGCCTCCCATGATAGGTCTCAATGACCACAGCATCTGAGTACACAGCCACTGGACCAGGAATCCAAGCAGTTGGATGCTCGGGGGAGGCGCATGTATGCGGCCGCTATATGCTCCATCAGGTCCCTGAACTATCTGTCTCATATGGTTCAGTTTCAGAATGCCCTGTGGGAACAAGGTCAGGACATGGTTGACAAACTACCAGATGCTGAGTAGGAGGAGGAGCTCTTGAACCTCCTCCGCTCAGAATCAGGCAATGGGGACCCAAGTGTTAGAGCATAAAATGATTCTGCTGACTCGTCTGCCAGGGGCGCAGCTTCAGGCGTCTGTCTCCCGAGACACTCCTGGTTCCGTGTCTTCGGTTTTACCCCGGACGTACAGAAGAGTATCCTGGACATCCCTTATAATGGAGAGGTCCTGTTAGGTGAACCCTCTGAAAAGGTCATCACCAAACTTCAGGACGCCAGGAATTCCATAGGGATTGTACAGGCCGTGTACAGACCTGAATCTGGTTCCTTTCGTAGGAACCAGAACCGATTTTTGCGGCCAGCAACAACGACAGCAGCCATGTTCCGGCCAGCAGCAAAGGGGCACCTTCCACCATAAAGACCAACCTAAGTCTTCCCCAGGCCGAGGTCAGCGGTATACCAAACCGGCCCAGTCTGCGGGGGGGCAATGCCGCCACAGCATGACTCCTTCCCAGCCCCCACCCCTCCTCTGGATCAGCGAGCAGAAAGGTCAGGAGTCGCATTGCTTCGCCACTTTCAGTGTGGCCGTTGATTACTGCTGACGGTGGGTCCTTCCAGCTGGTCTAGAGGTCACTTTATAGAATTTCGACCACCCCGTCAAGACCTCCCTTATTTCACGTTATTCGGGTTAGCCGCACTGCTCATACAGCAGGAGGTGATTGCGCTTCTGGGAATGAAAGCTATAGAAACATGTACCCGAGAACCAGAGAGTACAGGTTACTATTCCACTTTTTCTGGTTCCCAAAAAGACAGGGCACCTCCGTCCAATACTGGATCTCAAGCGATCTCAATGCTGGTCCTCTACAGATGCTTCCGCATGGTGACCATTCCGGTTTGATACCCATGGTTGGGGCAGTAATTATTCCACGGCAAATTTTGCCATTTTTCACGGTACAGAAATGAGCAAAAACAGGTGATTTCACGGAAATGAACATGAACACTGCATAAGAGTAAGATTATGCTTCAAAAAGAAGTTTTAATATATAAATAATATCTGACAAACATTATTCAGTTAAACATAAATGCTGTGCAGTTTATTTAAACTGATTTTGTTGCAACATTGAGTATACTTATAAATTCTCTGGCTTGATGTAGCGTCGATTGTTGCTTAGCAGTACTGTATACTTAGAAAAAGATCGTTCTCACGCTAGCACTATGTACAGGAATGCTAAGACAGCTAGATGCAATTGTTGTGAGAATGGAAACATTTTGACGGTCACCCCAGAACTGCTCAACAATGCAGTCATTCATTTTGAGTTTCTGTGACTGAATTTCGGCTGTGTAAATTCTCAGTTCAATTGTGCTCTGATGTTCTCCTCAAATGCAGGAATACCACTGCAGATCTCCTCCTCCGATATAGCCAAAGTAGCCAGCCTCACTGGGTTGAAAACTCTTGTAGCTTGAAAGAACTGTGATACCCGACTAGTTAAATCTCCCATGTCCTGTCATGTAATCTTTAATTTTAAGTGAGCATTCTGACAGGGCTCTTTAGTAACTGGGTGCTGTGTGTCTTGATTTTAGCTGCAAAAGCAAAGCAAAGTCAGTCAGATCATAGAAAACAAGTGTGCCTTAATCTCATCTCCCTCATATTTCTGCAGCATTTGGACTGGGGGAGGGAGCATTACAAGCAACTTGACTCAAGTCAGCCACAATTGAGTCTATCGTTGCCAATTTAATTACTTCATCTGAGCAACACTCTCATTTTGAAAAAAACTTTGTACTGTTCCAGATGTTTTGGTGGTAAAACACTCATAGAGACCAAGTGTTCCATCTTGTAATTACACAGGAGTAGGAGGCAGTGCTGTGGTTAGTCAGCTACCACTGAGAAATTGCTTAAATCAGCTTTCTCGCTGGGCAGCGGTGAATGACTTTTAATTGCTACTCGATCTCATTTACACCGGGATAGTTTCTCCTCCATATGTCACCCAAAGGTTCAGTAAATGAAGCGAACTAAGTTACATGAACAATTCAGCAATACATACTGTAAACGTACTTCAACACTTATTCATATACATAGCATTGTCAGTAACGAATGAATAAACCTTTGTGTAAGGGATGTCCAAGTCTTGTAAACATTTAAGCACTGCTTGTGACACTGTCTTAAAATTTGTTGCTTCTAAAATGACAGTCTAGCAGCATTGGCTCCAGACAGCTTTTATTTTACTGGCATGAATGCTGTGTTATGGATAATACTCACAACTATATTTAAAATATATCTGTCCTGGACGTCCAGTTGTCTATCACAGACAAGTGAGACTGAAAAAGTTCTGTATTTTGTTTTTTACTTCTCTCAAGTGGTAGTTAGGTACCTTAGGTAGATACTCGCTTCTCAACCACTGTGATGTTGGAAGTACACCGATGGATTTAAGGATCTTACTTCCAGCTACAACTCTTGCAGCAGGTTACACCATTAGGACTGTAGCCGGCAGGTGTCGCACGGAAATCTTCTAGCTAGCAATCTTCAGCTGGGACCGACGTCGGTCCCGCCCCCGACGTCAGACATAGTACATAAGGAGGCGGTCCCGCCAGATTCCCCAGTTCTTTCCCGCTGTCGACTTGCATGTCTCAACCCTTTGGTTCGTTTCTGGCGTGCGACGCCTGGTTAAGTTCTTCCGTTAGGAAAAAGTTTGTTTCTTCTGCAGAGTTGCTGTCTGATGTCCTCCCCTACCTCCGTGGAAGGCCATCCATCCAAGTGCACCCGCGGGAAGCAAATCCCATTTAAAGACCCGCATTCGGCCTGCGTCCGGTGCCTAGGCCCAGACCACGACACCCGGGCCTGTTCCTTCTGCCAGGGGTTCAATAGCCGGACCCGGATCCGTCGCAGAAGGCCCTACAGGCGTTCCTGCTCGGGAAAGATTAAAGCCATGGGCGCGGCCTCCAAGGGGAATCTTCTGACAAGGCCGAGCACCTGAGAAGCATAGGAGAGGTGAGATCCAAGTCCCCGCCTAGGGCCTCTGACTCCATGGCCCGCCCCGGTCCGACCACTCTCCTTCCGGGCCCATCTCAGCCTCCCCTGCAGCGGTGAAGACTCCTTCCGGGTCCTCCTCCTCTTCCTCAGGCCAAGACCTCCAGGCTCTCACGCTGCTTCCAAGGCCCGGCCGAGTCGGGGACCGCCATCACCACCACAAGTCCGAGTTTCCGCCATTTGGAACTCGACGCCAGGTCAGTCTCTTTGCCTCTCCTACCCAGTGGAAAACCAAAGAGCTGACTTCACTTAAGAGATCGCCGGATCCGACGCCGCCCACTCGGCATCGGCCAGGCACTGTCCTGAGAACCGACACCGCCAAACGCCTGCCGCCGTTGCTCAGCCATGGGACGCCGCCGGGTGACCCGACGTCCGCACTCTACAGAGAGGGAGAACCCCGCCCCCACCGTCGCCAGGAGGCGATCACGGAGAGAGCTGACCCAGCCTGGGGACCAGACGGGCGAACCCGGTCCTGTCGCACTTCAGGAACCTCCCGAACCTGAGACCCCTGGGAGCCGACGAAGAACCCGACGACGACCACCGGCACCCGGTCCGTCGTCGGGCCTCAGCATATCCGAGGTCAAGGAGTTGTTCACCTACTGGTGGGATACCATAAAAAGGGATGTGGTTCCCACACCTCCTCCTCCTCCACCTGCGACTCCACCGGCCCCTGCGCCCCCTACTTCATCCGGGGCTGCAGGCAGAGTACCCTCCCCCCAGGAGCCTACGGATCCTCCTAGGGGTAGACTAGAAAAAAGGAGACCTCTGTCCAGATCATCTTCAGGGTCACCCAGCCCAAAGAGACCCAGAAGACGCTGTCATTCGACTTCGACGGAGGACACTGGATCGGACTTCTCAGACGGATCCAGATCCCCCTCTCCTATCAACGTCCCTTTTTCGGACCCACGTGAACTTCCAAGATCTCCTCCAGATGACCCATCGTCCTCAGAGATTGAGGCATATCCAGGAGAACATGGGCTGGGACGCAGAGGAACTAGACCCCGAGAGATTACGCCTTGCCAGATATCTTCGGCAAAAAGATCCAAAGCCTGTGGTGGTGCCACCCTTGGTGGACACATTCGTGGACGTCGCCAAGGCACCGTGGAAACGTCCGCACTTGCTTCCAGCAATGCCGAAGAAAGCTGACCGCCTGTACAAGGCCCCTAGGGAGGACCAGTACTTGGCATCATACCCTCTGGCCGATTCTCTGGTCATTACAGCCTCTCATGACCGGTCCCAGAGGCCGCAACATTTGAGCACCCTGCCACCGGACCCAGAGTCCAAGCAACTGGACGCTATGGGCAGGCGCACGTATGCATCTGCTACCTGCGCCATCAGATCCCTCAACTACTTAACCCACATGGTACAGTTCCAGAACGCCGTAGGGAGCAGGGACTGGATCTGGTGGAAAAGATGCCAGAAGGAGGAGTTACACAACCTTCGCACGGGTTCGGGACGTGGGAACCTAGGTGCTGCAAGCACGTACATAATTCCGCCGGGACTCTCAGCCAGAGCGGCAGCTTCAGGCGATACCTCCGGAGACACTCTATGGCTCTGTGTGTCTCCGATTCACCTCCGACATCCAGAAGAACATCCTGACACCTGCTTCATGGAGAGTTTTTTGTGAGTCCTCAGAGAAGGTCCTCACCAAACTTCAAGAGGCTTGAAGGTGGTGCGTCTGTCCTGCTATGTACAGACCCATGCTTAGTTCCTTCGAGGAACCAAAGCCGCTGAGGCCGGATGCAGAGACAGTAGTCCCACGCCGGCCTCGGCAACAGAGGGGTTCTCTCCCGCAGAGCCCAGGGAAGTCGCCCATGGGCTAAGCCAGCCCAGCCTGCTGTACCCTCAGCCGCCACAGCATGATTCCTTCCCGCCCTGCCCCTCAGGATCAACGGGACACCAAGGTCAGGCGGTCATTGGACCACCTGCCAGGGTGGCAGTCCATAACCACCGACAGGTGGGTTCTTCAGTTAGTCGAAAAGGCCATTATGATTAGAATCGTGTGACAAGCCACCACAAGGCCCTCTGCTCTCCTGCTACTTGGGTCAGCACAGATCATCATCAGGCAAGAGGTACCGGCCTCCTGCAGAAGGAGCGGTGGAGTATGTCCCAGAGAACCAGATAGGATCCGGATACTATTCCCACTTTTCCTGGTTCAAGAAAACGGGGACCTCCGTCTACCTGACCTCAGCGACCTCAACATGTCGGTCGCTTACAAACGCCGTGATGGTGACCCTCCATGACTCATTCCCATGCTGAAAAAGAACACCTTCTTAGCATCCCTGGACATGCAGGACACCTACCTGCACATCCTAGTAAGCTTCACAGGAGGTTCCTGCGCTCAAGTTTCTTGGCCACCACTTTCAGTTCTGGGCTCTTCCGCTGGACTGTCTTCGGCCCAAGGGTCTTTACCAAGTGCATGGCAGTCGTGGCAGCGTCTCTAAGGAGACAGGGCCACTACGTGTTCCCTGCACTCTGGACGACTGGCTTCTCATGGCCGCCTCCAAAGAGGCGCTATGTGGCTATTCAGAGCATCCAGGACCTGTTCCAATCTTCAGCATTCTTATCAACTACAAGAAGTCTCTCTGCACTGTCCCAGAAGCTGCAGTTCAAGGCGCAGTTCTGGACACCATCCAAGGAAGGCCTTTCTTCCCATGAAAGAGCTGAACACATCAGATCCTCATCAGGGATCTCTTGGTGAAGAAGACTGTCCTGCCAGGTTGGTCCTTCGCTTGCTCGACACATGGCTGCGGCCATTCCAACTGTCTCTTGGCAAGGCT
Organism: Neoceratodus forsteri; assembly: GCA_016271365.2. NCBI lineage: Eukaryota > Metazoa > Chordata > Ceratodontiformes > Ceratodontidae > Neoceratodus > Neoceratodus forsteri. The sequence goes on along the minus strand of CM028132.1, from coordinate 444,727,719 downwards.
CCATGCGGGTAACTCAGTGGATGCTCAAGGTGCAGTGGGACCAAAGGCAAGACCACATGCAGCATCCGGTCAGGATCACGACGCTGTGATTTGAGACTGGCAATGGTGGCTAGGGCCAGGGACACTTTCTGCGGGTGCCTCGTTTACCTTACTGTCCCCGAGGCAATCCTCTCCACAGACGCCTCAGGGCTGGGGTGGGGAGCGACCTGAACGGGTGAGGTTCCAGGGAACATGGACCTCAGGAAGCCCACCTCCACATCAACGTGCTGGAGATGAGGGCGGTCCTTTATGCCCTGCAGGCCTTTCAGTCAGAAACCTCGCTGAGTACTCTTCTGCTTCAGACAGACAACACGGTGATGTATTACCTCAACAAACAAGGAGGCGACACTTTACCCCTTTGCAGGGAAGTTGGAGAGTGTGGATTGGTAATCCGACACGGCGTGAGCCTGATTGCAGTTCACGTTCCCGGAGTGGACAGCACAATTGCAGATGGCCCAAGTCGTTCCCAGGCCAGAGTCCACGAGTGGGAACTTCTTCAGGAGGTAGCAGAGGATCTGTTTTTTCGATGGGGCACTCCAGAGTTGGACTTATTAGCTTCCCATCCAACGAAAACTGCCCAATTTTTGCTCGCTAGATCTAGGGCCTGGTGTTTCTGGCAAGACACATTGTCCCTCTCCTGGGCGGGCAGATTCTCTACGCTTTCCTCCCTTCCCTGCTGATCCAGAGAGGAGTCTCAAACCGCGCGAGGGAGCACGCACATTGATCCTGGTTGGCGCCTTTCTGGCCCAGGCAGATCTGTTCCCCATGCTGACGCAATTGTCCCGGGAACCTCCAGTTCCGCTGCCTTCAGCTCCCATCATTGTCTCAGGAGGGTTCACGAGTCCACCCGACTTACGGTCACTGAACCTGCATGCCTGGCTCCTAGAGACATAGCCATTATGCGACATGGGGTCTCGAAAGAGGTTGCGGAAGTCCTGTCCGCGGCCAGAAAACCAGCAACGCATGCGACGTACGTCATGAAGTGGCGCCGTTTTTGCTTGTGGTCGCAAGCACGCGGCCTTTCCCCTTTAGAATGCCCAGTGAAAGGGGTGCTGGAATACTTGCTTTCCCTATTCCATTCGGGTCTCGCCTACTTCACCATTAAAGTGCACCTCTGCGCGATCTCTGCCTACCACTTTCCGGTAGGACAGCGTGCAGTTGCACAGCTTGATGCCTGTCGAGACTTCCTAAGAGGGGTGTTGCACCTTAGGCCACCCATCAAGGATCCCGTCCCTCCTTGGGACTTGCTCTTTGTCCTGGAACAACTCACGCTTCCTCCCTTTGAACCTGCCGCAGATTGCGAGCTGCATTTTCTGTCGTGGAAAACGTTACTTTTAGTTGCTGTCATGTCAGCAAGGAGAGTTTGAGCTTCATGCTCTCATGTGCAAGGAGCCTTATTTAATTTTCCACCAGGACAGAGTGTCTCTGAGGACGAATCCTAAATTCCTGCCTAAGGTGGTCTCCACCCTCACTCTCAACCAGGACATTGATCTGCCTGTGTACTTTCCCAAGTACTCTAATAGAGGAGAGGCGTTACTTCACACCCTGGATATTCACCGCTCATTAAGATACTACCCGAACAGAACTGAACAGTTTCGTAAGTCGGAGCAACTATTCGTTTCCTTCGCTGAGAGGATGCTGGGCCATCCAGTATCAAAGCAGACCTTTCTCGCTGGCTTGTCCGGTGTATTTCATTGCTACAGTAACAAACAGAAGCCTCGGGTACAGTCGGGGCCACCCGACAAGAGGTGGCTACCTCACCTACCTTTTCAGCCTGCGTGACGTCTCCACCTCGGCCATTTGTGCTGCAGCTACTGAGCCTATGCACACATTTATTAGGCACTATAGCCTGGATATTACATCACGTATGAGAGCCAGTTTCGCCTGGCCGCTTCTACAGAGTCTCCTGTGCTAGAGTCGGGCTTGTTCAAGATCTCCTATTCTCCTGCTCCCAGAATGCTTACAGGCGCTATTGCTTGGGAATCAGTCCCAATGGTGTAACCTCGCTGCAAGAGCTTTATCTCAAGTAAGATAGTACAGTCGTGAAGAACTTACCGTGACAGTAGATCTTCGAGAACGGCTCTTGCAGCAGGTACCTTCCGCCTACCATTCCCCTTTTGAGGAGGTATGGCTCACCAGGCCTTGACAGGAGCTTATGCTCTTTCTTCTGATGGCAGATCCTCGGTCTCCCTTCTGAGTGTCATCCTGCGGCCGGAGTCTCTGGCAGGAGAACTGGAAATCTGTTGGGACCGCCTCCTTGTACTACGCCTGACGTTGGGGCGGGACTGGCGCCGGAGGCAGTCCCTGCTGAAGACTGCTAGTAATGAAGATTTCCGTGGGGTCCTCATGCCTGCCGGCTTCAGTCCCAATGGTGTAACCTGCTGCAAGAGCTGTTCTCGAAGATCTACTGTTACGGTAAGTTCTTACGTAACTGTACTTTTCTAAACAGTCTCTATTGTGTTGGCTCATCCAGTGTATCTCTTTCTGTTATGACAAGCGCAGCAAACCCTTGCCAGGTGTGGTCAAGGGTCATTCTACCAGAGGAGTGGCTACTTCCTTTGCAGCGCTGCGGCCACCTGGAGCTCGGTGCATACCTTTATTAGGCATTACAGCCTGGATATCGCTTCAAGGCGGAGGGCAGGTTTCGGCCTAGCCGTGCTCCAGGGACTTCGTCTAGCTCCGAGCAGGGTTGTGATCCTGTCTTTCCTCCTCCCAGTGACATATGATTGCCGCTATTGCTTGGGAATCAGTCCTAATGGTGTAACCTGCTGCAAGAGCTGTATCTCGAAGTAAGCTAGTACAGTTACACAAGAACTTACCGTAACAGTAGATCTTTGAGAACAGCTCTTGCAGCAGGTACCTTCCCACCCACCATCCCCCTTCTTGTGGAGGTAGTTCATAGCCAAACATCCATCTTACGCGATGGGACAAATTGTCTTAGTCTTGGCCATCTGATGGCGGATACTCGGTCTCCTCTTCTGATGTCATCCAGTGGCCGGAGTCTCCGGCGGAGAGCTGGGATGTGGGGCTGCCTCTTATACCACGCCTGACGTCTGGACCGACGGCCTGAGGCGTCCCGCTGAAGACTGCTAGCTAGAAAATTTCCGTGGGGTCCTGGCGCCTGACTGCTTCATTCCTAATGGTGTAACCTGCTGCAAGAGCTGTTCTCGAAGATCTACTGTTATGGTAAGTTCTTACGTAACTGTACTTTCCACGAGAGGAATGGCCGCTTCCTTTGCAGCGTTAAGGAATGTCTACACCTCAGCTATATGCTTTGCAGCCATTTGGAGCTCGGTGAATACCTTTATTAGGCATTACAGCCTGGACATTTTATCGAGGCAAAGAGCAGGGTTCGGCCTAGCCGTCCTTCAGGGACTTCTGTCCTAGGCTCGAGTAGGGTTGTGATCCCTACCTTTCCTCCTGCTCCCTGTGGCGTAAGATTGCCACTATTGCTTGGAAATCAGTCCTGATGAGAACCTGCTGCAAGAGCTATATCCAAGTAAGGTAGTACAGTTATGTAAGAACCACCGTGAATAGTAGATCTTCTAGAACTGCTCTTTGCAGCAGGTACCTTCCGCCCACCATTCCCCCTTTTGTGGAGGTAGGTAGCCAAACATCCATCTTATGGGATGGGAAGTTCTTTATAGTCTTGGCCATCTGGTGGCGGATACTCTGTCTCTCTTCTGATGTCATCCAGCGGCTGGGAGTCTCCCAGTGGAGAACTGGGATTGTGGGGACCGCCTCCTTATGTACTCACGCCTGGTCCCGTCGGAGGTGATCCCCACTGAAGACTGCTAGCTAGAAAATTTCCGTGGGGTCCTGGTGCCTTACAGCTTCAGTCCTAATGGTGTAACCTGTTGCAAGAGCTGTTCTCGAAGATCTGCTGTTACGGTAAGTTCTTGCTTAACTGTACTTTCCTAAACTAGGGTCCCTAGCTCTCTGACAACTGGCTACCTCTACCTCCTCAGAGTAACCTTCTGTAGCTGTTCTGTTAACTGCTACCTGGGGAATTTCTACCCCTCCTTTCACTATTCTGCATATCAGGAGACATAGGCTTCAGGAACCAGCCTCCCAGTGTTTTCTCGTAGGGGCTTTACAGGGTCCAGAGAACCACAGTTTATGCTTGTTTGACTGCGGTAGGCGCAGACACCACTTCCTGGTTTTGGAGATTGTTCCTTGTAATCACAACCAGGGCAAGATATTCTGCCACTGCAACTTTTTACAGTCTCTCCTGTCTCACCCTTGTACCCTTTTTTCTGTACTAGTATTTTTCTGTATCAGTCATTTTTATGCAGTGTTAATGCTTGCCCATAATTCTGTACTTGAATTTGTACTGTTTTTTTCCATTATGCAATCTGTAACAAGCTGTCTGTGTCAAAGGACCTCCTTGTGAATGAGCTTGCTCATGGGAGTTTTCCTACAATAAACTTGATCTTGAACTTGAACTCGCACTAGTCCAGGGGAACACTAGCAAGTGGCAGAGTTTTCTTCTCCCCAGTGAATCCCTGTACTGTAACAAACTGGGTGTAAGCTGTTTATGCTCAACCAAATCCCCTTTTACCAAACTAAGGGATGCCGCCGTGTCCTGTAAACCATGGATCTGCACCCCATTCACAATAATTGTGTGTATGTGTCTCCTTATGTTTACCGGCATGCTTTCAAGGATACACAAAAAGCCCACCTCTTTCCCAGCACCACTTTGTGCGCTCTGTGCCTTTTTATGACACTTGTCTTGCAATATGCCCAGGTTGTTTGCAAAACCAACAATCATTTCTTTCACCAGGCAAATCCTTTCTTTGTAACCTTGGGCTGCCTGCTTTCTGGGAGGCAGTGAGGGTTTTAGCTGCACTGAAGGCACTTTTTTCCTTTCTGCGCTAGCACACCCCGCCCACTCCCTCTCAGAGCAGGCTTGCTCCTGGCATAGCGGTCAGAGAGCTCGGCAGCCTCCCTTCACTAGTTTTGGGTCTCTTCTAGTCAGGTTTTCAGCTCTACTAGGCAAGCCCAAAAGAACAACATCCTCCATTTTCTCTACAGAGTCTGCTTGTATCACCTCCCACCAACATTCCAAAACTGATGGTCTTACTTTGAGAGGGCTCTTGCAGTAGGTAATTGCATATAGGACTGGAGACGGCAGGCGTCAGGACCCCACGGAAAAATTTCTAGCTAGCCGTCTCTGGCGAGGGACCACCCCCACGTCAGAGGTGACTGGCATCAGGAGATGGTATAAAGGGGCAGTCTCTCACGCCTGCCTTCCAGTTCTTTCCTGCCGTTAGCTCATGCCAGTGCCTCGCGGTAAAGTTCATCGCTCGTCAGCCTCCATCGTTGGTAGTTTTGACCGAGTATTTTTCGATTTCTGATCCATTGTCAGGTATTCGTCGGTGTTTGTCGTCCCCTACTCTCCCCGAGTGCAAGAACAAGTGCGTCGCCCAACTCCCACACAAGGACTGCCATTCCTTGTGCCTCCTTTGCCTAGGCCCCGACCATCTGGTGGAGAAGTGCCAGCACTGCCTCAAGTTCAACAAGGCCACCCAAAGACTGCGGCAGCAGTCCCTTGAGGCCCATATTTTAAAAAAGAAAATGAGCTCCATGGAAAGAGTTGAAAAATCTCCGGCAGGTGTCCACTTCCACAGAAGGCCATCGAAAGAAAAAAAGACAAGGAGAAGCCCTGAGACAAGGGCTCCTCATCCACCGCGTCGTCTTTGGGAGTTGCTGAGTTGCAGATAACATCCCCCCAGGGGACCTCTTCGGCGGCCTGCCCGTGTGGTTTGCGCTCAGGCCCTTCGGGCGCCTCTGGGCTTTTGGAGGCCTCCGCTGCTGGTAAAGCCGTCCTGGTGTGAGCGGGTCCGGTAAGCTGGACGTCGGCTCCTCAGACGCCCGCACGGAGAAGGTCAGTAAGTTACCCGACGCTCAGGAGGCTGCGGACTCCCTTTCTGCCCGATCAGGGCGCCCCTCCCGCCGCAGCCTGCCTCTGGCAAAGGTCCGTTAGGTTGGGCGCGGCTCTCCGGCACCCACCTGGATCCCGCTAAGTCTGGCGTCGGTTCATCCAGTCCGCATAGCTGACGAGCGACGCAGACCTCCCACGCCCGCTGCTCCTGGCTCACCGCAACCTTTGCTGCCTCCAGGTACCCTGGGTCCTCAGCCTGACCCCAAGGATTTTTCTCTCCCATCCCCAAACGAGGCTGAGGTTCCTGCTCCGCCCAATCAGACAGTCAGCCTGCTCATCCGACCGATCTGACGCCGGCTCCCCAGACTCCGGCCGAGCCGCTGGCTCCTCGGCTGTCGGCCCAGATGCCGGTATTGCCGACACCAGGCAACATCCTGCTCCCGGATGCCGCTCCAACGCCGTGCCCTCCGCCCACCTGGCCTTCTGCTCCAGACCAGCCCGTGAGGCGTCCGGCTGGGCCATCTGCTCTGGCAGGCCCCGTTCCCAGGTATCCGACCCAGTCGATCCGGACGACATATCTTACCTGGGGCAGCAGTATCTGACGCCCAGTACCCGCGCTCAATACCTGGACACACCGGGCTTCCCACCTCAAGGTTACGGATAGCGCCCACCGTGTAATCCATACCCATATCCACCTCCACCGCCTCAGCCGCTGGTGGACTTGCAGGAGGTTTCGTCGCCTGGTGGCTGAGGCCAAGGCTCAGCTCACCAGAGAAGTGGAGAGAGTCTTCCATGACTGTTCCGTTCCCATATGTCCACGACGACAAACTCCCTCATCACCTCCAGACACCAGGACTAAACCTCTGGTTCCAGAAAGGGACAGGACACACTTCCCGAGGTCTTCCCAAGGGTCCGCTTTCCCCACGCCAGGAGAGGGAGTCTTCCTCATCACCATCTTCTTCTTCCTCAGACACCTCGGATGGTTGTTCTGAGCAGGACCCACGAGCCACGCCTCCGCTCTAAGCCCAGGCCGAGGACTCCTCCGGAAGATCCTTCTTCTACGGAGTTGCTACGTAAAATCCAGGAGGTTCATAAGTGGCAGTCATCCGTCCCGGATCCCCATCGTAAGAAACTCGCTGAGCATCTGGATCTGCCCGTGACAGTTCCCACCTTGGTGCCACACTGGATCGAGCCTCATGCCGATCTTGTTTCTTCTATTTGGAAACAGCCATCGGCTTTGCCCCACTTCCTAGGAAGTCGAACAGGCTATATCAGGCTCCCGAGGGTGTTGAATTTTTAGACTCTCACCCTTGAGCTGATTCGGTCGTGATTAGCGCTGCTCACGGCTGGTCAGCTAACCCGAGGCATTTGAACTCATAGAAACATAGAATTTGACGGCAGATAAGGACCGCTTGGCCCACCCAGTCTGCCCATTTCCCTACCTACTGGATAAGCTGCAGATCCTAGTTAACCAGCAGCCTACTTCTTCCTACCCCCAGTCACTCGTCTTCCCCTGACAGACTCCCGTCTTCTGGACCAGTATGGCAAGAAGATTTTGCTGCTTTCACTCTGGGTATTAGGGCCCTGAATTATGTCAGTCACATGGGGATTACCTGAAGGCAATTCTTGGTGAGGTGGAATCCAAATTGGCTCTCTTCCGGACTCTCAAGTCAAGCAGTAAGTGGCTGACCTCATCCTTTCTGCACGCTTGGCCAGTCGGCACATGCTTCATGCGACTTACGTGCAGTGGACACTGCTGGTAGGAGCCGCTTCCGCCGTAGGGTTTACAGCATCATGTTTGGCTCCGTGTGTCAGGGTCGGTCCCGGATGCGCCCTTCCGGGGTTTGGTGCTGTTCAGTGGTGATGTCAAGGACATCATCACTGATCTGCAGGAGAAAGGGACAGCATTGAAGTCTGTGGACTCAATGTATCATCCCCATCAAACGCAGCGCCGTTCCTTTCGCAGATGGAATCGGCCAAAGGCGAAACCCCAGGGAAAGGGGGCAGCTAAACGCCAGGCCCCTCCAGCTGCCAAGCCCCCCTTCCCCCATCCAGAAAAGAAGTGGGTGCTTCAGCTGCGGCGCTGCCCCACAGCACCTGACTCCTTTCCTCTCCCACAGTCTCCGGGCTTCCTGGAGGAACCGGTAGGAGGGAGGTTTTCCCTCCACCTCCCGGGCTGGGAGAGAATAACTTCAGATTCCTGGGTGCTCCAGCTAATCGCAGAAGGACTTGCAATAGTTTCTACAGAAACCACCTAGTCACCCTCCCCCAAGGTCATCGTACTCTCGGGAACACCTGGTCCAGGAAAAGATTTCAGCACTTTTGCTGAAAGAGGCGATAGAGCTCTACAGGGAACGGGTTACTATTCCCACTTCTTCCTAGTCCCGAAGAAGACAGGCGATGTAAGGCCAGTTCTAGATCTCAGTTCCCTGAACTTATTCGTGGAGTACAAGAGGTTCAGAATGCTCTCCCTGCAGAGCCTCCTGCCCCTTCTTCGGTCGGGACAGTGGCTGTGCGCTCTGGATATGCAGGATGGTTACCTGCACATCCCTGTCTGCCCTTCTCACCGCAGATACCTCCGTTTTGCTTTCCGGGGGACCACTACCAGTTCAAGGCCCTCCCATTTGGTCTCACTTCGGCTCCCGGTGTTCACCAAATACCTGCAGTGCTAGCGGCCTACCTGCATACCGGGGTGAGGTTTTCCGCACCTGGACGATTGGCTTGGCGGCCTCGGCCCAGGAGGAACTCCTCACTTCTCTCCCTTACCCAGCAGGTCTTTGCTTGTCTGGGTATTACCATCAGCCATTCTAAGTCTCACTTGATCCCATCCCAGAGGCTCCAGTTTATCGGGGCGATCCTGGACATGACCTTGGGCAAGGACTTCCTGCCACCGGACAGGGCGGCCACACTGCAGTCTCGGGTAAGCCTGTTGTCCAGCCGCAGGCGAGGTCGGTTCTTCGCCTCCTCGGGCTTATGGCGGCTGCAATCCCAGTAGTCCCTCGCGCTCGGCTCCACATGAGGGTCTTTCAGTGGACGCTTCGGTCTCAGTGGGATCAGTTGGTGGATGACCTGGACCAGCTTGTCTTAGTCTCCTCCTCCATGGTTCGAGAGTTGCAGTGGTGGATGGTTCGAGAAAACCTTTTTCGGGGAGTTTCCTGTTGCCTTCCTCCCTCTCCCAGACTCTGACCACAGATGCCTTGGGCGAAGGTTGGGAGCCCATCTTGACCTCACAGGACCCAGGGCTCCTGGTCCAAACTCGAAAAATGCTTCATATCAATGTGCTCAAGGCTCGCCAGTGCTTTATGCACTCCAGGCTCTACATCTTTCCCAGCCACTTAGCCGCAAGACGGACAATATGTGTGTGGTATGGTACATCAACAAACAGGGAGGACTGCTCCTGCCTTCTTGCAGGGAGGCGATGGAGAGTTTGGGATTGGGCAGCACAACACAGCCTTCACCTCATGGCAGTTCACGTCCGGGGGTCAAGAACACCGTAGCAGACAAACTGAGTCGCTCGTCTGCTCAAGCTCACGAGTGGGAACTGGATCAGGGGTCCTAGACGATCTCTTACTGTGTTGGGGAACGCCACAGGTGGACCTGTTCACCTCACCTCTGTATCGCAAGCTTCCCGACTTTTGCTCACTCGCCTCAAGAGGGCGGCATTTTTGGAGAGACACTCTGTCTCTAGATTGGAAGGACAGATTTGTCTATGCCTCCCCCCCGGATCCCTTTGATCCCGAGAGTCTTATAGAAACTCTGCTCAGAAGGAGCACGAATGATTCTGATCGCTCCTTTCTGGCCCAGGCAAGTTTGGTTCTCTTCCTGCAACAATACTCAGAGGAACCTCCTCTCTCTCAACTTTTACTGACCCAGGATCAGGGGACCTTGGTCCATCTTGGTCTCAAGTCCCTCCAACTACACGCATGGCTCCTGCAGACATAGCTCAAGCCCGATTTGGGGCTTCGCCCCGAGTGGTTGAAATCCTGCTGGAGGTTAGAAAATCCTCCACTAGGTCTACCTATGTGATGAAATGGAAACTGTTTACAATCTGGGCTGTTTGAGAAGATTTCAAGCCATTCTCGTGCTCTGTTGGGTGGCTGCTGGAGTACCTGCGCCATCTCTTTGATCTGGGTCTTAGTCACTCGTCCTGAAGGTACATTGCGGCCATTTTGGCCTCACCCTGTCCTTTTGCAGACAGGTCGTTTGTTCAGCTGAAGTCTCTAAGACTTTCCTCAGAGGGGTTCTCCACTTGAGACCACCTGTCAGAGTTCCTGTCCCTCCTTGGGATTTGAATTTAGTTCTAGTAGCTTATTTTGCCTCCTTTTGAACCGCAGCCTCAGCAGACATGAAGTTCCTTTCATGGAAGACTCTCTTCCTAGTGGCATTACTTCTGCTCAGAGGATTTCCGAGGCTCAGGCCCTGATGTGTAAAATCTTGTACTTGATTTTCACAAGGAACATGTGGCTCTTGCTTCCAATCCTTAGTTTTTCCCCAAGGTGGTAGCGGAATCTACATTTAGCCAGTCCATAGTTACCTGCTTTCTTTACGCAATACTCCAATCAAGGGGAGTATCTCTTACACACTATGGACGTTCACAGAATTCTGAGATGCTACACTAACAGAACAAAATATCTCAGAAAGACTGATCAGCTGTTTGTCTCTCTTGCCCACAAAAGAGAAAGCAATGCTGTTTCTAAGCAATGCCTGTCCAGATGGTTAGCTCATTGCATCACCTTCTGTTACGACAAGTACAACAAGACCTTGGCGGGTCAAGTGAGAGGCCACTCTACCCGAGGAATCGCTGCCTCGGCGAGTTTGTTTCAAGAATATGTCAGCGGCAGACATCTGTGCTGCTGCCACTCTGACTTCCATCCATACCTTTACAAAACGTTAGTTTGGATATTTCCTCTGCTGAGAGCAGGCTTCAGGTTTGCTGTCCTGCAATGCCTCCTTCTTGAGGCCTTCAGAGCTAGAGGATCTACTTTGAGTAGCTTTCCTCCTCCTGTTTGCTGCTTCTTGGTCCAGACTGTCTTGGGACTCAGTCCTATATGTTGTACCTACTACAAGAGCCCTCTCAGTAAGATTGTACTGTTACGTAAGGAACTTCACTGCAACAGAGATCTTCTAGAGAGGCTCTGCGCAGGTAATGCCTTCCACCTCCATCGCCTCTGAGCTTTTTCAGCCCTTTTCCAGTGAGGAAATATTCGGCTTCTGTCTCATCTGGCCTTTGGGCCTTTGGCGGAAAGAACTGGAAGGCGGGCTGAGGAACTGCCCTTTATACTGACATCTCCTGACGCCTGTTGGTTTGATACGGGGGCGGTCCTCGCCTGAGACTGTTAGGGGAATGTGGAAACTTGACGCCTGCCAGCTTCATTCCTATATGTATTACCTTCATGCAAGAGCCCTCTCGCAGATCCTTCACATGCACGATCTTACTCGAGACACAGCTCTTGCAGCAGGTTACACCATTAGGACTGAAGCCGGCAGCGCCAGGACCCCATGGAAAAATTCTAGCTAGCTATCTTCATGATGGGACCGCCCGCGGCATCCCCGCCTCCCGCGTCAGGCGTAGTACATAAGGGGCGGTCCCCAGATTCCCCAGTTCTTTCCTGCGTCAACTTGCATGTCTCGGGACCCTTCGGTTCGGTTTCTAAGCGTACGACGCTAGGTAGTGTTTTCCTATGGAAATCTGTTCTCTGAGTTCAGTTTTTTCTCTGATGTTCTCTCCGACCTCCAGTCACTCCTCGAAGTGCGCCTGTGGGAGGCAGATCCCATTCAAGGATCCGCACTCGGCCTGTGTCCGGTGCCTAGGCCCAGACCACGACACCCGGTCCTGCTCCTTTTGCCAGGGTTTCAACAGCAGAACCCGGATCCATCGCCAGAAGGCCCTATAGGCATTCCTGCTAGAGGAGCAACTCAAGACCATGGCTTCCAAGGAGGATTCTTCGCAGAAGGCCCGCAAGCATACTGAGAAGCCTAGGAGAAGGCCCCTTCCAGGTCCCCGTCTAGGGCCTCAGATTCGCGCAGCTCTGGCTCCAGGTCCGACCGCTCTCCTTCCCGGGCCAGCTCTCAGCCTCCCCCCGCTGCGGTGAGAAAATCTTCATCCTCTTCTCAGGCCAAGACTCCCAGGCCTTCCTTGTCCTCCAAGGCCCTGGCTAAGTCGGGGGATCGCCACCATCACCACAAGTCGGGTTCCCGCCATTCTGAACCCGACGTCAGGTCTGCTTCCTTGCCTCCTCCTCTCCACTGGAAAACCAAGGAGCTCACCTCACTTAAGAGGCCGCTGGACCCGACGCCGGTTCGTCCGATGTCGGCCTCTGCTTCAGGTCCCCAGAGCTGTCGTCCGTCAGAAAGATCGTCCAGCCAGGCCAACTCATCACCGGACGCCAGGGGACCGCGCCGCTCCTATTGAGAAGAGGGATCTCGACGCCCGACCGACGCCGGTCAGGAGACCATCACTGAGGAGGAGCATTCAGCCCGAGACCAGATGGGCGACCCTGTCCTGTTGAGACTCCCAGGGAACCCTCGCCCAACCCGAGCCCCCTGTGGAGCCGGGACCCGCGCCCGGGCGTCGTCTGGCCTTTCTTCTTCAGAGGTGAAGGAGCTTTTCACTTACTGGTGGGATACCATCAAAAAGGACATGGTCCCCACTCCACCTCCGCTTCCTCCTCTTCCTCCTCCTCCCTACACCGGTTGCTCCTCCGGTTCCTGCGCGCCTTCTCCGTCTGGGTCTGCAGGCCGGTTACCTCCTCCCCGGCAGCCCAGGACCCCTCCAAGGGGGAGACTGGATAAAAGGAGACCTCCGTCCAGATCCTCTTCTAGGTCACCCAGTCCCAAGAGACCCAGAAGACGCCGCCGTTCGCCTTCGACGGAGGACACGGGATCAGAGTTTTCAACATCCAGATCCCCATCTCCCCTCTCCATCCCTTCTCCGGACCCACGTGAGCTGCCAAAGTCTCCTCCGGATGACCCTTCGTTCTCGGATATCATGAGACACATCCAAGAGAACATGGGATGGGATGCGGAAGAGTTAGACCCCGGAAGGCTACGCCTTGCAAAGTATCTTCGGCAGAAGGACCCCAAGCCTGTGGTGGTGCCACCCTTGGTAGACACTTTCGTGGACGTCACCATGGCAGCGTGGAAGCGTCCACATTCGCTCCCGGCGATGCCGAAGAAAGCTGACCGCTTGTACAAGGCTCCAAGAGAAGACCAGTACTTGACTCAGCATCCTCAGGTCGACACTCTGGTCATAACAGCCTCTCATGACCGGTCCCAGAGACCCCAACATCTGAGCACCCTGCCACCGAACCCAGAGTCCAAGCAGCTGGACTCCATGGGTAGGTGCACGTATGCTTCCGCTACCTGCGCCATCAGATCCCTGAATTATTTGACCCACATGGTGCAGTTCCAAAATGCCCTGTGGGAGCAGGGTCTGGATGCGGCTGAGAAATTGCTGGAAGGTGAGCAGAAGGAGGAGATGTTGCAGCTCCTCCGTACGGGTTCGGACGTGGAACCCAGGTGCTACGAGCCGTGTCGACTCTGTGGACTCTTGGCCCGGCAGCAGCTTCAGTATGCCTCCAGAGGCACTCTTGGCTCCGTGTCTCCGTTTACCCGGACGTCCAGAAAAACATCATGGGACGCCCCATTCGAGGGAGAAGTTTTGTTTGGTAAACCTTCAGAAGATAATTACCAAACTCAAGAGGCGGGAAGCGGTGAGGTCGGTTCAGGCCATATGCCGACCAAGCTTAGTTCCTTCGTAGGAACCAAAGCCGATTTCGTGGACGGATGCAGAGACAACAGTCCGCCCGTTCCACAACAGAGGGCTCCGGTTTCATGAGCCCAGGAAAACAACCCAGGTGAAAGCCAGCGCACTCTAAGCCGGTCCAGCCAGCGGGACCTCAGCCGCCACAGCTCGCTCTTCCGGCCCCGCCCTCAGGCTCAGCGGGCGTCATGGTTGGGGGTCGATTAAATTTCCTGCCAGGATGGCAGACTATAACCACCGACAGGTGGGTTCTACAATTAGTCGCAGAGAGGCCACTTTATAAATTGCGGAAAAGCCACCTCGGAGGCCTCCGTTGCTCTCCGGTACCGGGCCAGCACAAGTCATTGATCAGACAAGTACTACGTGTCCTGCAAAGGGAGCTATAAGTCGTCCCAGAGAACCAGAGAGAGACACGGATACTATTGCCACTTCTTCCTGGTTCCAAAGAAGACAGGGGACCTCCGTCCGATTCTGGACCTCAGCGACCTCAATTTGTCGATCGCCTGCAAAAATCCGCATGGTAACTCTTCGGGTCTTATTCCCATGCTGAAGCAGGACACCTTTTTAGCGTCCGTAGATATGCAGGACGCTTACCTGCACATCCCTATAGCTCAAGTGCACAAGAGGTTCCTGCGCTTCGAGTTTCTCGGCCATCATCTTCAGTTCCGAGCCCTTCCATTCGGACTGTCATCGGCACCCAGGGTCTTTACCAAATTAATTGCAGTCGTGGCAGCGTCTCTAAGGAGACAGGGCCATTATGTGTTCCCGTACCTGGACGATTGGCTTCTCATGGCCGCCTCCAGAGAGGAGGAGTTATGGGCGATCCAGAGCACTCAGGACCTGTTTCGATCTCTGGGTATCCTAATCAACCTTGAGAAGTCTCTCCTGGTACCGTCGCAGAAACTGCAGTTCATAAGCGCAGTACTGGACACCGTTCAGGGAAGAGCATTTCTTACAGACGACAGAGCGGAGCGCATCAGATCCCTCATCAGGGAGCTTTCGTCGAACAAGACCGCCCCAGCCAGGTCGGTCCTTCGCTTGCTCGGACACATGGCTGCGGCCATTCCTACTGTCCCTTTCGCAAGGCTCCACATGCGGGTAACTCAGTGGATGCTCAAGGTGCAATGGGACCAAAGGCAAGACCACATGCAGCATCTGGTCAGAATCACGAACACCGCGATTCGAGACTGGCAGTGGTGGCTAAACCCAGGGACACTCTCTATGGGCGTCCGTTTATAGCGCCGTCCCCGGAGGTAATCCTCACCACAGGCACCTCAGGTCTAGGGTGGGGAGCACACCTGGACGGGGTGAAGTCCCAGGGTACGTGGACCCCTCTGGAGGCCCACCTCCATATCAACGTCCTAGAGATGAGGGCGGTCCTTCATGCTTTGCAGGCATTTCAGTCAGAGATCCCGGCGAGCACTCTCCTGCTTCAGACAGACAACACGGCGGTGATGTATTACCTCAACAAACAAGGAGGCGCACACTCTTAACCCCTTTGCAGGGAGGCCATGAGGTGTGGGATTAGGTAATCCGACAGCGCTGAACCTGATCACAGTACATGTTCCCGGGGTGGACAACACAATTGCAGACGGCCTGAGTCGATCCCAGGCCAAAGTCCACGAGTGGGAACTTCTCCAGGAGGTAGCAGAGGATCTGTTTCTTCGATGGGGAACTCCAGAATTGGACTTGTTCGCTTCCCCATCCAACGCAAAACTGCCCAATTTTTGCTCGCTAGATCCAGGGCCTGGTGTTTTCTGGCAAGATGCGTTGTCCCTCTCCTGGGCAGACAGATTCCTCTATGCTTTCCCTTCCTTCCCGTTGATCCAGAGAGTTCTTCTCAAACTGCGCAGGGAGCATGCATCAATGATCCTGGTGGCCCCTTTCTGGCCCAGGCAGATCTGGTTCCCTTTGCTAATTCAGCTATCCCAGGAACCTCCGCTCCCGTTGCCACTCAACTCCCACCTCTTGTCTCAGGAGAAGGGTTCACTGGTCCACCCGGACTTACGCTCACTGAACCTACATGCATGGCTCCTAGAGACATAGCCATCTTGTGTCATGGGGTCTCGCAAGAGGTTGCGGAAGTTCTTGCCGCAGCCAGAAAGCCGGTAACGCATGCGACGTACGCCATGAAATGGCGCCGTTTTTGTCTGTGGTCACAAGCACGGGCCTTTCCCTTTAGGTTGTCCGTGAAAGCGGTGTTAGAGTACTTATTCTCCCTTTCCGTTCGGGTCGCTTACTCCTCTATTAAAGTGCACCTCTGTGCCATTTCAGCTTATCACCTCCGGTGGGACAGCGCACAGTGGCACAATTAGATGCCTGTCGAGATTTCTTGAGAGGGGTGTTACACCTTAGGCCGCCCATTAAGGACCCAGTGCCTCCATGGGACTTGCTCTTTGTCCTGGAGCAACTCACGCTCCCCCCCTTTGAACCTGCCGCGGATTGCGAGCTGCGTTTTCTGTTGTGGAAAACGTTGTTTTTGGTTGCTGTTACGTCAGCAAGAAGAGTTTCTGAGCTTCAGGCTCTCATGTGCAAAGAGCCTTATTTAATTTTCCACTGGGACAGAGTATCTCTGAGGATGAATCCTAAATTCTTGCCTAAGGTGGTTTCCACACTCACTCTCAATCAGGATATTGACCTGCCGGTCTACTTCCCTAATTATTCTAAAAGAGGAGAGGCACTGCTTCACACCCTGGATGTTCACCGCAGCTTAAGGTACTACCTGAGCAGAACTAAGTAGCTTCGTACTTCGGAGCAACTTTTCATTTCCTTTACTGAAAGGATGATGGGCCAACCAGTATCCAAACAGTCACTGTCTCGCTGGCTTGTCCAGTGCATCTCTTACTGTTATATCATCAAACAGAAGCCCCTCCCAGGAGCAGTCCGGGGCCATTCCACTAGGGGTGTGGCCACCTCCTTTGCAGCACTTCGAAACGTCTCCACCTCTGCCATTTGTGCTGCAGCCACTTGGAGCTCTGTTCATACCTTTATCAGGCATTGTAGCCTGGACATCGCTTCACGGCGAAGAGCAGGCTTCGGCCTGGCAGTGCTACAGGGTCTCCTGTCTTAGAGTCAGGACCTGGAACGTTCTTTCTAATTTCCTCCTCCCAGAGTGTTTGCAAGCGCTACTGCTTGGGAATCAGTCCTAATGGTGTAACCTGCTTCAAGAGCTGTATCTCGAAGTAAGATAGTACAGTTATGTAAGAACTTACCGTAACAGTAGATCTTAGAACAGCTCTTCACCTGAAGTACCTTCCCACACCTTCCCCTTGGAGGAGGCATGGCTTGCCTTTGTTAACAGGGATTTTCCGTTTGTCTTCTGACTGTGGATCCTCGGTCTCCCATTTCAATGTCAGCCTGCGGCTGGAAGTCTCCGGCGGGAGAACTGGGGAATCTGGCGGGACCGCCCCCTTGTGTACTACGCCTGACGTTGGAGGCGGGACCGACGTCGGGGGCGGTCCCCTCTGAAGATAGCTTGCTAGAATTTTTCCGTGGGGTCCTGATGCCTGCTGGCTTAAGTCCTAATGGTATAACCTGCTGCAAGAGCTTTTCTGGAAGATCTACTGTTACGGTAAGTTCTTATGTAACTGTACTTTCTTACGTAACTGTACTTTTTGTGGGCAGCTCTTTGTAGCTCATATCAGGGTAGAAGTGCTTCTTAAGAGTCCAGAACACAAATGTCTCTTGAAAGTCCAAACACAAGTATACAAAGTCTTGCAAGGCTGGAACAAGAATGTCCTCTTAGGATTCCAAAATTAAGAGTCCAGTGTTACCTTAGCCTTGTCAGTATGGTGAGGGAAAAGGGTCCCACCCAGGTTGTGAGGTCACAGCTCTGTTGTGATGCTGGCTGTGAGGTCTCTCTCATTCCTGCATACTGAATTAGTCATATGCATCTGCACATTGCTAAACATCCCACTTAAAAATTAAAAAAAAAATATATAAACATATATATACTTTTTTTAATTAGTGGGCCACAGAGCACGAATTATGACAGGTCAGAATTACCCTTTGATCTTCAGAAGAACATTTTGAAAGACGCTTCTCTTAACTAGCTGGTCGCCCACGAGGAACTGGTCGCGAGGGCGCTCCACTGCCCCCTCCTGGCTGCATCTCTTCCCGGACCCCTGAAACCGGGAAGCTGGTCGCCAGCGGGAAGGATCGCTGGTCGTGAGGGCGCTCCACTGCCCCCTCAAACCCCCGGCTGCATCTCTTCCCGGACTCCTGAAACCGGAAAGGTAAAGATCCTGTAGTTTTGCTGGGATGGCAACGTTTTCTGCTGCCCTTTGTTTGAATTAGGCCTTTTTCCTCGGTGGATAACTGGAACTTAGACACTACAGCAGGGGGACAAGCCCTCTTGCTGCTCGCGCTGGTTTTTAGCTGGACTGTTTTTAGCTGTCGCTGATAGTAAAATCTCAAGTACTGTATAGCTGCTCTATGGACTGCATAGCTGTTCCCACACACACTATTGCTCACTGTAATGTTTTTTTTTAATCTCTCAATGCAACGCTTCTGGTACACTGCTAAATGTCCTCATACTATACTGCAGTTGTTTTAAATTTTAAACTGCTGAAAGTCTGCTTAACCAAACCCCTCCCCTCTCCCTCTAGCCTATTTATGTCTGAGCTTCTCTCCTTTGTCTTCACAGCTGGTCGCCCGGAGAGCGGATCGCTGGTCGTGAGGCGCTCACTGCCTTCCCTCAAGCCCCGGCTGCATCTCTTCCTGGACCTGAAACCGGAAAGGTAAAGATCCTATCATTTTGCTGGGACGGCAACGCTTTCCTGCTGCCCTTGTTTGAATTGGTGCCTTTTCCTCGGTGGATAACTGGAACTTAGACACTACAGCAGGGGACAAGCCCTCCTGCTGCTCACGCTGGTTGGCAGGACTAGCCCGCGCGCCTCGCATTCGCCTCCCACCGCCCACCAACACCCTTGGTCGGCTCTCCCTTATATAGGCAGAAAGTGATCACATGGGCTGAGAATTAACCTATAACCTATCAGCCCAGTTTTCCATCTGCAAGTTATACTGTTCTGCCACTAGGGGCAAACCCAGCTATTCTCAGGCTCCGTCCTAAGTGCACACTTAGCTGCTTAACAAACAAACAAGCAACGAGTGAGAGAAAAAAGAGTCTTCATTTCTTTGCAGGACAGTTCAGTCCTTATATCACCAGGTCTTTTAGCCACCCCATATTCTCTCACCCCTGCACTGCCAGACCGTCCCACTATCAATAAACTCCCCTCTATCCATCCTCCCCACTGGGTCCACCTGGGGTGGAACTACCCCTCCCAACTAGATCAGCCACCGGCCTCTCAACCCACCCTCCTCATGGCTCTTTGCCAAGGGACTAAAAATCGCCCATCTCAATGTCCGCAGTCTCCTACACAGCCTGGTGGAGCTTACTGCCTGGGTTGCCCACTATAGCCCAGACGTACTGGGTGTCACAGAAACGTGGCCAAAACCTCTCACTCCTGATACGATATGTTCCCTACCAGGGTACAGCCACATCAGAAGTGATCGAGAGGGGAAGAAACGTGGCGGGGTGCTACTTTACTACAAAGCCCACCTCTATGTATCTGCAGTTGGCCCCCCCAACCATATGAGTTCCTGCACGCTATCCTCCTGCTTGGACTCACCAAGAAAATTCACTTGGTCTGCTGCTACAACCTCCCTAGAGCAGGCATGCGTGGGCTCTCCTCGCTGCTGGACAGTGTGAGTGAGAGAGTTGGCACAAGTGAAGTTCTTATTGTTGGTGACTTCAACCTAGATTGGCTAGGCTCTAACTTGAAGTCTTATGAGCCACTACTCTTGGGCCTCGCCCTAAATCAGATTATCTCCGAGCCAACAAGGTCCTCTCCCCGAGGGGGGAAAAGGGTCACTGATAGACTGGATCCTGACTAATAGACCGAACAGGATCACATCCTCGGGCATCCTACCTGATGCCATCTTGGACCATTCACCCACCTTTTGTACCTGGGGTATCTCACAGGTGAAAATACCTGGCAAAGTGATACAAATGAGGGACTTCTCAAAATTTCACTTGCCCGATTTCCTTGCTGACCTCCGCTTGATTGACTGGTCTGGGGTCATCGCCTCCTTGGATCCAGACCAATTGCTGGGTGCTTTCTTAACTAAATACATCCCAGTACAGAACAAACATGCCCCCCTCACAAAAAGGAGGGTGCTGGGCACCATTACCAAATGGCTCCATGGGGGCCTTTTCTCCCTAATGAAACTCGGGGGACAAATGCTGGGAAACCTGCAAAGCCTCCCACAGCCCTGATGACCTCACCGCCTATAGGCGCCTTAGAAACACCTGCAAAAATGCCATCAGATCTGCCAAAAGTGAGTACTGCCGTTCCTCTCTACTCACCTCAGCCAGCAACCCGAGGAGTTTTTGGCAGAACATTAGAAGTGCATTGGGGGGCTCTGCCAGAGCACAAACCATGGACCTTCTAATAGACGGGGTTAGCTGCAACAATCCACGCACTATCTCTGATACCTTTAACACAATGTTTTTCCAGCTGTCCCCCCCCCCTCCACTCCCTGCCCCAGCCGCTTCCTCATCCCCAAAAGCTCACCCACCCAAACTCCGCCCCAACAGCTGCTCTCGACCTGGACCTGAGGCCCGGCCCTCCTCCTTCCTTCAGCTAGTATCCACTGCAGAGACCCAGAGGCTTCTTGCCACCCTCCCCCCTCACACTGATGCAGGACATGATAATCTGGAGCCGAAACTGCTCAGGTTGGGTGCCCATCTCCTTGCCTGGCCCTTAACTACTCTTTAACTCCTCGTTAACAGCTGGTGTCATCCAAACTCTGGAGTAGCCAAAATTACCGTCCTCAAACAAGGTAACCCCAAAGACCCTCTAACTACCGGCCTATTGCCATCCTGTGCCGCCTCCAAACTCCTAGAGATAATTGTGGCTTCTCAGTTAAGTGTATATCTGCAGGAACACAACCTCCTCTCTCCGACCCAGCATGGGTTTTGGACGTGAGTTTAGGAAGGGGCACAGTGCGGCCACCGCCCTTGCTGAGGTTACCTCGCAGATCCGCGCAGCTACCGACCAGGGCAGCCTCACAGGTGCAATCTTCGTGGATCTCTCCAAGGCCTTTGACAGGGTAGACCACTCCCTCCTCAACTCCACTGTCCTTGACCTTGGACTCTCTAACTCTGCCCACGCCTGGCTCCTCAATTACCTTTCTGGTTGGAGGCAATACACTAATTTCAACCAGACCCATTCCCACCTTTCCTCTGTCCAATGCGGGGTTCCCCAAGGGTCCGTCCTCGGTCCGACGCTCTTCTCCTTTTTTATTAACAAGCTGCCGTCTGTCCCCACCCATGGGCAAATTACCTTATACGCTGACGACCTTGTCATCCTAAACAGTGATCGTGACATCGGCACCATCAGTGTCCAACTAAACTCTGACTTCAGGTGGATCCAACTCTGGTTGACCGCACACAAGCTCACCACCAACCTTAAGAAAACACATGCCATGCTATTCGGCCCCCTTAGTAGAACAAAATCCTGCTCTGCCCCTTCTAATCTTCTCTGGGCTGAGGCTTGCCCCTGCAGACGGTTCCAGTCAGCAAGTATCTTGGCCACTCTGACCCCAGCTGGACCTCTCCCAACACGTCCGCAACATCTGTAAGGCCACGGATGCTAAACTCGGTCTTGCCTACACAGCAAAAAACTGCCTCACTCCAGCTGCTCGGGTGGCCCTAGCCAGGGGTGTTCTCCTCCCCTCCCTCTGCTATGGGCTCGTGACCTTTGCCCCATGCCAAAGTCAGTCCTGTCGAAATGGGATACGACCTACAGCAGCATCTGCAGCTTTGCACTTTCTGCTCCCCCTCTTGCACATCACTGTGACCTCTACACTCGTCTCGAGTGGCTCCCCCCAGAGAAGCACCGTACCTTTGTCATAGGTAACCTCATTGACAACATAGTCAGAACATCCACCCCCCGCTGTCCTTGCCCTTCCACTCCACCCAGACATCACTACCTACCATCTTAGATCACGGGCGGACCTCTCCCGTCCAGTTCCTAGGACACACTTCCTCACGAGGGATCGGGCCTTCGCCAGCTACGCTCCGAAACTTCGGAATTCCTTCCCAGCCGCTACACGGGCCACCTCCTCCCACACTGTATTTGAAACTTCCCTCGAACTTCCTGAAGGTTCCTCCACCTGCCCTTGCGCTGTAGCCTCTTCCCACACTCACGTCGGCACGGCGCGGCCTCAGCACTCCTCTGGGACCACTGCACTTTCTTTCTGGCGACCTGTTTGCCTGCACTCCCATTGCATGTTAAATCTGACTCAATTCACTTGTTTATGTGTGGCCTTGCTCATGATTCCCCAGGCCACCCGTAACCTCCCCTGGCTCCTATGTTGTTGTGTTTACTACTGACTGTCATTCCTCTATGTATACTGATACTTCACAGTATGTAAAAACCATACTAGTCGCCCCATTGTATGTAGACACTTCACTGTATGTAACAGTTGTATAAGTCGCTGTACCTGTAAAATTCAAGTCTGTAACTCTCCCAGGTCGCACCTGAAAATAGGCACATGGATGTCTAGTGTGACTTACCTGTAAACAAATAAATAAACTATGTGTAGATTTTCACAGGTAACTGTTCGTTTGCTTTCCACCCGATAGGTTGTAAAATGTAGTCTGTTATGGCCAGTTTCCTGGGTTCATGGGTTCAAAACAGTAATTGTTTTACAACCTGTTACAACCTAGTGTATAGCTGCTAACAAAGGCATCTGACAGGTAGCTGTCAAAAGGAAGCTCTTAATTAGTTTATCCACTGGGTCACCGAGAGTATAAACTCTCCTTTCCTCACTTTTAAAATCCCAGGTCCCATGAGGCTTTGCTGTTTGGCTTGTTTCATAAGGAGAAGTCTAAACATATATTTATATCAAAACTATACGCTCATAACTAGTAGATGGTCATCACTTTACACAGCCGGCCTTTGAGACACTGTCACAAATGGTGTGGGATAATCTGGCGCTTATTCCTTCCGTGGCTAAATCCATAGACAAGAAATCCCCCCCTACCCCAAAAAAAAAGGATTGACCAATCTTGACTTCTCAAGCCTTTGCTGATGCCATAGTTGTCTTGGCGGAAAGTGACAAAGCTGTCCTTTCTCAGGAATCTACGGCCTGTCCAGTAAACAAGGAATCTTGTAAGATTGACACCTTGGGGAAGCGAGTTTTCACTGCCTCTACCCTGGATATTCGCATTGCTAGCTACCGGGGTTATTTCTCTCAGTATGAGTATACCCTTTGGCGTTCGCTCAGAGCCACTGTGGAAGCTCTTCCGGAGTTGGACATTAGCACAGAGCTTGGCATTGAGTCCAACAGTCAGCAACTTAAGGCTGTTATGGATGCCTTTGGCACTGCTTCTAGAGCAGCAACTGGTATATGCACCTGACGCCTCTCATGGTTATGTACAGTGGGATTCACAAATGATGCCCAACAGAGTTATGAGTTTACCATTTGATGGAGTTTATCTGTTTGGCCCTCAGGTCGAGCAGGCACTAGAGGGCCACACAGAAAACTAGAATGGCTATCAAAACGGCCAGGCCGCCCTCTGCTGCCGCTCAACTGGGTGGAAATTAGTGGCAGTTTCAGTCCTTTCGTGGCAAAGGCAGATGAGCTTCAACAAATCAAGCCCCCCAGCCACACAAGAAAACGCAGCAGAAGGCACAGGGCCTGAAAGCGCCTAGTGCTACCCTTTGAGATTCTGACCAAGTCCCACCTTAGCTGTCCGTGGGGGACTCTTCCTCTGCAGTAGGAGGCCGTCTGACTCAGTTTTACAGCCAGTGGAAGTCTGTCACATCAGACAAATGGGTGCTCATGATAATCCGCGAGGGTTACTCTCTAAATTTTTCAGAAACCCCCTCTGGATCTTCTGCCCAAACGACATCCCAAGCTGTCTGTGTCTCGTTCAGACCTTCTTGCTTCTGATATTCAAGGCCTTCTGAACAACAAGGCAGTAGAAGTAGTTCTGCTGGATCAATGGAACACAGATTTTATTCCCATTACTTCCTAGTTCTAAAGAAACAGTTGGCATGCACCTTATTCTCGATATAAGGAAGTTAAACAAATTCCTTTACAAAGAGAAATTCAAAATGATGTCACTTGGTACTCTTTTGCCTGTGATTAATCAAACGATTGGCTGGCCTTCCTGGACATGCAGGATGCCTATCAACGTGTTCCCATACACCCAAACCACCACAAGTATCTGATTTGTGGCATTGGATCAACACTACCAATTTGGGGTCCTGCCTCGAGTCTTTACAGAAATACATGCACTGGTCACAGACCGCTTCCCTTCCCCGCCGTATACTGTATTTCACAAAACAAGGTGGTTCTTAGAAGCCACCCCAAGTTCCTCCATAAAGTATCAGAATTCCATCTGAACCAGCCCTTGGTTCTTCCGACCTACTTCGAGAACTTCCAGAATGAGGGAGAGCGTACCCTGCAGTCACTGGATGTAAAAAGGGTTTTGTGGTTCTACATAGACAGAACTAGAGAGAGATCTGCAAATCAAAGCAACTGTTTGTTGCTTTCAGCATGGCCCAGCTGGGTCAGCCTGTTGCTCTCAGATGTATTTTGGCGTGGCTAGTGGCATGTCTTTGCTAATGCTACTGAATGGCACAGGTTAAACTGGGAGGCAGAGCATATGCTCATTGTACCAGGGCAGTCATGGCATCTCTGGCAGAGATTTGAAACGTGCCCATTGTAGACATCTGCAGTGCAGCTACTTGGAGCTCAGTGCACACCTTTGTGAGGCACTACGCTTTGGATATCCATGCTAGACAGCATCTGTTTTTGGCAGGACAATCCTGAATGGACTTCTGTCCTAAGTGAACTCCTCTCTCCTGCTGTCCTTCTCGGGGATTAGTTTAGCTCTGTACTCCCCATCAGTATGAATGAGTGGTGAAGACTTTATGTTCAGGAAGATATGAAAATTACATACCTACCACAATTTTGATTTTCTTGGACTGAAGTCTCCACCATTTATTCAGACGCCCATCCCCTGGGCTCACTTATCCATTTTGGCCTTCACTCCCTAGATGGCTGGGCTGTGAAGAGACTGTTGTGTTGACTTTTCTCATATGGGTCATTCAAACTATCTTATACCTGACGTAGGTTCGTTTACCCTGCACCTCCTCGGTAATAAAGGTACTGAGGCGGTTAGAGGGTCAACGCCGAAGTAGCCTATATGGTGCTTCCTCGTGGCCCTTCCTTGGTGCCGGACCTTCTGAAGATTTTTGGCTTCAGCTTAGTCCCATCAGTGTGAATGAGTGGTGGAGACTTCATCCAAGAAGATCAAGAATTACAGTAGTACATAATTTTCTTTTTTTTTTTTAAAACTTTCAATCTTTATTCAGTTTTTAACTGTGCATAACATGGTATATTATACATCTTACAGTCATAAAATAAAAACTACAATTAAACTACTGCAATATAACAAGAAAGAATTAAACTTATCAACAATTCAGCACATCCAATTGATTGCTAAGACTGGTTAGGAATTTAAGCTACTTCATTTAAGAGCCTCACACTTCTCTAGTTGATAAATGAGTTGGGACTGGTGTTCTTACTGTAATTATTCTAGATATTTCATTGTTGGTCAGAACGGGGGGGGGGTCTCATCTATTCTGGGGTTACTCTTGGTCAATATGGTTCTTGTATTCTCTTCCCATCTGTATCTCTTTCCCACTTAGATTTAGGGGACAAAATCAGGTCTGTGTGCAGATATGTACATGACCCATCTCCGCCATGTAAGCTCAAAGGTTTCTTTGGATTTGTTAAGCTGAGCAGTCAACTGTTCTAGCTTGTATACTTGTATCATTATCTCATCCCATTGGGAAAGTCTTAGAGGGATATATGATAACCAGTTTTTCATTACCTTTTTTGCTGTAGTCAGGCAGGTAGTCAACAATTTTTCTGTCTTAGGATCTCTGCATGAGGTTGGGAAGATGGAGAAGAGGAATGTGTCTAGTGTTATGTTATTTATTCCTATAAAGATCTGAGAGAGGGCCGCTGATGGTTCCTGTAGAAAGGGCTGTAACTCTGGACACCACCAGAAAATATGGCCATGTGTCGCTTGAGGGTCTCCGCATCTTCTCCAACACCCAGAGTCCCTCTTATGCAGATACTTTGCTTGTATCACTGGAGTTCTGAAATATCTTGGGGAGACTTTCCACGAAAATTCTTTCCAAGCTGGGGAGGAAGGTCCTCGGTGGATATGGCCTGTGTATGCAGACCAATATTGCTCTGTAAGCACTATCCCCAAGTCCCTCTCCCACGCCCTTTTCAGAATATTTACTGACTTCCCCTTTAAAACTTGTAAACCTTTATATAGGTATGATATGATATATGCCTTAGGTTGCACTGGCTCTCCAGAGCTGCAAGAAATGTCTTAAGAATGTCTGATATGTTTGTGTTCTGAAGGATCCCCCTAATTTCCTTTTTAACAAAGTTTATTTGTAATAGCCGGAAATCATCTTGTGGTCTGAATTCATATAGAGACTGCAATTCGGACATGGTCAGTGTCCTCCTACCCCATTTGATGAAATGCCCCATCATGTGGATATTCATTCTTTCCCAATTTCTATAAACCATGGTCCAACCAAAATCATGGTGGTACGGAAGTTAGAACAGGAGTGCCCTGTGAGTTGCAGTTTGTTTGGATTCTAGCGCCTGTCTCTCTACCTTATAAGTGTTAATAGTAAAAGAGTTATGGGATATGTCTTCTGGCGGGATAGGAGGCTATTGCAGAAGGATCTTGTTTAGGTTCAACAAGCCTTCCTCTCTGGTCTCTGTTTTCCATTTAGCTTGGTAGTTTGGTTGCAACCAGTATATGGGGATTCTAAGTTGGGAGGCCTCGTAATAGAGTTCCAGGTCTGGGAGGGCCAGACCTTCTTGATTTTTTAGGTAATTGGAGCATTGCAAATTTAATCCTTGGTTTCTATTTCCCCCATATATATTTAGAGATTTTTTATTTACTTCCCTAATCGGTCCCTTCGGTAGCGGTATTGGGAGGGTTTGGAAAAGGTAGAGCATGCGCAGTAATAGATTCATTCTCTCCGCATCTACCCTTTGAATCAGGGGGATAGGTAGGGCTCTCCATCTCTCAATATCCCCTTTTAGCTGATCCAGTAGGGGGTTATAATTTAGTTCGGCTGGAGTGTTGTAATCACCAGTAAGGTGTACCCCAAGGTAGCGCATGGAGGTTAAATTCCATTTGAATGGGAAAGACTGGGCTAGCTGGGTCGATGGTGAGAAGTTAAATTTCAGGACCTCCGTTTTTGACGTGTTCACCTTATATCCCGAAAGTTCTCAGAAATTCTCCAGTAATTGCCATAGGGACTGCAGGGTCTCGAGTTCAAGCTAGGTAAATTAACAAGTCACGACATACAGGGCTAGCTTATATTGATTCCCATTCATAGTTACCCTTCTATATTTTTGTCCTGTCTTATAGCCTGGGCCAGCGGCTCCAGTTATATGTCAAACAGGAGAGGGGCAGCCCTGCCTGGTGCCCCTTTGTAGGGGAAACGGCTCTGATATGGACCCGTTGATTTTGACCTGGGCCATTGGATTATCATATAGTGATATGATAACCTTTTTGAACTCCACTGGGAACTGCAATTTTTCAAGGACTGCATCTAAAAATGGCCATGCCACCCAATCAAAAGCCTTCTCGGCATCCAGACTTAGAAAAAGGAAGGGTTTTTTTGACCGGGAGTCATGGTACATAAGGTGCAGTGTCTTTGTTATCCTGTGCTTGCCTCAGTGGAATAAATCCACATTGGTCCCTGTCTGTTAACGCTAGTAGGAGATCCTCCAGTCTCTTTGCTAACACTGCTGCAAAGATTTTATAATCGGTGTTAAGGATTGATACTGGTCTGTATGAGGTACAGACCACTGGGTCTTTACCTGGTTTTAAGATACTGGTTATGGTGGCTTATTTCCATGAGGGAGGCACCCCTTGTCCTTCCAGCAAGTCTTGACATGCGCGCTGCAGTACCTGTAATAGTTGGTTTTGAAACATTTTAAAAATTCTGCTGTATACTCATCCAGCCCGGGATCTTGTTAGGTTGTAATGAGGCAACTACCAGATCTTACTTGAGAAACAGCTCTTGCAGCAGGTACACCATTAGGACTAAAAGCCGCAGGCACCAGGACCCAACAGAAATTTTCTAGCTAGCAGTATTCAGCGGGACTTCCTCCGCCAGTCCCCGTGACGTCAGGCATAGTACATAAGGGCGATCCCCAGAATCCCCAGTACTTTTCCTGCCATCGACTCGCCAGCATCGGCCTCTCGGTCTCTACCTAGCGCACGACGACTTAGAACTTCTTCAAGTGTTTTCTACAAAACTAATGTCCTCTCCAACTCCTTAATCTGAGGGACACCGTTGAAAGTGCGCCTGCGGAAAACAGATCCCTTTCAAGGATCCTCATTCTTCCTGTGTGCAGTACTTAGGCCCGGACCATGACACCAAGGCCTGCACCTTTTGTCAAGGGTTCAACAGCATCCGCCGTTAGAAGGCACTTCAGGCGCACTGTTAGAACAGAAACTTAGCAGGATGGGCAAAGAACCTTCCTCCAGGGTGATTCTTCTTCCAAGGCCCATAAACACTGGGAGAAAGCAAGGTCGAGATCCCGAACCGGCCTCGACTGGCTTAGCTCAGGCTCCACCCAATCTGACCAGTCTCCCTCAGGGCTCATTCTCAGCCCGCTCTGGTCAAAGTCTGGGCTACAGGCGTGTCGACTCTTCAGCCCATCAAGACTTCTAGGCCCTCGGCTTCTCCACTCCCTCTTGGGCCTCTTCCAAGTCTTCCAATGCCACAAGTCTTCCTCATCTGCCAGACGTCGGAACCCGACTCCAGATCGTCACCAGGGGTCGGATCCCCCACCCAGGAGGCAAAGACTTGGCGTCCCTAAAGCGGATGGCGGACCCGGCGTCTGCAAGCACCTGAAGTCGGCCAGGTGTTCACAGACCAGGACACGGCCAAGCACCAGACACCAGCGGATGTTCGCTGGACCCAAAGTCGGTGGCTGCGACCGGCGTCGGCTTCATACTCACTGAGTCAAGACTGCCCCTAGTCACCGATGGACACAGGTCGCAGAGTTTCCACAGAGGACACGCCATTGCCTGAAGACCAGACGGGCGACACAGAGGATGCCGGGCTTCCGAGGAAACCTTCGCCCACCTCAGACACACCCGCAGACCCGGCGACAGACCACTGGCACCAGGCCCGTCATCGGGCATGAACTTACAAGAGGTAAAGGATCTCTCTACTTTCTGGTGGGACACCATCCGAAAAGACGTCCCTGTAAAACCTCCTCCTCTTACTCCTTCACCTTCTATGCTCCCTCCTCCACCACAGGGGCCAGCAGGACGACCACCAACCCCTAAGTAGCAGACTCCACCTCCTATGGGTAGAGCCAAGGATCGGAGAAGGCCTCCCTCAAGATCTCCATCAGGGCCCCCCAGCCCCAAGCGACCCAGACGTCGTCGGTACACTCAGTCAGGGGAGGACTCCAGATCGGATACCTCTGAATTCTCCAGATCTCCTTCTCCACTCAGCATCCCATCACCTGACCCACATGACCTACCCAGGTCTCCTCCGGATGATCCCTCCTTCTTTGAGATCATGAGGCACATCCAGGACAACATGGGATGGGATGCTGAAGACCTCGATCCCGAAAGACTGCGTCTTGCCCGTTAACTTCGACAGAAAGATCCTAAGCCTGTGGTAGTGCCACCCTTGGTGGACACCTTTGTGGATGTCACCAAGGCTGCATAGAAGTGTCCGCACTCCACTCCCGCTGTGCTGAAGAAAGCTGACCGCCTGTACAAGGCCCCGGAAGAGGACCAGTACATGGCTCAACAACCTCTGGCTGACTCCCTTGTCATTACGGCCTCGCATGACTGGTCCCAAAGACCGCAGCATATGAGCACACAGCCACCGGACCAGGAATCCAAACAGCTGGATGCCGTGTGGAGGCGCGTGTATGTGGCTGCTACTTGCTCCATCAGGTCCCTGAACTACCTATCTCCACGGAACAGTTTCAGAATGCCCTGTGGGAACAGGGCCAGGACCCGTCGATAAATTACCGTATGGCGATCAGAAGGCAGAGCTCTAAACCACCTCCAGACAGGTTCTGATGTGGGAACCCAAGTGCTGTGACCTCGCATACGATTCTGTGGACTCTTCTGCCAGAGCTGCAGCTTCAGGCATCTGTCTCCGAGGAACAGTCTTGGCTCTGTGTCTCTGGTTTTACCGGACATACAGAAGAACATTCTTGGCGTCCCTTACAGTGGCGAGGTACTTTTTGGTGAACCCTCGGAGAAGGTTATCACCAGACTCCAGGATGTTGGGAAGGCAGTCAGGTCTGTACAGGCCATGTACAGATCAAGGCCTGGTTCCTTTCGTAGGAACCAGAGCCGTTTTCGTGGCCGGCAACGACAGCAGCCACGTTCTGGCCAGCAACAAAGGGGCACTTTTCAACGTAAAGCCCAGGCCAAGTCGTCCCCAGGCAGAGGCCAGCGCTACACTAAACCGGCACAGCCTGCAGAGACCAGTGCTGCCACAACATGACTTCTTCCCAGCCCCCGGCCCTCCTCTGGATCAACGGGCACAGAAGGTCGGGGGGGTTGCATCGCTCGCCACTTTATAGGGTGGCAGTCGATTACCGCCGACCGGTGGGTTCTCCAATTGGTCAGGAAAGGCTTCTTCATAGAATTTCTCGACCACCCACCGTCAAGACCTCCCCTGCTTTCCCGTTATTCAGGTCAGCACACCTTGCTTATACAGCAGGAGGTGCTCGCGCTTCTCGGAAAAGAAGCTATAGAGCATGTACTGTGGAACCAGAGAGGTGCAGGTTATTATTCTCACTTCTTTCTGGTTCCCAAGAAGACGGGGGACCTCCGTCCGATACTGGACCTCAGCGACCTCAACGCGTCGGTCCTGTACAAAAGCTTCCGCATGGTGACCCTCCCAGGTCTGATTCCCATGCTCAAGCAGGGTACCTTTCTAGCGTCCGTGGACATGCAGGATGCTTATCTGCATATACGCATAGCTCAAGTGCACAGGAAGTTTTTACGCTTCGAGTTTCACGGTCACCATCATCAGTTCCGCGCCCTTCCCTTCGGACTGTCATCGGCACCTCGGGTATTCACGAAGTGCATGGCGGTAGTAGCGGTGACTCTGAGGAGACAAGGCAACTACTTGTTCCTTTACCTGGACGACTGGCTTCTAATGCGCCCTCTTGGGAAGCCCTGATGTCCGCCATTCATTGTACTCGGTCTCTGTTCGAGACTCTGGGCATCATCAATCGAGAGAACTCACGCCTGGTTCGTCTCAGATTCTGCAGTTCATAGGCGCAGTTCTGGACACTGTCCAGGGGAAAGCTTTTCTACCCCAGGACCGAGAGGAACACATCAGATCCCCATCAGGGACATCTTAGCAAAGAAGGCCTTCCCAGCCAGGCTGGTCCTTTGCCTGCTTGGACATATGGCTGCGGCCATTGCGACAGTCCTGCTAGCCTGCTCCACATGCGGGTGACCCAGTGGATGTTACGGGTCCAATGGGATCAAAAGCAAGACCATCTGCAGCTCCCAGTTCGGATCATGAAGGCCGTAATCCGGGATTGGCAGTGGTGGCTAGATTGAAGAACCTCTCTGGTGGGGTCCCCTTTACTGCACCGTCTCCGATTTGTGGCGCTGTCCACAGACGCCTCAGGGCTCGGATGGTGAGCACACCTAGACTGTGTCCGGTCGCAGGGCCAGTGGACAGCCCAAGAGACCCATCTCCACATAAATATCCTGGAAATGAGAGCAGTTCTTTACGCCCTGCAGGCTTTCCAGTCGGAGATTCCACCGGGTACTCTTCTGTTACAAACAGACAATTCCGCAGTGATGTATTACCTCAACAAACAAGGAGGCACCCATTCCTACCGGCTTTACAGGGAGGCCATGAGGATGTGGGATTGGGTTTTACAACACGGCGCAAACCTTATTCAAACAACATGAAGTCTTGCTATATTATGACCGTAGCAGTTTGATCCAGCTCTAGAACTGCTCCGGAGGTGAAATGGTTAAAACCATTCCAAAATAGAATTTTGGCCACGAGCTCTAAGAAGCAGCTCTATCTGTGTTATTTCAAACCTGAACTGTCAGATTCTTTACTCCGCCTCAGTGAACAGTCGCTCCGGAGATTTCTCCTACTGCTCGGTTCATTTCTCGGTTTAAAAAGTGTTTTCTCGGTTGGATTCAACCGAGAATAGTTTTATTTTAACCGCAAAACCGTTCGGTTCAAGCTCTATCTGTGGTAACCGTTAGTAAATTAAAGGTTTTTGTCTGTGTGGAACTTGTAAGTTATCGGTTCGGTTTTGAACCGATCAGCTGGGTTTAAAACTCATTTAAAACTAAAAATTAACATTTTAGAGTGCGGTTCCCGGTTCTTATCGGTTCTAACAAACGGATTTATTACGGTTTTTTCCAATACCCGTGACAGGGTTAGGAACCGATAAGGGTGTCTTGCCTGGCACTGCCGTTAAAAGGGCAAGTTTTCTGGTTAGGCTGGCATTATGTCTGAGAAACCCAAAAGAAAAACCGGGCCCACTGGATTTCAACACTGTGATGTTTGTGGGGAAGTCTTTGCCAAGCCTGACCCACACACTACATGTGTTTATTGTCTGGGGTTTGACCACCTCCAGTCAGACTGCCAGATATGCAAGAATTTCCCTGCAGCCACCCTGGAAAAAAGATTGGGCAGGCTCAGGGAACGAGAGGCCAAAAAGTCCGCTGACCCAGATGGCCAGCCCGGTTCGGTGCCAACCGAACCAGAGGGAATGCCCTCTGACCAGGGCGAGACTTCCTCGGGCAAAAGAAAAGCTGGTTCTGAGGAACTACTTCCAGTAAAGAAAACAAGAAAATCAGCAGGTCTGGAGTCCAAAACCCCTTCTCCAACTGCTGCAGAGATAGCAAAAGCCATACAAATTGTCCAGTCACTGTCTCAGGGTCCATCCGAACCGCCACTATCTGGCAAAAGGTCGGTTCGTCCGGTCTCAGTGGTTCAGGAATATGATATTGAGGAATTTTGTGAACCAGAGGAGGGGGAGGATGATTATGAACAGTATGAATGTGGCTGGGAAGGTCTGGGTGTGCCCATTGAACTGGACATCTCTCCAGACAGACCTTTAGAATCTCCCCCTATGCTGTCTGAGTCCCCATCTCATTTTATGTTTCACAAAAAAGTTGCTGAAACCCTTCAGCTTCCCTTAGAGGAAGCTGTGGATGAGCAAGAGGAGCCTGATTTTGTAGAAATGATGGATATTCCATAGTCTAGGAGATTGTCTATTCCTTTACATAAGTCTTTTAGGAAGCAAACAATAAAAATTTTAAAAGCTCCTAATTTGTGCCTCCTGTAGATAAAAGATGGACAGAAGGTACACATTGTCAGGTCCTGATACAGAATTCCTTTCTCAGCAATGCAGTCATGTTAGGGTAGTTCAGGCTGCAGCCTGATAAAGCTAATATTCCTGGCTTCACATCCTCCTGACAAGGATTCCAGGAAGATTGATGCCATGGCAAAAAAACAGTACATGGCAGCCTCTCTGGGACTCAGGCAAGCAAATTATATGGCTTATGTAGCTAGGTATCAGAAATCTAGATGGGATACTGTTATGCAGTTAGCCAAGCAAGCCCATGGCCAGCTGGCTAGTGAACTAGAACAGGTGGCTGCTGATGGCATTGAGGCTTCTAAGGTTCAGTTTCATGCTGCTGTGGATGTTAATGATGTTTCCTCTAGGGTCATGGCCACATCTGTAGCTTTTCGTAGGTTGGCCTGGGTCAGGTGTACTAGTCTGTCACAGGATACCCAGACTAAGGCTATGGATTTTCCTGTGGTGGGAAATTCTCTGTTTGGGGAGCAAACAGAGAACTACCTGAAAAAGATGGATGAATATAGGACTACTTAGAAGAGTGCCCAGGCTAAGGAGCGCAAGCCACTCCTTAAAGGCATACCCCCAGGGGTAGGGGTAGGCCTTTTCACAGGCCTTTTATCAGACTCAGGCCTCCTCTGCCTATGCTCAGAGGGGCTTCTTCAGAGGCAGAGGCAGGTGAGGGTGGGCAGACCTGCTCCCACTCCCAGCCTAAAGCTCCTGCTAAGCAGGCACCCTGATGGGGTGCCCAGGGCGATTCTCCTGTACCGTAGGGGGCAGGCTGGCTTATTCAGTCAGAATTGGGCTTTAACCTCAGACAAGTGGGCTCTGGAAGTAGTAAGCCAGGGTCTGGTTCTCAGCTTCAAAAAGTTTCCCAAGTTGAGAAGCAGATTTTCTACTGCAAGTGCTTGAGAGACCCTTGCTCTGGAAGCAGAGGTCTCATCCCCGTTAGCTCTCAGAGCAGTAGAAAGGGTTCCTCCCCTGCACCAGGGCAGGGGTCTGTATTCCAGATACTTCCTTACCCCAAAAAAGACAGGAGAATGGCGGCCCATATTAGATCTCAGATATCTGAACAAGCATCTTTTGAAACCAAAGTTCAAAATGGTAACTCTGGCAATGATTTTACCTCCTAAGGCCAGGGACTGGCTAGCCTCCCTGGACCTCAAGGATGCCTATTTCCATGTCCTAATCAGAAGCTCTCATCGAAAGTACCTCAGATTCGAACTGCCCTCAGGTCATTACAGTTCAGAGCAATGCCCTTCGGCCTTACCTCTGCCCCAAGGGTATTCACAAAGTGTCTAGCAGTGGCTCACTTAAGGAGGCAAAGGATTGCTGTTTTCCTCATCTAGACGACTGGCTCATTGTAGGTCAGTCCCCAGAACAGGTAAAATCTCACCTGCAGGTCACCCAGCAGCTTCTCACCTCCTGGCTTTCTGCTAAATCTGCCAAAGTCGGTTCTGGAACCAGTCCAGGTACTCACCTTTATAGGGGCAGAATTGGACACAAAGCTAGCCAGAGACTTTCTTCCCTTAGAAGGGGTAAGGAATTTAGTGGCTCTGGCCTCCTTCACGCTGCAGGTCTCTCGACCAGCAAGACACTTTCTGCAGCTCCTGGGGCACATGGCTGCATCCACAGCTGTTGTGCAGGGAGCAAGATTTCAGATGAGACATTCAGTTTCACTTGAGAACCTGTTGGTCTCAGAGAAGAGACCCCCTTTCCAAGTTGGTCCCAGTGACTCGAACCTTGATCCTAGCCCTCCAGTGGTGGCAGGATCAGAGCAATTTAAGATTGGGGGTCCCCTTCATTTCCCCTTCTCACGACTTGACTCTCACTACAGATGCTTCCCTTCTGGGTTGGGGAGCCCACATGGGCGACCTTTCCACTCAGGCAGTGTGGTCCCCCCAGGAATCTCTGCTCCACATCAATTTGCTGGAACTCAGAGCTGTCTTTTTAGCTCTTCAAGCATTTTCTGCATCTGTCCACGACAAGGTGATACAAGTCAGAACAGACAACACCACAACAATGTGGTACATCAACAAACGGGGGCACTCGGTCTTCGGCCTTGTGCAATGAAGGCAATGAAGTTGTGGTCTCTGGCCTATTCCCTGAACACTTCCCTCATAGCAGTTAATCTTCCAGTGAAGGACAATGTCCTAGCGGATGCTCTCAGCAGGATTTCCCAGGGCCATCACGAATGGTCCCTGGATCCTCAAGTGCTGGGGATAGTCTTTGCCAGATGGGGCACCCCTCAGATAGATCTTTTGCAGCCCCAGACAATCACAGACTTCCTCTGTTCTGTTGCAGGCCTCCAGTGCTGGGCTCAGTTCCCTGGATGCCCTTCTTCTGGATTGGGAGGAAAGTTTTCTATGCTTTCCTCCCTTCCCTCTCCTATTCAAAGTATTAGTCAAAATCAGATCTCAGCCTTGCAGGGTGATTCTGATTGCCCCGGATTGGGCCAGGCAGCCCTGGTACCCACTCCTTCTGTCACTGACAATCCATCTTCCCCTTTGCCTCCCCAGGAATCACAACCTGTTGACTTGTGCCCAGGGAAGGGTTTGGTATCCGGACCTCAAATCCCTCAACCTCAAGGCCTGGCTCTTGAGGAGTTAGAGTTTGCTGATTTACACCCCTCTCAGGGTGTTCTTGAGATCCTAAAGGCTTCTAGAAAGCCTTCCACTAGGGCTACTTATAGTTCTAAATGGAAAAGGTTTTACATTTGGTGTGCTGGGAAAAATATTTCCCCAGAATCTGCTGATTTGCTCATGTGATTACATGGTACATCTTAATTCCTTGGGTCTCAGACCAGCTACCCTGAGAGTTCATTTGGCAGCTGTATCTGCCTTTGTGTCAGCAGGAAAGTCATCCCTCTTTTCTCTCATCCTGTGTTTTCCAAGTTTTTTAAGGATTACTCCATACTAATCCACCCTTTCGGGAACCGGCCCCTGCTTGGGACCTGAATGTTTGCATTGCCCAGTTAATGCAACCCCCTTTTGAACCTCTTGTCTTCTGCAGAGCTTAAGTACCTAACTTGGAAAACTGTTGTTCTAGTGGCTATCACTTCTGCCAGACGCATAAGTGAGTTGCTAGCCTTGTCAGTGGAAACTGACTTTATTTCTTTCCACAGGGATAAGGTAGTCCTTAGGACTAATACATACATACACACTGTCAGCAGATAAGGGCCTATGGCCCACCCAGTCTGCCTATTTGAGCTTGTAAGTTCACTCTGTTTTCCTAGAAGTCTGTTGCCTCTTACCCCTGACCTCCAGAATTCCCTTATGTCTACCCCATGCATTCTTAAATCCTCAATTGTTTCAGCACCTACTACTTCCTCTGGCAGGGTGTTCCACTTGTCCACCACCTGTTCTGTGAAGAAATCTTTCCTCATGTTTCTCTGAATCACCCTCCTCCAACTTCATCCCATGCCCTCTAGTCCTGGAACATCATCTTCGCTGAAAATAGTGTATTCCTGCACTCTGTTCACACCCAGAGTGTGGAGGTCCCGCAATGGGCACCCCAGCCGAGCAGATACATCCATAGTGATGGTGACCGAGATTCTGGTGGAGCAAAGGGCAGAACCTGAGAAGGTTGTTCTGTACCCACCATGCAAGTGACCTTCGCAGAGGTCTGGCCACCTTGATGGGGTAAAACTGAGGAAGTACTGCTGGGGACCACTGAGTGTAGGAAGTTTTTGCCTAAGGTGGTTTCAGATTTCCATCTTAATCAATCTATCTCCTTCCAGTATTTTTCACTGATCACCCTCGCCTGGTGAGAGGAGGTTGCACAGCCTGGATGTTAAGAGAGCTCTTAGTTACTATATAGAGCGTACTAAAGGTCACAGGTTCAATCCTCCAACTTTTCCTTACCTATGGTGAAGTTGGGAAAGGCAACCTGCCACTAAGAGATCAATTGCCAGGTGGATTGTCTCTTGTATCCAATTTGCTATCAGAAACTGGGCAGAGCCCCCGGTTTGAGGGCTCATTCTACCAGGGTACAGCTGCGCTCTAGCTGCTGCCAGAGACATCCCTATATTAGAGATTTGCTAGGCTGCTACTTGGAAAATGGTACACACTTTTACCAAGCATTACTCCTTGGATGTCCAGGCCAGGAGAGATGCTCGGTTTGGCACAGCTGTTCTTCAGAGCCTATTCCCTAAGTAGCTTCTGCCCCTCCTCCATGGAGGTACTGCTGTGTATTCTGCTACTGTCATAATATAGCAAGACTTCATGTTGTTTGAAGAAAAAATTACTCGCCTTAGTAATGTTGTTTTTCAATGGAGTCTTGCATATGACCTTCCCCAACCTGCCCCTCTCAGAACCTCTACTTGGGTGGGGTGCGGCAACGGTGTGGGCACCTTTATGCCCTGTTTGCATTTTTGTCCCCTTTGGGGCTTTGGGTGTGTGTGTGTGTGTGTTCTGTTATACTTATGTTTTATTCTCATATTATTAGAATTGTGTTAGTATTTCTGGTCCCTGACTTGAGTCTTGGGTGTTGGGACCAGCAATGGTTGTTATTTTTAGGTAGCCATTTGGCTAGTGTAGGTTACAGCTTCCACACAGACCTTAGTGAGTTTTGGCTCGTAAAGATCTGACAGTTCAGGTTTGAAATAACACAGATAGAGCTGCTTCTTAGAGCTCGTGGCCAAAAATTCTATTTTGGAATGGTTTTAACCATTTCACCTCCGGAGCAGTTCTAGAGCTGGATCAAACTACTACGGTCATAATATAGCAAGACTCCATTAGAAGAAACAACATTACTAAGGTGAGTAATTTTTTCTTGCTGTTCATGTACCAGGAGTGGACAATGTCATCGGAGACGGCCTGAGTCGCTCTCAGGCCAGAGTCCACGAGTGGGAACTACTCTAGGAGGTAGTAGAGGATCTGTTTCACAGATGGGGCACACCAGAGATGGACCTTTTCTTATCCCCATCCAACGCAAAACTGCCCAAATTTTGCTCGCTAGATCCAGGGCCTGGTGTTTTCTGGCGAGATGTGTTGTCCTTCTCCTGGGTGGGCAGATTTCTCTATGCCCTGCCCCCCCCCGTTGATCCAGAGGGTCATTTTGAAACTTCACAGAGAGCAAGCGACGCTGATGCTTATCGCGCTGTTCTGGCCCAGGCAGATCTGGTTCCCTCCACTGCATCAGCTGTCCCAGGAACCTCCAGTGCCTCTGCCAATCAGCTCTCACTTGCTGTCTCAGGAGGCGGGCTCCTTGGTCGATCCGGACCTTTGTTCGCTGAACCTGCATGCTTGACTCCTAGAGACATAGCCATTATGCGATATGGGTTCTCGCAAGAGGTAGCTGACGTTATAGCGGCCGCTAGAAAACCGCCTACTCATGCTACTTACACCATGAAATGGCGCAGATTTTGCCTGTGGGCCAAGCGGAGGAGATCTTATCTGTGTCAGTCTTCACCATTCATCACAATGGGTACTGGCCGAGGTCAGGACCCATGCAACCTTTTTTTTTTTTTAAGGATAGGCGGGCCGACACAGGCATCGGCGCCGCCTCCCGAGGCCGACGACTACGCAGCACTCGAGAGCCATTGCTAAGCTGTGTCGACCCGGCCGACTACTTCAGTTCTTCGCCTCCCACCGCTTGAGGTCGCCTCATGGGAAGCCTGAAGAAGTGTTCACAGTTTTGGGCCTTAAGCTCAGCATATTTTCATCGCCAGTCCGCGGTCTACTAGTTCTGGGTACTGCCTCCACTCGACGTCGCCGGTAAGATCTTTCCTTTTTATTAACATTTAAGCGGCGTCGAGTCTTTTTGGTGAGTGTTTTCCGTAGGTCATGCCGCGGTCGGAGGGCAAGAAATTCTCTAAAGGCGGCGGCCCCCTCTGCGTCGGTGCCTGTGCGGCCGCAATTTCTCGTGACCGACCAGCATGACCAGTGTTTGGCGTGTCTTGCCCTGCTTCACGACATGGATTCATGCGATGCCTGCTTCTCCATGGACCGGCGCGTCCTCGAACAGCGCGCTTGGAAAGTTGGACGAGCTCTGCCGACTTTCGGGGGACGGATTCGCACTCTGGCCAAGCCGCGCTCTCTCGGCCTTTCCTCTGGGTCCCCTCCCGGTTCTGTACGGACCGTGGAGGAGGGAGCCTCGACCTCCAGTAGCCTAGCCTTGGTCGAGGCTCCTCCCGCGGCGCAGGAGGCCCGTTCCGCTTCCCCCTGGCAGCGGGCGGGAGGCGCCGCCATGGCAATCACCCCTTCGGGGGTGAAAGCCCGTCGCTCCCGTGGTGCCGAGGGCCTTGGCGGCGCCGACTCGTCTCTCGGCGCCGTGGGCCCTGTCGGCGCTGCTTGCGGCGTCAGCTCTGCTCATGGCGCCGCGACCCTGGATGCGGCGTCACCTTTTGCTATGTCTCGCGGGCGCCGAGGTTGGAGCACGGTGCCGCGGGTCTCGGATTTCGCTGGTCGGCGCCGCCCGCACCACCTCTGCTCTCGGGCGCTGGCGGTGCCGCTGTCAGACGCCGGTCCGCTGGGCTGCCGACGCTGTTTTGTTCTCGAAAGCATCAATACGCCGTAGCGGTTTAGCGTTTGCCGACGCTTGAGTCGTTTTCTGATCGCCAGCGCTGTTTCTCGACTTCAGCCGCCGCGGTGCCGGGGCCTGGCGTTTGTGTCTCTGGGTCATTGTTAGTTGTCGCCATGCTGCCTTTTCGTTCCCCGGCGCCGCCCCAGCACGTGGGCTTGACGGCGCCGCTGCTGGCCCCATCTCCGACCTTGGTCTCGGCTGCCCTGTTGCCTTCTGCCAGCTCCGCCCGCTGGACCGTGGAGGGCGGCGGCTTTGACCACTGCCACGATTTCTGGGCCTCCACTGGTTGTGCTCTCGCCTCCTACTGTCTGGCTTAGGGCTCGGATTCCACCTCTTCGTAGTCGGAGTCCAGCTCAGAGTCGGCCGGGCAGTCACACCCTTCGGGGTTGCCTACACAGGAGAGGGAGTCAGCCCCCTGCTGAGGAGCGTCTGGTTCTCCTCCGGATCGGGGTCAGTGGCACTGACCAGCAGGCTGTGGTGCGTGCCACCATAGCCATGCAACCTGGTCTGGGGGGGTTCCTTGACCCTTCAGCGGAGGTACCCCCTCCCGTGGTGTGTCTCGATCGCCCAACTTTGGGGCCCATCGGGAAGCCTATGGCTGGGGAGGGTGCTGCGCCCTGGATTTCCCCCTCGGGGACATCCCAGAGCTGCCAGCTACCTAGGCTGACCCTTCCGAGGACCAGGACCTTCTCGGACTCTGAGGGGTCGAGGGGTGTGGGGTCAGCATGTCGGCCTTTCTGGGTCCACCTGGCCCTGGACTAAGCCGGGCGCGGTCTTCCGCCTTCCCTTCCGGGTTCCTTGAGAGGGTCCTATTCTTGGAGGCGGGACCGCCCTTCTGGACCTATACGGCCCCAGTCGCCTCACTGGAGGGATTCTTCTGGGCGCAGCCTAGGCAGTACCAATGTGGTTGTACAGCTGTCTGCTGCGGAGTTTTCCGGGACACCTTCCCCCGGTGTCCATGGTCCGCTCCCTAGCCCTGGCAGAGGCCAGCCGATTCCTTCCCTCGGCTCTGCCCCTACCCGTCTGCCGCATTCTCCAGTGCTCCCGGGCATTCTTGGTCCTACCGGGCCTCTCACCTGGGAACAGTTCAGAGCGGTGGCTTCTTGATTCCCTGCTTACGTTAGGGCCTTGGACAGTCAGGTTTTTCAACCTCCCCCTGAGCAGCCACCCTCGGAGCATATGGTGACCTCCAGCTCCTCATCCCCCTCTTCTGGGGGTGAGGAACCATCTGTCCACATCTCTCCTGCCGCTGATCTCGCGGAGTATCAGCGTTTCCCCGCGAGGATGTTGGGAGGACCTTCACCTTCCCCCCCCATCCGCGAGCAATCCAGAGCATGCGGCGCACGCTTTTCTAGGTGATTTCGGGGTGGCCACCCTTGTGGTGCTCCCCTGGCCTGCTCCCTTTCAGGAAGCGTCTATGCGTTTCTGGCAGAGGCCCTTCTCTGGAGTTTCTGCCTCTAGGGACCTCAGCCAGAGGTATTGCGCACCCCCGGAGTCTCCAGGCTCCATGCCTCATCCGCAGTGTGGATTGACACACCTGGACACTCCCGACGGGCTTCGCGCCCTCCACCATGACCGGCCCCCAGATCAGGACTCTTCGGATTTTGATTTCTGGGGGAGGAGGACTTTCTACTCGGCACGGTTGCTTCTCTCCATCTCCGCTCATCAGGCCCACTATGCAGCCTACAGCAGGTTCTTGTGGTCAGCGCTGGGTCAGTTCCTAGGTGCTTTGCCTGACTCGGAGCAGACTAGGCAAGCCATCGCTCTCTCTGCACGTGGCCTGGAGCTAGCAAGGCACCAAGCAAGGGCGTCTTATGGCCTGTGCTAGGTAGCTTCCAGAGTGGTAGGGACAGCGATCTGCACCAGAAGATCGGCGTGGCTTCGCCTTTCCCGTTGTCACCCTTGGCCCGGCGGGGTGATTTGCTCCGCTCACCAGGGAACCTATCTGTTTTCCCGTGAGGCGGACTGCGTTTGTTGGGGCAACTTCCTTCCCCTCCGGGAGGGGGACCCCGTCTCACTCTCCCTACTCCGGGCCTCCCCAGGCCCAGAAGGTCTCTCCCCTCCCCTTAGTGTGTCACCCACTGAGGGCTAAGGGACACTGTCCCTTAGGGTGCAGTTAGTCAACCCCCTTCGAGGGGGCTTGGTACTCGCCCATCTGTGATGAATGGTGAAGATTGACACAGATAAGATATAGAAATTACGTACTTACCGTAATTATGATCTTTCTGTGTATCTTCACCATTCATCACAATCCCCCACTGTCCCC
Source organism: Neoceratodus forsteri (assembly GCA_016271365.2). NCBI lineage: Eukaryota > Metazoa > Chordata > Ceratodontiformes > Ceratodontidae > Neoceratodus > Neoceratodus forsteri. The sequence continues at coordinate 444,685,785 of CM028132.1, read as the reverse complement.
CTGGGGCCTCAGTCTCTGGGTCCCCCTCCCTCTGTGCCTCTCCCTCTCTTTGGAGCAGGGTAAAGTAGGGAGCACGGGGGGGGGTGTAATTTCTTCCCCTTTAAAGGGTACAGCTCGAGTGGCATTCCTTCTCTACTGCATATCTCCACCCTATCAGGGTGGGAGTTGTTGGTTGCCCCCCTCCTGTCATCCAACTGTTTCCCAAAAAAAAAAGGAGCCCCTTTTTCACCAAATCTCCTTACAGAGAGAGTACTAATCCCTGTACCCTGTCCTTCTCCAGTATAGCCGACTCTGCTTTTGGGGTATTGCCACATATTCTGTGCCTTGAATTATGGCAAGAAAGCTTTGCTACTCCTTGCAGTTCCTATACAGTCTGGTGACGGACAAGGGTCCTGGATCCTTGTTACCTCTCACTCTCTCCTAAATTTTCTCCCTCCTCCTTCCCTCCCTTCCTCTGCTTCCAGAGATTGGGGCCCCTACCCAATCCCCTTAGTCTCATCTCTCCTCTGCTGTCCTCTGTCGTTATTTCTCCTTTTGGTTCGGTTTTTCCTTCCTTTTTCTGTCCCTTGGACTCTCTTGTCCCACCCTCCATCCCTTCCTCTTACCTCTCTGGCGACTCAGAACTGGTAGTCAGGCGGAGTCAACACAGCTTAACAGCTAATCCTCGAGCCTTGAGGGCGGCGCCGATCCTCGTCGGCTCCGCCTATCCTTTAAAAAAGAGTTCCTTGGGGTCCTGACCTCCGGCCAGTACCCATTGTGATGAATGGTGAAGATACACAGAAAGATCATAATTACGGTAAGTACGTAATTTCTATTTTTCGCCACTGGATTGTCCATAAAGGTCGGTCTTGGACTACCTCCTGTCTCTTTTACAGACAGGCTTGGCCTGCCCCTCGATCAAAGTACACCTTTGTGCCATCTCAGCCTATCACACTCCTATAGGCCAATGTCCTGTATCTCAATTGGACACGGCACGAGTCTTCCTGAGAGGTGTTCTCCTCCTAGACCTCCGATTAAGGATCCTATTCCACCTTGGAATTTATCCTTTGTCCTGGAGCAGCTCACGTTGACACCTTTTGTACCAGCCGCGGATTGCAAGCTACGTCTCCTTACATGGAAGACGTTGTTTTTAGTTGCCATTACTTCGGCCAGAACAAATTCGGAGTTTCACGCACTGATGTGCAAAGAACCTTGTTTGGTTTTCCACCAGGACAGGGTATCCTTACAGACCAGTCCAAGTTTCTGCCTAAGGTGGTCTCAGCTCTCACTCTTAATCAGGATATCGATCTACCAGTGTACTTCCCTAAATATTCAAATTGAGGAGAGGCCCTGTTGCACACTTCAGAGGTATATCGGTGTCTATGATACTGCCTGAACAGGACCAAACACCACCGAAAATCTGATCAGCCTTTTGTCTCCTTCGCCAAAGGATGATGGGAGGTCCCGGTTCCAAACAGTCGCTGTCCAGGTGATTCATACATTGTATCACGTTCTGTTACCAGAAGTGCCACAAACCCTTACCGGGCGTGGTTAAGGGCCATTCCACAAGGGTGGGTGGCTACCTCCTTTGCGGCCTTAAAGAACGTGTCCACCTCAGCCATCTGTGCAGCAGTGACTTGGAGCACTGTGCACACCTTTATCAGGCATTATAGCCTGGATGTTGCATCGAGGCGAAGAGCAGGTTTTGGTCTAGCAGTCCTTCAAGGACTTCTGTCCTAGGCTTAGGTTTTACTAAGGATTTTTACCATCCCTCCTTCCAGTGGTGTGGGTTTTCCTCTGTTGCTTGGGAATCGATCCTAATGGTGTAACCTGCTGCAAGAGCTGTTTCTCGAGTAAGATAGTACAGTTACGTAAGAACTTACCTAACAGTAGATTTTCGAAAACAGCTCTTGCAGCAGGTACTTTCCTCCCACCATCTGTGCTGGAGGTAGATCTTTTTGTTCCAGTATCCTTCTCCTAGGATCAGGTGTTCTCAACACTACTCTGATTGCCATTTGATGGCGGATCCTCAGTCTTCTCTTCGGATGTCATTCAGCGGCCGGGAATCTCCGGCGGGAGAACTGGGGATTCTGGGGGTTGCCTCCTTATATACTATTCCTGACGTCAGGGGTGAGACTGACGTCGGAGACGGTCCCCGCTGAATACTGCTAGCTAAAAAATTTCCGTGGGGTCCTGGCGCCTGCCGACTTCAATCCTAATGGTGTAACCTGCTGCAAGAGTTGTTCTCGAAGATCTACTGTTACGGTAAGTTCTTATGTAACTATACTTTCCAGCTCTTTATTAGAGATTGGGGCCTTCAAGGTTTCCTGCTGCCCTTGAGAAAGAGCTGGTAAAGGTCAGTTAATGAGTGGAACATCTCAATTCTCTGAGTCCACAGCTCCCTCTGGTATAGAGGGAACGGTAGATGGCAGCAAATGTTTGCATAATCTTGTTCGGGATTTTCTCTATTCTCCCGGTGATAGGCAGTCTGATCTGGGTAATTGATGTGTGGTTTATCTTTTTCCCAAGGCGGGGGGGCTAGTAGTCTTGTGGTTCAAACATGAAGTCTTGCTGTATTCTGACATTTGCAGTTAGGTCCTGCCTTTCAACTGCCCCGGAGAACAAAGGGTTAACGTTTCTATGCCTTGCATAGAACGTTCATCACGAGCTCGGTTGAAGCCCCTGTCTGTTGTTTAAACTGCAACCGTCAGATTCTTTACTCCGCCTAACTGAACAGTCGCTCTGGAGATTTCTCCTGCTGCTCGGTTCAAAAGTAGGTTGAAGTGTCTGTTTTTGGTCGGTTTCTACCAAATCATTGTTTCCACATAGTCTGTTCAAGTCTCTCTGTGGTACCGTGAGTACTAGATAGCTTTTTGTTCTGTTTTCTGTGTGGAACTTGTAAACTGTGGATCGGTTCAGCTGAACCAATCAATTTGAAGTGAAAAAAACTTGTGCTTTACTTTAGAGTGTGGTTACCGGTCCGTATCGGTTCTTAAAAAAAAAAAAAAAAAAAAAAAAGATTTAATTACGTTTCTAGGAGCGTGGATATGTTGTTCATCCACACTGTCTGGCATTGTTCCTTCCCCTTTAAATCTTGCCGGAAGTTTTCAAGCTGGCTCCTCCCACCCACCCGGGTGGTAAATACCTCGGCTCCGCCCCATGACACCAGATCTTCCTTTCCGCTGGAAGATACAGGTTCCTCGTGCTTTTCTGCAGCGATTGAGGCCCTGGATTCAATTCGACGGTTTTCACCGCTTCTCGCTTTGAAACTCTTAAGAGTCCCCCCGGGTTTCGCCGGTGTCCTTGTGGACAGAAAATGTCGCGCACCGACCCCCTCCTTTCGTGCGTTTACTGCCTCGGTACTGTTCATGATACCTCGCAATGTACCATTTTAGCTTCCTTCCATCCGACAGTTTTGGAGGATCGTCAGGCACGCCTGAAGCTGGGGAGACCGGAACTTCGCAATCCACCGGTAAAATCTAAGTAGGCCAGGTGGGCGGTTTCCGCGACTGCGGGATCCGTCTAGCAGCTCGAGCAAATGGCGGCCTTCGAGGAGGAAGCCGCCCAAGCTTCGACCAGCCGAGGCTTCTTCGTGCCGCTCAGCTTGGGCTCCACCTTTTCAGGATCCTTTCGGGATTTGTGCCAGTCTCTCCCTACCAAGGGTGAGGCGCCCTCGGGCTTGCACTCCTCCCGTTCTAGAAAAAAGGATCCAAAACCTTCTTCTTCGAGTTGAAGAAGACGCTCCTGGGATTGGGAGCCGTCCAAGGTCTCGACTACGGTCGAGATCGCTTCCTCGGCTGCCGGTTTTTCAGACCTTCCGTCTGGATCAGGCACAGAAGTCGAGGAGACTGCTGAACCGGCCGAGATTTCTCTCGACACTATCGAGCCGTTGTCACCGACACCTGTCGATGAGTCTTTGGAGAGAATGCCTATTCTTTCCTTCCCCGACGAGGAGACCCGTCCCGCGGGCCTCCCGATCGAGGGACAGGAACCGGATCCTCGGTTTTCGCCAAGTCCTGTTTCTCCTGATCGACAAAGCCGACATCGTCGGTCTCGATCGAGGAGTAAGTCCTCTTCGGTCGATCGACCCAAGAAAGGACAAAAACACTCCCGGAAGAGGCACCACCACCGTTCCTCACCCTCCTCGGACGAGGAGAGGCTTCGACGGAAGATCCGTCGACGCTGTGAGGATCTTATGTGGCAGCAACTCCTGCTAGCAGGCCAGAAGCCGGCTCCCGCGGCGGTTCCGGCTATCACTTGGCCTCAGCCTCTTCGGCCTACTCCGACACAGATTCCTTCGGCACCAGTCCCTTCGGGGGCTCCGGTGCGCCCTCCAGCACGGCCGGTTACAGGCTCCTCACCAATATTGGTGGAACCTCCACCAAAGCTGCCCCATGGAGGGGTTCCCCCCCCAAGGAGGACCGACAGTCTCCGGGTCTTCCTCACAGACTGTCGATTACAGTCACCTCTGATCGCCTAGGCGATCGAGGAGATTTAGTGGACAGCCTTTGTATCTGGACTCCTCCGATTCAGATAATACAGGCCTTCATTCTCACGATGAGCTATCGGTGTCAGGCATGGAAGAAGGCCTCCTCCTTCCAGGGCATCCTCCGCTCATTTCCGAGTCCACGGGATGCCCCTGCAGCCTATTCAGAAGAAGGCAGAATATCCCCTTATGGATATTCTTAAGGGGGGGGGATACCCCTACGGAGGCCTTTCCAGTCGCCGGAGCCATAAATGGCCCGGCTCTGGAACTCTGGTAGCGTCCTGCCCAGCTCCGTCTGCCCGCATGGCACGCAAGTACGCGGTGCCCACAGGGTCCTTGGCGGGGTTTACTGAGCACCCCTCGGCGGAAAGCCTGGTGACTGCCTCAGTGTTCAGGCGGATGGGCAGCTCGGCGGATACTGACCGCCCTCCGGCCAAGGAGTCCAAACTTATGGACCACTCGGCCCGGAAGGTCTGTGCAGCTTCTTCCTTGGGCCTTTGTCAGGCAAGCTCAGCAGTGATTATGGCACACTTCTCTCACGCCCTTTTGGGGTCGCTGGGCCGGTTCTTCCTCACCTCCCAGCTGACATGCAGACCACGGTCAAGCAGGTCAGGGACCAGGGCAGGGCTGTTGCTAAACTGCTCCAGACTGCACTGGACATGGGTGATTCCTGTGCCCGTTCACTAGCTGCAGCAGTATCCACTCACCGCAGGGCTTGGCTGAGGTTATCCTCCTTTCCCGTGGATACTCAGCACAAGCTGACTGATGTGCCCTTCCTTGGCACCGACCTCTTCGGGCCAGGAGTGGCAGGTCATCTGTAGCGCATCGAACAGTCTAATGCTACCTTAGATACCACCTCTGCTAAAAGTTCTTCAAGTAAGAACCAGCAGAAGCGCAGGAAGAAGCTCTTTCGACATTCTTCCCCTGCGGTCAGACAACCACCCTTGGGGGTCAGCAACAGCAGCAGGCTCAGGCTTGGCGCCCTAGGCCTAAGCAGGGTCCCGAGCAGCCCCGAAAAGGAGGCAGAGGCGCTGGTCCAGGTGCCTCCTCCTCCTCCAAGCCTGCCCAGTGACGGGCCGGGGGTGACCTCCCCCGTACCCGTCTCTCCAGATCTGGGTCCTCCAGTGGGGGGCCAGCTCCACCATTTCCTTTCCTCCTGGTCCGGTATCACTTCGGACAGGTGGGTTCTAGAAGTGGTCGGGCAGGGTCTGCCCCTAGAATTCGAGCAGTTCCCTTCCAGTCGAGCCCGTGCCCCACGAGAGGAAAGGATCTCAGTCGCCCAGTCTGCCCTTCGGGACGACATTGCGCTGCTCCTCCTCAAAGAGGCGGTGGCCCGAGTGCCGGATCCTCCTTCAGACCCAGGCTTTGTCTCCAGGTATTTCCTGGTGCTCAAACGGACGGGGGGTTGGCGCCCCATTCTAGATCAGCACGACCTGAATCGGTATCTCAGGTCTCGCACCTTTCGGATGGTAACTCTGAACCAGATCATACCATCTCTGGAGCAAAACATGTGGTTCTGCACACTGGATCTTCAGGACGCTTTTTTCCACGTCCCTATCCGTCCGTCCCATCAGTGGTTCCTCTGCTTCAGGGTCGAAGGGACCCTGTACGAGTTCAGAGCCATGCTGTTCGGCCTGTCATCGGCCCCAAAGGTCTTCACCAAATGCATCGCAGTGGTGGCAGCCCATCTACGGCGTCAGGGGGTTCGTGTTTACCCCTACCTAGATGACTGGCTCCTGGCGGGTTCCTCCCTTCAGGAGGTGAAGTCCAGGGACCTGACCCTCCGAACCTGCTCACACTTGGGCCGTCTGATCAACGAGGCCAAATCGGAATTCTTACCTTCTCAGGTGATGAGCTTCATCGGGGCGGAGCTCGACTCTCGTCAAGCCAGAGCTCGGCTCCTGGCGGACAGGGCTGAGGTTCTCTCTTCTTTTGCCCAGTCGTTTCTGGTTGGGCACTCGTGCCCTGCCCGGGACTTTCTGCGCCTCCTGGGTTACATGGCGGCGTGCACTTCAGTGGTCCGCTGGGCCAGACTGCACATGCGCCCCCTTCAGTGGGAGCTGGCCGCCCAGTGGTCTCAGCGTCAGGGTCTTTTCGACCAGCTGATCAGTCACCCAGAGGATGTGGGACGCTCTCCAATGGTGGACTGTCCCGAGTCATCTGCAGGAAGGAATCCCGTTTGTCCGCCCGAGCCGACGGTCGTCCTTACGACCGATGCCTCTCTCATGGGCTGGGGAGCCCACATGGGGGACTACAGGGCCCACGGCCTCTGGACCCCTGAGGAGTCCCGATGCCACATCAACCTGCTGGAGCTCAGGGCAGTCAGACTGGCTCTGTCAGCTTTCGCTCCTCAGCTCCGGGGTCAAGTGGTTCAAGTCCAGACGGACAATACCACGACCATGTACTACCTCAACAAACAGGGCGGCACGCACTCCCGTCTGCTATGCAAGGAGGCGCTCCGGATCTGGACCTTCGTCAGCCGGCTGGAGGCGGATCTCCTAGCCATCCATGTGGCAGGAGTCTCGAACCAACTGGCGGATGCTCTCAGCCGCTTAGGCCGGACATCCCACGAGTGGTCTCTCCATCCAGAGGTAGCTTACGACCTGTTCTCTCGTTGGAGCAAACCGTTGGTGGACCTGTTTGCCTCCAGGGAGAACACCAAGCTGAGGCTGTACCATGCCCGCCCCCTCAGCAGGGTTCGCTGCAGGGGGATGCCTTCTTGAGGCCGTGGACCCCAGGCCTCTTTTACACCTTTCCCCTATTTCCCTTGATCCACAAGGTGTTACTCAAGGTGAGGAGGGACAAGGCGAGGGTGATCCTGGTAGCCCCAGATTGGCCACGCCAGTTCTGGTATCCAGATCTCCTCAGCCTCAGCTGCAGAGCCCCGGAGCAGCTGTGTACATGCCCGGACCTGATATCAATGAGCCAGGGAAGGTCTTTCATCGGACCTTCAATCCTGCACCTCACAGCCTGGTTCCTGGCGGCTAGAGTTCCAGGCTTTGGGTCTTTCCGAAGATGTCTACACCGTGGTTGAGGCATCTCGAAAAGAATCTACCAGGAAATGTTATGCCTTCAAATGGAAGAGATTTTCCATTTGGTGTCAGGGCAAAAGCCTGGACCCCTTGACCTGCTCTGTGGCCAACATTCTGGACTACCTTTGGTCCCTCTCCAAAGGGGGTCTTCGGTCATCGACCCTCAGGGTGCACCTAGCAGCCATATCGGCTTACCAGGCGCGGGTCAGTCAGCCGGCGTTGGCTCAGGAAAGGTGATTGGGCGCTTTTCAAGGCCTGGATCACATATCCCCTCCGTGTGTGAACCTCCACCTCCATGGGATCTTTGCTGGTTTTGGCAGCTCATGGGCAAGCCATTGAACCCATGCACAAGTCTGGCTTTCGCGCTTCGTGGAAGGCGGCCTTCTTGGTGGCTATCACGTCAGCCAGAAGCGAGGGAAGCTCAAGGCGCTTTCAGTGGACTCCCCATCTGGTCTTTCACAGGGACAAAGTTGTCCTCGCTCCCACCGAAATTCCTTCCGAAGGTGGTGTCAGTGTTCACCTCAACCAGGTGTTGACTCTGCCGGTATACTACCCTAACTACACCTCGGATGCCGAGTACAGGCTCCATACTCTGGACCTCAGTTGTGCTCTCTCCTACAAGGAGAGGACGGCGGAAATTCGGGGAGAGGTTCGCCAGCTGTTTGTCACTTACGCTGAAGCCGCTTCTAGCAGACCTGCAGCCAAGCGGACTATTGCGAGATGGATTACATCATGCATAGGTCTGTGCTATGAATTGACGGGTAAGGAGCCTCCCAAAGGGATAAGGCTCATTCTACCATCATACTGCTATAGGTGGCTGCTTCAGGGACATCCCTATCCAGGAAATCTGTCGGCAGCTACCTGAGTCAGCAAACACCTTTATTACCCATTACCACATCGACCTAGAGTCACGCGGGATGCTGGTTTGGGGCCTCTGTTCTCCAATCTCTGTTCCTAAGTAGGGCGTGCTTGCCTCCCTCCTCCCGGAGAACTGCTTGGAGTCTGCCAGACAGTGTGGATGAACAACATATCCACGCTCCTAGAAGGCAGGTTACTCACCTGTAACAGTAGATCTTACTTCGAGGATACAGCTCTTGCAGCAGGTTACACCATTAGGGACTGAGGCAGCCAGCGCCAGGACCCTCGGAAATCTTTCTAGCTAGCTATCTTCAGCGGGGACCCTTGACCGTCGGTCCGCCTTCCGTCAGGCGTGGTACAAAGGGGCGGTCCCGCCAGAATCTCAGTTCTTTCCGTTCGTCGAACTGCGTGCCTCGACCCTCTGGTTCTAGTCTAGCCGCGACCGTGGTACAGAATTTCCTTGAAGAATTTTCTTCAATCAAGGTATTCAGGACATCTGATGTCCTCTCAGACCTCCAGTCACTTATCTAAGTCGCGGCGTCCGGCAAACAAGATCCCCTTTAAAGACCCGCATTCCGGTGCGTCGCTTGGTGCCTGGGGCCAGACCACGACATCAAGGCCTGCTCCCTGTGCCAGGGGTTCCAACAGTCTCACGAGGGATCCGCGACAGAAGGACTCCAGGCTTACTTGTTGGAAGAGTAGCTCGGGCAATGTCTTCCAGGGGAATGGAATTGCCGCTGAGCACGGAGAAAAGAAGAAGCAGAGGGATCCTCGTGTCGCGAGTTCGGGCCTCCGAGTCCCGCCAGCTCAGTTCTCGGTCAGACCCGGTCTCCGTCCAGGGGCTCTGCCTCTTCCCCCGGCTGCTGTTCCAGTCGTCAAGCCTGCTCAGGCTCTTTTCCGCCAGGCCGTCCATCTTCTGCCCAGAAGGCCGTGGCGAAGTCAGGGGAACGCCACCACCACTATCACAAGTCGGGCTCCCGCCTCCTGCGGCCCCGGACGCCCGGTCTTCTCGGTCCCCCGGAGACCTTGCTTGACCTTACGCCGCTGAGGAAGTGGTGGATCCGGCGTGCCGGTCAGTCTGTCGTATGCCACTGCTCTTCTGAGCCGTCGCTGCCTCGCGTCTGGACGCCGGTGGGGGGTCCGACGTCTGGCCCGCCTGAGCCGAGGGGCTTGCGCCCGACGCCGGTTGGACAGGAGTCCCTCACGGAGAGATCTGCCCAGCCCGAAGACCAGGCGGGCTCCCGTCATGTAACAGTCTCCCAGGGGTCCTCGCCATTGCCCGAGGCCCCCGTGGAGCCGTCACAGACCCTACCAACCGCCCCTCGCCTCTGAGCGGCCTCTGCCTGACTGTCTTTGGCCGAGGTGAAGGACCTGATTTACTTACTGGTGGACACCATTAGGAAGGACTGGTACTCCGTGTTCCTCCTCCTCCTCCTATTTCCAGCCCCCGGCCCGGCCCCACCTTCACCTGTGGGGTCAGCTGGTCGCTCTGTCCCAGGGAGTCCGGAATCCTCCCAGGGGCCGGCATTCCAAGCGGAGAGACCTCCGCCCAGATCTTCGCCTTCTGGACTGACCCAGCCCCAAGAGTCCAGAAGGCGCACGCCGGTCACCATCACGGAGGAAACGGGATCATCCTGTTTTAGTCTAGGATCCTCGCCCTCGGTCTTCGCTCGCCTCGGCTGACCCACGTGAGACTCCACGTCTCCCGGACGATCCATCCTTCCTGGATATCTTGAGGCATATCCAGGAGAACATGGGATGGGAAGCAGAAGAGTTGGACCCGAGAGGTTACGCCTGGCCGTGCCTTCGGCAAAAGGACCCTAAGCCTGTGGGTGGTGCCACCCTTGTGGACATTTCATGGTCGCCACCAAGGTCGTGGGTGGAAGCTGCCCATTATTGCCTCCCGGGCTGTGTCGAAGAAGGCTGACCTGTTGTATGGGCCCCCAAGGGGACTAGTACCTGTCACAGCACCCTCTGACTGATTCCTTGCAATCACAGCCTCACATGACCGGTCCCAGAGGGGTTGCAGCATTTGAGCACCCTGCTACTGGACCCGTAGTCCAAGCAGTTGGACTCTTGCAGGCGCACTCCACACTTCTGTGACTTGCGCCATTAGGTCCCTAAACTACCTTACCCACATGGTGCAGTTCCAGAACGCCCCTGTGGGAGCAGGGCCTTAGAGGCGGTCGAGAGACTGCCGGACAGTGAGCAGAAAGAGGAGATGTTCAGCCCGAACGGGTTCAGACGTGGGGACCTGTGTTTTGAGGGACCGCATATGACTCTGCGGACTCTTCAGCCAGAGCTGCTGCATCAGAGCGCTATTCTCGAGGCACCTCATGGCTCCTGTCTCCGTTTCACCCCGATTCCGAGGAAACATCGCTGACGCTTTTGAAGGTGAGGTTCTTTTTTAATCCATCCGAACGGATAATTACAAACTTCAAGAGGCTGGAAAGGCGGTCCTACAGTCCAGGGATGTGACCGCCGAGGCTTGTCTCTTTCTCAGAGAGCTAAGGCTGCCTGTGGGCGGACTCAGAGGCAACAGCCTGCTCCGGGCCAATACAGGGGTTTGTTTGTCGACCCAGGGAAACAGCCCGCCAGCAGGGGTCAGCGTGCTGCCACCCAGCCGGGCGGGTCTTCTGTCCGCCACAGTATGATTCCTCCGCCCCCGCCTCAGGATCAACGGATGTTTCGCCGAGTCGTGATTATTCCTGTCGGATGGTAGGCTACAACCACCACAGGTGGTATCAGCTGTCATATGCTACTTTTAGAGTTCAGAACAGCCACCGAGGCCTCCTCCGCCTCCCGGTTCGGTCAGCACCGCAACTTAATTTGCAAGAGGTGATCGACCCTGACAGGGCTATTCAACTGTCCCAGGAAACCAGAGAGGACTAGGGTACTATTCACTTTTCTGTCTTAAAAGACAGGGGACCTCCGGCCCATTTTGATCTAAGCGATTCAACTCTGTCAGTCGTGACAAAAGATTGTATGGTGACCCTTCCGGTCTAATTCTCATGCTGGAACAAGGCGCCTATTTAGCGTCTCCTAGACATGCAGGATGCCTACCTGCACATCCTCATAGCTCTAGCGCATCAGAGGTTCGCGCCGAGTTCTTGGCCACCATTTTCATCCAGCCTTCCTCGGACTGTCATCTGCTCCGGGTTTTCATCAATGCATGTCAGTCGTGGGTAGCTGCTCTCATGAGGCAGGGCACTACGTGTTCCCTGCACCGACGATTGGCTTCATGGCCGCCTCCAGAGAGGCTCCAAGCCATCCAGGACACTCGGTCCTGTCGGACGCTTGGGATTCTAATAAACCACGAGAAGTCCGTCTTGGTAATGCAGAGAACCTGCAGTTCATAGGTGCAGTGCTGACACGTCCGTGAGGCCTCCCAGTCACAGGGCGGAACGATCAGGTCCCCTTGTAGAGACCCATCAGCGAACCAGACCGCCCGCCAGGTCGTCCTTCCCTGCTCGGTCACATTGGTCGTGCCATTCCACGGTAATACTGCTGCTCATTGGGCGGATAACGCAGTGATGCTCGAGGCGCAGGGATCAGAGGCAAGACCATTGCAGCACTCAGTCAGAATCACGAGACGGTGGTTCAGGACTGGTACGGTGGTTAGCCCCCAGGTCGCCTCCTATGCCCTTTGCAGCGCCTGTCCCCGGAGATGACCTCACCACAGACGCCAGGTTCGGGTGGGAGCCACCTGATGGGTGAAGCTCTGGGTATGGAGCCCATGAAGTCATCTTCACATCAATGTTCTGAGATGAGCTGCCTCTATGCACCCAGGCTTCCAGTTCATGATCCCACCGTACCTGCTGGTTTAGTCGAAGAGGCCCATTGGGAGGTTACCGCAGCGGCTGGCTCGGCTGAGCAACTCCAGATGATGACCGCCGAGGAGGAGGTGGCTCAGGTCGCATCATCCTCTTCCTCGGTCGCGGCGTATGTATCCCGCTCTCTCTGGGTACCCATTATTCAGCTTGGTCAAGGAGCTTTGCCGATCCCTTTCCACGAAGGAGGGGCCATCAGGACATTCTCTCAGTCCAAAGAAGGACCCTAAGGGTAAGTCCCATCGTCTGCGTTCGTGGGAGGCGGAAGGGTCTCCTTCCCCGGACAGCCAGAGTGTCGACCCGAGGCGAGGTTGCGGCTAGGCCGCTGGCTTCCTGGCGTCCCCGTCAGGCCAGCCTGCTGAGACTCCGTCTGGCGGGCTGTCGACTGGTGAGGCCGACAACCCTTCTCCACAGTTCCTCCGGTGGAGACTGTATCTGCCTTCGCCCCTGGTGCAGCAGTCCCGATTTAAGGCTTTCAAGCCAAGGGAAGGCGGGTGTCCCCGCTCCTTCAAGACGTCCTCGAAACACCCGAGGATCTCGGTCTCGGACTTCTTCTCGCTCCAGCCGACATCGGTCGGTCTGCACGAGGTAGCGGTGCTGCCACTCTCGTCTTCCTCCTCTGAAGAGGAGGCTTGGCGCAAGTGCGTTGACACTCCGAGGACCTGATGTGGCAGCAGTTCGCTTCTATCGGGGAGCAAGTCGACACCGTCTGCCCCCGACTATCAAGTGGCTGTCACCTGGCGGCGAAACAACCTCGCTGTGAGTGGAGATGCCCAAGCCTGGGCGGTTGTTGGCGAACCTGCTCCCACCGATTGAGGTGGAACCTCCGCCTCCACAACCAAAATCGGCGCACCAACCAAAAGTCTCGGTCGGGTCAAGGCCTGCCCACAGGTTGTCGGTCACCCTCACTCCCGACTGTCTTGGCAGGTGGAGGTGGCTCAGGCCCCAGGCAGCTCTTGTCGGGACTCCTCCGAGTCCGGCGACAACTCCTCCCTGTTCTCAGGCGGTTGACCTGAGTCCTCTGGGGGCCAGTCGTTAGGCAGCCCATCGTCCTTTATGGGTTTGCTTGGCTCATCTCATAGTCCACGGGATGCAGCTCGAGCCCTTATCCAAGCAGGCCAAGTATCCCTAGCGGAGAACTGGGCGAGATCCCCGCAGGCCTTTCCGGTGGCTGAGGCCATTGTTGGCCCAGCCTTGGAGCACAGCAGTGGCCTGCTTCCTGCCCTCGCCTTGACCAGGATGGCCAGGAAGTATCACGGTCCCTACTGGCTCTTTGCCTGGGTTTGGAACACCCCTCTGCCGAGGGGTTGGTCACCACAGCGTTGTCTGGCGTTCCGGGGCAACTAGGGATGTAGACAAGCCCCCGACAAGGAGTCCAAAAAGCTGGACTCGCCCAGGCGTAAGGTATCGCTGCATCCTCCCTTGGCCTCTGCCAGGCCAGCTTGGCTGTGCTGATGACACACTTCTCCCACGCCCTCATGGGCTCCCGGATGAGGTGATCCCTCATCTCCCGGCCAACCTGCAAGCCATTGATCCGGCGGGTGCGGGACCAAGGTAGGAGCAGTGGCTAGCAGCAGCTCCAAGCGGCTGTGGACATAGACTCCTGTGCCAGATCGGTTGCTGGCTCGCGGTGGCCATACACCACAGAGCATGGCTGAGATATCCCACCTTCATGGCAGATACCCAGCACAAATTGGCGGATGTCTCCTTCCTTGGGACAGACCTCTTCAGCCCTGGGTGGAAGGTCACCTCCAGCGGTAGAGAAGTCCAGTGCCACTCTGGACTCTGTCACCTCCGCCCAGAAGGACAAAGGCCGCCGACAGCAGCACGCACAAGTCCTTTAGCCTTCTGCCTTCTGCACGTCTGGCCCACAGCACCAGGGCCAACAGGCTCGCCTTCAAACTCCAGACCCAAGCCAGGTTTCTTCCAATAGGAAGCAGGAGGTAAAGCCCAGGAGGTCCTCGGCGGCCCCTCCTCCAAGCCTGCCAGTGGCGGGTTGAGGTGTCTCCCCCAGCCTCGTCACTCCCCTTGCGTTCCCCATGGAGGGCAGCTCCATCACCTTCCTTTCTGCCTGGTCTGCTATCACCATGGACGCTGGGTGTTGGAGGTGGTTGGAAAGAGCCTGCCTCTGGAGTCGAGCAGGCCTGCCCTTCTGAGCCGTCGCCGCCGGGGTAGCCTCTGAGTCCGCCTTCTCTCTGTTGGCCCGCTTGGTGATGTGCCCTGCTCCTCGAAAAAGGGTGATCGGGAAGATAGCGGATCCTCCTCCAGACCGGGTTTTGTGTCCAGGTATTTCCTAGTCCCAAAATGGACGGTGGGGGCTGGCGCCCGATTCACGACCTGAGCAGGTTCCTAAGGTCTTGGACCTTCAGGATGATCACTCTGGTTCAGATAATCCCATCCTTGGAGCGAGGCGTAGTGGTTCTGTTCCTGGACCTTCAGCGCAGGGCGTTTTCACGTCCCAATCCATCTGTCCCATCAGAGATTCCTCCACTTCAGAGTGGTGGGATCCCTTCACTGTTCAGGCCATGCCTTTGCGGCCTTTCACTAGCTCCCAGGGTCTTCACCAAATGCATGGCAGTTGTGACAGCATTCCTGTGGCCGAGGGTCGGGTGTACCCTACCTGGACGACTGGCTGATTGCAGCCCACTCCAGAGGCGGTGGAAGCGGTCAGAGATCTGGCCCTCCAGGTTTGCTCTCAGGTTGGCCTCCTCATCAGCGAGACCAAGTCTGAACTCATGCCAAAGCAGGTGATACATTTCATCGAGGCAGAGCTCGACTCTCTTGAGGCAAACCCGACTCTTGGCCGGACAGGGCCGAGGTTCTTTCCTCCTTTGCCCAATCATTTCAGGTTTGACAATGCGTGCCCTGCCGGGACTTCCTGGGCCTCATGGCGGCAGCCTGCACCAAGCGTGATCCGTGGGCCCGTTGGTACATCGTCCTCTTCAGATGAGGACTAGCCAACCAATGGTCACAGCACTCGATCAGCTGGATCAGCTAGTATACAGTGACACAGGGATGTGGAGCAGCTCTCCAGTGGTGGACCGTTCCAGCACATCTGCAGGAGGGCATCACGTTTGTCCGTCCGAGCCAACCAGTCTCTCTATCGACCCGATGCTTCTCTGATGTGCCCATCTTAGGGAAGCACAGGCGCCTGACCTCCTGGTCCCCTCGGAGTCGATGCCATATCAACCTGCTGGAGCTGGCGGTTCATCTAGCCCTCACTTTCGCTCCGTTTCTGCGAGGTCAAGTGGTTCAGGTCAGATGGACAATACCATGACCATGTACTACCTAAACCGCGAGGCGGGGCGCTCCATGCCTCTGTGCAGGGAAGCTCTCCGCATTTGGTCACTTTATGCAGCCTGGAGGCGGATCTCCCTCGCCATTCCGCGTGGCAGGAGCCTCCAACGCTGGCCGACGTGCCCTAAGCGGATAGGGGCTGTCTCTCACAGTGGTCTCTCCTGCGAGGAGGTACAAGATCTCTTCTCCACTGGGAGCCGCCTCAGGCGAGACCTGTTTGACTCAGGGAGAATCACGAAGCTGAGACTATTTCATGCCACCCCCTCTGCAGGGGGATGCCTTCTCAAGGCCGTGGACCCCGGGCCTCTTCTACGCCTTTCCCCATTTCCCTTGATCCACAAGGTGCTTCTCAAGACGAGGAGGGACAAGGCGCAGGTGATTCTGGTAGCCCCAGACTGGCCCCACCAGTTCTGGTATCCAGATCTCCTCAGTCTCAACTCCAGGCTCCCGAGGTGGCTTCCAGCCTGTCAGGACCTTCAATCCCACTGCACCTGGCGGCCTGGTTCCTGAGCAGCTAGAGTTCCAGGCCTTGGATGCTTTCGGCGAGGTCCTCAGCATCGTTGAGGCATCCCGTGAGGAGTCGACCAGAAAATGCTACACCTTCAAATGGAAGAGATTCTCCATTTGGTGTCAGAACAGAACCTGGACCCTTCCTCCTGTTCCTTAGAAGCATTCTGGACTACCTGTGGTCCCTTTCTCAGCTAGGGCTTGGTCACCGACCCTTAAGGTGCACCTGGCAGCATCTTTGCTTACCGAGGCGGGCAGGAAGCAGTCGATGGCGCAGGGAGAAGGTGATAGGTGCTTTCAAAGGTTTGATCATATCCCCTCTGGTGCGAGAACCTCCACCTCCGTGGGATCTACTGCTGGTGGCCAAGCTCATGGGCAAGCCATTCAAACCCGATGCACAGATGTGACATCTCTCACCTGTCATGAAGACACGCCTTCTTGGTAGCTATCCGTCAGCAGAAGGATGGAGAGGAGCCAGGCTGGCTCCGCCGAGTCTCCTTATCTGGTCTTCCACAGGGACAAGGTTGTCCCTCTTCACCACGAAATTCCTTCCGAAGGTGATGTCTCCAGTTTCACCTTAACCAGGTGTTGACTTTGCAGGTGTTCTAGCCAATCACACCTCGGAGCCGAATATAGGCTCCATGCTGGACCCTAGGCTTATTATAGAGCGGACGGCTGAAGTTCCGGGGAGGTTAAACCAGCTGGTATTTGTCACCCTCGCTGAAACGCACCTGGCCGACCTGCAGCCAAGCGGACGATAGGCAGGTAAGGTCACCTCCTGCATAGATCTCTGCTATAGGTTGGCGAGCATGGAGCCTCCCAGAGGATAAGGCTCATTCTACCCTCCATACCGCTGCATTGGTGGCTGCTTCCAGGGATGTCCCTATCCGAAATCTGCAGGGCTGCTACCTGGAAGTCAGCACACCTTCATCACCCACTACCACATTGACCTTGAGTCGCCAGGATGCTGGTTTTGGGGCCTCGGTTCTCCAGTGGTTATTTCCCAAGTAGAGGGGTGTCGCCTCCACTCCTCCGGGAGAACTGCTAGGAGTCTGCCAGACAGTGTGGATGAACAACATATTCATGTCCTAAATACAGGTTACTCACCTGTAACAGGAGTTCTAAGAGGTGGTATGTTGTTCAATCACAACTCCACCGACCTCCGGCCGACCACAGCCTGAGCTTCCAGCGGGCTAGATCTGGCATCATGGGGGCGGGCAAGAGTTCTCACCCGGTGGTGGGAGGAGGAGCCAGCGAAGACCTTCGGGAAGATTTAAAGCGGCAAGGAACCTGCCGAACAGTGTGGATGAACAACATATACCGTTCCTAGAACTCCTGTTACAGGTGAGTAATCTGTATTCTAGGGACATGGCATATGTTGTTCATCCACTATTAACCAGGATTCCTTGCCGCTTAATCTTGCCGGAAGAGTCTTCAACAAGCTCCTCCCACCCACCAGGTGGTAAACTCTCACTCACCCCATGGCTAGATCTTCTACTTACATAGCTGGGTGCTGCAGGTTCCTCGCTCCGCACCGCATAGACTGGTTCCCTAACTCCTCGGTTTTGAAAGTAGTCTTTAGGTTTTCTATTTTGGTCAACTATTTCCCTCAGTAACAGTAAAACCAAATAAACTCCGGTTTTCAGAATGCCCATGCTGGCAGAAGATCTCAGTGGATCTGCACTCCATTAAGTCTGTGCTTGGCAACTGGACCGGAGGCTTGCGACCTGTGCTCTTCTTTCTCGGCCCTACGTCCTGGAAGAACCGTGCAGTCTCACAACAGGCGACCCGAAAGCATTACTCTCGGTGCAAAGTCGAAGAAGCCCGGTTGGCAGTTTCCGGCGGCGGAGCTTCGGCATATCAGCTAGAGCAGATGATCACCCCTCGAAGAGGAGGCAGCGGACGCATCTTCATCCGACCGCGGCATTATCCGCTCCCTGGGATCCTCATGTTGTGCTTCCTTTAAGAGCTTTGTCTCTCTCTCTCCACCAAGGAGAGGGACAGCTTCATCTTCAGGACCTTCCTCTCGGTCCAAAAGAAGGACAAGGAGTAGAATCCGTCCGTCGGCGTTCTTGGGAGGCGGGGAGGTCCCCTCCTCAGCGCAGTCGACCACCGACCCGGTCGATCCTTCAACCGACCACTGGCTTCCACGGTGTCCCGTCAGGTCCAGTTGACCGAGACTCCCGTCGGCATGATCGAGATACTCTCGACCCGTTGGGCGGGTTGCGTCGAGCCAGAAGCAATCCTCTCTCCTGGTTCCCCGGTGGTGGTTGAGGATCCCGTGGAAACTTGCCAGTGCCTCGGTTCGAGCCCATGGGGAGTTCCTTCCAAGCCGCGAAGGAGAAGCGGGTTCCCGGCTCCTTCCTACCCTCCTTGAAAAGCGAGGTTTGCGGTCTCAACTTCTTAGTGGTCCACAGTCCGCCACAGGAACCGGCACCGGCGCGGCGCGCCTATCCATCTTTTCCTCCGATGAGGCTTCAGCAAGTTAATCGATAGGACCTCATGGAACAGCTACTGCTGGCGGAACAAGCGATGGCGTCGCTTTCCCAGGCCATTAAGTGGCCGTGGAAGCGGCGAAGCAACCCTCTCGCTTTAGCCGAGGCGCCTGTTTCAGGCCTGTTGCTCAGCGAAACCAGCTGCTCCACCGATTGGGTGGAGACCTCCACCTCCACAGCCGTTGTTTGGGCTCCGACCAAAAACTCTAAGTCGGCTCAGGGTTTCACCCATAGGCTGTCGGTCCCCCGCCTCCCGATCGCCCTCGGCAGGTAGGGGTGGCTCAGGCCGAGGCAGCACTGCGGACTCTTCCAGTCCGGCGATTCCTCCCTCTTCTCCAGGCGGGTGGACTTGGAGTCCTGTGGAGGTCAGTCACTGACGATAGCCCTTCGTCCTTTCTGGGTTTGCTTAGGCTCATCTCGGAGTCCACCAGGATGCAGCTCGAGCCTGTATCCAAGCGGGCCAAGTATCCCCTCACGGAGATATTGGACCGAGGGGATTCCCCTACGGAGGCCTTTCCTGTGGCCGAGGCCATTGTGGGCCCGGCCTTGGAGCTCTGGCAGCGCCCTGCTACCTGCCCTGCGCCTTCGGCCAGGATGGCCAGGAAGTATGCGGTCCCTACCGGTTCCCTGTCCGGTTTCTCGAAACACCCCTCAGCCGAGGGGTTAGTTACCGACAGCGTTTTCCGGCGTGCCGGAAATGCTAGGGACGTGGACAAACCTCCCGACAAGGAGTCCAAGAAATTGGACTATGCCGGGCGAAAAGTCTACGCTGCGTCCTCCCTTGGCCTTCGCCAGGCCAGCTTGGCCGTGCTTATGGCACATTTCTCCCATGCCCTGTTGGGCTCCCTGGACGAGGTAGTCCCTCATCTCCCAGCTGACCTGCAGACTACAGTTAGGCAGGTGCGGGACCAGGGCAGTGGCAAAGCAGCAATTTCAGACTGCTTTGGACATTGGAGACTCCTGCGCCAGGTCAGTCGCGGCCGCAGTGGCTATGCGCGGTCGGGCATGGCTGAGATATCCACCTTCTGGCGGATACCCAGCACAAATTGGCGGATGTCCCTTCCTGGGGACGACCTCTTCGGCCCCGGGTGGAAGGCCACCTCAGAGGATCGAAAAGTCCAGTGCCACCTTGGACTTGGTCTCATCCGCTCAGAGGGACAAGGGCCGCAGACCGCAACCCAAGCCCTTTCGTCCGTCTGCGCCCCGGCACGTCCGGCCCAGCAACATCAGGGCCAGCAGGCTCGCGCTTGGCGTCCCAAACCCAAGCCCGCGGCTTCCTCCTCCAGGAAGCAGGGAGGTAAAGGCCCAGGTGGTCCCTTGGCCGGTCCCTCCTCCAAGCCTGCACAGTGACGGGTTGAGGGGTGTCGCCCCCAACCTCATCACCTCACCCCAGGTTCCTCCTGTGGGGGGATGGCTCCGGTACTTCCTTTCCGCCTGGTCTGCTATTACCACAGACCGGTGGGTTTTGGAAGTGGTAGGAAAAGGCCTGCCTCTGGAGTTCGAGCAGGTCCTGCCCTTCAGAGCCGTCGCCCCCAGGGGGGCCTCGGGGTCCGCAGCCTCGCTGTCGGCTCACCGAGCCGACATTGCTCTGCTCCTCAAAAAAGAGGTGATCAGAGAGGTGGCGGACCTCCTCAGACCCGGGGTTTGTGTCCAGGTACTTCCTGGTCCCAAAACGGACGGGGGACTGGCGCCCCATTCTCGGTCTACACGACCTAAACAAGTTCCTAAGGTCTCGAGCCTTCAGGATGGTTACTCTGGCTCAGATAATACCATCCTTGGAACGCAGCGAGTGGTTCTGCTCTCTGGACCTGCAGGACGCGTTTTTTCACGTCCCTATCCGTCCGTCTCACCGAAGGTTCCTTCGCTTTCGAGCGGAGGGATCCCTTTACGAGTTCCGAGCCATGCCCTTCGACCTTTCTCTTGCTCCCAGGGTCTTCACCAAATGCATGGCAGTGGTGACAGCATTCCTGAGGCACCGAGGGGTTCGGGTGTACCCTTACCTGGACGACTGGCTGATAGCAGCCCCCTCCAGACAGGAGGTGGAGCAGTCCAGAGATCTGGCCCTCCAGGTTTGTTCTCAAATCTGCCTCCTCATCAACGAGGCCAAGTCGGAACTCAAACTGAAGCAGGTGATTCTCTTCATCGGGGCAGAGCATGGCTCCCGGTGAACAGGGCCGAGGTTCTTTCCTCCTTTGCCCGATCATTTCTGGTTGGGCAATTGCACCCTGCCCGGGACTTCCTGCGCCTCCTGGGTCTCATGGCAGCCTGCACCAGCATGGTCCGTTGGGCCCGCTGGAACATGCGGCCACTTCAGTGGGGGCTGGCCAGCCAGTGGTCTCAACGCTGCGATCCATTGGACCAGCGAGTGACGGTGACCCAGGGGATGTGGAACGCTCTCCAGTGGTGGATCGTTCCATTTCATCTGCAGGAGGGCATCCCGTTTGTCCGCCCCGAGCCGACGGTATCTCTATCGACCAATGCCTCTCTGATGGGTTGGGGTGCCCATCTGGGGGAACACAGGGTGCACGGCCTCTGGTCCCCGGCGGAGTCTCGATGCCACATCAACCTCTGGAGCTCCGAGCGGTCCGACTAGCTCTCACCGCCTTCGCTCGTTTCTACGGGGTCAAGTGGTTCGGGTCCAGACGGACAATACCACGACCATGTACTGCCTAAACCGCCAGGGCGGGATGCGCTCCATGCCCTTGTGCAAGGAAGCTCTCCGCATTTGGTCACTCGTGCGCAGCCTGGAGGCGGATCTCCTAGCCATTCATGTGGCAGGAGCCTCCAACACCCTGGCCGGTGCCCTAAGCCAGATAGGGGCTGTATCCCACAAGTGGTCTCTCCTGCCGGAGGTAGTACAAGATCTCTTCTCCCACTGGGGCACGCCTCAGGCAGACCTGTTTGACTCCAGGGAGAATGCGAAGCTGAGACCGTTTCATGCCCACCCCCCTCAGCAGGGCTCGCTGCAGGGGGATGCCTTCTCGAGGCCGTGGACCCCGGGCCTCTTCTACGCCTTTCCCCCATTTCCCTTGATCCACAAGGTGCTTCTCAAGGCGAGGAGGGACAAGGCGCAGGTGATTCTGGTAGCCCCAGACTGGCCCCGCCAATGCTGGTATCCAGATCTCCTCAGCCTCAGCTCCAGGCTCCCGAGGCAGCTTCCAGCTCGCCCGGACCTGCTTTCAGTCAATCAGGGGAAGGTGTTCCATCCGGACCTTCATTCCCTGCACCTGACGGCCTGGTTTTTACTTTGCGGCTAGAGTTCCAGGCCTTGGGTCTTTCCGACGAAGTCCTCAATGTAGTTGAGGCGTCCCATAAGGAGTCGACCAGGAAATGCTATGCCTTCAAATGGAAAAGGTTTTCCATTTGGTGTCAGGGCAAGGGTCTGGACCCTTCCTCCTGTTCCTTGGCAAGCATTTTGGACTATTTATGGTCCCTTTCTCAGCAAGGGCTCAGGTCGACGACCCTAAAGGTGCACCTGGCAGCCATCTCTGCTTACCGGGCGCGGGCCGGGAAGCAGTCGGTGGCGCAGGAGAAGGTGGTCTGGCACTTTTTCAAAGGCCTCGATCACATTTCTCCTCCGGTGCGAGAACTTCCACCACCGTGGGATCTACTTACTGCTGGTATTGGCAAAGCTCATGGGCAAGCCATTCGAACCGATGCACAGGTGTGATCTCTCTCACCTGTCGTGGAAGACCGCCTTCTTGGTGGCTATTACGTCAGCCAGAAGGATGGGAGAGCTCCAGGCGCTTTCCATTGAGTCTCCTTTCCTGGTCTTCCACAGGGACAAGGTTGTCCTGCGCCCCCACCCGAAATTCCTTCCGAAGGTGGTGTCGGAGTTTCACCTTAACCAGGTGTTGACTCTGCCGGTGTTCTACCCCAATCACACCTCGGAGGCCGATATAGGCTCCATACTGGACCCTAGAGGCGCTCGCTTACACTATAAGGAGCTGCTGAAATTCGGGGAGAGGTTCGCCAGCTGTTTGTCACCTACGCTGAAGCCGCACCTGGCAGACCTGCAGCCAAGCGGACGATAAGCAGGTGGGTCACCTCCTGCATAGATCTCTGCTATAAGTTGGCGGGCATGGAGCCTCCCAGAGGGATAAGAGCTCATTCTACCCACCATACTGCTGCATCGGTGGCTGCTTCCAGGGGCTATCCAGGAAATCTGCAGGGCTGCTACCTGGAAGTCAGCACACACCTTTATCACCCATTACCACATCGACCTTGAGTCACGCCGGGATGCTGGTTTTGGGGCCTCGGTTCTCCAGTCTCTATTCCCTAAGTAGGGGGTGTGCGCCTTGCCTCCCTTCTCCCGGAGAACTGCTAGGAGTCTGCCAATCAGTGTGGATGAACAACATATCCATGTCCCTAGAAATACAGGTTACTCACCTGTAACAGGAGTTCTAGGAATGGTATATGTTGTTCATCCACACGACCCACCCGACCTCCCCGGCTTCGATGCACAACCTGAGCTTCCAGCGGGCCAGATCTGGCGTCATGGGGCCGAGCCGAGAGTTTTATCACCCGGGTGGGTGGGAGGAGCTAGCTTGAAGACCTTCCGGGAAGATTTAAAGCGGCAAGGAACCTGCCAGTTAGTGTGGATGAACAACATATACCATTCCTAGAACTCCTGTTGCAGGTGAGTAACCTGTATTTTCTGGTGTCCCCCCCGGACGTAGACACAGGAGGAGAGCCTATGGGTGAGGCACGTATTGACGTGCAATCTCCTCCCCACTCTCGGTCTGCGTCCTCCCCTCCCCACCCCACTGACTGTCCCAGCTGCACCGAGGCCTGTGGTCACCCAGGTGGCGGTAGAGTAGCAGGACAGGCAATCCTCCCCAACCCAGAGAAGGAGAGCGGCCGATGGGCGCTCTATCCTTCTCTCCCTGGCCAGCCCTCCAGTTACCCGAGTCTGTTCCCGAACCCGTGTCGCTGGTGCCACAAGCGGTAAACCTACCACTGCACCGACGGGCCAGCCACCATCGGTTTTTAACCGAAATTTATGTCCGCATAGTTGTTTCAGTCTCTGTCTGTGGTACCGTGAGTACTGGATAGGTTTTGTACTGTTTTTCTGTGTGGAACTTGAGGAAGTGTGGATCGTTTGGCTGAACCGATCAGTTAATTCTTGTATCTTACTTTAGTATGTGGTTACCGGTCCTTATCGGTTCTAAAAAAAAGTGTGTGGTATGGTTTTTTCCAAGACCTGTGACACGGTTAGGAACTAATAAGGGAGTCTTGCCTGGCGGTTGCCAAAAAAAGGGTAAGTTGGTTAGGTTGGCCATGTCTGAGAAATCCAAGAAAAAAAAAAATGGGTCCACTGGGTTTCAACACTCCAGTGAGTGTGGGGAGGTCTTTGCTAAGGCCGATCCCCGCACCATCTGTGTTTATTGTCTGGGGTTTGAAAACCTTGATTCAGACTGCCAAATCTGTAATAACTTTCCCAAATCTACCCTTGAAAAGAGATTAGACTGAGGGAAAAGAAGGCCGAGAAGTCCGCTGACCCGGATGGCCAGCCCGGTTCGGTTCCGACCAAACCAGAAGGAGTGCCCTCTGACCAGGGCAATTCTTCTTTGGGCAAAAGAAGAGTC
Source organism: Neoceratodus forsteri (assembly GCA_016271365.2). Lineage (NCBI taxonomy): Eukaryota > Metazoa > Chordata > Ceratodontiformes > Ceratodontidae > Neoceratodus > Neoceratodus forsteri. The sequence continues at coordinate 444,661,713 of CM028132.1, read as the reverse complement.
GATCCCGAGGGTTTGGCTCCGACCAAAAGACAATGCAAAGAGAAATCATCCGGTTCGGATCCAGAAGCCCATATTCCGACCGCCGAGGAAATAGCCAAAGCGATTCGGATTGTAGAATCGCTTCGCCCGGTTTTGACTGATCCGGCACCTTTTGGCAGAGGCTTGGTTTGGTGGGTTCCCCCACTTCAAGATTATACCCCTGAAGAATTTTATTAAACCAGAGTTTGTGGAGGAGGGGGAGTTTGAAGATGATGGTGAAAGTCTGGATGTGCCTGTTGAACCGGAAATCTCCCCAGATGGACCTTCAGATGAATCACCACCTAGATTTTCTGAGTCCCCTTCCCACTTGCTGTTTTACAGAAAGGTGGCTGAGACCCTGCAGCTTCCTATGGAGGATCAAGAGGAGCCTGATTTTGTGGTAATGATGGACATCCCAGAGTCCAGGAGACTGTCTGTTCCCCTTCACAAATCTTTTGGGAAGCAGACACAAAAAATCCTGAAGTCTCCCAATTCTGTATCTCTTGTTGATAGAAGAATGGACAAGATGTATACACTTTCAGGCTCAGATACAGAGTTCTTATATCAGCAGTGCAGCCATGTTGGGGTTGTGCAGGCTGCTGCCTGTGATAAGGCAAACATTCCCTTGGCTTCACCCCCAGACAAAGACTCCAGGAAGATTGATGCCATGGCAAAAAAACAGTACATGGCATCTTCCTTGGGACTCAGGCAGGTGAATTATATGGCCTATACAGCCAGGTACCAGAAGTCCAGGTGGGACACTGTACTAGCACTGGCTAAACAGGCCTCCCCCCAGCTAGCCAAGGAGCTGGAGGAGGTGGCTGCAGATGAGATCGAGGCATCAAAAGTTCACTTTCATGCTGCTGTGGACTCCAGTGATGTGACATCAAGAGTCATGGCTGGCCGGCCCGGTGGCGCTGAGGGTTGAGGCGCTGGACGCCACACCTCGCGCTACGCCGGCGACCCAGGTTCGGGAACGGACCCGGGTCAGCTGGGGGAGGGAGGATGGAGCGTCCCAACAGATGCTCTCCTTCCTCGGGGTGGGATGCCAGGGGCGCATTGGAGCGCCTGACATCCTGAGAGGGTCGGTGGATCACTGACTCTCGAAGAACGCGGCTCCGTCTACTGGAGCCGGGAGGGGGAACGCTGTTAGGCGCTGAGAGAGCGTGCATCAGCACGCAGACCTCTGCGCCCGACGCCTCAGAGGGCGGGGTTGGGGGGACTACTCGGAGGGAAAAAATCCCCTCCGTCGCCTAGATGAAGTCCTCGGGCCGGCCTTACCACCCCGACCAGGGGCAGACCCCGATGTGTAGCTGCCGCAGGAAGGGAAAGGAGCCTCCTCCTCCTCGCCCCTCCCGGGGGGGTAATCCGGGCCATCAAAGGACCCCCAGTGGCAGTGTGGCACTCTAGGGGCAGACCAAGCTGGATGGTAGAGGTGGGGGTCGTCACTCCTTGTAGGACGGAAGGAGTGGTGATTGGAAGGGACAGTAGGAGTGGATAAAAAATAAGTAGAAAAAAAAAAGTCATGGCTACATCTGTGGCTCATCGGAGAATGGCTTGGCTCAGATGTACTAGCCTCTCGCAGGATACCCAGATTAAGGTCATGGATTTTCCTGTAGTGGGTAATTCTCTGTTTGGGAAGCAGACTGAATTACATGAAGAAAATGGATGAGTACAGGACCACTTACAGGAGTGCTCAGGCCAGAGAGAGGCAGGCAGCTCCTCAAAGGCAGCAGTCTGTGGGCAGGCCTTTTCATAGGCCTTTACCAAGCACTGGCCTCTTGTCCCTTTTCACAGAGGGGGTTCTTCAGAGGGAGAGGCAGAAGGGGGATGAGCATTGCCGCATCCACTCCTCAGCCTAAGGCCCCTGCCAAGCAGACACCCTGATGGGCCTGCCCGGGTCGACTCTCCTCTACCAGTAGGGGGAAGACTGACTGACTTTGTCCTGGACTGGATGTCTGTTACATCAGACAAGTGAGTCCTGGAAATAGTAAGCCAGGGACTGGTTCTCAGCTTCAAAAAATGTTCAAAGATGAGAGCCAGATCTTTTCCACCCGCAGGTGTCTCAGAAACCCTTGCCCTAGAGGCAGAGGTTTCATCTCTGCTGGCTTTAAGAGCCATAGAGAAAGCTCCTACCCTACACTGGGCCAAAGGTCTGTACTTCAGGTACTTCCTTACCCAAAAAAAGACAGGGGAGTGGTGACCCATCCTAGACCTAAGATACCTAAACAAACATCTTTTAAAACCAAAGTTCAAGATGGTAACTCTGGGAATGATCCTTCCCTCTCTAAGGCCAGGGGCCTGGCTAGCCTCCCTGGACCTCAAAGATGCCTGTTTTCACATTCCCATCAGGTGCTCCCACAGAAAGTACCTCAGGTTCGAGTTGCCCTCAGGCCACTAGCAGTTCAGAGCAATGCCCTTTGGCCTAACTTCAGCCCCAAGGGTCTTCACAAAGTGCCTGGCAGTAGTAGTTGCCTTTCTAAGGAGGCAAAAGATTTCCATTTTTCCATATCTGGACGACTGGCTAATAGTGGGCCAGTCTCCAGACCAAGTCAAGTCACATCTGCAAGTGACCTAGCAGGTGCTCACTTCTCTAGGATTTCTTCTTATCCTTCCCAAGTCGGTTTTCGAGCCTGTCCAGCTTCTTAGCTTTATAGGGGCAGAGCTGGATATGGTCAAAGCAAGAGCCTTTCTTCCCCTGGAAAGGGCAAGGGTTCTTGTAGAACTAGCATCTTCCTTCAGCCATCAGGTATTTCGACCAGCAAGGCATTTCCTCCAGCTCTTGGGCCACATGGCAGCTTCTACGGCAGTGGTCCAAGGGGCAAGATTCCAGAGAGGGACATTCAGTTCCATCTGAGGACTTTTTGGTCTCAGAGGAAGAATTCCCTTACCAAACTGATCCCAGTGACTCTGACCTTGATCCAAGCCCTTCAATGGTGGCAGGATCAGGACAATTTAAGGCAAGGGGTCCCATTTGCCACTCAGTCTCATTCAGTGGTCCTTACCACGGATGCTTTCCTTCTGGGCTGGGAGCCCATCTGGGGAGCCCTCACTGCTTAGGGACTGTGGTCCCCTCAGAATCCTTCTCCATATCAGTTTCCTAGAACTCAGGGCAGTTTTTCTGGCCCTGAAAGCTTTCTCTCAGTCATTACAGAACAAGGTGGTTCAGGTCAGAACAGACAACACCACCACCATGTGGTACATCAACAAGCGGGGAGGCAGTCGGTCTATGGCCTTGTGCACAGAAGCAGTGAAGTTGTGGTCCCTGGCTTATTCCCTGCAAACCTCTCTGATGGCAGCTCACCTTACAGGGAAGGGCAGTGTGCTAGCAGTTGCACTGAGCGGGATCTCACAGGGGCCATCAAGAATGTTCCCTGGACCCTCTGGTATTGAAGGTGATATTTTTTCAAGGTGGGGCACTCCAGAGATGGATCTTTTTGCAGCCCCAGACAATCACCAGCTTCCTCTCTTTTGTTGCATACCCCCAGTCTTGGGCCCTTGATGCTCTGGTTCTGAACTGGGAAGGGAAATTTCTGTATGCCTTCCCTCTTCTGTTCAGAGTTTTAGTCAAGATAAGGTTGCAACCTTGCAAAGTGATTTGGATTGCTCCAGACAGCCCTGGTACCCCCTGTTGCTGTCTCTAGCAGTCCATCTTCCCCTGTCTCTTCCCAGGAATTACAACCTGTTAACCTCCTCTCAGGAGGATTTGGTACCCCCAATCTTCAGTCTGTCAATCTCAAGGCATGGCTCTTGAAGAGTTAGAGTTTGCAGATTTGCATCTGTCTCAGGGTTCTGGATATTCTCAAAGCTTCTCGAAAGCCCTCCACCAGAAAGACTTGCAACTCCAAATGGAGGAGATTCAGCATTTGGTGTTCTAGAAGCATATTTCTCCAGATACTGCTGAATTGCCTACAGTTCTAGACTATATGGTCCATCTTAATGGTCTAGGCCTCAGACCAGCTACTGTCAAGGTACACTTGTCAGCTGTTTCTGCTTTTCTGTCAGTGGGGAAGTCTTTCTCACTATCATCTCATCCTGTGTTCTGTAAATTTTTTAAAGGATTGCTTCATACCGATCCTCCCTTTAGAGACCCTGCCCCCTGCCTGGGAATTAAATGTTTGCATTGCTCAACTTATGCAGCCTCCTTTTGAGCCTATGTCCTCAGCAGAGCTTAAGTACTTGACTTGGAAAACTGTGTTTTTGGTAGCCATTACCTCTGCCAGACGTATCAGTGAACTGCAAGCCGCATGAGTGGAACCTGATTTTATCTCCTTTCATAGGGATTAAGTGGTCCTTAGAACCAATAGAAGGTTCTTGCCCAAAGTGGTTTCAAATTTCCCTTGAATCAGTCTGTCTCTTCCTGTTTTCTTCACTGATCATTCTTCCTCAGGAGAGAGAGGGGCTACACAGTTTAGATATTAAAAGAGCCCTTAGCTACTACATAGAGTGTACCAAGGGTCACAGGTTTGAGTTCCTCCAGTTGCTCCTCACTTATGGAGAAGTGGGAGGGCAAACCTGCCACCAAGAGAACTGTTGCCAGGTGGATTGTGTCTTGTGTACAATTCTGCTATGAGAAACACTGAAAGATTCCACCTCAGGCCTGAGGGCTCACTCTACAAGAGGTACAGCTGCTTCCTGGCTGCTGACAGGATATTCCTCTCGAGAAATTTGTCAAGCAGCCACCTGAAACAGTCCATACCTTTACCAAGCATTACTCTCTGGATATCCAGGCTAGGAGTGGTGCTCGGTTTGGTACAGCAGTACTTCAGAGCCTATTCCCAAAGTATGTTCTGTCCTCCTCCATGGAGGTATTGTTTGGTAGTCTGCATTAGTCTGAATACAGCAAAATTTCATGTTGTTTGAAGATAAAATTACCTTAGTAATTATGTTTTTGTATTGGAGTCTTGTTGTATTCTGTCTCCCCATCTCAGAACCTGGTTTTTGGAAGTGGGTGGGAGGCGCAGTGTTGCACCTCGGTGCTCCTTTACACCCTCTGCTTTTAGTTTGGGTGTTTATCTTTTTGTTCTTATTTGAAGGTTTTTTTTTTTTTTGTTTTGGGTTTCCTGACTTATGCCTTCCTTTGGGAATCCAAAACTTTTGTTGCCAGTTGGCTAATAAAATTTTACAGTTTCCACATAGGATAGCTAGTGAGTTTTTTCTCGTAAAGATCTGACGGTTAGATTTCAGAGGGAAACAGATACCAACCGAACTCAAGCTCAGCATTCTATGCTCTGCATAGAAAGTTAACCCTTTGTTCTCTGGGGCAGTTTAAAGGCTGGGCTAACTGCATTGGTCAGAATACAGCAAGATTCCAATAGAAGAAACATAATTACTAAGGTGAGTAATTTTTTCTTTCCCGCCGTCGACTCGCCAGCATCAGCCTCACGGTCCTGCACTAGCGAACGATGCCTAGAACTTTCAGCGTTTTGTTTCTCAGTGTTGGCATCTCCAACTCCTTCCTCTGAAGGACGTCCCTCCAAGTGTGCCTGTGGTAAACAGATCCCTTTCAAGGATCTACATTCATTCTGTCTGCGGTGCTTAGGCCCTGAACATGACACCAAGGCCTGCTCCTTTGCCAGTGGTTCAATAGTCTCACCCGGATCTGCCGCCAGAAGGCACTTCAGGGGTTCCTCTTGGAAGAAAAGTTGAAAAGCATGAACAAAGACCCTGCCTCCAGAGGTGAGTCTACCTCTAAATCCCATAAGCACCGGGACAAGCATCAGGAGAAGGCCAGGTCCAGATCCCCTAACTGGGCCTCGGACTCGCGCACCAGGTTAGGCTCCACGCACTCAGACCGCTCTCCTTCCAGGGCTCGCTGTCAGCCCCCTCCAGTAAAGGTGTTAAGTCTTCAGGCAGTACTTCAGCTTTTCTGCATCCCATCAAGACTTCCAGGCCTTCGGCTTCCTCAACACCCTCCCGGGCCTCCTCAAAGTCTTTAGACGGTCACCGGTCCAGGTCCTCTTCAAAACCTCAAGCTTCCTCAGAGAGGCACCAGGACTCCGATGCCAGCTCAGCCTCCCAGCCTCCTAGGGGTCCGGATCCCTCTCCCAGGAAGACTAAGGACCTAACGTCCCTAAAACGGCGACTGACCCAAAGCGGGCTACTGACCCTTCATCGGTTATATGCCCGTCAGACCAGACGTCAGCTAAGCACCTGACGTGAGTGAGACATTCGGAGCCGAAGACTGCCTCCCCGTCACCGGTGGACACCGGTCACCAGGACCCTACAGATTAGGACCTGACGTTGCCTGATGACCAGGCAGACAGTGAGGATGCCGGGCTTCCACAGGAGCCTTCGCCAAGCCCGGTGACACCCTTGGACCCAGCACCCGATACCGGCGACAGACCACCGACGCCAGGTCTGTCTGGTATGAATATCCAGGAGGTCAAAGATCTCTTCACCTTTTGGTGGGACACAATAAAGAAGGACGTGATCCCAGTATAACCACCTCCTCCTACTCCTTCACCTTCTACTCCCCCTCCTCCACTGCAGGGGCCAGCAGGAAGACCACCCAAGTAACCTACTCCACTTCCTAGGGGAAGACCTAAAGAAAGAAGGCCCCCTTCAAGATCTCCCTCAGGGTCTACCAGTCCCAAGCAACCGAGACGTCGACGGTCCACTCCGCAGGGGGATGATTCTAGACCTGACACCTCAGATACCTCCAGGTCTCCTTCTCCAATCAGCATCCCATCACCTGACCCACGAGACCTGCCCAGGTCAGCTCTGGATGAGCCCTCTTTTTCCTAAATCATGAGGCACATCCAGGAGAACATGGGATGGGATTCGGAAGATCTCGACCCCGAGAGACGGGGCCTGGCTCATTACCTTTGGCAGAAGGACCCTAAGCCTGTGGTGGTGTCACCCTTGGTGGACATCTTCGCGGACATCACCCAGGCTCCGTGGAAGCGTCCGCACTCCACCCGCGTGGTGCCGAAGAAAGCTGGCCGCCTGTACAGGGCCCCGCAGAGGTCCGCAGACTGGCACAACAACCCCTGGCTGATTCCCTGGTTATTACAGCCTCCCATAATCGGTCTCAACGACCACATCATCTGAGTACACAGCCACTGGACCAGGAATCCAAGCAGTTGGATGCCCTGGGGAGGTGCATGTATGTGGCTCCTACATGCTCCATCAGGTCACTGAACTATGTGACTCGTATGGTTCAGTTTCAGAATGCCCTGTGGGAACAGGGTCTGGACCTGGTTGACAAACTACCGGATGGCGAGCAGAAGGCAGAGCTCTTGAACCTCCTCCGCACAGCGTCAGACGTGGGGACCCAAGTGTTGAGAGCCACATATGATTCTGCATACTCATCTTGCAGGGGTGCAGCTTCAGGCATCTGTCTCCGGAGACTCTCCTGGTTCAGTGTCTCCGGATTTACCCCGGACGTAGAGAAGAGTATCCTGGATGACCGTTATAATGGAGAGGTCCTGTTTGGTGAACCCTTTGTAAAGGTCATCACCAAGCTTCAGAATGCCGGGAAGGCAGGAAGGACTGCACAGACCATGTACAGACCCAAATCTGTTTCCTTTTGTAGGAACCAGAACTGTTTTCATGGCCAACGACAGCAGCCACGTTCCGGCCAGCAACAAATGTTCACCTTCCACCGTAAGGCCCAACCCAAGTCTTCCCCAGGACGAGGTCAGCGGTATACCAAACAGGCCCAGCCTGTGCAGGCTAATGCCGCCACAGCTTGACTCCTTCCCGGCCCCCGCCCCTTCTCTAGATCAACAGGCAGAAAAGGTTGGGAGTCGTCGCTCACCACTTTTCAGGGTGGCAGTTGATTACCGCCGACCGGTGGGTCCTTCAACTGGTCAAGAGAGGTAACTTTATAAAATTCCTCAACCACCCACCGTCAAGACCTGCCCTGCTTTCCCGATATTCGTATCAGCACGCACTGCTCATACAGCAGGAGGTGCTCGAGCTTCTGGGAAAGGAAGCTGTAGAGCACGTACCGAGGAACCAGAGAGGTGCAGGTTACTACTCCCACTTTGTGGTTCCCAAAAAGACAGGGGACCTCCGTCCGATACTGGATCTCAGCGATCTCAACGCTTCGGTCCTTTACAAACGCTTCTGCATGGTGACCATTCCCGGTTTGATACCCATGCTCAAGCAGGGCGCCTTCCTAGTGTCCTTGGACATGCAGGATGCCTACCTGCACATACCCATAGCTCGAGTGCACAGGAAGTTCTTGCACTTCGCATTTCTAGGTCACCATTATCAGTTCAGAGCCCTCCTTTTCGGACTGTTATCAGCACCTCTGGCGTTTACGAAGTGCATGGCAGTCGTAGCGGCGACTCTGAGGAGACAAGGCCACTACGTGTTCCCCTACCTGGACGACTGGCTCCTCATGGCACCCTCTCGGGAGGCTCTGATGTCCGCAATCCACTGTACTCTGTCCCTGTTCGGGACCTTGGGCATCATTATCAATCAGGAGAAGTCACACCTGGTTCCATCACAGAATCTGCAGTTCATAAGCGCAGTTCTAGACACTGTCCAGGGGAGAGCTTTTCTGCCCCAGGACCAAGTGGAACACATCAGATCCCTCATCAGGGACATCCTGGTAAAGAAGACAGTCCCAGCCAGACTGGTCCTTTGCCTGCTCGGACACATGGCTGCGGCCATTGTAATGGTCCTGTTAGCACGTCTCCACATGCGGGTGACCCAGTGGATGCTACAGATTCAGTGGGATCAGAAGCAAAACCATTTGCAGCTTCCAGTTCAGATCACAAATGTTGTAATCCAGGATTGGCAATGGTGGCTAGATTCAAAGAACCTGTCGGCGGGGTCCCCTTCATTGTGCCTTTTCCGATTGTGACGCTTTCCACGGACGCCTAAGGGTTCGGTTGGGGAGCACACCTCGACAGGGTCAGGGCTCGTGGACACCCCAGGAAGCTCATCTCCACATAAATATTTTGGAGATGAGAGCAGTTCTTAATGCCCTGCAGGCTTTCCAGTCAGAGATCCCACCAGGTACTCTTCTGTTACAGACAGACAATACCGCAGTGATGTATTACCTCAACAAACAAGGAGACACCCATTCCTACCCGCTTTGCAGGGAGGCCATGAGGGTGTGGGATTGGGTTCTACAACACCGCGCAAATCTCATTGCTGTTCATGTCCCAGGAGTGGACAACGTCATCGCAGACAGCCTGAGCCGCTCTCAGGCCAGAGTCCACGAGTGGGAACTACTCTAGGAGGTAGTAGAGGATCTGTTTTGCAGATGGGGCACACCAGAGTTTGACCTTTTCGTGTCACCATCCAATGCAAAACTGCCCAATTTCTGCTAGCTGGATCCAGGGCCTGGTGTTTTCTGGCAAGATGTGTTGTCCCTCTCCTGGACGGGCAGATTCCTCTACACGTTTCCTTCCTACCCATTGATCCAGAGGGTCTCTTTGAAACTCCGCAGAGAGCAGGTGACGCTGATATTTATCTTGCCTTTTGGCCCAAACAGACGGTTCCTCTGCTACACCAAGTGTCCCAGGAAACTCCAGTGCCTCTGCCAATCGGGTTTCACTTATTGTCCCAGGAGGCAGGTTCTTTGGTCCATCCAGACCTTCGCTCTCTGAACCTGCACGCCTGGCTCCTAGAGACATAGCTATCATGTGGTACGGGGTCTTGCAAGAGGTAGCAAATGTTCTACCGGCTGCTAGAAAACCGGCCACTCATGCCACATACACCATGAAATGGCACAGATTTTGCCTCTGGGCTCAAGCACGAGGACTTTCCCCGATGGATTGTCCGGAAAGGTCGGTCCTGGACTACCTCCTGTCTCTCTTCCAGGCAGGCTTGGCCTACTCCTCTGTTAAAGTACACCTTTGTGGCATCTCAACCTATCATACACCTCTAGGCCGACATCCCATAACACAGTTGGACACAGCACGAGCCTTCCAGAGAGGTGTTCTCCACCTTAGATCTCCAATTAAGGATCCTGTTCCTCCATTGGATTTACCCTTTGTCCTGGAGCAGCTCACGCTACCACCTTTTGAACCAGCCATGAATTGCGAGATCTTACTTCGAGTGGGAGCTCTTGCAGCAGGCTATAACAGTTAGGACTATGCCGCAGACACTAGGACCCTCCGGTGACTTCAGCCAACAGTACAGAGCAGGGACCGCCCTCGATGACAGCCCCGCCCAGTCGGTCTGGATACAAAAGGGGGTGGACCCAGCTCCACCTCAGTTCTTTTCCCGCCGCGTTTCGCACGTGAACAAGAGAACAGCTTCAGCTTGCCAGTTCAGCAAGAACCTTCGATCAAAAACCCGTGTTTGCACCATTTTTTAGACGTTTTTTCTTTTCTCACCGACGTCAGAATGCTGTCCGACGACTAACTGTTTTCGACAGTTTTTCTTACAAGTTACCGACGTCGGGCCATTGTTCGGTTTTTGTGAAGTCCCGACGGATGTGTTCTCGGGCGTCTGTCTCACCAGAACATCTGAATAAGTGCGAGTGTGGGAGGCAGATCCCGACCAAGGACTGCCATCGCCGCTGTCTCTTCTGCCTAGGACCGGAACACGATACCGCAAACTGCTCCGCTTGCCAGGCCTTCACTAGCAGAACCCGCATCCGCCGCCTTAAGGTCCTGAAAACCTTTCTCTTGGAGCAGAAGATGGAACTACAGTCTTCAGAGGGGAAACGGAAAGAGACTAAACGCACAGCAAAGACTGTAGTCGGTCCCGCATTGCCCCGGCCGCGGGCCCGCTCACTTAAGTGCCCCCAAAGAAGGCCCATCCCTCAGGATCAGGAGAGCACCCTAAATCTGCTCACAGCCAAGGCCGCCCTTGGGGAGAAGCCGGCTAAGCCTAAGGTAACCCCACTATGGATCACTCACGAAGCCTCGGAGGTGCATGCTTCGCCTCACCTCTCAAGGCACTGCCCGCTTGCAAGGCACGCCCGGAGCCCAAGGACTTCCAGCACTCCCAGCAGCACCTTGTCATCGGTACCAACACAGACGCCGTGGTTGAAGGGGCGAGGCGAGGATTGGCTGTGAAGAGCTGACGTCCTCGCTACCCAAGTCCTCCTCCTCCCCGCGCCCTCGAAGGCTCTCCTTGCGTCCCGACATCCTGGATACTTCCTTTCCGAGCCGGGGCAGAAATTTTCAAGAAGGACGAGCTCCAGGAGCTGTTTTCCTTTTGGTGGAGGCAGTCCACAAGCAACCCCCCCCCGTCGCCGGCCCAGACACCAGTACTGGACCCAGCAGATAAACCACAGCCAGGAGGTGAGCCTTCCCCGCGGAAGTCACCGGAGCGCCCTCCTACACCTCCCTCTAGGGCTCGTTCCCGCACCCGGTCTGGGGACCACCGACAACGCTCCAGGGACTCTAGTGACCGTCGTCGGTCCAGGTCATGCTCTAGGAACCTTTCTCAGTCCTCTAGGCGAGAACGCTTCCGACATCGGTCTCTGCTCCGTCGCCGGTCCAGGTACCGGAGTCAGTCTTTGGGCCGACGTCGGTCCCCTAGCTACCGACGGCAGCGGGAGTCTGGTCACACGAAGAGGTCAGACTATTCGAAATCTTATAGTCGTTCTCCCTCATCATCGTCTTCCTCGACTTCCTCTCTCAGCCTGCAGCGCTCCCCTGGAGAGAAGGACCAGCCTCGCTTGCCTCTGGACGATCCTACCTTCATGGATGTCATGAGGCACATCAGGCCTCCAGTGAGTGGGAGACGGAGGACCTGGACCCGGAACGCCGGAGACTAGCAAAGTACCTGAGGCAAAAGGAGCTTAAACCTTTGGTAGTCCCTCCTTTGGTGGTTACTTTCCAGGACCTCACTCGAACTATCTGGAAACATCCAGCTTCAGTCCCGGCTGTTCCAAAGAAGTCGAATAGGCTGTACAAGGCCCCCCGAGGGCAGAAGCTTTCCTCGCTGAACACCCTCAGGCGGCTCCTCGGTGATCACGGCTGCTTATAAGTCCAGGCAGCCGAAACACCACAGCTCTCAGCCTCCCGACCTGGAGTCTCGCTGTTTGAACCAGGTGGGCAAGAAGGTTTATTCTGCTTCCATACGTTCCCTCAACTTCTTAACGCATATGGTCCAGTACCAGAATGCGCTTTGGGAGAGGGGACAAGAGCTGTTGAAGGCACTTCCAGACTCTGCCCAGAAGACAGCTCCTGGACATCCTGAAATCAGGCTCAGACGTAGGCAGCCACTTCCAGGGTGTGTCTCACGTTGCCACGCCTGGTTGAGTCTCCTGCTTCACCAGGATCTGCAGGCCGTATCAAGGATTTGCCTTTCCAGGGTACTGTGCTGTTTGGGAAGGAGACGGAAGCCTTGATTTCTGCTCCAGGAGCCGGCAAGTCTGTCTGGTCGGTCCGTCAGATGTACCGTGGTGACCAGCGAAGACATCGAAAATGGCCTTTCATAAGTCCTCAGGTGGTCAAGGTCATGCCTGTAGCAACCAGCAGGAGATCCGGCAACCAGCAGCCTGGTGGAGCTCCTGCCCGTGAGCCAGTCCTCCCAGGCGCCTCTACTCACCGGCTCCGCCCAGCTGACTCCCTTCCGCACAAGATCCAGGGAGCCGGTCAGGGCCGCTTCTCCTTCATTTCAAATGGTGGAAGTCAATTACTGAGAACCAATGGGTTTTAGATATCAGGAGGGTCGACGCTGAGCTCACGGAGTTTCCCGAACCCTCCACCAAAGCTCTCCCGTTATCCTCCTCCTCACATTCCACTAATAGAAAGAGAGGTCCCGACCCTCTTGCAAAAAAGGGCAATTGGGATAGTCCCTTTGCATCAGCGAGGACAGGGGTTTTATTCACATTTTTTCCTGATTCCAAAAAAGACACAGGATCTTCATCCCATTCTGGATCTCAGCCCTCTAAAACTCTTTATCGAGTACGAAAGGTTCAGGATGGTGACCCTCCAAGGCCGCCTTCTGCTGCTGCACCAAGGAGACTGGCTCTGCTCCCTAGACATGCAAGATGCGTACATGCACATCGGGGTCTTCCCTCCCCACTGGAAGTTTCTGGGGTTCCACATCCAAGGGGAGCACTACCAGTTTCAAGTGCTTCCGTTTGGCCTCTCTTCCGCTCCGCGAGTCTTCACCAGATGCTTAGCAGTGGTGCTGGCTCTGAGGCGCATGGGGCACTACGTGTTCTCTACTGACGATTGCTGCTTACAGCCCTGTCGAGGGGTAGGCTCTCTTTGTGCCCTTGAAGACACCTATACTCTGTTCCGAGGGCTGGGGATCACTCTGAATCTACTGAAATCGTCCCCGAGCCCAGTCAAAAGCTTGTCTTCATTGGAGCGGTCCTGGATTCCATCCAGGGCATGGCCTTCCTTCCCCAGGACAGGGGAGATCGCCTGCGAGAGATTGCAGAACGGATATCAAGAATTCCTCAAGTTCCAGCTCAGAACTTCCTCAGGCTACTGGGGCACAAGGCGGTGGCCATCCCCATCACTCCCTTGGCCCGCCTCCACATGAGGGTCCCACAATGGATGCTCAGGGTACAGTGGGACCAAGGCTACGACGATCTAGACTCCACAGTCAAGATCTCGGGGCCAGTCAGGAGAACTTTGCTTTGGCGGATGGACCCCAGGAATTTGGAGAAAGGGATCAGCTTTCATCTGGAGACACCAGGTCAGACCCTGACAACAGATGCATCAGACCTAGGGTGGGGGTGCACCTGGTGCTCGTCGACATAGCGGTTTGGTCACCCGAGGCGGTCCCTTCACATCAATTTACTGGAGATGCAAAGGTTCTCTCGTCTTAGAAGCTTTTCAGGAGGACCTGGTGCCAGGCTGTCGTCTGGTTCAGACAGACAACATGGCAGTCGTCTTCTACATCAACAAGCAAGAGGTACTCATTCATACCCCTTTGCAGGGTGGCTAGAGAGTCTGGTACTTGGCGCTGGAGCGGGGCATTCTGCTGTCCGCAGTGCATGCTCCAGGTGTCCTCAACGATCTGGCCGACCGCCTCAGCAGGTCACGATCCAGAGCGCGAGGGAGCTGCAGTCTGTAGCAGACCAGCTCTTCCACAGGTGGGGTCTTCCAGAGCTTGGACCTGTTTGCGCCACCACGCAACACCAAACTGCAAATGTTTTGCTAGCAAGAGCACGCACCTGGAGTTTTCTGGCCAGACGCTTTATCCCTTTGCTGGGCAGGGAGGTTTCTCTATGCCTTTCCACCCTTCCCTCTCATTCAGAGAGTCCTGCTCATGTTACAGGCAGAAGGGGCCCGAATGATCCTCGTAGCCCCCAGATGGCTTCGGCAGATTTGGTTCCCACTCCTGCAGCGGTTATCAACAGAACCTCCAATACGCTGCCCATATGCTCGCAGTTGCTGTCCCAGGATCAAGGGTCGCTGGTCCACCTGGACCTTCAGTCCTTAGCCTACATGCTTGGTTCCTTCAGATGTAGCTCAACACAGATACGGGGTTTACCCAGAAGTGGTGGCAGTCCTAGCTTCGGCAAGGAAGCCCTCTACCGCTCTCCTCGCCACGCTATGAAGTGGAATCGTTTTTGTCTTTGGGCATCGTCACAGCATTTGGATCCTGTCACCTGCCCAGTGAACTCAGTGTTGCAGTATCTCCTCTCCTTATATCAAGAGGGCCTGAGTTACTGCTCTATCAAGGTGCATATGTGGGCTATCTCCACCTATCATGCTCTCTTGGGAGATGAGGCATGGCGCAATTGGATGTCGCCCGCACCTTTCTTAGTGGAATTCTGCATTTGAGACCTCCCATTCAAGACCCTGTCCCACCCTGGGACCTCCTTTTTGTGTTGGAGAAACTCACCCTTCCTCCTTTTAAACTGGCAGTGGATTGTGAGCTGCGTTACCTTTCTTGGAAAGTTTATTTTTTTAGTTGCTGTTACCTCAGCTCGAAGGGTTTCCGAGCTTCAGGCTGTGATGTGTAGAGAGCCGTATTTAGTTTTCCACAGGGAAAGGGTTTCCCTCAGAACGAATCCTAAGATCTTATCTGTGTCAATCTTCACCATTCATCACAGATGGGTACTGGCTGGAGATCAGGACCCTGCGGGAGCCTTTTTTTTTAAGGATGGTAGTCGGCGCGCCAGTGCGCGCCCTCGAGGCCGACGTACCACGTGGCGCTTGAGGATTAGCGCTAGGCTGCGCCGACTCTGCCTGCCTACCAGTTCCTTCGCCCCCGCCACGAGAGGTCGCCTCGTGGAAGCCAACTGAAGAAGTTTGATAGTTTTAGGCCTTAGCCTTTCGCATTTTGCGTTCAACAGTCCGTCGGTCTCCTGCTAGTTCTGGGTTCTGCCTCCACTCGACGTCGCCGGTAAGATCTTTCCATTTATTTTAAAGTATAGCGACGTCGAGTCTATTTTTGATGTTTTTTCCTGCAGGTCATGTCGCGGTCGCAGGGCAAGAAACCTTCTAAGGCGGGGCGGCCACCTATGCGTCGGTGCCCGTGCGGCCGCAAGTACTCCGTTACCGACCAGCATGACCGGTGTCTCGCATGTCTTGGCCGCTTCCGACATGGATTATGCGGCGCTCTGCTTCTCCATGGACGCCGCGTCCTAGAACACCGTTTAAGTAATGAGAGCTCGCCGACTGGGATAGGGTTCGCACTGCCGGGCCAAGCCGCGCTCCTCGGCCTTTCCTCTGGGTCCCCTCTCGGTTCTATACGGACCGAGGAGGAGGGAGCCTCGGCTCTGTAGCCTCAGCCTTGGCCTAGGCTCCTCCCACGGTGCAGGAGGCCCATTCCGCTTCCTCCCGGATCGGGGAGGTGCCGCTATGGCAATCGCCTTCGGGGTGAAGGCTCCTCTGTGTCGCTTCCGCGTCCGGAAGGTCCGGTCGACGCTACTCGGGCCTTCTGCACCACCAGAGGCCGTGTCTGTCAGTACGAAGACGGCGCCGACTTGATTCTCGGCGCGCGGGCTTTGGTCGTGGCACCGTGACCCCTGGATTCGCCGCCGCCGCCATGTCTCCCATCGCCGAGGTTGAGCACGGCGCCATGGGGTCTTCGGAGTCTGTCGGCGCTGTCCTCAGCGCCGAGTCTGCTTGGAGCCGCTGCTTACCGGTCAAGGCTTTAGGGCCTTGGCGCTGTCGGCGCCGAGGCTGTTGTTGTTGCTGCCGGCGCCATCTCTGTTCCCGGTGCCAGTGGACTTGATGGCGCCGCGGCTGGCCCTGGCTCAGGACCTTTGGCCTGAGCTGCCCTGCCGCCTTATGTCAGCCCCGCTTGCAGGGCTGTGGAGGGCACGGGTGCCGCCTCGGCCACTGCTTTGGCTACTGGGCTTCTTGGTAAGGTTGCCTTTCCTCGCCCTCCTACCGTTTGGCTTAGGACCTCAGACTCTACCTCTTCGGAGTCTGAGTCGGACGGGCAGTCACACCCTTTGGGGTTGTCTGCAGAGGAGGGCGAGCCGGTGGTCTCGATGACGAGTCACAGCCAGCCTCCTTCTCAGGAGGCGCCAGGTTCTCCCGAGGTTGGGGTCAGTGGTACTGACCAGCAGGCCATGTGCGTGCCACCATTGCCATGCAACCTGGCCTTGGAGGGTTCCTTGACCCCTCGGCAGTGGTACCCCCTCCCGTAGTGTGTCTCGATCGCCCAACTTTGGGGCCCATCGGGAAGTCTACAGGAGGGGAGGGTGCTGCTCCCTGGGTCTCCCCTTCGGGGGCAGCCCAGAGCTGCCAGCTACCTAGGTTGGCCCTCTCGAGGACCAGGACCCTCTTGGACTCTGAGGGGTCGAGGGGTGTGGGGTCGGCGCGCCGGCCTTTCTCTGGGGTGCACCCTGGACGAAGCCAAAGTGCGGACTTCCGCCCTTCCCCTTCCGGTTCCTTGAGGGGGTCCCATTCTTTGGAGGCAGGGGACCGTCCTTCTGGATATATACGGCCCCGGTCGCCTCACTGAGGGTATTCTTCTGGGCGCAGCCTAGGCAGTACCAACATGGTTGTACAGCTGTCGGTCGTGGAGTATTCCGGGACACCCTCCTCAGGTGTCCATGGTCCACCCCAGCCCTGGCAGAGGTCAGCAGACTTCTTCTCTCAGCTCTGCCCCATCCTCTGCCGCATTCTCCAGCTCCCAGGCATTCTTAGTCCTAGCGGCCCTCTCACCTGGGAGCAGTTCAGAGCGGTGGCTGCCCGGTTCCCTGCCTATGTTAGGGCCATGGACAGCCAGGTTTTTCAACCTCCCCCCCGAGCAACCACCCTCGGAGCGCATGGTGACCTCCAGCTCCTCATTCCCTCTTCTGGGGGAGAGGAACCATCTGTCCATATCTCTCCTGCCGCTGATCTCTCCCGAGTATCAGCGCTTCCTCATGAGGATGATGGAGTACCTTCACCGCTCTCCCTGTCGGTCAGCAATCCTGAGCATGCGGCGACGCCTTTCTAGGCGATTTCGTGGCCACCCCTCAGGAAAGCCGCCTGGCCTGCTCCTTCGGGAGGCGTGCCCATGCGTTTCTGGCAGAGGCCCTCTCCGTGTTCCTGCCCCTAGGGACCTCAGCCAGAGGTATTGCGCTCCCTGAGTCTCCAGGTTCTTTGCCTCATCCGCAGTCCGGATTGATGCACCTGGACACCCCTGACTGGCTTCGCGCCCTCCACCGTGACCGGCCCCCAGATCAGGACTCTCTGGATTTTGATTTCTGAGGGAGGAGGACTTTCTACTCGGCACGGTTGCTTCTCTCCATCTCTGCTCATCAGGCCCATTATGCAGCCTACAACAGGTTCTTGTGGTCAGCTAGGTCAGATCCTAGCTGCTTTGCCTGACTCTGAGCAAACCAGGCACGCCATTGCACTCTCTGCACGTGGCCTGGAGCTAGCAAGGCACCAAGCAAGGGCATCTACGACGCCTAGTGAGGTAGCTACCAGGGTCGAGGGACAGCGATCTGCACCAGGAGATCAGCGTGGCTTTGCCTTCCGGTTGTCACCCTTGGCCCGGCGAGGGTGATTTGGTCTACCACCAGGGAACCTATCTCTTTTCCCGTGAGGGGCTTAGACGACGCTTGTCGGGCAACTTCCTTCCTCTGGGGGCCCCGCCTCGCCTCTCCCCACTCGGCCTCTTCAGGCCCAGAAGGTTCCCCCGCTAGTGTCACCCACTGAGGGCTAAGGGACTCTGTCCCTTAGGGTGCAATGAATCAGTCCCTTGGGCTTGTGACTCACCCATCTGTGATGAATGGTGAAGATTGACAGATAAGATATAAAATTACCACCTACCGTAATTATGATCTTTCTGTATCTTCATTCATCACAATCCCCCTGCCATCCCCTGGGGCTTCAGTCTCTGGATCCTCCTCCTCTGTGCCTACCCCTCTTTTTGAGCGGGGTAAAGTTGGGACACACAGGGGGGTAGTTTCTTCCCTAAGGGGTACAGTTCGAGTGGCACTCCTTCTCTACTACATATCTTCACTCCTACAGGGTGAGAGCTGGTGGTTGCCCTCCTGTTATCCATCTAATTTAAAAAAAAAAAAAAACTTCTCTTTTTTTCACCAAATATCTTTACAGAGAGAGTACTGAGTCCCTGTACCCTGTCCTTCTCCAGAATAGCCGACTCTGCTTTTGGGGTATTGCCAGTTATTCTGTGCCTTGAATTCTGGCAAATGAGCTTTGCTACTCCTTGCAGTTCCTATACAGTCTGGTGACGGACAAGGGTCCTGGATCCTTGTTACCTCTCGCTTTCTCCTAACTTCTCTCCCCCCCTCCCTCCTTCCCTCCCTTCTTCCTTTTCCAGAGATTGGGGCCCCTACCCAATCCCCTTAGTCTTCCTTCCTCTATGCTGTCCTCTCAGTCATTATTTCTCCTTTTAGTTCAGTTTTTCTCTTCCTTCCTTTTTCTGTCCTTGGACTCTCTTGTCCCACCCTCCATCCCGTCCTCTTACCTCTCCGGCGACTCAGAACTGGTAGGCAGGTAGAGTTGGCGCAGCCTAACGGCTAATCCTCGAGCGCCACGTAGTACGTCGGCCTCGAGGGCGGCGCCGATGCTGCGTCGACTCCGCCTATCCTTTTTAAAAAAAAAAAAATGCTCCCGAGGGGTCCTGATCTCCGGCCAGTACCCATCTGTGATGAATGGTGAAGATACACAGAAAGATCATAATTACGGTAGGTACGTAATTTTTATTTTCTTCCTAAAGTGGTCTCAGAGTTGATCCTCAACCAGTCGGTTAACGTTCCTGTTTATTTTCCTTCCCCTTCCAATAGAGTGGAGGCTCTCCTTCACACACTGCATGTCCACAGGACTTTGAGGGTATTACCTCAAGAGGACAGCTACCTGCAGATCAATCGAAGCAACTTTTTTTTGTGTGGCCTTTTAGCCACAATGCTTTTACAGGCGGCAGGTGACCAAGCAGACTATCTCGAAGTGGATAGTTCACTGCATCTCCTTCTACTCTGAGAAACACAATAAACCCCTACCAGGCCAGTCAGGGTCACTCCACCTGAGGAGTGTCTGCTTCATTCGCCGCCTGAGAAATGTCTCTGCAGGACACTGTGCGCTGCCACCTGGAACCTCGGTGCATACCCTTGTCAAGCATTACAACTTGGATATTGTCCCCAGACGCTGAGCTGGCTTCGCCTAGCTGTTTGCAAGGGCTTTTGTCCTGAGGCCTCTGGAGTCAGTATATTCCACCTCCTGGGGTCATCTACTCTTTGGTGTGGGACTGCTTGGTATTCAGTCCTAACTGTATAGCCCGGCTGCAAGAGCTCCCTCAAAATAAGATAGTACAGTTACGTAAGAACTTACCGTAACAGTAGATCTTGGAGAAGAGCTCTTGCAGCAGGCGTTATTTCCCACCCGCCTTCCCCCCTCGAGGTGTGCAGGTCCTTCTTCAATTACATCTCTATTTTCATCTTCTACAGTCGCTTCTTCTCCTTCTCTTGTCAGGCTTTGTTTGCGGGCCTTAGCGGGAAAACTGAGGTGGAGCTGGGTCCGCCCCCTTTTGTACCCAGACTGATGGCGGGGCCAGTGTCGGGGGTGGTCCCTGCTGTGTACTGCTGGCTGAAGTTTTCACCGGAGGGTCCTAGTGCCTGCAGCACAGTCCTATTATAGCCTGCTGCAAGAGCTCATCTTGAAGATCTACTGTTACGGTAAGTTCTTATATAACTACTTTGTCTTCTAACATGGAAGACGTTATTTTAGTTGCTACTTTCGCCAGAAGGATTTCTGAATTTCACGCACTGATGTGCAAAGAACCGTAGTTTGTTTTTCCCAAGGACAGGGTGTCCCTAAGGACAAATCCAAAGTTTCTAGCTAAGGTGGTCTCAGCTCTCACCCTCAATCAGGGCGTCGACTTACCAGTGTATTTTCCTAAATACTCTAATAGAGGAGAGGCCCTGTTGCACACTCTAGATGTGTATGGGTGTCTAAGATCTTGCTTCGAGAGGGCTCTTGCAGTAGGTAATTACATATAGGACTGGCGGCAGGTGGCAGGACCCCATGGAAAAATTTCTAGCTAGCAGTCCCTGGCGAGGACGCGCCTATGTCAGGTGATGACGGCGTCAGAGGGTATAAAGTGGTGGTCCTTGACTCGCCTTCCATGTTCTTTCCGCTCGCTAGGCTCGCAGAAACCGCTGAAAAGGTCTTCACTTCATTAGCCTCCCTTCACGGTTTTACTTGAGTATTTTCTACTCTTTTTTCCATTAATCATCAGTACATCCATCGGTGTATGTTGTCCTCAATCGAGTTGTCAAAAATAAGTGTGACTGTATGCGCCCAACTCCCGCACAAGGACAGCCATTTCCTGTGCCTGTTCTGTCTAGGCCCCGATCACCTGGTCAAGAAGTGCCAGCAGTGCCTCAGTTTTAACGTGGCTACCCGGAAAAGGCGGCAGCAATCCCTGGAAGCCCACATTCTGATGAAAAAGATGAGCTCTATGGAGAAGGAGCGCAAACAATTGCGGCAGGCGTCCACTTCCCCCGAAGGCCATCGGAAGAAGAAAGACAAGGAGAGGCACTGGGACAAGGGCTCTTCAACCGCAACTCCCTTGGGAGTCGCCGTGCTTCAGGTAATGTCCCCTCCAGGGGACCGCTCTTCGATAGCCGCCTCAGAGGCTTCTGAGGCGGCATCTGCCCTCCCGCCCATCTGGCTCGGCCCCGAGCTATTGAGCTCCCCCAGTTCGGCCTTCGTAGTCACGACTCCACTGGTGCGCGGGTAACCCGCAAGCCGACGCCAGCTCCTCCGATGTCCGCGCTGAGAAGGCTGGTAAGTCGCATGACCCTTCAGGGCGGCACGTGGCCTTCCCGCCGGAGCAGGCCGCCTTCACGGTCTGCCTCCAGCGATGGGTCCCATAGTCAGGACGCCGGCTCCTCCAGGCGCCCGCCCGGATTCACTGAAAACGCCGTACGCCGGTTCGTCCATCTGGTCAGCGAAGAGCCGACGACGGACCCCACGTCGGTTGTCCCGGCTCTCCGCGACTTCGCTGCCCTCCGGGACCCTGAGTCCCCCAGCCCAACCCGGAGTTTTTTCCCTCCATCTCCGGCGGCGCTGGTGCCCATCCGCTCAGACCGTCCACCTGTGGGTCCGCCAGATCTGACGTTGGTCTCCCCGACGCCGCTCTGACGCTGTACCGCCGACGCCGGTTCTGTCGATTCTGGCTGACATCCTGCTCCCGGATGTCACCCGGCGCTGGCCCTCCGGCCCTCCAACTTGACCCTTTGGCCGGTACGGCCGTGCTGTCTGCGAGCTCCTCCGGCTACCGGATACCCTCCGTCCTATCCGGCGCCATCTGTATCTGGGACCACAGTACCTGGCGCCACAATACCCGACACCTGGTTTTCCGCCGCCGGGTTTCGGATACTCTCCATATGGCTATAATCCATACCCTTATCCTCCTCCTCCTCCACCACCCCTCAGCCGCTGGTGATTTAGGAGACTCTGGCCTCCTGTAGGCTGAGGCCAAGGCTCAGCTCACCAGAGGTCGAGAGCTACCCACCGACGATGGTGCCGGTCCCAGTTCCCTGTATGTCCACGGCGCACACTCCCTCACCACCTCCGGACACCAGGGCTAATCCCTCTGGGTCCAGAGAGAGGCAGGACATGCTTCCTCTAGGGCTTCCCAAGGGGTCCGTTCCTCCCCCGGGTCAGGAAAGGAAGTCGTTTTCCTCTTTTTCTTCCTCTTCCCCCTCGGACTCTTCCGATGGTTGCTTTGAAAGGGACGACGATCCACACTCTCCATCGAAAACCAGGCCAAGGACTCCTCTGAAGTCGCCTCTGGAAGATGCTTCTTTCATGCAGTTGCTACGCAAAATTCAGGAGGTTCATCAGTGGCAATCTTTGGAACCAGACCCTCAACGTTTGAAACTTGCCAAGCATCTGGATCTGCCCGTGACAGCTCCCACCTTGGTGCCACCCTGGATAGAGCCTCATGCCGACCTTGTTACTACCAGTTGGAAACAGCTGTCGGCTCTAGCCCCGCTTCCGCGGAAATCGAACAGGCTATACTAGGCTCCCGAGGGTGTTGACTTCTTAGATTCTCACCTTTCTGCTGACTCGATAGTGATTAGCGCCGCTCACGGCCGGTCGGCCAACCCAAAACACCTTAGCTCGATGCCACCTGACAAAGAATTCTGCCTACCGGACCAGTATGGTAAGATTTTTGCTTCTTCCACGCTGGGGATCAGGGCCCTGAACTATGTCGGTCATATGGGGACTACCAGAAGGCCATTCTTACTCAGGTGGAATCCAAATTGGACTCCCTACCGGACTCTCAGGTCAAGCAGGAGTTAGTGGATCTTGTCCGCTCTGCACATTCGGCCAGTCGACACATGCTTTGTGCGACCTGCGATGCAGTGGACACTGCTGGATGGAGCTCAGCTTTCGCCGTAGGCTTACGTCATCACGCTTGGCTCTGTGTGTCAGGGTTGGTCCCGGAAGTGCAGTCCGCTATCCAGGAAGCACCCTTCCGGGGGTCGGTGCTTTTCGGTGGTGATGTCAAGGACATCATTACTGATTTGCAGGAGAAGGGAATAGCATAAAGTCCGTTGACTCCATGTACCATCCCCACCAGCCACAGCGACCGTCCCTTTAGCAGAGCTGAATCGCCCAGCGAAACCCCAGGGAAAGCGGGCCACAAACGTCGAGCCCCCACAGCTGCTAAGCCCCCCTGTCCAAAAAAGCAGCGGGTGCTTCAGCTTCAGTGCTTCCCCACACCCCCTGACTCTTCTCCTCTCCCACAGCCCCTGGACTCTCTGGAGGAACCGGTAGGAGGGAGGTTTTCCCTCCACCTTCCGGGCTGGGAGAGGATAACATCAGATTCTTGGGTGCTCCAGCTGATCGCAGGACACTCAGTAGAGTTTCTACAGAAACCGTCTTGCCACTTCCCCTAAAGTCGTCGTATGCACGGGAACATCTTTTCTTGGTCCAGGAAGAGATTTCAGCTCTGTTACTGAAAGAAGCGATAGAACCCGTCCCTTTTCATCTTCAAGGGACGGGTTACTATTCCCACTTCTTCCTGGTCCCAAAGAAGACGGGAGATCTAAGACCCATTCTAGATCTCGGCTCCCTGAATTTTTTTGTGGAATACAAAAGGTTCAGAATGCTCTCTTTGCAGAGCCTTCTGCCCCTCCTCTGTTCGGGACAATGGCTGTGCGCTGTGGATATGCAGGATACTTACCTGCACATTTCCATTCGCCCGTCTCACCGCAAATATCTTCGTTTTGCGTTGGAGGCCACTACCAGTTCAAGGCACTTCGTTTGGCCTATTCTTGGCTCCCGAGTATTTACCAATGCCTTGCGTAGTGGCGCCTACCTGCATATACTGGGGGCCAGGTTTTCCGTTACCTGGACTATTGGTTCCTGGCGGCCTCGTCCATGGGAGGAACTCCTGCGCTGCCTCGTTCTTACCCAGCAGGTTTTTGCCTGCTTGGGTATTACCATCAACCATTCCAAGTCTCACTTGATCCCATCTCAGAGACTACAGTTTATCAGGGCGATTCTAGACATGACAATTGGCAGGGCCTTCCTGACACTGGACCAGGCGGCCACCCTCCAGACTCAGATAAGTCTGTTGTCTGGCTGTAGGTGGGTCAGTGCAAGATCAGTCCTTCGCCTTCTCGGGCTCATGGCGGCTGCTATCCCGACAGTCCCTCGCGCTCAGCTCCACATGAGTTTCTCAGTGGACACTCCGCACCCAGTAGGATCAGCTAGTGGATGACTTAGATCACCCAGTTCTAGTCTCCTCGCCGATGCTTTGAGACTTTCAATGGTGGATGGTTCGAGAGAAACTACTTCGGGGAGTTCCTTTCTTTCTTCCTCTCCCCTCCCAGACTCTAACCACAGACACCTTGGGCGAAGGTTGGGGACCCCATCTCTGTCCCCATCAGACCTAGGGCTGTTGGTCCAAGCTCGAACAGACCCTCCACATTAATGTGCTCGAGCTTCGAGCAGTGTTGTACGCTCTGCAAGCCCTTCACCCCTACATTCTTCCTGGCCACCTAGCCGTCCAGACGGACAATATGTGTGTGGTTTGGTACATCAACAAACGGGGGACTCGGTCCTACCCTGTTTGCAGGGAAGCAATGAGGGTTTGGGATTAGGCAACACAACACGACCTTCACCTCACGGCAATTCATGTTCCGGGAATCGACAACACCTTGGCAGGCAAGCTAAGTCGCTCATCCGCTCTGGCTCACAAGTGGGAACTGCACCAGGGGGTCCTAGAAGGTATCTTCCGACACTGGGGAACACCACTGGTCGACCTGTTCGCTTCTCCTCTAAATGCAAAGCTTCCCGACTACTGCTTGCTCGTTCCAGAGCGAGGCGTTTTCTGGAGAGACGTCCTGTCTCTAGACTGGAAGGACAGATTCGTCTATGCCTTTCTCCCAATTCTTCTTATCCCACGAGTCTTACAGAAACTAGTTTCAGAAGGAGCACGAATGATCTTACTTCGAGACACAGCTCTTGCAGCAGGTTACACCGTTAAGACTGAAGCCGGCAGGCATCAGGACCCCACGGAAAAATTCTAGCTAGCTATCTTCAGCAGGACCGCCCCGCACGTCAGTCCCGCCTCCAATGTCAGGCGTGAGTATATAAGGCGGTCCCACTTAGATTCCAGTTCTTTCCCACAACTTGCATGTCTCGACTCTTCGGTTCGGTTTCTAGTGCGACGATGCGTGGTAAAGTGTTTTCCCACGGGAAATTGCCTCCCGAGTTCAGTTTTTTCTCTGATGTCCTCTCCGACCTCCGGTCACTCCTCAAGCGCGCCTGTGGGAGGCAGATCCCATTCAAGGATCCACACTGCCTGTGTCCGTGCCTAGGCCCAGACCATGACACCGGTCCTGCTCCTTTGCCAGGGTTTCAACAGCAGAACCCGATCCGTCAGCCAGAAGACCCTACAGGCATTCCTGCTAGAGGAGCAACTCAAACCATGGCTTCCAAGGGGGATTCTTCGCAGAAGGCCTGCAAGCATGCTGAGAAGCACAGGGAGAAGACCCCTTCCAGGTCCCCGTCTAGGGCCTCCGATTCACGCAGCTCTGGCTCCAGGTCTGACCGCTCTCCTTCCCGGGCCAGCTCTCAGCCTTCCCCGCTGCGGTGAGAAAATCTTCATCCTCTTCTCAGGCCAAGACTCCCAGGCCTTCCTCGTCCTCCAAGGCCCTGGCTAAGTCAGGGGATCGCCACCATCACCACAAGTCGGGTTCCCGCCATTCTGAACCTGACGTCAGGTCTGCTTCCTTGCCTCCTCCTCTTCACTGGAAAACCAAGGAGCTCACCTCACTTAAGAGGCCGCAGGACACGACACCGGTTCGTCCGACGTCGGCCTCTCGCCACAGGTCCCCACAGACGTCCGTCAGAAGACCGTCGCCGGACAGGCCAACTCATCACCGGACACCGTTAGGGGGACCGGCGCCCGCTCCAATTGAGAAGAGGACCCCGACGCCTCCGACCGACGGTCAGGAGACCATCACTGAGGAGGAGTTAACTCAGCCCGAGGACCAGACGGGCGACCCCGGTCCTGTTGAGACTCCCAGGGAACCCTCGTCACAACCCGAGCCCCCTGGGAGCCAAGCGCTGGGACCCGACGACCATCCACTGGCGCCCGGGCTGTCGCCGGGCCTTTCTTTCAGAGGTGAAGGAGTTTTCATTACTGGTGGATACCATCAAAAGGACATGGTCCCCACTCCACCCACGCTTCCTCCCCTCCTCCTCCTCCTACACCGGGTTGCTCCTCCGGTTCCTGCGCCTGCTCCGTCTGGGTCTGCAGGCCGGTTACCTCCTCCCTGGGAGCCCAGGACCCCTCCAAGGGGGAGACTAGATAAAAGGAGACCTCCGTCCAGATCCTCTTCTAGGTCACCCAGTCCCAAGAGACTCAGAAGACGCCGCCGTTCGCCATCGAGGGAGGACACGGGATTAGAGTTTTCTACATCCAGATCCCCATCTCCCCTCTCCATCCCTTCTCCGGACCCACGTGAGCTGCCAAAGTCTCCTCCGGATGACCCTTCATTCTCTGATATCATGAGACACATCCAGGAGAACATGGGATGGGATGCTGAAGAGTTAGACCCCGAAAGGCTGCGCCTTGCGAAGTATCTTCGGCAGAAGGACCCCAAGCCTGTGGTGGTGCCACCCTTGGTAGACACTTTCGTGGACGTCACCAAGGCAGCGTGGAAGCATCCACATTTGCTCCCGGCGATGCCGAAGAAAGCTGACCGCTTGTACAAGGCTCCAAGAGAAGACCAGTACTTGACCCAGCATCCTCAGGCTGACTCTCTGGTCATAACAGCCTCTCATGACCGGTCCCAGAGACCGCAACATCTGAGCATCCTGCCACCGGACCCAGAGTCCAAGCAGCTGGACTCCATGGGTAGGCGCACGTATGCTTCCACTACCTGCGCCATCAGATCCCTGAATTATTTGACCCACATGGTGCAGTTCCAAAATGCCCTGTGGGAGCAGGGTCTGGATGCGGCTGAGAAATTGCCGGAAGGTGAGCAGAAGGAGGAGATATGTTGCAGCTCCTCCGTACGGGTTCGGACGTGGGAACCCAGGTGCTACGAGCTGTACGACTCCATGACTCCTCGGCCCGAGCAGCAACTTCAGGCGATGCCTCAGAGGCACTCTTGGCTCCGTGTTCGGTTTTACCCGGACGTCCAAGAAAACATTATGGATGCCCCATTAGGAGAAGTTTTGTTTGGTAAACCCTCAGAGAAGATAATTACTAAACTCCAAGAGGCGGGAAGGCGGTGAGGTCGGGTTCAGGCCATGTACCGACCCAAGCTTAGTTCCTTCAGGAACCAAAGCTGATTTCATGGACGGACGCAGAGACAACAGTCCCACCCTGCCCACAACAGAGGGCCTGCTCGCAGAGCCCAGGGAAAACAACCTGCAGGTCGGCCAGCGCACTCCTAAGCCGGGTCCAGCCAGCGGGACCTCAGCCGCCACAGCCTGACTCCTTCCCGGCCCCCGCCCCTCAGGATCAACGGGACGTCATGGTCGGGGTTGCATTACGAATTTCTGCCGGATGGCAGACTATAACCACCGACAGGTGGATTCTACAGTTGATCGGAAGAGGCCACTTTATAGAATTTGGAAAAGCCACCGCGGGGCCTCCGTTTGCCTCCGGGTACCGGGTCAGCACAAGTCATTGATCAGACAAGAAGTGCTCTAGGCTTCCTACAAAAGGGAGCGATAGAGTACGTTCCAGAGAACCAGAGAGGACATGGATACTATTCCCACTTCTTCCTGGTTCCAAAGAAGAGGGGGGACCTCCGTCCAATTCTGGACCTCAGCGACCTCAATTTGTCGGTCACCTACAAAAGATTCCGTATGGTAACTCTTCCGGGTCTTATTCCCATGCTGAAGCAGGGCGCTTTTTTAGCGTCTCTAGATATGCAGGACGCTCACCTGCACATCCCTATAGCTCAAGTGCACAAGAGGTTCCTGCGCTTCGAGTTTCTTGGCCATCATCTTCAGTTCCGAGCCCTTCCATTCGGGCTGTCATCGGCACCCAGGGTCTTTACCAAATGCATGGCAGTCGTGGCAGTGTCTCTAAGGAGACAGGGCCATTATGTGTTCCCCTACCTGGATGATTGGCTTCTCATGGCCGCCTCCAGAGAGGCGTTGTTACGGGCGATCCAGAGCACCCAGGACCTGTTTCAATCTCTGGGTATCCTAATCAACCACAAGAAGTCCCTCCTGGTACCGTCGCAGAAACTGCAGTTCATAGGCGCAGTACTGGACACCGTTCAGGGAAGAGCATTTCTTCCAGACGACAGAGCGGAGCTCATCAGATCCCTCATCAGGGAGCTTTCGTCGAACAAGACTGCCCCAGCCAGGTCGGTCCTTCACTTGCTCGGACACATGGCTGCGGCCATTCCTACTGTCCCTTTCGCAAGGCTCCACGTGCGGGTAACTCAGTGGATCCTCAAGGTGCAATGGGACCAAAGGCAAGACCACATGCAGCATCCGGTCAGAATCACGAATACCGCGATTCGAGACTGGCAGTGGTGGCTAGACCCAGGGACACTCTCTATGGGCATCCCGTTTATAGCACCGTCCCCGGAGGTAATCCTCACCACAGACGCCCCAGGTCTAGGGTGGGGCACACCTGGACGGGTGAAGTCCCAGGGCACGTGGACCCCTCGGAGGCCCACCCATATCAATGTCCTAGAGATGAGGGCGGTCCTTGTGCCCTGCAGGCTTTTCAGTCTGAGATCCCGCGAGTACTCTCCTGCTTCAGACAGACAACACAGGTGATGTATTACCTCAACAAACAAGGAGGCGACACTCTACCCCTTGCAGAGAGGCCATGAGGGTGTGGGATTGGTAATCCGACGGCGCCGAACCTGATCACAGTACATGTTCCCGGGGTGGACAACACAATTGCAGATGGCCTGAGTCGCTCCCAGGCCAGAGTCCACGAGTGGGAACTTCTCCAGGAGGTAGCAGAGGATCTGTTTCTTCGATGGGGAATTCCAGAATTGGACTTGTTCTGCCCCCCATCCAACGCAAAACTTCCCAATTTTTGCTCTAGAACCAGGGCCTGGTGTTTTCTGGCGAGACGCGTTGTCCCTCTCCTGGGTGGACAGATTCCTCTATGCTTTCCCTCCTTCCTGTTGATCCAGAGAGTTCTTCTCAAACTGCGAGGGAGCATGCAACAATGATCCTGGTGGCCCCTTTCTGGCCCAGGCAGATCTGGTTCCCTTTGCTAATTCAGCTGTCCCGGGAACCTCCGCTCCCGTTGCCATTCACCTCCCACCTCTTGTCTCAGGAGGAGGGTTCGCTGGTCCAACCGGACTTACGCTCACTGAACCTGCATGCATGGCTCCTAGAGACATAGCCATCTTGCGTCACGGGGTCTCGCAAGAGGTTGCGGAAGTCCTTTCTGCAGCCAGAAAGCCGGCGACGTATGCCATGAAATGGCGCCGTTTTTGTCTGTGGTCGCAAACACGCGGCCTTTCCACTTTAGGTTGTCCGGTGAAAGTGGTGTTAGAGTACCTGCTCTCCCTTTTCCGTTCGCGTCTCGCCTACTCCTCTATTAAAGTGCACCTCTGTGCCATTTCAGCTTATCACCTCCCGGTGGGACAGCCTACAGTGGCACAATTAGATGCCTGTCGAGAATTCTTAAGAGGGGTGTTACACCTTAAGCCGCCCATTAAGGACCCAGTACCTCCTTGGGACTTGCTCTTTGTCCTGGAGCAACTCATGCTTCCCCCCTTTGAATCTGCCACGGATTGCGAGCTGCGTTTTCTGTTGTGGAAAACGTTGTTTTTGGTTGCTGTTACGTCAGCGAGAAGAGTTTCTGAGCTTCAGGCTCTCATGTGCAAAGAGCCTTATTTAATTTTCCACCGGGACAGAGTATCCCTGAGGACGAATCCTAAATTCTTGCCTAAGGTGGTTTCCACACTCACTCTCAATCAGGATATTGACCTGCCGGTCTACTTCCCTAATTACTCTAACAGAGGAGAGGCGCTGCTTCACACCCTGGATGTTCACCGCAGCTTAAGGTACTACCTGAGCAGAACTAAGCAGCTTCGTACTTCGGAGCAACTTTTCGTCTCCTTTACCGAAAGGATGATGGGCCAACCAGTATCCAAACAGTCCCTGTCTCGCTGGCTTGTCCAGTGCATCTCTTACTGTTATGATATCAAACGAAAGCCCCTCCCAGGAGCAGTCCGGGGCCATTCCACTAGGGGTGTGGCCACATCCTTTGCAGCACTTCGAAACGTCTCCACCTCTGCCATTTGTGCTGCAGCCACTTGGAGCTCTGTTCATACCTTTATCAGGCATTATAGCCTGGACATTGCTTCACGGCGAAGAGCAGGCTTCGGCCTGGCAGTGCTACAGGGTCTCCTGTCCTAGATTCAGGACCTGGAATGTTCTTTCTTATTTCCTCCTCCCAGAGTGTTTGCAAGCACTGCTGCTTGGGAATCAGTCCTATCGTGTAACCTGCTGCAAGAGCTGTGTCTCGAAGTAAGATAGTACAGTTACATAAGAACTTACCGTAACAGTAGATCTTCGAGAACAGCTCTTGCAGCAGGTACCTTCCCGCCCACCTTCCCCCTTGGAGGAGGCATGGCTTAAGCCTTTGTTAACAGGGATTTTTTCCGTTTGTCTTCTGATGGTGGATCCTCGGTCTCCCATTTCACTGTCAGCCTGCGGCCGGAAGTCTCCGGCGGGAGAACTGGGGAATCTGGCGGGACTGCCCCCTTATGTACTACGCCTGACGTCGGAGGCGGGACCGACGTCGGGGGCGGTTCCCGCTGAAGATAGCTAGCTAGAATTTTTCCATGGGGTCCTGACACCTGCCGGCTTCCGTCCTAATGGTGTAACCTGCTGCAAGAGCTGTTCTCGAAGATCTACTGTTACGGTAAGTTCTTGCGTAACTGTACTTTTCTGATTGCTCCTTTCTGGCTCAAGCAAGTTTGGTTCTCTCTTCTACAGAAATACTCAGAGGATCATCCTCTTCCTCTACCACGAGGTTTGCTGACCCAGGATCAGGGGACTCTGGTCATCCAGGTCTCAAGTCACTTCAGCTTCATGCATGGCTCCTGCAAACTAAGCTCGATCTCGCTTTGGGGTTTCTCCCCAAGTGGTGGAGATTTTGGTGGAGGCTAGAAAACCCTCTACTAGATCTACTTACGCCATGAAGTGGAAAAGGTTCACTATCTGGGCTGCTTCAAAGGACGTGGAACCCTTTTCCTGTTCGGCTGGGCTACTGCTGGAGTACCTAAGCCATCTTTTTGACCTGGGTCTTAGTCATTCTTCTCTGAAAGTCCACATGGCGACCATCTCGGCCTATCATGTTCCCTTTGCAGACAAGACATTTGCTCAACTGGAGGTCTCTAAGACTTTCCTTAGAGTGGTCCTCCATCTGAGACGACCTGTACGTACTCCTGCCCCCCCTTGGGATTTGAACTTAGTCCTCGCGAAACTTACTCTGCCTCCCTTTGTACCGGCAGCTTCCGCAGACTTGAAGTTCCTTTCATGGAAGATTCTCTTACTGGTGGCCTTTACTTCCGCTCTGAGAATTTCCAAGCTACAGGCCCTGATGTGTAAAATTCCATACTTGATTTTTCACAAGGAATGTGTGGCTCTGCGCACTAACCCTAAGTTTCTCCCTAAGGTAGTAGCGGAGTCTACTCTGAACCAGTCCATAGAGTTACCCACCTTCTTTACGCAGTACTCCAATCAAGGGGAGTATTTACTCCATACTCTGGATGTTCACCAGATTCTGAGATACTACACTAACAGGACAAAAGATCTCAGGAAGACCGATCAATTGTTTGTCTCTTTTGCACCCAAAAGAGGAAGCAATGCTGTTTCTAAGCAATGCCTATCCAAATGGTTGGTTCATTGCATCACTTTCTGTTATGACAAGTACAACAAGACCCTGCCGGGTCAAGTAAGAGGCCACTCCACCAGGGGAGTCGCTGCCTCAGTGGCTTGTTTCAAGAATGTGTCAGTGGCAGACATCTGTGCTGCTGCCACCTGGACCTCCGTCCATACCTTTACAAAACACTACAGTTTGGATATTGCCTCTTGCCATAGAGCAGGCTTCAGGCTGGCTGTCCTGCAAGGCCTCCTGTCTTAAGGCTTGCACAGCTAGAGGTTCTACTTAGAGTAGATTTCCTCCTCCTGTGTGCTTCTCCTTGTTCCAGACTGCTTGGGACTCAGTTCTGTATGTAATTACCTACTGCAAGAGCCCTCTCGAAGTAAGATAGTACAGTTACTTAAAAACTTACCGTAACAGTAGATCTTCGAGAGCAGCTCTTGCAGTAGGTAATACCTTCCCACCCTCCATCCTCCTAAGCTTTTTCAGCTACTTTTCCATTGAGGGGAAATATCCGTTCCTGTCTCGTCCGGCCTCTCTGGGCCTGTGGCGGAAAAGAACTGGAAGGCGCGCGTCAGGGACCGCCCCTTTATAGCGTCACCTGACGTAGGGGTGGTCCCTCGCCAGGGACTGCTAGCTAGAAATTTTTCCGTGGGGTCCTGCCGACCTCAGTCCTATATGTAATTATCTACTGCAAGGGCCCTCGAAGATCTACTGTTACGGTGTTATTACGTAACTGTACTTACTACCTGATAAGAACCAGGCACCACCGTGAATCTGATCAGCGCTTGTCTCCTTCACCCATAGGATGATGGGAGCTTTGGTTTTAAACAATCGCCTCCCGGTGGCTCATCCATTGTATCACGTTCTGTTACCAGAAACATAGCAAACCTTTATCGGTGCGGTTAAGGGTCATTCCACAAGGGGATGGCTACCTCATTTGTGGCCATGAAGAACGTGTCCACTTCAGCCATCTGTGCAGCAGCTACTTGGAGCACTGCCACACCTTTATCAGGCGTTATAGCCTGGATGTTGCATCCCAGCAGAGAGCTGGTTTTGGTCTAGCAGTCCTTTGAGGACTCCTATCCTGCGCTTCGGTCCAACTGCCAATCTCTACCTAGCCTCCACCCACCCTAGTAGGGATTTCAGTATTGTTGGGAATCAGTCCTGATAGGTATCTGCTGCAAGAGCTGTTTTCGACGAAGATAGTAGTTACGTAAGAACTTACCGTAACAGTAGATCTTTGAGAACAGCTCTCACAGCAGGTAGTTTCCCTCCCACCATCCCCTCTGGAGGTAAAATTGTTCCGATATTTCTTTTCTAGGTTTAGGTGTTTCTAACACCGCTCTGAATACCTTTTAATGGCAGATCCTCCATCTCCAGTTCTGGTGTTACCTAGCGGCCGGGAGTCTCCGGCGGGAGAACTGGGGATTCTGGAGGACCGCCCCCTTTTATATGATGCCTGACGTCGGGGGCGGTCCCCGCTGGATATTGCTAGCTAGAACATTTCCGTGGGGTCCTGGCGCCTGCCAGCTTCCGTCCTAATGGTATAACCTCCTGCAAGAGCTGTTCCCGAAGATCTGCTGTTACGGTACATTGTTACTTAACTGTACTTTACAGGTGAGTAACCTGTATTTACTCCCACTTTTTCCTGGTCCCAAAAAAGACTCAGGACCTTCATCCCATTCTGCATCTAAGCTCGCTAAATCTTTTTATAAAGTACAAAAGATTCCGGATGGTGACCCTTACAGGTCTTTTTCCTCTGCTCCCTAGACATGCAAGATGTGTATATGCATATCGGGGTCTTTCCTCCTCACAGGAAGTTCCTGAGGTTCCACTTCCAGGGGGAGCATTATCAGTTTTGAGTTCTTCCGTTCAGCCTCTCTTCCACTCTTCGAGTCTTCACAAAGTGTTTGGCAGTAGTAGCTGCGGCACTAAGGCGTCAGGGGCATTATGTCTTCCCTTACCTGGACGATTTGCTGCTAGCGGCCCGTCAAGGTCACTCCTGCTTCAAGCTCTCGGAGATGCCTATACTCTCTTCCAAGACTTGGGGATCACCTTGAACCTTCCAGCATCTTCCCCAGAACCCAGCCAAAGACTCCTCAGTCCAGGGCATGGCTTTACTACCCCTGGAGAGGGGCGATCGCTTGCAGGAGATAGCTGGATCCGTCCTAGTAATTCCTCAGGTCTCAGCAAGGACCTTCCTCAGACTTCTGGGGCAGATGGTGGCAGCTGTTCTTGTTTCTCCTGTGGTCTGCCTCCACCTGAGAATCCCGCAATTGGATGCTCAGGGTGCAGTGGGATCAGTGCTCAGACTACCTCGACCACATGGTCAGTCACAGAGCCAGTAAAGAGAACGTTTCTTTGGTGGATGGATCCACTCAGTTTGGAAAGAGGAAGAGGGGTCCCCTTCCTTCCAGAGCCACCAAATCAGACCCTTACGATGGATGCCTCAGATTTGGGGTAGGGGGGGCGCAACTAGGGACTCGCCAAACACAGGGCGTTAAACCCCAAGGAGCTCAACCCACATCAGTGTCCTTGAGATGCGTGCGGTCTTCAGTGCGATACACACCTTTCAGGAGGACCTCATGCCAGTCTCTCTTCTGGTTCAGACAGACAATATGGGGTCGCTCTTCTATATCAGCAAGCAAGGGGAGCTCATTCACTCCCATGCCGGGAGGCTAGAGTCTGGTAATGGGCACTGGAATGGCACATCGCTTTCTCCGCGGTGCATGTTCCAGGTGTCCTCACTGACTTGGCCGACGGTCTCAGCAGATTTTGGTCCAGAGCACACGAGTGGAAGCTACTGCAGTCAGTAGTGGACCAGCTTTTCGACAAATGGGGTCATCCAGATCTGGACCTGTTTGCATCACCACGCAACGCCAAACTTCCACTTTTCTGTTCGCGAGAGTCTGCGCCTAGTGTTTTCTGGCCAGACGCGTTGTCCCTATGTTGGGCATGGAGGTTTCTTTACGCCTTCCCTCCCTTTCCTCTCATCCAGAGGGTTCTGTTGAAGTTACAGGCCAAGGGGGCGCAAATGATTATGATCACCCCACTGTGGCCTCGGCAGATTTGGTTCCCACTACTTCAGCGGCTATCCATGGAACCTCCAGTTCCGCTGCCAACTTGCTGGCAGTTGCCTTCCCAGGATCAGGGCTCGCTGATTCATCCTGATCTCCGGTCCTTACACCTTCATGCTTGGATCCTTCAGGTGTAGCAAAATACAGGTACGTGGTATCACCAGAGGTGGCGGATGTTCTTGTCTGCGAGGAAGCCCTCCATGCACTCCACTTACACTATGAAATGGAAGCGGTTTTGTTTGTGGGCCTCGTCTCACCATCTGGATCCTGTTACCTGTCCAGTGAAATCAGCTCTTCAGTATCTCTTCTCCTTATATCAGCAAGGTTTGAGCTACTCCTCCATAAAGGTGCACATGTGGGCTATCTCAGCTTATCAAGCTCTTTCGGTGGACAGAACCTTAGCCCAACTGGACGTGGCCCACACCTTTTTACTGAGGATTCTTCACATGAGACCTCCCACCCGGGATCCTATCCCACCCTGGGACCTCCTTGTTGTGTTGGAGAAGCTTACTCTTCCCCCGTTTGAACTTGCAGCGGATTGTGAGCTGCGATATCTTTCTTGGAAGGTTTGTTTTTTAGTTGCCATTACTTCAGGTCGAAGGGTTTCCGAGCTTCAGGCCCTTATATGTAAAGAGCCATACTTAATTTTCCACAGGGAAAGGGTTTCCCTGAGGACGAACCCAAAGATCTTACTTCGAGAAACAGCTCTTGAAGCAGGTTACACCATTAGGACTGAAGCCGGCAGGCGCCAGGAACCCACGGAAAATTTTCTAACTAGCAGTATTCAACGCGACGCCTCCAGACGCCTCTGTCCGCCCCGACATCAGGCTGTGAACAAGGAGGCGTCTCCATAATCCCCAGTTCTTTTCCCGCCGTCGACTCGCCAGCATCGGCCTCTCGGTCTCTAGCTAGCGTACGATGACTACAGAACTTTCTGTGAATTTCTTTGCACAACTGATGTCCTCTCCAACTCCATCGGACCCGACGTCGGCTAAACATTCCAAATCAGCCAGGTGCTCACAGGAGCCGACGACACCAGTCGCCGGCCGGGCGTTCGCCAGATCCGAAGGCATCGGCCAGGAGACCAACATCGTCATCTCCGGAGTGGAAGACCCGTCACCGACAGACGCCGGTCATAGGGAATTGACTGAGGAGGACACTCCACAGCCTGAAGACCAGGCGGGCGACACTGAGGATGCCAGGCTCCCACAGGAACCCTCCCCGGACCAGGAGATACCTGGGGGCCTGACCCCTACGATAGACCACCAGCGCCAGGCCCGTCGTCGGGTATGAATATCGAAGAAGTAAAGGAACTCTTTACTTTTTGGTGAGACACCATCAGAAAGGATGTGGTCCCCTTCAAACCTTCACCTCCTACGCCCCCTTCTCCACCTAAGGGGCCAGCAGGACGACCACCAACCCCCAAGGTACAGACTCCACCTCCTAGGGGCAGATCTAAAGACAGGAGAAGACCTCCCTCCAGATCTCCCAGCCCAAACGACCCAGACGACGCCGGTATACTACGGGGGAGGATTCCAGATCGGACACCTCTGACTACTCCAGATCTCTTCCACTCAGCATCTCCTCTCTGACCCACGGAACCTCCCAAGGTCTCCACGGATGATCCCTCTTCGCTCAGATTATGAGGACATCCAGGACAACATGGGGTGGGATGCTGAAGACCTTGACCCCGAGCGACAGCGCCTTGCCCGCTATCTTCGGCAAAGACCCAAAGCCTGTGGTAGTCTCACCCTTGGTGGACACCTTCGCGGGATCACCAAGGCCGTGGCGCCTGTACTCCACTCCCTCAGTGCCAAGAAGGCTGACCGCCTGAGAAGGCTCCGGTGAGAAGACCAGTACTTGGAGAAGCAGCTCTGGCAGACTTCCCTGGTCATCACAGCCTCACATGACCGGTCTCAAAGGCCCCAGCATATGAGCACTCAGCCACTGGACCAGGAATCCAAGTAATTGATGCCCTGGGAGGCACACGTCACGCTGCTGCAACATGCCATCAGGTCTCTGAACTACTTTACCCATATGGTTCAGTTTCAGAACGCCTGATTGAAAAGCTTCCGATGGCGTCCAGAAAGTGGAGCTCCTTAACCTACTCCGCACGGGTTAGATGTGGGGACCCAGGTACTTGGAGCCGCATACGATTCTCTGCGGACTCTTCTGCCAGAACTGCAACTTCAGGCATTTGTCTCCGGTGACACTTCTGGCTCCGTGTCTCCGGCTTCACCCTGGATGTACAGAAGAATATTCTAGACGTCCCGTACAACGGCGAGGTACTCTTTGGTGAATCCTCGGAGGGGGTCATCACCAAACTCCAAGACGCAGGGAAGGCAGTCCAATCTGTACAGGCCATGTACAGATCCAGGCCTAGTTCCTTTCGTAGGAACCAGAGCCGTTTTCACGGCTGGCAACAAAGGCAGCAGCCACGTCCCGGCCAGCAGCAGCGAGGCACTTTTTTTTGCATAAGGCCCAGGCGAAGTAGTCCCCAGGCAGAGCCCAACGTTACACAAAGCTGGCCCAGCCCGCAGGGACCAGTGCTGCCACAGCATGACTCCTTCCTGGCCCCTCCTCTGGATCAACGGGCAAGGAAAGTCGGGGGGGGGGGTCGCATCGCTTGCCACTTTTTAGGGTGGCAGTCGATCACCACTGACAGGTGGGTTCTCCAGTTTGTCAAGAAAGGCCATTTCATAGAATTTGTAGACTACCCACCTACAAGACCTCCGCTGCTCTCCCATTACTCGGGTCAGCATGCGCTGCTCATACAGCAGGAGGTGCTTGCGCTTCTGGGAAAAGAAGCCATAGAGCACGTACCAAGGAACCAGAGGGGACTAGGATATTATTCTCACTTCTTTCTGGTTCCAAAGAAGACAGAGGACCTCAGTCCGATATTGGACCTCAGCGACCTCAACGTCTCGGTCCTGTACAAACGCTTCCGCAT
This sequence comes from Neoceratodus forsteri, assembly GCA_016271365.2. Taxonomy (NCBI): domain Eukaryota; kingdom Metazoa; phylum Chordata; order Ceratodontiformes; family Ceratodontidae; genus Neoceratodus; species Neoceratodus forsteri. Next base: position 444,624,015 of record CM028132.1, on the reverse strand, counting down.
GGTGACCCTCCCTGATCCGATTCCCATGCTGAAGAAGGGCGCCTTTCTAGCGTCCCTAGACATGCAGGATGCTTACCTGCATATTCCTATTGCTCAGGCGCACAGGAGGTTCCTGCGCTTCGAGTTTCAGGGTCACCATTATCAGTGCTGCGCTTTCCCCTTTGGGCTGTCATCGGCACCTCTGGTGTTCACGAAGTGCATGGCGGTTGTAACTGCATCTCTGAGGAGACAAGGCCACTAAGTGTTCCCCTACCTGGACGATTGGCTTCTCATGGTGCTTCCCGGGAGGCCCTGATGTCTGCTATTCACTGCACTTGGTCTCTGTTCGAGATGTTGGGCATTATCAGTTACGAAGTCATGCCTGATCTTCCTGGACATAAGTCTCCACTACTCATTCACACTATTGGGATCTGCCGGAGGCACTAGGACCCATCGGGCAAACTTTTTGCTGGAGGTCAGCGCCGCGAGGCACGGCACCACGAGCCTCAGCTCGCGCTGTAATGACTGTCTCGGCGTCGACCCTCCAACCGCCTCAGTTCCTTTTTTCCCGCCGTCGAGTGCGCTTCAGTGACGATGTCGCTCGCCCGCCGGGAGTCAAAACTTCAAATTAGCGTAGTTTTCAGTTCTTATTTTGTAGTATTATCTCGATACAGTATCGCTTAGTCTTATTTTAAAAATAAAGAAGTCTCAGCCTCTTTGACGGAGTCCACCATGAGCAGGTCAGGTGACGGTAGGAGACTTGATGAAAGCTGTTCAGTCAGTCGGGCTGGGTCCGGTCACCGCCTTTCCCCGGGGTGTCTGACAATGGTCAGTCCAATGCCCGGGATGGGCGGTCCTGAAGCTATAAAAATAAACGGTCGATTCTCGCACACGCTCGCCTCGAGCTCTTCTTCGCCCACAGGTCTGCAAAAAGAGAAGGCATCGCCGAGTCGCCTCTGATATGTCTGGCGCCAGATCATCAGTTATCGGGCTAGTTGTCGTCTCCTCTCCTTCGAGTCGCCAACTCTGCTTCTGGTAGCTAGCGCTCGACATCAAGTCCTATCCCGCCTGCAGGTAGGTCTTCAGATGCAGTTTCATCAGTGGGCCGCTCTTATGGAGCAGTGGGCCTCGAGGTTAGTTCAGCTACCTGGCTCGGTCACTCATGGGCTTTCGGGCTCATTGAGAGACCAGGTAGGCGGTTGGACTTTCTGTTGCGCAGCACCTTCGTGCTGCCGACTGGGCTTTTAGTGTTTCCCCTCACATGGCTGCGCGCAGGGGCCACACCGATGCCTTTATCTCCTGCTCTTCTTCCTTCAAAACTTGTTTTCGGAGTCTGGGGTAGCTGCATCCCCGCGCCGGCGTGCTCGGCACCTATGTCAGCTGTGCGGCTTTCTCAGCGCTGCTTTCGCCACGTGGTCCCTCAGGCTGTTCTCGGTGCCGGGCCTCGGGCTTCCTCTGCTTTTCAGGACTCCTCTTTTCACTCTGCTTCTCTTCCTCTTTCTGATTTTCACTCCTTTCCTGTCCATACAGTCCCTCCTGGACTGTCAGGAGATGACATTGAGCCTGACCCAGACCTTCGGTTGGGTGATGAAGTGGACGAAGCAGGATCTGTCACTGCTGCAGAGCCTGTGGTTGAGGACCTGTCATTTAAGTCTCTGCTGAAAAATCTGAGTTCCACTCTTTCTCTCCAGACTACAGACATTGATCCTGGGAAATTAAGACTCCAATACCTTCATGTTCCGGAGATCCCTACGGATTTGACTCCTCCGGTTCAGCCTTCCTTCGAGACACTGTCTCAAATGGTATGGAATAATCCTGCTCTCACCCCTTCGGTGGCTAAATCCATAGATAGGAAATATTCAGCCCCCAAGGATCGTCCCATTTTGGCATCTCAAGCCTTTGTGGATCCTATTGTAGTCCTGGCAGAGAATGATAAGGTCGTTCTTCCTCAAACTACCACAGCTCAACCAATTAACAAAGAATCTCTTAAGATAGATGCCTTAGATAAGAGAGTCTTTGCTGCTTCTACCCTAAGTATGCGTATTGCCAGCTACCAAGGCTATTTCTCACAGTATGAGTATATCCTGTGGCACTCTATCAAGCAGATGGTTGAAGCTCTTCCGGAGTCGGATGCAAAGCCAGAGCTTCTTCAAACCATTACCAGAGGTATCGAATCTAACAACCAGCAGGTTAAAGCAGCCATGGACGCTTTCGACACTTGCTTCCCGTTCAGCGGCTGCTGGTATTTGCACCTGCCGTCATTCCTGGCTGCGCACTTCGGGTTTCATGAATGACGTGCAGCAGCAGGTAATGGCGTTGCCGTTTGATGGTGCGTATCTTTTTGGTCCTCAGGTAGAGCAAGCTCTAGAAGCTACTCAAAAGACTAGGTCAGCCATTAAGTTGGCTTGACCCCCTCCTGCCCCCTCTCGAGGGCATGTCAATAAACATCAGTTTCATAATCGTCAGTCCTTTCGAGGCAGGGTCAGAGGAGGTTTCCATAAAAACCAACCTGCCCAACTTCAAAAGAAGACGCAACAGAAAGCGCAAGGTCCCAAAGCGCCCAGCGCTACCTTATGAATGGCTGGCCCAAGTCCCATCTCAGCTGCCCGAGGGGGACTTTTCCTCTCCGGTGGGAGGTCGTCTGATGCACTTCTACAATCAATGGAAGTCCATAACCTCAGACAAATGGGTCCTTCGGATAATTTGCAAGGGGTATTCACTCAATCTTCTGAGACCCCTCCGGATCGACCTCCCAAACGGCAGCCCAGGCTGTCAACCCTTCAGTCAGACCTTCTTCGCCGAGATTCAGGGCCTTCTGAACAACAGGGCAGTAGAAGTGGTGCCATCAGGCCAACATAACACTGGTTTCTACTCCCATTACTTTCTGGTTCCAAAGAAGTCCGGGTATGCACCATTCTAGATCTCAGAAAGCTAAACAGATTTCTCCCAAGGAGAAATTCAAATGATTTCTCTGGGAACCCTGTTACCTTTGCTTCATCAACACAACTGGCTAGCCTCCTAGACATGCAGGATGCTTACCAGCACATTTCTATTCACCCGAGGCATCACAAATTCCTGAGGTTTGTGGCTCTGGGACAGCATTATCAGTTCAAAGTCCTGCCCTTTGGGCTATCCTCGCGCCTGCAGGTTTTTACAAAGTGTTGTGCAGTTCTCTGTAGTGCACCTCAGAAAGGTCGGGATACAGGTGTTCCCTTATCTGGACGATTGGCTTCTAGCAAGCCCTTCCAGGTCAGAGAGATGGCTTCGCCTCCTTACATCCATGGGAGTTCTGCTGAACCTCAAGAAATCGCAACTGCAGCCCTCCCAGAGGCTCCTCTTTATAGGGACTCTTCTGGACACCTCCTGCGAAGGCTTTTCTTCCAGAAGACAGAAGGAACGATATCCTTCAAATGGCCCGTCACATCGGGAGAACACCTCAGTTACAGCTCTCTCGCTGTAACGGATGCTAGGGCCTCATGGCTTCCTCCAGTGTTCACTGTACCCCTAGCACGCCTGCACATGAGAACCACTCAGTGGATGCTCAGTACTCAGTGGTCCCCAACCACTCACCGCAGTCCTATCTCATCAAGGTGACAGAACCTTTAAAGAGGTCACTCACCTGGTGGTCTCAAGAGAGCAATCTCCTGGAAGGATATCCCTTTGCTCCTCTGGACCATCAGATCTCCATTATCACGGACGCATCCCTAATGGGGTGGGGAGCTCACTGTCAAGCTCTCCACACTCAAGGTGCATGGACTCAAGTCAAGTCCCAGCTTCACATAAACGTCCTAGAAATGAGAGCCGTCCTTTATGCGATCCGAGCATTGAAGGACATTGTGTGTCACAAGAACATTCTCCTTCAAACGGACAACAAAGCAGTGATATATTACATCAACAAGCAGGGCGGTGCTCATTCTTACCCCTTATGCAAGGAAGCAGTGAGGGTATGGGAATGGTGCTTGGAGCACAAGCTCTAATTCAAGCGGTCTACCTGCCAGGTATTCAGAACGAACTGGCAGACCGTCTCGGCAGAACAGAGACAGACCCTCACGAGTGGTCTCTGACTCAACCATAGTTCAGTCACTATTCAAGAGTGGGGAACTCCAGACCTGGACCTTTTGCATCCCCACTCAACGCAAAACTGCTCTCTTCTGCTCCAGAAATCCAGGGCCTGGCATTTTCTGTCAGGATGCATTCAGGCTGCAGTGGACAAACGCTTTACGCCTTTCCACCTCTTCCTCTAATTCAGAGGGTATTCCTCAAGTCTGAATCCCAGGAGAACAAGATGATTCTCATTGCTCCCTTTGGCCTCGGCAGCTGTGGTTTCCACTACTCAACAATATGTTGGCAGTTCCTCCGAGACCACTTCCCCTACAGATGAACCTTTTGACTCAGGGGCCTGTGGTCCATCCCAACCTGAGATCGCTTCACCTTCACGCTTGGCTCCTGAAGAGGTAGAAGTAAATCGGTTCAATGTGTCTCGAAGAGTTTCAGATATTCTTCTGGCTGCACGGAAACCAGCCACTAGGAAAACTTACACAGCCAAATGGAAGCGTTTCTCGCTCTGGTGTGTGAAGTCCTCTTTGAATCCTTTTTCCTGCCCACCAGATAAAGTTCTGGAGTACCTCTTAGACCTCTCAAATTCAGGCCTACAGTTCTCTACAGTCAAAGTTCACCTTAGTGCCATTTCAGCATATCATGAGCCGATTGTTTCCTTATCTCTGGCTCAGTTACCTGTGGTTGAGGTTTCTTAAAGGAATTCTGCATACCAGACCTCCTACAAGACGGCCAGTTGCAGCCTGGGACATCAGTCTTGTGCTAGATATGCCCACTGAAACCTTTCTCAACCTCTGGCTACCTGTGAGCTAAAATTTCTCACCTGGAAGACTGCCTTCCTAGTGGCCATTACCTCAGCCCGCAGGGTCTCTGAGATACATGCCCTGGTCACAGACCCTCCGTATACTGTGTTCCATAGGGACAAAGTAGTTTTCATCATCCTAAATTTCTCCCTAAGGTTGTGTCAGAATTTCATCTAAACCAACCTTTGATCCTTCCCTCTTACTTTGCGAACTTCCAAAATGAAGGAGAGCGTTCTCTTCATTCTTTTGACGTTAAGAGGGCCTTGCGTTTCTATCTGGATAAAACCAAGGACTTTCGCAAAGCCCAGCAACTGTTCGTTTCCTTCAGCGAGACCCGGCTGGGTCAACCTGTCGCTGTCAGATGTATCTCAGCATGGCTAGTGGCATGCCTTCGCCACTGCTATTCCATGGCGCAGGTTAAGTTGGAGGGTAGAGTTTACGCTCACTCTACTAGAGCGGTCACGGCATCCCTAGCGGAAATTCGCAACGTGCCCATTGCAGGTATTTGCAACGCGGCCACCTGGAGCTCAGTGCATACTTTTGTTAAACATTATGCACTAGATGTCCATGCCAGACGACATTCTTCCTTTGGCAGAGCCATCCTTAATGGACTTCTGTCTTGGAAATGTGAGCTCTTGGTCTCTCCTACCGCCGTCTCGAAGGATTATTAGCTCGGTACTCTCCCAATAGTGTGAATGAGTGGTGGAGACTTATGTCCAGGAAGATATGAAAATTACGTACCTACCGTAATTCTTGATCTTCTTGGACGAGTCTCCACCACTCATTCACACGCCCACCCTCCGTCCTCTGAGCTCACCTCTGTTGTTGGTCTTCACTCCTTCAAATCTTTAGGCTGTGAAGACTTCTTTGTTGACCCTTCTTATATGGGTCGTCCAGACTATCTTATGTCTGGTTTTTAGGTTAGGCTACCCTTCTAGGTTAGTTAAGCTGCACCTCCTTGGTAAAAAAGGTACTGAGGCGGTTGGAGGGTCAACGCCGAGATAGTCTTTACAGCGTGAGCTGAGGCTCGCAGTGCCGTGCCTCGCAGCGCCATCTCTGGCGCCGACCCTCCAGCAAAAAAGTTTGCTTCCGATGGGTCCTAGTGCCTCCAGCGCAGATCCCAATAGTGTGAATGAGTGGTGGAGACTCGTCCAAGAAGATCAAGAATTACGGTAGGTACGTAATTTTCATTTTCTGTCCCAGACTCTGCAATTCATAGGTGCAGTTCTGGACACTGCCCAGGGGAAAGCTTTCCTTCCCCCGGACAGAGCGGAACACATAAGATCCCTAATCAGGGACTTTTCGGTGAAGAAGTCCGTTCCTGCCAGACTGGTCTTTTGCCTGCTTGAACACATGGCTGCAGCCATTGCAACAGTCCCGCTAGTCCGTCTCCACATGCGGGTAACCCAGTGGATGTTACGGGTACAATGGGACCAAAGGCAAGGCCATCTGCAGCATCCAATCCGGACCACGAAGGCCATAATTCGAGATTGGCAATGGTGGCTAGATTCGAAGAATTTCTGCAGGAGTCCCTCTCATAGCGCCGTCCCAGACTGTGACACTCTCAACAGACGCCTCGGGGCTCGGTTGGGGAGCACACCTTGACGGTGCCTCGTCTCAGGGCCTGTGGACAGACCAAGAATCTCATCTCCACATAAATATCCTGGAGATGAGGGCAGTTCTTTACGCCCTGCAGGCCTTCCAGTTGGAGATTCCACCAGGTACACTTCTGTTGCAGACAATTCTGCAGTGATGTATTACCTCAACAAACAAGGAGGCACCTATTCCTACCCACTTTGCAGGGAGGCCATGAGAGTGCGGGATTGGATCTTGCAACTTGGCCTTTTATGTTCCGGGAGTGGACAACGTCATTGCAGACAGCCTGGTCCGCTCTCAGGCCAGAGTCCATGAATGAGAACTGCTTCAGGAGGTAGCAGAGGATCTGTTTCGCAGATGGGGTACTCTAGAACTAGGCCTTTTCGCGTCCCCATCCAACGCAAAACTGCCCAATTTTTGCTCACTAGAGCCAGGGCCTGGTGTTTGCTGGCGAGACGCGTGGTCCCTCTCCTGGGCGGGCAGATTCCTCTATGCCTTCTCCCTTTCCCGTTGATACAGAGAGTTCTTCTAAAACTTTGCAGGGAGCAAGTGACACTTATACTGATCACACCCTTTTGGCCCAGGCAGATCTGGTTCCCTGTCTTGCATCAGCTATCCCGGGAACCTCCAGTGCCTTTACTGATCAGCTTCCATTTGCTGTCTCAGGAGGCGGGTTCTTTAGTCCATCCGGACCTACATTCCCTGAACCTGCATGCTTGGCTCCTAGAGACATAGCCATGATGCGACACGGGGTCTTGCAAGAGGTGGCAGACATTCTCACTGCCGCCTGGAAACTGGCTACCCACGCGACCTATGCCATGAAGTGGCGCAGGTTTTGCTTATGGGTTCAAGCGTGCAGTTTATCACCTTTGGACTGCCCAGAGAAGCTGGCATTTGGACTACTTGCTGTCTCTTTTCCACTCTGGTTTGGCTTACTCCTCGATTAAGGTACACCTCTGTGCCATTTCAGCCTATCACCTCAATATAGGCCAACGCACTATAGCTCAATTGGACACGATACATGCCTTCCTGAGGGGTGTCCTCCACCTTACGCCCCCAATTAAGGATCCGGTTCCACCATGGAATCTACCCTTCATCTTGGAGCAGCTCACGCTTCCACCTTTTGAACCAGCCGCAGATTCCAAGGCTACATTTTCTCTCTGGAAAACGTTATTTTTAGTTGCCGCTACCTCGGCCTGAAAATTTCTGAACTACATGCACTTATGTGCAAAGAACCTTATTTGGTTTTCCACCAAGACAGGGTATCCCTAAGGACTAATCCTAAATTTCTGCCTAAAGTGGTCTCAGCACTCACCCTTAATCAGGATATCGATTTACCAGTGTATTTCCCGAAACACTCTAATCGAGGAGAAGCCCTCCTGCAGACTCTAGATGTGCACAGGTGCCTCAGATACTACCTGACCAGAACCAAACTCCACCGAAAATCGGACCAGCTTTTTGTCTCCTTTGCCCACAGAATGATGGGAGCTCCCGTTTCGAAACAGTCACTGTCCAGGTGGCTCATCCAGTGTATTACGTTCTGTTACCAGAAGCACAATAAACCCCTACCGGGCACGGTTAAGGGTCATTCCACCAGAGGGGTGGCTACCTATTTTGCAGCTTTGGAGAATGTATCCACCTCAGCTATTTTTGCTGCAGCTACCTGGAGCTCCGTCCTTTTTTTTTATCAGGCATTACAGCCTGGATATCGCATCGAGGCAAAGAGCAGGTTTTGGTCTAGCAGTCCTTCAGGGACTTCTGTCCTAGACTCTGTTATTTGAGGATTTTTACCTTTCTTCCTCCCCATGGTGTGTGATTTCCAGTATTGCTTGGGAATCAGTCCTAATGGTATAACCTGCTGCAAGAGCTGTTTCTCGAAGTAAGAGTACAGTTACGTAAGAACTTACCGTAGCAGTAGATCTTTGAGAACAGCTCTTGCAGCAGGTACTTTCCCTCCCACCATCCCTGCTGGAGGTAGGTTATACTCAGTCACAACATCCTTCTCCTAGGATAAGGCATTTACAGTCTCTTTGTTTGCCATTTGATGGCGGATCCTCGGTCTCCTCTTCTGATGTCATCCGGTGGCCGGGAGTCTCTGGCGGGAGAACTGAGGATTATGGGGGACCGCCTACTTATGTACTACACCTGACGTCAGGGGTGGGACTGACGTCTGAGGTGGTCCCCGTTGAATACTGCTAGCTAGAAAATTTTCCGTGGGGTCCTGGCGCCTGCCGGCTTCAGTCCTAATGGTGTAACCTGCTGCAAGAGCTGTTCTCGAAGATCTACTGTTATGGTAAGTTCTTACGTAACTGTACTTTTCTTCTGAATGTGGTCTCGGAGTTGACCCTCAACCAGTCGGTTGACCTTCCAGTTTATTTTCCTTCGCCCTCTAACAGAGGGGAAGCTCTCCTTCATACTTTGGACGTTCACAGAACGCTGAGGTGTTGCCTTAAGCGAGCAGCTAATCACTGTAAATCGGAGCAACTGTTTGTGGCCTTTGCGCCACAACACTTGGGTAGACCGTTGTCCAAGCAGACCATTTCTAAATGGATTGTCCACCGTCTCTTTCTGCAATGGAAAGCACAAGCCCCTTGCGGGCCCGGTTAGGGTCACTCCACCACGGGAGTATCTGCTTCCTTTGCCGTGCTGTGGAACGTATCCATTAAGGATATTTGCGCTGCCGCAACCTGGAATTCAGTGCATACTTTCGTAAAGTAAAGCACTACTGCTTGGACATTGCCTCCAGACGCTGTGCAGGCTTCGGCCTAGCAGTCCTTCAGGAACTACTGTCTTGAGCTTCTATGTTCAGGTTCATCTCTTCCACCTCCTGGGGTCGATTTCCTCTTTGGCGAGGGACTGCTTGGGATTCAGTCCTAATTGTAATAGACTGCTGCAAGAGCTCCTTTTGAAGATCTATTGTTACGGTAAGTTCTTACGTAACTGTACTATTCCGAGGGTCTTACACAAACTCAGTTTAGAAGGAGCTCGGATGATCCTCATCGCTCCATTCTGGCCCAGGCAAGTTTCGTGTTCTCTTCTGCAACAATTTTCAGAGGAACCTCCTTCTCCTCCTCCTCTTTCTCTTTCACTTTCATAGCGTATGCTGACCCAGGATCAGGGGACCCTGGTTCATCCAAATCTCATATCCCTTCAGTTGCATGTGAGGCCCCTACAGATGTAGCCCAGGCCCGATTCGGAGTTTTCTCCGCTCGAGGCCGATATTCTGGTGGAGACTAGGAAGCCTTCTGCTATATCCACCTACTCCATGAAAATGGAAGCTATTCTCGATTTGCCTTCCAAGGATTTCGAGGCCATTCTTTTGTCTCTGTCGGATAATCCTGGATTACATGCGACATCTGTTTGATCTGGGTCTCAGGCTTTCCTCCTTGAATGTTCATATGGCGGTTATCTCTGCCTATCATGTCCCTTTTGGGGACAGGACTTCAGTAGTTGGAGGTCTCTAAGACCTTTCTTAGAGGGGTTCTCCATTTGAGACCCCTATCCGTTCCTGCCCTCCTTGGGATCTGAACTTTGTTCTCGAGAAGCTTACCCTGCTCCTTGAGCTGGCATCCTCCATGAACTTGAAGTTCCGCTCTTGAGCTCTCTTCCTAGTGACTGTAACTTCATCTCAAAGGATTTCCGAGCTTCAGGCCTTGATGTGTAAAATCCCGTGTTTGATTTTCCACATGGAACGAGTGACTCTGCGCACTAATCCTAAGTTTCTCCCTATGGTAGTGGCAGAATCTACACTGAATCTATCCATCGAGCTACCTGACTTCTCTACGTAACACTCCAATCAAGGGGAGTACCTCTTGCATACTTTGGATGTTCACAGAATACTGAGATACTATACCACTCGGACCAAGGATCTCAGGAAGTCTGATCAACTTTTTGTCTCTTGCTCACAAAGGGAAGGCAGTGCTGTTTCTAAGCAATGCCTGTCGAAATGGTTGGCTTAATGCATCACTTTCTGTTACAAGTACAAGAAGACCCTCTGGATTAAATCAGTGGGTCACTCCACCAGAGGGGTAGCTGCCTCTGCAGCTTGTTACAAGAATGTGTCAGCAGCAGACATCTGCCCAGCTGCAGCTTAGACTTCTGTCCACACCTTTACGAAACACTACAGTTTGGACATTGCCTCTCGCTTCGGGTTGGCTGTTTTGCAAGGTCTTCTTTCTTAAGACCTTCACAGCCGGAGGTTTTTTTGTTGGTAGTTTTCCTCCTTCGGAGTGCTTTTCCTTGTTCCAGACTGCTTGGGACTCAGTTCTGTATGTAATTATCCGCTGCAATAGCCTCTCGAAGTAAGATAGTACAGTTATGTAAGAACTTACCGTAACAGTAGATCTTTGTGAGAGGCTCTTGCAGTAGGTAATGTCTTCCTGCCCTCCATCCTCCTTAACTTTTTCTGCTCCTTTTCCAGGAAGGGAAGTACCCGCTTCTCTTTCGTCTTGCCTTTGGCCCTTGGCGAAAGAACTGGAAAGTGGGCGTGGGGGACCGCCCTTTATATTGAGCGTTGCCTGGCGCTTCGTTCAAAATTTTTCCATGGGTCCTGTCGCCTGCTGACGTAGTCCTATATGTAATTACCTACATCACATGCCGGCTGGCGCCTGACCCAACAGAAAAATTTCTAGCTAGCAGTCTCTGGTGGGGGCTGCCCCCCACGTCAGGTGACCGACGTCATGCAGCATCAGTATAAAGGGGCGGTCCCCCATGCCAGGACCCCACGGAAATTTTCTAGCTAGCAATATTCAGCGGGGACCACCTCCGACGTCGGTCCCGTCCCCGATGTCAGGCACAGTACATAAGGAGGCGGTTCCCCCAGAATCCCCCGTTATTTTCCCGCTGCCGACTTGCCAGCATTAGCCTCTCAGTTTCTACCTAGCACATGATGATTTAGAACTTTGAGTTTCTCCAAACTAATGTTCTCTCCAACTCCTTCACTTGAAGGACACCTTTCCAAGTGTGCCTGCGGAAAACAGATCCCTTTTAAGGATCCTCATTCCTCCTGTGTGCGGTGCTTAGGCCCGGACCACGACACCAAGGCCTGCACCTTCTGCCAGTGGCTCAACAGCCGCACCAGGATCCGCCATCAGAAGGCACTTCAGGCTTATCTGCTGGAAAAAAAACTTAGTAGGATGGACCAAGAACCTTCCTCCAGGGGCGATTCTTCTTCTAAGGCCCATAAACACCGGGAGAAAGCAAGGTCCAGATTCCCGAACTGGGCCTCGGACTCCCGTAGCTCAGGCTCCACCAGGTCAGACCGCTCTCCCTCCAGGGCTCATTCTCTGCTCCCTCCGGTCAAAGTCTGAGCCTCAGGCAGCTCTTCGACTCTCCAGCCCTTCAAGGCCCTCTGCTTCCTCCACTCCCTCTTGGGCCTCTTCCAAGTCTTCAGATGCCACAAGTCTTCCTCATCGACCCGGCGTCAGGACCCCGACTCCAGGTCGGTCTCCCAGCCTCCCAGAAGTCCTGATCCACCACCCAGGAAGACTAAAGACCTGTCATCCCTAAAATGGACTGACGGACCCGTCCGTCGGCCAAGCAAAGTCAGCCAGGCGGGCATTCGCCCGACCCGAGACCTGTGGCGACGGCCCGTCTGCCTCCCACATTCACGGGCTGAAGACTGACCCCCAGTCACTGGTGGACACCTGTCACAGGGATGCAATGGAGGAGGACGTGACGCTGCCCGAAGAACAGGTGGGCGACACTGAGGATGCCAGGCTCCCGAGGGAGCCTTCGCCCACCCCGGAGACACCCGCGGACCCAACGCCCGCTCCCTGGTGACAGACCACCGGTGCCAGGCCCGTTGTCAGGCACGAACCTGCAAGAAGTAAAGGACCTCTTTGCTTTCTGGTGGGACACCATCCAAAAGGATGTGGTCCCTGTAAAACCTCCTCCTACTCATTCACCTCCAACGCCCCCTCCTCCAACAAAGGGGCCAGCAGGACGACCACCAACCCCTAAGGAGCAGACTCCATCTCCCAGGGGTAGATCCAAGGATCGGAGAAGGCCTCCCTCAAGATCTCCATCAGGGTCTCCCAGCCCCAAGCGACCTAGACATCGTCGGTATACTCCATCAGGGGAGGACTCCAGATTGGATACCTCGGATTACTCCAGATCTCCTTCTCCACTCAGCATTCCATCAGCCGGCCCACATGACCTGCCCAGGTCTCCGGATGATCCCTCTTTCTCTGAGATCATGAGGCACATCCAGGACAACATGGGATGGGATGTTGAAGACCTCGATCCCAAAAGACAGCGCCTTGCCTGTTGTCTTCAGCAGAAAGACCCAAAGCCTGGGGTAGTGCCACTCTTGGTGGACACCTTCGCAGACGGGACCAAGGCTGGATGGAAGCGTCAGCACTCCACTCCTGCTGTGCCGAAGAAAGCTGACCGCCTGTACAAGGCCCTGAGAGAAGACCAGTACTTGGCTCAGTGACCTCTAGCAGACTCCCTGGTCATTATGGCCTCACATGACTGGTCCCAAAGACCGCAACACATGAGCACTCAGCCACCAGACCAGGAATCCAAACAATTGGATGCCCTGGGAGACGATGTATTTGGCTGCTACATGCTTCATCAAATCCCTGAACTACCTAACCCATATGGTACAGTTTCAGAATGCCCTATGGGAACAAGGCCAGGACCTGGTCGATAAACTCTGGGTGGTGATCAGAAGGCAGAGCTCAGAAACCTTCTCCGCACAGGGTCTGATGAGGTGCCAAGTACTACGAGTCGATACATTTCTACTGGGACTCGTCTGCCAGAGCTGCAGCTTCAGGCATCTGTCTCAGGCGAGACACTTGGCTCCGTATCTCCGGCTTCACCCCGGACGTACAGAAGAACGTTATTGATGTCCCTTACAATGGTGAAGCACTCTTTGGTGCCCCTCAGAGAGGTTATCACTAAACTCCAGGACGCTGGGAAGCAGTCAGGTCTGTACAGATCCAGACTTGGTTCCTTTCGTAGGAACCAGAGCTGTTTTCGCAGCCGGCAACAAAGGTAGCAGCCACGTCCAGCCAGCAACAAAGGGGCACTTTTCAGTGGAAAGCACAGGCTAAGTCATCCCCAGGCAGAGCCCAACACTACACTAAACCGGCCCAGCCTGCAGGGACCAGTGCTGTCACAGCATGACTCCTCTCGGCCCCCACCCCTCATCTGGATCAGTGGGCACAAAGGTCGGGGTCGCATCGCCGCCACTTTAGGGTGGCAGTCGACACACCGACCGGTGGGTTCTCCAATTGGTCAAGAAAGGTCACTTCATGGACTTTCCCAACCACCCACCAACAAGACCTCCCCTGCTTTCCCATTACTCGGGTCAGCACGCCCTGCTCATACAGCAGGAGGTGCTTGCGCTTCTGAGAAAAGAAGCGATGCAGCACGTACCACGGAGCCAGAGGAGTGCAGGGTTTTATTCTCACTTCTTTCTGGTTCCCAGGAAAATAGGGGACCTCTGTCCGATACTGGACCTTAGCAACCTCAACGAGTCGGTCCTGTACAAACACTTCCACATGGTGACCCTCCCAGGTCTGATTCCCATTCTCAACCAGGGCACCTTTCTAGCGTCCTTGGACATGCTGGATGCTTACATGCATATACCCATTGCTCAAGCGCAGGAAGTTTCTGCACTTGAGTTCCAGGGCCACCATTATCAGTTCTGAGCACTCCCTTCGGACTGTCACTCGGCACCTGGGGTATTCATGACGGTGTACGGCGTTGTAGCGGCAACTCTGAGGAGACAAGGCCACTCACGTGTTCCCTACCTGGACGACTGGCTTCTCATGGCGCCCTCTCGGAGGCCTTGATGTCTGCCATTCATTATAGTCAGTCGCTTTTGAGACAGGCATCAGAATCAAGAGAAGTCACGCCTGGTTCCATCACAGACTCTGCAGTCCATAGGTGCAGTTCTGGACACCATCCAGGGGAAAGCTTTTCTTCCCCAGGACAGAGTGGAACACATCGGATCCCTCATCAGGGACATTTTGGCGAAGAAGACCGTTCCTGCCAGATTGGTCCTTTGCCTGCTCAGAACATGGCTGTGGCCATTGCAACAGTCCTGCTCGGCCTCCACATGTGGGTCACCCAGTGATGTTATGGGTCCAATGGGATCAAAAGCAAGACCATCTGCAGCTCCCAATCTGGATCACGAAGTCCATAATCCGTGATTGGCAATGGTGGCTAGATCCAAGAATCTATCGGTGGAGTCTCTTCATTGCGCCATCTCCGATTCTGACACTTCCATAGATGCCTCAGGGCTCGGATAGGGGCGCCTCGACGGTGTGTGGTCTTGGGGCCTGTGGACAGCCCAAGAGACTCATCTCCACATAAATGTCATGGAAATGAGAGCAGTTCTTTACACCCTGCAGACCTTCCAGTCAGAGATTCCACCAGGTACACTTCTGTTACAAACAGACAATTCAGCTGTGATGTATTACCTCAGCAAACAAGGAGGCACCCATTCCTACCCGCTTTGCAGGGAAGCTATGAGGGTGTGGGATTGGGTTTTGCAACGCGGCACAAACCTCATTGCTGTTCTTGTCCCAGGAGTGGACAACGTCATTGCAGATGGCCTGAGCCACTCTCAGACCAAAGTCCATGAGTGGGAACTACTCCAGGAGGTAGTAGAAGATCTGTTTCGCAGATGGGGGTACACCAGAGTTGGACCTTTTCGCGTTCCCATCCAACGCTAAACTGCCCAATTTTTGCTCGCTAGATCCAGGGCCTGGTGTTTTTGGCGAGACGTGTTGTCCCTCTCCTGGGTGGGCAGATTCCTCTATGCCTCCCCCCCCTTCTGTTGATCCAGAGGGTCCTTCTGAAACTTCGCAGAGAGCAAGCGACACTGATACTTATTGCGCTTTTCTGGCCCAGGTAGATCTGGTTCCCCTCTACTGCATCAGCTATCCCGGGAACCTCCTCTGCCTCTGCCAATCAGCGCTCACTTGTTGTCTCAGGAGGCGGGCTCCTTGGTCCATCCGGTCCTTCATTCGCTGAGCCTGCCCACTTGGCTCCTAGAGACATAGCCATTTTGCGACACGGGGTCTCGCAAGAGGTAGCTGACGTTCTGATGGCCGCAAGAAAATCGGCCACTCATGCTACTTACGTCATGAAATGGCACCATTTTTGCCTATGGGCTCAAGCGCAAGGGTTTTCGCTTCTAGACTGTCCAGAAAAGTCGGTCTTGGACTATCTCCTGTCTCTTTTTCGGACAGGCTTGGCCTAGTCCTCGATCAAAGTACACCTTTTGTGCCATCTCAGCCTATCACACTCCTATAGGCCAACGTCCCATAACTCAGTTGGACATGGTACGTGCCTTCCTGAGAGGTGTCCTCCACCTTAGACCTCCGATTAAGGATCCTATTCCTCCATGGGATTTAACTTTTGTCCTGGAGCAGCTTACGCTGCCACCTTTGAACCAGCAGCGGTTGCAACTCAGTCTCCTTACATGGAAGACATTGTTTTTAGTTGCCGTTAGCATTTCGCCAGAAAATTTCGTAGCTTCATGCACTGATGTGCAAAGAACCTTATTTAATTTTCCACCAGGACAGGGTATCCTTACGGAGCAATCCAGAGTTTCTGCCTAAGGTGGTCTCAGCTCTCACTATTAATAAGGATATCGATCTACCAGTGTACTTCCCTAAGTATTCGAATCGAGGAGAGGCCCTGTTGCACACTTTAGATGTGCATAGGTGTCTTCGATACTACCTGACTAGGACCAAACACCACAGAAAATCTGATTGGCTTTTTGTCTCCTCACCCACAGGATGCTGGGAGCTCCGTTCCAAACAGTCACTCCAGGTGGCTTATACACTGTATCATGTTCTGTTACCAGAAGCGTAACAAACCCTTACTGGGCGTGTTAAGGGTCATTCCACAAGGGGCTACCTCTTGCAGTGTTAAGAACGTGTCCACCTCAGCCATTTGTGCAGCAGCGACTTGGAGCACAGTACACCTTTATCAGGCATTATAGCCTGATATTGCATCGAGCGAAGAGCAGGTTTTGGTCTAGCAGTCCTTCAAGGACTTCTGTCCTAGGCTTAGGTTTCTCTAAAGGATTTCTACCTTCCCTCCTCCTAATGGTGTGGAATTTCAACTATTGCTTGGGAATCAGTCCTAATGGTGTAACCTGCTGCAAGAGCTGTTTCTCGAAGTAAGATAGTACAGTTACGTAAGAACTTACTGTAACAGTAGATCTTCAAGAACAGTTCTTGCAGCAGGTACTTTCCCTTCCACCATCCCCGCTGGAGGTAGATTTTTCTGATATCCTTCTCCTAGGATCAGGTGTTTTCAATTCTAATCTGATTGCCATTTGATGGCAGATCCTCAGTCTCCTTTTCTGATGTCATCCAGTGGCCAGGGAGTCTCCGGCGGGAGAACTGGGGATTCTGGGGGACCGCCTCTTATATACTGTGCCTGATGTCGGGGTGGTCCCCGAATACTGCTAGCTAGAACATTTCAATGGGGTCCTGGCGCCTGCCGGCTTCAGTCCTAATGGTGTAACTTGCTGCAAGAGCTGTTCTTGAAGATCTACTGTAACGGTAAGTTCTTACGCAACTGTACTTTAGCTACTGAATCTCCTCCAGAGACTAATGTTGCTGCTCAGCCACTGCATGACTCTTCTTGGTCGCCTGAAAGGGCCTTAGCAGCGGCGGGCTGGGTAGCTGAAAAATCGGGTCATTGGACTCCTGACCCCAAGGATCCCTCGTATCAGAGGATGTGTTCACCTTCTACTGCTGTGGCCACCAGTGCTGGACTAGAAGAGAGCTCCATCAAACCCCGGGGAAAAGACTCCTATATTATGTAATGATTCTGTTCCTTCTGGTCTTGTAGATGGTGTAGGTACCACACCTGTGTCATCTGATGATCCTTCCTTGTCTGTAGATTTAAGGATGGGTCCTAGTCCTGAGGCTTTGGCCGATCACCAGGAGAGGTCTTCTTTGGCCCCCTTGTTCAGGATGGCTGATCTCTTTCACTCCAGTGGAGAAACGGCTCCTAGGAGGAATGCTGTCAGATTGTTGCACAAGGTGGGCTTAGAACATATTTCTGACAGGTTGTTTATTGCTAAAAACGTCTGACATTTTTTTCCTTAGAAATATTTGCACTGATTTCTTTAGGTGATCGTAATTTTGATGTCAATTTCAAAAATGTGTCCAATCTTGATAGGTTTTGGGCCCAGTACAACTCACTTAAAAATAACCCATTGTGGATACCTTTTCAGGCAATTCATCTTAGCAACCCATTGATTAAAACCATTACTGTTTTGTTTAAAAATGAGGATGTCCGTGTTGAGGACATTCTGTTCTGGTTGCGTCAGCATTGTGAGATTTTGGGGAGGCCTTCACCCATTATGGATAGTGAACAGATTTGGGACGGGGGTTGGAAGGTGAAGGTGAAACTTTTTTCTCCGAATTCGGGCACGGTACATCTACGTAGTTTGTTTTTTGGGGACGGGATAGGGGGTCTATCTTTTATATAGGACAACCCAGATCCTGCTTTAAGTGTGGGTCTCATCTACACTTTGGCTCAGCTTGTGATACCACTAGATGCAGTCATTGTTTGGAATATGGGCATTTGGCTTCGGCCTGCCTTAACTTGTTAAAATGCAACCTTTGTGAGCAAACAGGACATGCCTATGGTCGCAGTCCATGGGCTTCTCACAATCGTGAAGATTGCCCCTCCCATGAAAGGATTATTAATTAAGCTCAGCATTCCCTGGCAATGAAGGCAGCTGCTACTCTGCCTATGCTTCCAGAGTCTGAGCAAGTTAAGGCCCCTGTAACACCACTTTTGGCTGACCCCCTTGTGACCACTGCTGTTGTGCAAACTACAGGCTCTGAAGTGGGCCTAGATAAACCGATTTTGGATCAGACAGAAGTGGATACTATAGTTGGCACTGAGGAGCACATGCCCCCCCGGCCCCACCTGAAGTCCCCTTTTAGATTGTACAACTTAGAAAACTAAATAGGCATGGGAAGGCAATGACTGGGACAAATCCATCCATAGGTCAGTGCCTTCTAGGGATCCTGTTGAGGTAGGGAATGTGTTGCCCTGTTAGAGGACGACACAGGAGGGGACTCAGAGGATGATACTGATACCTCCTCTGTTGTTTCCACCACTGACGCTGAATGTAGGCCAGAAGATTCTATTGCTAAACAGACTAGACGAAGTCAAGTGGGTAGACTCCCCTGAGTTTGTCTTTTGTAGTTTCCTTACTCCTCTCTCCGTTATGCATTCCATAAAGATTTCTACTTTAAATGTTAATGGGATCAACGGTGAGAAGAAGCGCATGTTTTTTTTTTCCCTCTTCTTAAGACCTTAAACTCCGACATCATTTGTTTACAAGATACCTGCTTAAAGACACATCAGGAGCTTCAGCATGCTGCTTAGTGTTGGCCTTTGGGACCTTCCTTTTGGTCTATTGGGGAAGACTTCTGCGACAGGATAGGTATTCTTTTTTTTAATTCTGTATTTAAGGTTTCCAGATTGGTGGATGTTCACCCAGTGAGGGTTCTTTGCTTAGACGTTTCTTTTTGCTCAGAAAGGTTTTGGATCATTATTATTTATGCTTTTCAAACTAAAGCACAAACATAGCTTTATTTAAGGAAGTACAACACCTCTTGCATACCTCTCACCTGGTGGTTTGGCTGGGAGACTTTAATTGTGGCTTCTAGGGACATGGATATGTTGTTCATCCACACTGGCAGGTTCCTTGCCGCTTTAAATCTTGCCGGAAGGTCTTCAAGCTGGCTCCTCCCACCCACCCACCTGGGTGGTAAAACTCTGCTCCGCCCCCTGACACCAGATCTTCCTTACCGCTTGGAAGCTCAGGTTCCCTCCTTAACGCTCTGCATATAGATTGGATCCTAATTCTTCAGTTCACCCGAAACTCATTCTTAAGTTTTGAAGACTTTGGTCAATTACTCCTTCCTGCGGCGATGGACAACTGACTCCTAGTTTTCGCAGTGCCCATGTGGGCAGAAAATGTCCAGGACGGATCCGCACTCCACGATGCGTCTACTGCCTCGGCCTAGACCATGACCCGCAGGCCTGCGAGTTATGCCATTCATTTTTGGCCAACGTCCTGGAAGACCACGCTGCCTGGTTACAGCTTGGGTGCCCCAAGAAGCACTACCCACCAGTGAAGTCAAAGGAGGCCCGTTGTCCGGCAGCTGGCTCGGCTGAGCAGCTCGAGCAGATGATCGCCCTCGAGGAGGAGGTGGCCCAGGCCACATCATCTTCTTCCTCGGTCGCAGCATTTATCCCGCTCTCCTTGGGAACCTCCTACACAGCTTCTTTTAAGGAGCTTTGCCAATCCCTTTCCACGAAGGGAGAGGGGCCATAGGGACATTCTTCTCAGTCCAAAAAGAAGGACTCAAAAGGTAAGTCCCACCGTCGGCGTTCATGGGAGCGGGAGAGGTCCCCTTCCCCAGACAGTCGACACTCTACTTTGGTCGAGGTTGCGGCTAAGGCCGCTGGCTTCATGGTGTCCCTGTCAGGTCAGCCAGCCGAGACACCCGTCGACGCGGTCAAGATTTTTCTCAACCTGTCGGATGGGTTGTCGACTGGGGAAGCCGGCAACCCTTCTTCACCGGTTCCCCCGGTGGAGACCGAGGACTTGCCTGTGCCTCCCATGCCGGAGTCCCCAGTCAAGGCTTCCAGCCGAGGGAAGAATGGGTGTCCCCGCCTCCTTCCCAGACCCGTCCTTGAAACACCGAGGTCTCGGGTCTCGGACCTCGTCCTCAGTCCAGCCGATCCCACCGAGATCGACGGTTTCCGGGTCCGGCACCAAGCTGCGCGCCTGTAGTCCTCGCCTTCTTCCTTGAAGAGGAGAGGCTTCGCGCAAATTGCGTCGACGCTACGAGGACCCAATGTGGCAGCAGTTACTTCTGCCCGGAACAAGCCGACGCTGCCGCCTTCCCCGCCATCAAGTGGCTGTCACCCAAACGACCCAAACAACCTCACTGTAGTTGAGGTGCCCAAGCCTGGGCCAGTTGTTCAGCCGAAACCAGCTGCCCCACCGATTGTGGTGGAACCTCTGCCTCCACAACCGAATCGGGCGCCACCAAGGACTTGGTCGGGCCAGGGTCTGCCCCACAGGTTGTCGGTCACCCTCACTCCCGACCGCCTCAGCAGGTGGAGGTGGCTCAGGCCCCAGTAGCTCTTCTTCAGGACTCCTCGGAGTCCGACAATGACTTCTCCCTGTTCTTCAGGCCCATTGACCTGGAGTCCTCCGGGGGCCAGTTGATGGACAAGTGCCCATCATCTTTTATGGGTCTGCTTCAGCTCATCTCGTAGTCCACCGGCATGCAGCTCGAGCCCGTATCCAAGCGGGCCAAGTATCCCCTGACGGAGATACTGGACCGAGGGGATTCCCCCACGGAGGCCTTTCCAGTGGCTGAAGCCATTGTTGGCCCAGCCTTGGAGCTTTTGCAGTGGCCAGCTTCCTGTCCTGCGCCTTCGGCCAAGATGGCCAGGAAGTATGCGGTCCCTACCGGCTCTTTGTACGTTTTGGAACACCCTCCTCCAAGGGGTTGGTCACCGAGAGCGTTATCCGGCATTCCGGGAACGCTAGGGATGTGGATAAGCCCCCTGACAAGGAGTCCAAAAAGCTGGACTATGCCAGGCGCAAAGTGTACACTGCGTCCTCCCTTGGCTTTTGCCAGGCCAGCTCGGCCGTGCTGATTGCACACTTCTCTCACGCCCTCATGGGCTCCCTTGATGAGGTGATCTCTCATCTCCCGGACGACCTGCAGACCACGGTCAAGCAGGTACATGGGACCAGGGAAGGGCGGTGGCAAAACAGCAGCTCCAAACGGCTCTGGACATTGGAGACTCCTGTGACAGATCAGTTGAGGCCACAGTGGCCATGCGCTGCAGAGCATGGCTGAGGATATCCACCTTCACGGCGGATACCCAGCATAAACTGGTGGATGTCCCCTTCCTGGGGACTGACCTGTTCGGCCCTGGAGTGGAAGGTCACCTCCAGCAGATCGAAAAGTCCAATGCTACTCTGGACTTGGTCACCTCTGCCCAGAAGGACAAGGGCCGTCGCCAACAACATAAGTCCTTTCGCCCTTCTGCGCCTGCGGCACATCTGGCCCAACAGCACCAGCATCGGGGCCAGCAGGCTCGCGCTTGGCACCCCAAAGCCAAGCCTGCGGCTTCCTCTTAACAGGAAGCAGGGAGGAAAAGGCTGAGGAGGTCCCTCGGCCGGTTCCTCCTCCAAGCCTGCCCAGTGACGGGTTGAGGGTGTTGCCCCAGCCTTGTCACTCCCCCGTGAGTTCCTCCCGTAAGGAGATGGCTCCGCCACTTCTTTCCGCCTGGTCCGCTATCACCACGGACCGCTGGTGTTGGAGGTGGTAGGAAAGGGCCTGCCCCTGGAGTTCGAGCAGGCCCCACCCTTCCGAGCCGACTCCCCTCGGGGGGCTACATGGTCCGCAGCCTCTCTGTCGGCTCACCGAGCCGATATCACCCTGCTCCTCGAAAAAGAGGTGATCAGGAAGGTGGCGGATCCTCCACCAGACCCGAGGTTTGTGTCCAGGTACTTCCCAGTTCCGAAACGGACCGGGGGGGGCTGGCGCCCCATTCTAGACCTGCACGACCTGAACAGGTTCCTAAGTTCTCGGACCTTTAGGATGGTCACTCTGGCTCAGATAATCCCATCCTTGGAACGAGGCGTGTGGATCTTTTTCGAGATACAGCTCTTGCAGCAGGTAACACCATTAGGACTGAAGCCGGCAGACGTCAGGACCCCACGGAAATTTTCTAGCTAGCAGTCTTCAGCAGGAACTGCCTCCGACGTTGGTCCCATCCCCGACGTGAGGCATAGTACATGAGGAGGCGGTCCCGCCAGAATCCCCAGTTCTTTCCCGCCGTCAACTTTGCATGTCTCGACCTCTCAGTCAGTCTAGCGCGCGACGACCAGGAAAACTTATCAAACTTCGGAAAAGATCTACTCTTCAGCCGTTTTTTCATCTGATGTCCTCCCCAACTTCAGTGGAGGCCATTCCTCGAAGTGTGCCTGTGAGAAGCAGATTCCTTTCAAAGACCTCATTCGGCCTGCTCGTGCCTTGACCCGACCACTACACCCAGGCTTGCTTCTTCTGTCAGGGCTTTAACAGCCGAACGAGAATCCGCTGACAGAAGGCCCTCCAGGCTTTCTTCCTTGAAGAAAAACTTAAGGCCATGGAACCTTCCTCCAGAGCGGAATCTTCAGGGAAGTCACACAGGCACCATGAGAAGCACCGGGAGAAGGTGAGACCCAGATCCCCCTCCAGGGCCTCGGACTCCCACAGCTCCTGCCCAGGTCGGACCGCCTCCCGCCGGAGCCCACTCTCAGCCTCCCCGTTGTGGTTAAATCGGCCAGTGGTTCTACTCTCAGGCCTGCTAAGACCTCCAGGCCTGCTTTCTCGGCTAAGGCCTCATCCAGGTCTGGGAGTACTATGTCGCCTTCCTGGCACTCGGCCTCCGACGTCCGGTCAGTCTCCCTGCCGCCGCCACCCCAACGCAAGACCAAGGAGCTGGCCTCCCTCAAGCGGACGTCTGACCCGACGTCGGCCAAGGTACATAAGCACTCCAGGGAACCAGCGACAGTTCGTCACCCGTCGCCTGTCAGGCATTCACCCCCCAGGACGCCGGTGGGGGGACCGGCGCCCGATACCGCAG
Organism: Neoceratodus forsteri; assembly: GCA_016271365.2. NCBI lineage: Eukaryota > Metazoa > Chordata > Ceratodontiformes > Ceratodontidae > Neoceratodus > Neoceratodus forsteri. The sequence continues at coordinate 444,600,922 of CM028132.1, read as the reverse complement.
TCAGGAGGACCACACCACTGCCTACCGACGTCGGTCGGGAGGCTCTGTCAGAGGAGGAGTTTACCCAGCCCGAAGACCAGGCGGGCGATTCCGGACCCATTGAACTCCCATGGGCGGGAGCCCTCTCCAGAACCAGAGACCCCCTGGGAGCCGGTGCCCGGCCCCAACGACAGGCCACTGGTGCCCGGTCCGTCGTCGGGTTTAGACTTGTCAGAAGTGAAGGAGCTCTTCACTTTCTGGTGGGACACCATCAAAAAGGATGTGGTCACCACGCAGCCTCCTCCCGCGGCACCACCGATGCCTGCACCCCCTCTTTCACCTAAGGGGTCAGCAGGCTGAGCACCTTCCCCCCAGGAGCCAGCAGCACCAACTAGGGGCAGATCTTCGGAAAAGAGAAGGCCTCCGTCAAGATCCTCTTCAGGGTCACCCAGCCCCAAGAGACGCAGAAGACGCCGGTATTCACCGTCCACGGAGGATTCCAGATCTGACATCTCTGAATGCTCCAGGTCTCCTTCACCAATCAGCATCTCCTCTCCGGACCCACGCGACCTCCCTAGATCTCCTCCGGATGACACCTTGTTCTCCCAGATGAGACACATTCAAGAGAACATGGGATGGGATGCTGAGGAACTTGACCCCGAAAGACTACGCCTTGCCTGCTACCTTCGCAAAAGACCCCAAGCCTGTGGTAGTGCCACCCTTGGTGGACACCTTCGTGGACGTCACCAAGGCAGCGTGGAAGCATCCACATTCGACCCCGGCAATGCCGAAGAAGGCTGACCACCTGTACAAGGCCCCAAGGGAGGACCAGTACCTGGCTAACCATCCTCTGGCCGACTCCCTGGTCATTACAGCCTCTCATGACCGGTCTCAGAAACCGCAACATTTGAGCACGCAGCCACCGGACCCGGAGTCCAAGCAGTTGGACGTGCTGGGCAGGCGCATGTACGCGGCCACGACTTGCGCCATTAGATCATTGAATTACCTGACCCACATGGTTCAGTTCCAGAACGCATTGGGGGAACAGGGACAGGATCTGGCGGAGAAACTGCCAGACGGTGGCCAAAAGGAGGAACTCCTACAGCTCCTCCGTACGGGTTCAGACGTGGGGGCCCAGGTGCTCCGAGCTGCATATGACTCTGCGGATTCTTCGGCCAGAGTGGCAGCCTCAGGTGTATGTCTCCGGAGGCACTCATGGCTTCGGGTTTACCCCGAACGTCCAGAAAAATATCATGGACGCTCCTTTTCATGGCGAAGTTTTGTTTGGTGAAGCCTCGGAAAAGGTCATCACCAAATTGCAGGACGCTGGAAAGGCTGTTAGATCTGTCCATGCCATGTACAGATCTAGACTTAGTTCCTTTCGAAGGAACCAGAGTCGCTTTCGCAGCCAGACCCAGAGGCAACAACCTCGTTCCGGCCAGCTACAGAGGGGTTCCTTCTCTCGGAAAGCCCAGACCAAGACATCCTCAGGCAGAGGCCAACGAGCTACCAAGTCGGCCCAACCTGCAGGACCCAATGCTGCCACAGCAGGACTCCTTCCCGGCCCCCGCCCCTCCTCAGGATCAATGGGAAACAAAGGTCAGGGTCGTCATGAGACCACCTGCCAGGGTGGTTGTCAATCACCACCGACAGGTGGGTGCTACAGTTGGTTGATAAAGGCCATTATATAGAATTTGTAGACAAGCCCCCCACAAGGTCTCCTCTGCTGTCCTGTTATTCGGGTCAGCACGCCCTGCTCATAAGGCAGGAAGTGCTCACGCTTCTACAGAAAGAAGCTTTGGAGCATGTTCCAGGGAACCAGAGAGGAGCAGGTTATTATTCACACTTCTTCCTGGTTCCAAAGAAAACAGGGGACCTCCGTCCAATCTTGGACCTCAGCGACCTCAATATGTCGGTCGTTTACAAGCGCTTCCGCATGGTGACCCTCCCGGGACTAATCCCCATGCTGAAGAAGGATGCTTTCTTGGCGTCCTTGGACATGCAGGACGCCTACCTGCACATCCCTATTGCTCAAGCGCACAGGAGGTTCCTGCGCTTCGAGTTTCTGGGCCGCCATTATCAGTTCTGAGCGCTTCCTTTTGGGCTGTCATCAGCAGCCAGGGTATTCACCAAGTGCATGGCAGTGTCTCTGAGGAGACAGAGCCACTCTGTGTTCCCGTACCTGGACGACTAGCTTCTCATGGCCTCCTCCAAGGAGGCATTGCTGTTGGCCATTCAGCATACTCAGGCCCTTTTTTCAGTCTCTGGGCATGCTAATCAACTACAAGAAATCTCTCCTGGTACCGTCCCAGAAACTGCAGTTCATAGGGGCAGTTCTGGACACCGTCAAGGGGAAAGCTTTCCCTCATAAGGGACCTATCAGCGAAAAAGACCGTCCCAGCCAGATTGGTCCTTCGCCTGCTCGGACACCTGGCTGTGGCCATTCCAACAGTCCCGATGGCAAGACTCCACATGCAGGTAACCCAGTGGATGTTGAGTGCAATGGGACCAAAGGCAAGACCATCTGCAGCATCCAGTCAGAATCACGAGGGCCGTGGTTCGGGACTGGCAATGGTGGCTAGATCCGGGAACCTTCTCTATGGGGGTTCCCTTCTCGGTGCCATCCCCGGTGATTACCCTCTCCACAGACGCCTCAGGGCCGGGGTGGGGAACGCACTTGAACGGGGTGAGGTCTCAGGAACATGGATTGCTCAGGAATCTCATCTCCATATCAACATATTGGAAATGAGGCGGTCCTTTATGACCTGCAAGCCTTCCAGTCGGAGATTCCACCGAGTACTCTCCTATTACAAACAGGCAATACTGTGGTGATGTAGTACCTCAACAAACAAGGAGGCACACACTCCTATCCCCTTTGCAGGGAGGCCATGAGTGTGTGGGAATGGGTAATACAACACAGCGCAAACCTCATTGCAGTTCACGTTCCCGGGGTGGACAACACTGTCGCAGACAGCCTGAGTCGTTCCCAGGCCAGAGTCCATGAGTGGGAACTTCTACAGGAGGTGGCAGAGGATCTGTTTCACAGATGGGGCACTCCAGAGTTGGATCTATTCGCATCCCCATCCAACGCAAAACTGCCCAATTTTTGCTCGCTAGATCCAGGGCCTGGTATTTTCTGGCGAGATGCGTTGTCCCTCTCCTGGGCAGCCAGATTCCTTTACGTCTTCCCTCCTTTCCCGTTGATCCAGAGAGTCCTTCTCAAACTTCGCAGGGAGCACGCGACGCTTATTTTGATAGCGCCTTTATGGCCCAGGCGAATTTGGTTCCCGCTTCTGTAACAGTTGTCCCGGGAATCTCCGCTTCCCTTGCCAATCAGCTCCCACCTGTTGTGTCAGGAGGCGGGTTCACTAGTCCACCCAGACTTGCATTCATTGAACCTGCATGCTTGGCTCCTAGAGACATAGCCATGTTGCGACACGGGGTCTCGCAAGAAGTGGCAGATGTACTTTCTGCCACCAGAAAACTGGCAACGACGCAACATATGCCATGAAGTGGCGCAGGTTTTGCCTGTGGACTCAAGCATGCGGTTTCTCGCCCTTAGACTGTCCTGGGAAGCTGGTTCGGGAGTACCTGCTTTCCTGTTTCAATCCGGGCTAGCTTACTCCTCAATCAAAGTGCACCTTTGTGCAATCTCAGCTTATCATGTCCCCATAGGCCATCGATGGTGGCCTGTTGATGCTACCAGTGCTTTCTAAGGGAGTGTTCTCCACCTTGGGGCCGCCCATTAAGGATCCCATCCTGCTTGGGACTTTCCATTCATCCTGGAGCAGCTTACACTGCCACCTTTTGAACCAGCCGCGGATTGCGAGCTACGTTTTCTGACGTGGAAAACGTTGTTTTTAGTTGCTGTTACTTCGGTGAGAAGAATCTCCAAATTACATGCTGTCATGTGCAAGGAGCCTTATTTAATTTTCCATCAGGATAGGGTATCCCTGAGGACAAATCCTAAGTTCCTGCCTAAGGTGGTTTCAGCCCTTACTCTTAATCAGGACATTGATTTACCAGTGTTCTTTCCTAAGTACACCAATCGAGGAGAAGCACTGCTTCACACCCTGGATGTTCGCAGGTGTCTCAGATATTGTTTGACCAGAACCAAACAGCACCGGAAAGCGGAGCAGCTGTTCATATCCTTTGCTGAGAGGATGAAAGGGGCCCCCGTTTCCAAGCAGACCCTTTCACGCTGGCTCATTCAGTGTCTCTCTTTTTGTCATGACAAACGCAGAAAACCCTTACCTAGGAGCGGTCAAGGGCCATTCCACCAGAGGAGTGGCTACCCTTGCAGCACTGAAGAATGTGTCCACTTTGCTATCTGTGCTGCAGCCTCCTGGAGCTCGGTGCACACTTTATCAGGTATTATAGCCTGGACATCGCCTCAAGGCGAAGGGCTGGTTTCGGCCTAGCCGTCCTCCAGGGACTTCTATCTTAGGCTCAGAAGGGGTCTTAATCTCCGTCTTTCCTCCTCCCGATGGCTTTACAAGGCGCCATTGCTTGGGAATCAGTCCTAATGGTGTTACCTGCTGCAAGAGCTGTATCAAAGAAGATAGTACAGTTACGTAAGAACTTACCGTAACAGTAGATCTTCGAGAACAGCTCTTGCAGCAGGTACCTTCCCGCCCATCATTCCCCCTTGGAGGAAGTAGGTTCTAACCTAACACCCATCCTTAGGATCAGAAAGGTCTGTCCTTAGTCTTGGCCATCTGATGGCGGGTCCTCGGTCTCCTCTTCTGATGTCATCCGGGCCGGAAGTCTCCGCGGAGAACTGGGGATTCTGGCGGACCGCCCCTTATGTACTATGCCTGACGGGGTTGGGACCGACGCGAGGCGGTTCCGCTGAAAACTGCTAGCTAGAAAATTTCTGTGGGGTTCTGACGCCTGTCGGCTTCAGTCCTAATGGTGTTACCTGCTGCAAGAGCTGTTCTCGAAGATCTACTGTTACGGTAAGTTCTTACGTAACTGTACTTTCTGTTCTCTGGACCTCCAGGACTCATTCTTCACATTCCAATCCATCCGTCCCACCAGAGATTCCTCCACTTCAGGGTAGAGGATCCCTTTACGAGTTCCGGCCATGCCCTTTGGCCTTCCCTAGCTCCCAGGGTCTTCACCAAATGCATGGCAGTGGTGACAGGATTCCTGCCTCTCTGAAGGGTCCGGGTGTACCCCTACCTGGACGACTGGCTGATTGCAGCCTCCTCCAGAATGGAGGTGGAGTGGTCCAGAGATCTGGCCCTCCAGGTTTGCTCTCAGGTTGGCCTCCTCATCAATGAGGCCAAGACGGAACTCGTGCCAAAGCAGGTGATACAATTCATCGGGGCAGAGCTCGACTCTCTACGAGCCAGAACACGGCTCCCGGCGGACAGGGCTGAGGTTCTTTCCTCCTTTGCCCAATTATTTCAGGTTGGGCAATTGCGCCCTGCCCGGGACTTCCTGGCCTCATGGCGGCCTGCACCAGCGTGGTCCGTTGGGCCCGTTGGTACATGCGTCCCCTTCAATGGGGGCTGGCCAGCCAGTGGTCACAGCACTTTGATCCTCTGGATCAGCTAGTGACAGTGACCCAGGGGATGTGGAACGCTCTCCAGTGGTGGACCGTTCCAGCACATCTGCAGGAGGGCATCCCGTTCGTCCGCCCCGAGCTGACGGTCTCTCTATCGACCAATGCCTCTCTGATGGGTTGGGGTGCCAATCTGAGGGAGCACAGAACGCACGGCCTCTGGTCCCGTCGGGAGTCCCGATGCCACATCAACCTGCTGGTGCTTTGAGCGGTTCGTCTAGCCCTCACCGCCTCCGCTCCGTTTCTATGGGGTCAAGTGGTTCAGGTCCAGATGGATAATACCACGACCATGTACTACCTAAACCGCCAGGGTGGGGCGTGCTCCATGCCTCTGTGCAGGAAGCTCTCCGCATTTGGTCACTTGTGCACAGCCTGGAGGCGGATCTCCTTGCCATCCATTTGGCAGGAGCCTCCAACACTCTGGCCGATGCCTGTGCTGGATAGGGACTGCGTCCCACGAGTGGTTTCTCCTGCTGGAGGTAGTACAAGATCTGTTCTCCCACTGGGGCATGCCCTCAGGTGGACCTGTTTGCCTCAGAGAGAATGCGAGCTGAGACTGTCTCATGCCCGCCCCTCAGCAGGGCTCACTGCAGAGGATGCCTTTCGAGGCCGTGGACCTCGGGCCTCTTCTTCGCCTTTTCCCCATTTCCCTTTATCCACAAGGTGCTTCTCAAGGCGAAGAGGGATAAGGCCCAAGTGATTCTGGTAGCCCCAGACTGGCCCGCCAGTTCTGGTATCCAGATCTCCTCAGTCTCAGCTCCAGGCTCCCAAGGCGGCTTCCAGCCCACCTGGACCTGATCTCAGTCAATCAGGGGAAGGTATTCCATCCGGACCTTCAATCCCTGCACCTGACAGCCTGGTTCCTGAGCGGCTAGAGTTCCAGGCCTTGGATCTTTCCGACGAGGTCCTCAACGTTGTTGAGGCGTCCCATAAGTAGTCGACCAGAAAATGCTACGCCTTCAAATGGAAGAGGTTCTCCATTTGGTGTCAGGGCAAGGGCCTGGACCCTTCCTCATGTTCCTTGGCAAGCCTTCTGGACTACCTGTGGTCCCTTTCTGAGCAAGGGCTTCGGTCAACGACCCTTAAGGTGCACCTGGCAGCCATCTCTGCTTACCGGGCGCGGGCTGGGAAGCAGTCGCAAGAGAGAAGGTGGTCGGGCGCTTTTTCAAAGGCCTTGATCACATATCCCCTCCGGTGCGAGAACCTCCACCTCTGTGGAATCGACTGCTGGTATTGGCTAAGTTCATGGGCAAGCCATTCGAACTGATGCACAGGTGTGACATCTCTCACCTGTTGTGGAAGACAGCCTTCTTGGTGGCTATCACATCAGCCAGAAGGATGGGAGAGCTCCAGGCGCTTTCCATCGAGCCTCCCTATCTGGTCTTCCACAGGGACAAGGTTGTCCTGCGCCCCCAACCGAAATTCCTTCCGAAGGTGGTGTCGGAGTTTCTCCTTAACCAGGTGTTGACTCTGCCGGTGTTCTACCCCAATCACACCTCGGAGGCCGAATATAGGCTCCATACTTTGGACCCTAGAAGAGCGCTTGCTTACTATAAGGAGCAGACTGCTGAAGTTCGGGGAGAGGTTCGCCAGCTGTTTGTCACCTACACTGAAACTGCACCTGGCAGACCTGCAGCCAAGCGGACGATAAGCAGGTGGGTCACCTCCTGCATAGATCTCTGCTATAGGTTGGCGGGCATGGAGCCTCCCAGAGGGATGAGTTCATTCTACCCTCCATACCGCTGCATCGGTGGCTGCTTCCAGGGACGTCCCTATCCAGGAAATCTGCAGGGCTGCTACCTGGAAGTCAGCACACACCTTTATCACCCACTACCACATTGACCTTGAGTCACGCCGGGATGCTGGTTTTGGGGCCTTGGTTCTCCAGTCTTTATTTCCTAACTAGGGGGTGTGCGCCTTGCTTCCCTCCTCCCGGAGAACTGCTAGGAGTCTGCCAGACAGTGTGGATGAACAACATATCCATGTCCCTAGAAATGCAGGTTACTCACCTGTAACAGGAGTTCTAGGAATGGTATCTGTTGTTCATCCACAAGACCCACCTGGCCTCCCCGGCTTCCATGCACAACCTGGCTTCCAGGGGGCTAGATCTGGCGTCATGGGGCGGAGCCGAGAGTTTTACCACCCGGGTTGGTGGGAGGAGCCAGCTTGAAGACCTTCCGGCAAGATTCAAAGCAGCAAGGAACCTGCCAGACAGTGTGGATGAACAACATATACCATTCCTAGAACTCCTGTTACAGGTGAGTAACCTGTATCTAACGACCACTGATAGAGGCCTTCAGACTATAAGCTTTTGTGATTCCATTGCTTTGAAACAGATTATTTCAATGGCTCACTTGTTAGACGCCTACAGGGCGTTACATACTACAGGGGGATATACCTATTTTAGTGGTGTCCTTAGAACTAGAATTGATTTCATTTTTTTGTCTACTGTTTTGCACGTACTACATGTTTTTACTAGACCAATAGAATTTTCTGATCACGGAGTCCTTACAGCCTCTTTTTCTTGGGCTAGAGCCCCCAGATATAAGAAAAACAAATGGAGATTAAATGAGACGTTGTTGGAGGATCCAAGTATTAAACGTTTATGGTTGTGGGATTGGGCTGCGAGATTTTCAGTTTTAGACTGCTATGACTGTTTTGGACTGGTGGGATGATACAAAGTTGGGATGGAGTCATTTTTTTCAAGAGACTCATATCAAATCAAATAAGGAATATCTGGTGTATTTAAAACTTAGACATCAGTTACAACATCTGATTTCACTTACTGAAACGACTACTCATGATTATAGCCGTTTGATTGCCACAATAAAGAAACAGATGACTGACTTACAGTATAATAGGGGAAGATCTTTAAATCAAGAATTACGATTTGGAACTCGTGTCGAAACAGGCTTTTTGGACCCTTTTAAGGAAAATAAGGATAGAGTTTACTCTGAGCTTATTTCCACACTGACGGATGCAAACGGACACACTGTAAATGACCCACATCAGCTTCTACAAGTGATACAGAATTATATGACTTCAGGGCAGATTGCTGACCCTATTTTGGAAGATACTGCAATGCACCGAATTTTGACTGACCTACATTTGCCTAGCTTATTTGCTGAAGATAGGCTTGTTCTAGAAGCTGATACAGTTCTTGATGAAGTAACTGATGCTGTTAATAGTTTAGCCCATCAGTCTGCTCCGGATACTGACTGCCTTGGAGCAGGATTTTATAAAACCTTCCTAGATGTTCTCGGTCCAGTATTGATCTTCCTTCGAGATACAGCTCTTGCAGCAGGTTACACCATTAGGACTGACCGGCAGGCGCCAGGACCCCACGGAAATTTTCTAGCTACCAGTCTTCAGCGAGGACCGCCTCCGATGTTGGTCCCGCCCCTAACATCAGGCATAGTACATAAGGAGGTGGTCCCCCCATAATCCTCAATTCTTTTCCCGCCGTCGACATCGCCGGTATCGGCCTGTCAGTCTCTTTTTCTATCATGTGACGACCTTTAGAATTACGATGATTTCATCATTCTTCACGACTTTGGATTCAACTGATGTCCTCTCCAACTACTTCTTTTGAGGGTAACCACTCGAAGTGTGCCTGCAGCAAATAGATCCCCTTCAAGGATCCACATTCGGCCTGCGTGCACTGCCTAGGCCCGAACACGACACCAAGGCCTGCTCCTTCTGCCAGAGCTTCAACAGTCGCACCAGGATCCGCCGCCAGAAGGCCCTTCAAGCGTTTCTCTTGGAGGAGAAACTGAAAACCATGGATAAAGAACCTTCCTCCGGGGAGTCAGGTAAAACCCACAAGCACGGGACAAACACTGGGAAAAGAAAGGCCCAGGTCCCCTGCGAGGGCCTCGGACTCCTGAAGCTCCGGCTCGTGATCGGACAGCTCTCCCTCCAGGGCTCAATCGCAACCTCCAGCGGATCCTCTTCTTTGCAGCCCCTGATGACTTCCAGGCCGTGTGCCTCTTCCACTCCATCTGAGGCCTCGTCGAAGTCCGGGGAGCGCCATAAATCTTCTTCCCGCTGGCGGGACTCCGACGCCAGATCAGTTTCCCAGCCTCCACGTGAGTCGGATCCGGTTTCCCCGCAAGACCAAGGACCTGACGTCCCTCAAACGGACGTTGGACCCGTCGGCTCACCCGATGTCGGCCAAGCATCACCGGTGCTTCCAGGAGCCGGCGACACCCAAACACCCGTCGCCGGCCAGGTGTTCACCTCCAAGGGTGTCGGCCAGGGGGCCCAGGTCGGCTACCCCAGAGAAGAGGACCGCACCACCGTCGCCGGCAGACGCCGGTCAGAAGGCCTCATCGGAGGAGGATGCCACACAGCTCGAAGACCATGCGGGTGACACCGGAGATGCCGGGCTCCCACAGGAACCTTCCCGGAGCGGGAGACCCCAGGGACCCGACGCCCGACCCCGGTGACAGGCCACCAGCGCCAGGCCGTCGGGCATGAATTTAGCAGAGGTAAAGGGACTCTTTACCTTCTGGTGGGACACCGCTTTCTCCTACTCCTTCACCGCCTATGCCCCCACCTCCACCCAAGGGGCCTGTAGGATGGTCACCAACCCCCAAGGAGCAGACACCACCTCCTCGGGGCAGATCCTCAGAAAGGAGAAGACCTCCCTCCAGATCCACCTCAGGGTCACCCAGTCCCAAGAGACCCAGACGACGCCGGTACACCCCGTCTGGGGAGGATTCCAGATCTGACACCTCAGGGCGCTCCAGATCTCCTTCTCCCATCAGCATTTCATCTCTGGACCCACACGACCTACCTAGGTCTCCTCCGGATGATCCCTCTTTCGTGGAGATCATGAGACACATCCAGGAGAATATGGGTGGGATGCTGAAAGAGTTTGACTCAGAGAGAGAATGCCTTTTCGCTACCTTCGGCAGAAGATCCAAGCCTGTGGTAGTGCTGCCTTGGTGGATGCACTTTGTGGACGTCACCAAGGCCGCCTGGAAATGTCTGCATTCCACTCCAGTAGTGCTGAAGAAGGCTGACCGCCTATACAAGGCCCCTAGGGAGGACCATTATCTGGCAAGCCATCCTCTGGCTGACTCCCTGGTCATCACTGCCTCGCATGACTGGTCTCAGAGACCTCAGCATTTGAGCACACAGCCACCGGACCAGGAATCCAAGCAGTTGGATGTCCTGGGTAGGCGCACGTACACAGCTGCGACTTGCGCCATCACGTCACTGAATTACCTCACCCACATGGTTCAATTCCAGAATGCACTGTGGGAACAGGGACAGGACCTGGTTGAGAAGATACCCGATGGCGACCAAAAGGAGGAGCTCTTGAACCTCCTCCGCACAGGTTCGGATGTGGGGACCCAGGTGCTCAAAGCCGCATATGATTCTGTGGACTCTTCAGCCAGAGCTGCAGCCTCAGGCGTGTGTCTCCAGAGACACTCTTGGCTCCGTGTCTCCGGTTTTACCCCGGACATCCAGAAGAACATCTTAGACATACCTTATAATGGCGAGGTCCTATTTGGTGAAGTCTGTGAGAGAGTAATCACCAAACTTCAGGACACGGGGAAGGCAGTCCGATCTGTACAGGCCATGTACAGGTCTCGGCCCAGTTCCTTTCGTAGGAACCAGAGCTGCTTCCGTGGCCGGCTCAAAGCAACAGCCACGTTCCGGCCAACAGCAGAGAGGCACTTTCACCCGCAAGGCCCAGGCCAAGTCATCCCCAGGCAGAGGCCAACGATTTGCAAAGCCGGCACAGCCTGCCGGATCAAACGCTGCCACAGCATGACTCCTTCCTGGCCCCCGGCCCTCCTCAGGATCAGCAGGAAAAGAAAGTCGAGAATTACGCGCCGCATGCCACTTGCCAGGGTGGCAGTTGATCACCACCCGACAGGTGGGTTCTGCAACTGGTTGAAAAAGGCCACTATATAGAATTTGTAGGCAGTCCACCCACAAGACCTCCCTGCTCTCCGATATTCGGTCAGCATGCCCTGCTCATACAGCAAGAAGTGCTCAGAGCTTCGGAAAAGGAAGCCTTAGAGCACGTCCCAGAGAACCAGAGAGGACTGAGGTACTATTCTCACTTCTTCCTGGTTCCAAAGAAAACAGGAGACCTCCGTCCAATACTGGACCTCAGCGACCTCAATCTTTGGTCATTTACAAACACTTCCACATGGTGACCCTTCCAGGCCCAATTCCCATGCTGAAGCAAGATGCCTTTCTGGCATCTTTGGACATGCAGGACGCCTACCTGCATATTCCGATTGCTCAAGCGCACCGGAGGTTTCTGCGCTTCGAGTTTCAGAGCCGCCATTATCAGTTCTGAGCTCTTCCCTTCGGGCTGTCATTGGCACCTCGCGTATTCACGAAGTGCATGGCGGTCGTAGCGGCATCTCTGAGGAGACAAGGCCACTACGTGTTCCCATACCTGGACGACTGGCTTCTCATGGCGCCCTCCAGGGAGGCACTGATGACAGCCATTCACAGCACCCAGTCCCTTTTTCAATCACTGGGTATTCTCATCAACTACGAGAAGTCACTCCTGGTGCCGTCCCAGAAACTGCAGTTTATAGGAGTAGTTCTGGACACCGTCAGAGGGAAAGCTTTTCTTCCCTCGGACAGAGCGGAACACATCAGATCCCTCATCAGGGACTTGTCAGTGAAGAAGACCGTCCCGGCCAGATCAGTCCTTCGCCTGCTCTGACACATGGCTGCAGCCATTGCAACAGTCCCGCTGGCACGTCTCCACATGCAGGTAACCCAGTGGATGCAAAGGGTGCAATGGGACCAAAGGCAAGACCATCTGCAGCATCCAGTCCGAATCACGAATGCTGTAATTCGGGATTGGCAATGGTGGCTAAATCCAGGAACCTCTCTGCGGGGTTCCCTTCACAGCGCCGTCTCTGACTGTGACCCTCTCCACAGACGCCTCAGGGCTCGGGTGGGGAGCACACCTCGACGGGGTTTGGTCTCAGGGCCTGTGGACAGCTCAGGAGTCTCATCTCCACATCAGCATTTTGGAAATGAGGGCAGTCCTTTACGTTGTGCAAGTCTTCCAGTCGGAGATTCCACCGGGTATGCTCCTGTTACAGACAATACCGCGGTGATGTATTACCTCAACAGACAAGGAGGCACTCACTCCTGCTTGCTTTGCAGGGAGGCCATGAGAGTGTGGGAGTGGATATTGCAACACGGCGCAAACCTAATTGCAGTACATGTCCCTGAAGTGGACAACATCATCGCAGACAGTCTGAGCCACTCTCAGGCCAGAGTCCATGAGTGGGAACTTCTACAGGAGGTGGCAAAGGATCTGTTTCACAGATGGGGTACTCCAGAGTTAGACCTTTTCACGTCCCCATCCAACGCAAAACTGCCCAATTTTTGCTCGCTAGATCCAGGGCCTGGTGTTTTCTGGTGACGCTTGTCCCTCTCCTGGGCGGGCAGATTCCTCTATGCCTTCCCTCCTTTCCCGTTGATCCAGAGAGTTCTCTTAAAACTTCGCAGGGAGCAAGCGACGCTCATTTTGATCGCGCCTTCTGGCCCAGACAAATTTGGTTCCCTCTTCTGCACCAGCTATCCCGGGAACCTCCAGTTCCTTTGCCAATCAGCTCCCATCTTTTGTCTCAGGAGGTGGGTTCATTGGTCCACCCAGACTTCGTTCATTGAACCTGCACACTTGGCTCCTAGAGACATAGCCATGATGCGATACAGGGTCTCCATAAGAAGAGCAGAGCGTTCTCTCTGCGCCAGAAAACCAACAACCCATGCAACATACGCCATGAAATGGCATAGATTCTGTTGTGGGCTCCAATGGCAGTTTTAGCCGTTAGACTGTCCTGAAAGCTGGTTTTGGACTACCTGCTTTCCCTCTTCCACTCCGGACTGGCTTACTCTCGATTAAAGTGCACCTTTTTGCAAATTCTGCTTACCATGCCCGCGTAGGCCATTGGACGGTGGCCCAGCTGGACACTACTTGTGCCTTCTTAAGGGAGTCCTCCACCTTAGGCCGCCCATCAAAGATCCAATCCCTCCTTGGGACTTACTTTTCGTCCTGGAGCAGCTTATGCTGCCACCTTTTGAACCAGCTGTGATTATAGCTACATTTTCTCTCTTGGAAAACGTTATTTTTAGTTGCTGTTAACTTCGGCTAGAAGGATCTCAGAATTGCATGATCTTATGTGCAAAGAGCCTTATTTGGTTTTCCATCAGGACAGGTTATCCCTAAGGACAAACCCAAAGTTTTTGCCTAAGGTGGTTTCAGCTCTCACCCTTAATCAGGATATTGATCTACCAGTGTATTTCCCAAGGTACACTAATCGAGGATAAGCCCTTCTGCACATCCTCGACGTGCATCAGTGCCTCAGATACTATCTGACTAGAACCAAGCAGCTCCTAAAGTAGGACCAACTTTTCGTCTCCTTTGCTCACAGGATGAAAGGAGCTCCTGTCTCCAAACAGTCACTCTCGAGGTGGCTCATCCAGTGCATCACTTTCTGTTATGACAAGCGCAAGAAACCCTTACCAGGCGCGGTCAAGGGTCTTTCCACAAGAGGGGTGGCTACTTCTTTTGCAGCGTTAAAGAACGTCTCCACCTCAGGTATTTGCGCTGCAGCTACTTGGAGCTCTGTGCATACCTTTATCAGGCATTACAGTCTGGACATTGCATCGAGGCAAAGAGCAGGGTTCGGTCTAGCCGTCCTTCAGGGACTTCTGTCCTAGGCTCGAATTATATCGAGCTCTCTACCTTTCCTCCTCCCGGTGGTGCATGATTGCCACTACTGCTTGGAAATCAGTCCTAATGGTGTAACCTGCTGCAAGAGCTGCATCTTGAAGTAAGATGGTACAGTTACGTAAGAACTTACCGTAATAGTAGATCTTCGAGAACAGCTCTTGCAGCAGGTACCTTCCCGCCCACCATCCCCTTTTTTGGAGGTAGTTCATAGTCAAGCACCCATCTTATAAGATGGGACATTCCTATTCTATAGTCTTTGCCATCTGGTGGCGGATCCTCGGTCTCCTGTTCTGATGTCATCCAGCGGCCGGGAGTCTCCGTCAGGAGAACTCTGGATTATGGGGGGACCGCCTCCTTATGTACTACGCCTGACGTCAGGGACGAGACCAGCATCGGAGGCGATCCCCGCTGAAGACTGCTAGCTAGAAAATTTCCGTGGAGTCCTGTCGCCTGGCGGCTTCAGTCCTAATAGTGTAACCTGCTGCAAGAGCTGTTCTCGAAGAGCTACTGTTACGGTAAGTTCTTACGTAACTGTACTTTTTGTTGAACTATGTTTTACACTCTGGTAGTTATGCTCCTTCTATGACTGAGGCCGTTTTTATCTTATTGTATAAGAAGGGTGACAAAGCTGACTTAGGGAATTGGCGCCCCCTCAGTCTGTTGAATTCTGATTTAAAAATCTTGAGCAACATTTTGTTGGCCAGACTTTCTAAGGTCACTCCACAGCTTCTTCATCCTGTGCAAATTTGTGCTGTTAAAGGTAGGAAGCAGCAGGATAATCTCATTTGGTTGAGGGACACTTTTTATAGGGGAGACTTCGAACACTTACAGGGGTTTGTTTTTGGATTAGACCAAGAAAAGGCCTTTGATCAGGTTGCACACAGGTTTTTATTTTTAGTTTTAAAAGCCTTTGGGATTCCGGATAAGTTTGTTGCCTGGATATCTTCAGTGTATCAGGGGGCTGTTATTATTCCTAACGTAAATGGCTGGTATGGACGGAAACTTCGTATTGGTACGGGTATGTAAGGGATGCCCGTTGAGCCCTACTCTTTATGCCTTTACGATAGACATTTTTATTAGTATGTTACAATCCAACTATGCTCTGACGGGTATTGATGTCTCTCCCACCCTGCCGCAACAAAAGGTACTAGCTTTGCAGATTATCTGGTGTTTTAGCCCCCCAGTTTTCTGTACAGGCTTTACAGGACACTATTAGTATTTTTTTTGAGTATTTCTGGTTCCAGGATTAATTATAGTAAGAGTACAGGGGTAATCATTGGGTCTACTCCTGTGCCACCCTCTGGTGTCATAGCAGGAATCCCTGT
Source organism: Neoceratodus forsteri (assembly GCA_016271365.2). Taxonomy (NCBI): domain Eukaryota; kingdom Metazoa; phylum Chordata; order Ceratodontiformes; family Ceratodontidae; genus Neoceratodus; species Neoceratodus forsteri. The sequence continues at coordinate 444,585,321 of CM028132.1, read as the reverse complement.
TCCCCGGGAACCTGTTAAGATTCTGGGGGTACAATTCGGTCCTGGAGATATGGCAGGAATAAACTGGGAAGTAGCCCTGTGTAGGGGGACTCATTTAGTTGGGGAATGGAAAGGACAGCAAGTTTCTAAGAAAAAATGAGTTATGTTAATTAAGATGATACTTACTCCAATATTCTTGTATATCAGTTATGTTTTCCCTTCCCCATTCCGTATTTGGACCCAGTTATTTAGTTTTTGTTTTTTTTTCCAAGCGTTCTGGGGGTCTCGATTAAACCCTGTTAAGAGAGAATTAACCTATCTCCCGATTGCTGAGGGAGGGGTTTCTATGATCCACCCTGTTGCTTTTTAGTATTTTTTTTAGTTTATAATTTGTGGACGGTTTTGAAACCCGGGAATGTTTTATAGAGGCATTTGGTAGAACACTGGCTATACTTATGTAGGCCCAGTTGGCAGGAGAAGAAGCCTAGGTTATTATCTAGACTTACTTATTTACCTTCTTCCATGCTGGAATGTATGAAACCGGTTATTCGGTGGGACATTACCCCTAGTCATCTCCAGACCTTGATAGAAAGAAGATGTATAAACATATTTTGTCTGTCGAACGCATAACAGAAGTTGTTTTTCCTGACTGTCCGGCAGATAGGAAGTTAGCTGTATTGAGACACCTTATGAGTAGAAGGCTCCCATCATATGCCTGGGATTGTTTATGGTTAAACAATTATGGGAGATTGGGGTCAAAAGGAATAGTAAACATAAACAGTTATCAAATAGGTATTGTCCTAGACCTACTTGTGACCAACTTTTAGAAACCCAGTGTCATTTATTTTCAGATTGTTCATATATAAGACCATTTTGTCCTTACCAGGACCATTGGAATGAGACTGGATTCAGGGATATTGAGTACCCTACCATAATGTTTGGTCCCATACAAAATACGTTTGTTAGGTGTAACTGTGACACCATTTATGTTATTTTATGTATCATATGTTTTCATATTTGGCAGTCTAGGTGTCTCTTGAGTTTTGCAGCAGAAATTTATTTCCCATGTTGAATTGCATGCTAATTTATGTAAGGCTATTAAGAGACTGATGCAATATGATTTTGACCATGTTTCATATGAACACTGTAAATGTCTCTAGATTAACTGTATCGCATGGACTGATTGATATATTTTTTTTTTCTCTTTGTTTCTGTATTTGCTCAATATGATTTTTGTTTTGATGTTTTCTGTTTTATTCTGTATTGAAGTCCATTTTTTTCAATAAAATTCCCCTACTGTTTTCTATAAGTGCCGTGGGATCTTTAACATACACCTGAACTACCACTAATCCAGCAGATGGGACCTCGGTTTAACATTTCATCCGAAAGATGGCCCTGTAGAACCTATGCAAATGGTGGAATGCTAAGCTCAAGCTCGGTTTTCAAACCACTGTCGCTGGTTGTACTTCCTGCAACCGTCAGTTTCTTTACTCCGCCTGCCTCAGCAAGACATCTCCGGAGAGCTCTCCTTCACTTCCTTGAAGAATATTTGTTCATCGGTTTTCTAATTACCATTTATTTCTTTTGGTTTTTTGAATCACTATCCTCAGTTTACAGGTAGACTAGTTTAGATTAGTGTATTTTCGGTTCCTTGCTGATTTTTTCCAACCAGGAAGGAACTGAACTTTCCTTATTCTGTAAAAAGGTAATTTGGTTTATATATTGTTTGATTCTGATTTCTCTGGTGACCAGGCTAACCCTCAGCTGTTGTATTTTTGGTCACTGAACTGACCCCACCTCCAAAAAAAAGAAGATCCAGAGAAGTCACCCTTCTTTTCCTAGAGTTACATCTACTAAACCCGCTTTTAGATTCATTTAGTATGTCTGACTCCCAAGAAAAGAACTGGTCCTACAGGTTTACAGCATTGTACCAAATGCGGGAAACCATTTGCTAAAGCAAATCCTCACTTAGTTTGTGTTGTCTGCCTAGGGTTTGACCATCTGAAACAGACTGTGAGCTCTGTAAGAATTTTCCACAGTCCACGCTTAACGGGCAACTTAACCGACTGAGGGGGGAAAAAAATGTCCAATGAGGCTGCTGACTCGGCCTCTGACAAAACGGCGACTCTTCCTCACACTAAGGAACTGGAGGAACAGCCCTCTGACAAGGGAAAAACTTCCTCAGGGAAGAAATGGGTTGCTGAACAAGCTACCGCAACTAAACCAAAAAAGAAGGAAAAACTCTGCCCAGGAACCGTAACCGACAAAATTGCCGGTTCCAACCACTGAAGAGATTGCCAGCGCTATAAAAATTAGTCACTGCAATCCGGGCACACCAGTTCCAGTTCAGTTAACAGTCCCTCACCTTGTTTCCTGGTTCTTTTGAATGAGGTATGGAATGTTATGAGGAAGAAGAGGAGGAGGAGGATGAGGATTATGGTGAGCCTACTGAACTCTCTCATTCCCCTGACGGATCTGAGGATTACACTACCCATTTTGCCTTTATGAAACTGGCACAAACTCTGGACGTCCCACTCGAATCATCTGAGGAGGAGGAGGATCCAGATTATATGGAGATGATGGCTGTGCCAGTAACTAAGTTGCTATTGCCCATCCACAAGTCCCCAAGAAGCAAGTAACAAAAATTTTGCAAACACGCAATTCTGTTCTCCCTGTGGACAAGAGGATTGAGAAGTACTAGGTGGCCAAAGGAGGAGCAGAATTTCTTTTTGGGCACCCAGTCATGAATGGGTGGTGCAGGCTGCTGCATGTGACAAAGCAGGCATACCGCTGGCATCACATCCTCCTGAAAAGGACTCCAGGAAGATTCTGTGGCCAAGAAGATTTATCTGGGCTTTTCTCTGGCCATTAGGCAGGCTTCATATATGGCCTATGTTTCCAGGTACCAGAGAAATCTCTGGAACACTGTATTGGAAATTGCCAAGGCTGTTCCTTCCCCCATGGCATTGGACCTGACAGAGGCTGCCAAACGAGGCATAGACACTTCCAAGTATCAGTTTCTTATGGCAGTGGATGCCAGTGACACTGCAGCTAGGCAGATGGCCACCTGTGTGTCTCAGAAGGTTTTCCTTGCACAGGACTACTAATTCGTCCCAGGATACCCAGACAAAACTTGGACTTCCTTGTGAGCCCATATCTCTGGGGAGCAAACAGAGGCTTACATGAATAAAATGGAGGAGTACAAGGCAGCTATACAAAGTGCAGCTGCCAAAGAACAGCTGCCTGCACCCAACAAACACCAGAGTAGAAGTGGTAGGATAGATCCCATACCATTTCTAGGACATGGATGATATGTTCATCCGCACTGTCTGGCAGGTTCCTTGCCGCTTCAAATCTTACCGGAAGGTCTTCAAGCTGGCTCCTCCCACCCACCCGGGTGGTAAAACTCTCAGCTCTGCCCCATGACACCAGATCTTCCTTACCGCTTGGAAGCTCAGGTTCCCTCCTTAACGCTCTGCGTATAAACTGGATCCTAATTCTTCGGTTCGCCCGAAACTCATTCTTATGTTTTCAAGACTTTGGTCAAATTACTTCCTCGCGGCTGCGATGGACAAATCGACTCCTGGTTTTTGGCGGTGCCCATGTGGGCAGAAAATGTCCAGGATGGATCCGCACTCCACGTGTGTCTACTGCCTCGGCCTAGACCATGACCCACAGGCCTATGAGTTAAGGCATTCGTTTTCGGCCAACATCCTGAAAGATCGCGCTGCCCACTTACAGCTTGGGCACCCCAAGAAGCGTCACCCGCTGGTGAAGTCAAAGGAGGCCCATTGGGTGGTGTCCGTGGCGGCTGGCTCGGCTGATCAACTCGAGCAGATGATCGCCCTCGAGGAGGAGGTGCCCAGGCCGCATCTTCATCTTCCTCAGTTGCAGCATTTATCCTGTTCTCTGGGATCCTCCTACACAGATTCTTTTAAGGAGCTTTGCCAGTCCCTCTCCACGAAGGGAGAGGGGCATCGGACTTTCTTCTTGGTCCAAAAGAAGGACCGAAGGTAGAATCCACCGTTGGCGTTAGGTAGTGGGAGAGGTACCCTTCCCGAACAGTCGACACTCGACTTCGGTCGAGGTTGCGGCTAAGGCCGCTGGCTTCACGGTGTCCCCGTCAGGTCAGCCGGCCGAGACACCCGTCGACACGTCGAGATTTTTCTCGACCCGTTGGACGGGCTGTCGACTGGTGAAGCCGACAACCCTTCTTCACCGGTTCCCCCGGTGGAGACCGAGGACTTGCCTGCGCCTCCCATGCCGGAGTCCCCGGTCAAGGCTTCCGAGCTGAGGGAAGAACGGGTGTCCCCCGCCCTTCCCAGACCTGTCCTCGAAACACCAAGGGTCTCGGGTCTCGGACCTCGCCTCGGTCCAGCCGATCCTGCCGACATCGGCTGTCTCAGTCTCGGCACTGAAGTAGCGATGCCGGGCCACCCCTGTCTTCCTCCTCGGGAGAGGAGAGGAGAGGCTTCGCGCCAATTGCGTCAACGCTACCAGGACCTAATGTGGCAGCAGTTACTTCTGTCCGGAACAAGCCAATGCCGCGCTTCCCCGCCATCAAGTGGCTGTCACCCAAACGACCGAAGAACCCTCGCTGTAGTCAAGGTGCCCAAGCCTGTGACAGTTGTTCTTCGAAACCAGCTGCCCCACTGATTGTGGTGGATCCTCTGCCTCCACAACCGAAATCAGGGCGCTGACCAAGGAGACTTCGGTCAGGTCAGGGTCTGCCTCATGGGTTGTCAGTCACCCTCACTCCCGACCGTCCTCGGCAGGTGGAGGGTGGCTCAGGCCCGAGCAGCTCTTGAGGACTCCTCAGAGTCAGGCAGCGACTCCTCCCTGTTTTCCAGGCCCCTTGACCTGGAGTCGCCCGGGAGGCAGTCGATGGAAGAGAGCCCATCGTCCTTTATGGGTCTGGCTTTGGCTCATCTTGGAGTCCACCGGGATGCAGCTCGAGCCCGTATCCAAGCGGGCCAAGTATCCCCTGTCGGAAATACTGGACCGAGGGGATTCACCCACGGAGGCCTTTCTGGTGGCTGAAGCCATTGTTGCCCCAGCCTTGGAGCTTTGGCAGTGGCCGGCTTCCTGTCCTGCGCCTTCGGCCAGGATGGCCAGGAAGTATGTGGTCCCTACCGGCTCTTTGTCTGGTTTTGAACACCGCTCCACTTGAGGGTTGTGTCACCAATAGCGTTTTCCGCATTCCGGGAATGCTAGGATGTGGATAAGCCCCAACAAGGAGTCAAAGCTGGACTATGCGGGTGCAAGGTGTACCTGTGTCCTCCTTGGCCTCCACCAGGCCAGCTCGGTCGTGTTGATGGCACACTTCTTCCACGCCTCATGGGCTTCCTGGATGAGGTGATCCTCATGTCCTGGCCGACCTGCAGATCACGGTCAAGTAGGTATGGGACCAGGAAGGCGATGGCAAAACAGCAGCTCCAAACGGCTCTGGACATTGGAGACTCCTGTGCCAGATCAGTTGCAGCCGCAGTGGCCATGCACCGCAGAGCATGGCTGAGGATGTCCACCTTCACTGCGGATACCCAGCATAAACTGGCGGATGTCCCCTTCCTGGGGACTGACCTGTTCGGCCCTGGAGTGGAAGGTCACCTCCAGCGGATCGAAAAGTCCAATGCTACTCTGGACTCTGTCACCTCCGCCCAGAAGGACAAGGGCCGTCGCCAACAACATAAGTCCTTTTGCCCTTCTGTGCCTGTGGCACGTCTGGCCCAACAGCACCAGCATCAGGGCCAGCAGGCTCGTGCTTGGCACCCCAAAGCCAAGCCTGCGGCTTCCTCTAACAGGAAGCAGGGAGGAAAAGGCCCAGGAGGTCCCTCGGTCGGTCCCTCCTCCAAGCCTGCCCAGTGACGGGTTGAAGGGTGTCATCCCCATCCTCGTCACTCCCCCCTGGGTTCCCCCCATGGGAGGACGGCTCCACCACTTCCTTTCCGCCTGGTCCACTATCACCATGGACTGCTGGGTGTTGGAGGTGGTAGGAAAGGGCCTGCCCCTGGAGTTTGAGGAGGCCCTGCCCTTCCGAGATGTCACCCCTCGGTGGGGCTACGGGGTCCGCAGCCTCTCTGTCAGCTTGCTGAGCCGACATTGCCCTGCTCCTCGAAAAAGAGGTGATCAGGAAGGTGTCGGATCCTCCACCAGACCTGGGGTTTGTGTCCAGGTACTTCCTGGTCCTGAAAGGGACGGGGGCTGGCGTCCCATTCTAGATCTGCAGGACCTGAACAGGTTCCTAAGGTCTCGGACCTTCAGGATGGTCACTTTGGCTCAGATAATCCCATCCTTGGAACGAGGCATGTGGTTCTGTTCTCTGGACCTCCAGGACGCATTCTTTCACATCCCAATCTGTCCATCCCACCAGGGATTCCTCCACTTCAGGGCAGAGGGATCCCTTTACGAGTTCCGGGCCATGCCCTTCGGCCTTCCCTAGCTCCCAGGGTCTTCACCAAATGCATGGCAGTGGTGACAGCATTCCTGCGGCACTGAAGGGTCCGGGTGTACCCCTACCTGGACGACTGGCTGATTGCAGCCCCCTCCAGAATGGAGGTGGAGCGGTCCAGAGATCTGGCCCTCCAGGTTTGCTCTCAGGTTGGCCTCCTCATCAATGAGGCCAAGTCAGAATTCGTGCCAAAGCAGGTGATACAATTCATCGGGGCAGTGCTCAACTCTTTACGAGCCAGAGCACGGTTCCCGCCGGACAGCGCCGAGGTTCTTTCCTCCTTTGCCCAGTCATTTCAGGTTGGGCAGTTGCGCCTGCCCAGGACGCTCCTGCACCTCCTGGATCTCATGGCAGCGTGCACCAGCGTGGTCTGTTGGGCCTGTTGGTACATGCTTCCCCTTCAATGGGGGCCGGCCAGCCAATGGTCACAGCACTTCAATCCTCTGGATCAACTAGTGACAGTGACCCAGGGGATGTGGAACGCTCTCCAGTGGTGGACCGTTCCAGCACATCTGCAGGAGGGCATTCTGTTTTTCCGCCCCAAGCCGACGGTCTTTCTATCGACCGATGCCTCTCTGATGGGTTGGGGTGCCCATCTGGGGAGCACAGAGCGCACGGCCTCTGGTCCCCTTGGGAGTCCCAATGCCACATCAATCTGCTGGAGCTTCTAGCAGTTCGTCTAGCCCTCACCGCCTACACTTCGTTTCTACGGGGTCAAGTGGTTCAGGTCCAGACGGACAGTACCACGACCATGTACTACCTAAATCACCAGGGCGGGACGTGCGCCATGCCTCTGTGCAGGGAAGCTCTCCGCATTTGGTCACTCGTGCGCAGCCTGGAGGCGGATCTCCTTGCCATCCATGTTTCTGGAGCCTCCAGCATTCTGGCCGATGCCCTAAGCCGGATAGGGGCTGCGTCCCAGGAGTGGTCTCTCCTGCCAGAGGTAGTACATGATCTGTTCTCCCACTGGGGCATGCCTCAGGTGGACCTGTTTGCCTCCAGGGAGAATGCGAAGCTGAGACTGTTTCATGCCTGCCCCCCTTAGCAGGGCTCGCTGCAGGGGGATGCCTTCTTGAGGCCGTGGACACCGGGCCTCTTCTGTGCCTTTCCCCCATTTCCCTTGCTCCACAAGGTGCTACTCAGGGCGAGGAGGGACAAGGCGCAGGTGATTCTGGTAGCCCCAGACTGGTCTTGCCAGTTCTGGTATCCAGATCTCCTCAGTCTCAGCTCCAGGCTCCCGAGGTGGCTTCCAGCCCGCCCGGACCTGATCTCAGTCAGTCAGGGGAATGTATTCCATCCGGACCTTCAATCCCTGCACCTGACGGCCTGGTTGCTGAGCGGCTAGAGTTCCAGGCTGTGGGTCTTTCTGACGAGGTCCTCAGCGTTGTTGAGACGTCCCATAAGGAGTCGACCAGAAAATGCTACGCCTTCAAATGGAAGAGATTATCCATTTGGTGTCAGGGCAAGGGTCTGGACCTTTCCTCCTGTTCCTTGGCAAGCATTCTGGACTACCTGTGGTCCCTTTCTGAGCAAGGGCTTCGGTCGACGAACCTTAAGGTGTACCTGGCAGCCATCTCTGCTTACCGGGCGCGGGCCGGGAAGCAGTCGGTGAAACATGGAAACATAGAATTTGACTGCAGATAAGGACCGCTTGGCCCACCCAGTCTGCCCATTTCCCTACCTACTGGATAAGCTGCAGATCCTAGTTAACCAGCAGCCTACTTCTTCCTATCCCCACCCCCTAGAATGGCCTTATGACTGTCCCATGCATGCTTGAATTCCACCACTGATTTTGACTCCACAGCCTCCTCCGGAAGGCCGTTCCATGCATCCACAACCCTCTCTGTGAAAAAATACTTCCTTAAATTAACTCTGAGCCGCCCCCATCTTCAAATTGTGCCCTCTTGTTCTTGCACACCTCTTTTTATGAAAGATGCTACCCTCTTGGACTTTGTTGATTCCCTTGAGGTACTTGAATGTTTCTATCATGTCCCCCTCCCTCCTTTCCTCGAGGCTATAACGTATTAAGCTCCTTTCTCTCTCTTCATAGGTCTTCTCCGTGCAGACCCTGCACCATTTTAGTGTCCTCCTCTGGATAGCTTCCATTCTGTCTATGTTTTGCGGATTGGGTCTCCAGAACTGCACACAGTACTCAGAAGGGTCTCACCAGCTGTCTGTACAGAGGGATAATAACTTCCTGTTTCTACTGGTGATGCCTCTCCCTATGCATCCCAGTATCCCCCAGCCTCCTTGCTGCCCTCTCACATTGCTTGCCCACCTTTAGGTGGCACAGGAGAAGGTGGTCAGGAGCTTTTCAAAGGCCTTGATCACATACTTCCTCAAGTGTGAGAACCTCACTCGTGGGATCTACTGCTGGTATTGGCTAAGCCATGGGCAAGTTATCGAACCGATGCACTGGTGTGACATCTCACCTGTCGTGGAAGACCACCTTCTTGGTGGCTATCATGTCAGCCAGAAGGATGGGAGAGCTCCAGGCCCTTTCCATCAAGTCTCCTTATTTGGTCTTCCACAGGGACAAGGTTGTCCTGCGCCCCAACCCAAAATTCCTTCCAAAGGTGATGTCAGAGTTTCACGTTAACCAGGTGTTCTACCCCAATCACATCTCGGAAGCCGATTATAGACTCCATACTTTGGACCCTAGAAGGATCCTCGCTTACTATAAGGAGCGGATGGCTGAAGTTCGGGGAGAGGTTTGCCAGCTGTTTGTCACCTGCACTGAAGCCGCACCAGACAGACCTGCAGCCAAGCGAACGATAGGCAGGTAGGTCAGCTCCTGCAAAGATCTCTGCTATAGGCTGGCGGGCATGGAGCCTACCAGAGGGATAAGAGCTCATTCTACCTGCCATACCGCTGCATCGGTGGCTGCTTCCAGGGATGTCCCTATCCAGCAAATCTGCAGGGCTGCTACCTGGAAGTCGGCACACACCTTCAGCACGCATTGCCACATCGACCTTGAGTCACGCCCGGATGCTGGTTTTGTGGCCTCAGTTCTCCAGTCTTTATTTCCTAAGTACGGGGTGTGCGCCTTGCCTCCCTCCTCCCGGAGAACTGCTAGGAGTCTGCCAGACAGTATGGATGAACAACATATCCATGTCCCTAGAAATACAGGTTACTCACCTGTAACAGGAGTTCTGGAATGGTATATGTTGTTCATCCTGACTCTCGGCTTAACACACAACCTGTTCCAGCTGGCTAGATCTGGCGCATGGGACGAAGTCAAGAGTTTTACCACCCAGGTGGGTGGGAGGAGCCAGCTTGAAGACCTTCCGGCAAGATTTAAAACGGCAAGGAACCTGCCCGACAATGTGGATGAACAACATATACCATTCATAGAACTCCTGTTACAGGTGAGTAACCTCTTGTTTTTCCAGCCTCCGTCATTCCCAGCCCATCAGCAGCAGAGAGGGTATTTCAGAGGCAGGGGCAGGAAGGGCAGTGGTTGTACTGGCCCCAGCCCACAGCCTGCTGCACAGATAAAACAAAACCCCTAGCCGGCCCTCTGGTGCAGAGGCAAGATCGCCATCTGCGACACCAACAACCCAGGTTCGGGAATGGAGTCAGAGGGCTGTCCGGGGGAGTAGGATTGAGCATCCGGAGGACCACTCTCCTACTCTGGGGGGAGGTGGGGTTGAGTGTCCAATGCACGATGGACCCCTGGCAAAGACCGGGAGTTCCACTGCAGTTGGCGCCAGTACATTCGGAGGGGGGACGCAGGCTGTCATTGCACGTCCCCGCCCCCGTGGGATTCACAGCCTTCAAAAATATGCCGGCCCCTGCTAATGAGCGGCTCCATTGCTTCCTCTGGCCACCGAGCTCGCTTCGCGGCCCCACTCGGGTAAGAGGGGCAGCTGCCCGAGCCTGGAAGCCTGTCTGGGCTTGGGGTGCTGGCAGAAAAAAATCAATGAAAAACAGAACCCTGATGTGCTTGTCAGATTGCCTCCCATCTCTAGTAGGGGTAGGCTGGTCCACTATCTCCAGGCTTGGCAAATCATCACCACAGACAAGTGGGTCCTGAAGAGTAGTGGGTAGCGGTCTGGCTGTCAGCTGCAACGTTATGCCCATGCTGAGGGCAAGAGTGTTGAGACCTGCTACATTCAGAAACAGCCCTGTTGGAGGAGGAAGTGACCAAGCTTCTGATGCGAAGGGCAATAGAACCTGTCCTTCTGGCACAAATAAGGAAAGATCTGTACTCAAGGTACTTCACAGTAAAGAAAACTGGGGAGTGGCAACCCATACTGAATCTCAGACACTTAAACAGGCATCTAACAAAACCAAAGTTCAAGATGGTGACCCTGATGACCATTGTCCCAACTTTGACAAGAGGATTGGTTGGCATTTCTAGACCCAAAGGACGCTTACTTTCACATCCCCATCAGGCAGTTACACAGAAAGTACCTTGGGTTCAGATTGCCATCAGGTCATTACCAGTTCAGGGCTCTGCCCTTCGGCTTGACTTCCACCCCAAGAGTGTTCCCAAAGTGCTTGGCAGTGGCTGTGGCACACCTAAGGAGTAAAGGGGTAACAGTGTATCTTACTTTGAGAGGGCTCTTGCAGTAGGTAATTACATATAGGACTGACGCGGGCAGGCAGCAGGACCCCACGGAAACATTTCTACATGGTCCCTGGCGAGGACCGCCCCCACATCAGGTGACGGCGTCAGGAGCGTCGGTATAAAGGCGGTCCCTGACACCACCTTCCAGTTCTTTCCAGCCGTTAGCTCATGCAGCGCTCTTAGAAAAGTTCAGGTTTGCCAGCCGGGATTTTCTGCTTTTTTTTTCCAAAATACTGCTTTTTGACTAACGCTAGTACAACGCCTGTGTATGTTGTCCCTCACACCTCTGAGCACAAGAATAAGTGCGATCTCGTGCGGCGCCTAACCACCGCACAAGGACGGCAACTCTCTGTGCTTGTTCTGCCTAGGCCCGGCTCAGAAGTGCTAGCACTGCCTCAGTTTCAACGCGGCTACCTGGAAAAGGCGGCAGCAATCCCTGGAAACCCATATTCTGAAGAAGAAAATGAGTTCAGTGGAGAAGGAGCTCAAAAAACTGAGGCAGGCGTCCACTTCCCCCGAAGGCCATCGGAAGTAAAAGGACTTCTGCTTGCTCGTTCCAGAGCAAGGCGCTTTTTGGAGCGACGCTCTGTCTCTAGATTGGAAGGACAGATTCGTCTATGCCTTTCCCCCAATTCCACTTATCCCACAAGTCTTGCAGAAACTAGCTTCAGTCGGAGCATGAATGATTCTGATCGCTCCTTTCTGGCCCAGGCAAGTTTGGTTCTCTCTTCTACAGTAATTCTTGGAGGATCCTCCTCTTCCTCTTCCTCTCTCTCGAGGTTTACTGACCCTGGTCCATCCAGGCCTCAAATCCCTTCAACTGCATGCATGGCTCCTGCAGACTTAGCCCAGTCTCGTTTTGGAGTGTCTCCCAAAGTGGCAGAGATTTTGGTGGAGGCCAGAAAACCCTCCACCAGATCCACCTATGCCATGAAGTGGAAAAGATTCACTATGTGGGCTGCTTCCAAGAACATGGAACCCTTCTGTTCAGTGGGGCTTCTGCTGGAGTATCTAGTCATCTGTTTGACCTGGGTCTCAAGTCATTCTTTCTGAAGGTACACAATGCCAACTCAGCTTCATCATGTTCCTTCTGCAGACAAGCTTTCACTCAGTTGGAGGTCTCTAAGACCTTTCTCCAAGGGGTCCTCCATCTGAGGCCCCCCATCTGTACTCCTGCTCCCCCTTGGGACTTGAACTTTGTTCTCGAGAAACTTACTCTCCCTTCCTTCAAACCTGCAGCTTCTGGATTTGAAGTTCCTTTCGTGGAAGACTCTCTTCCTGGTGGCCAGTACTTCAGCTCAGAGAATTTCCGAGCTCCAGGCCCTGATGTGCAAAATTCCATACCTGATTTTTCACAAGGAACGAGTTGCTCTTCGCACGAATCCTAAGTTTCTCCCTAAAGTAGTAGCTGAGTCTACTCTGAATCAGTCCGTAGAGTTGCCTGCCTTTTTTACGCAGTACTCTAATCAAGGAGAGTATTTACTCCATACTATGGATGTCCACCGGATTCTGAGATACTACACCAACCGGACAAAGGATCTCAGAAAGACTGACCAATTGTTTGTTTCCTTTGCTCATAAAAGGGAAGGTAATGCTGTTTCCAAGCAATGCCTCTCTTAGTGGTTGGCTCTTTGCATCACTGTTCTGTTATGACAAATATAACAAGACTCTACTGGGTCAAGTAAGAGGCCACTCCACCAGAGCAGTAGCTGCCTCAGCGGCTTGTTTCAAAATGTGTCTGCGGTAACCATCTGTGTGCCGCCACCTGGACTTCCGTCCATACCTTTACTAAACACTACAGTTTGATGTTGTCTCTCGCCATAGAGCAGGCTTCGGGCTGGCTGTTCTGCAAGGCCTCTTGTCTTGAGGATCACACAGCTAGAACTGCTTTTTGGAGTAGTTTTACTCCTTCCGGTGCCTCTCTTTGTTCCAGAATGCTTGGGATTCAGTCCTATATGTAATTACTCACTGCAAGAGCCCTCTTGAAGTAAGAACTTACCGTAACAGTAGATCTTCAGAGAGGCTCTTGCAGTAGGTAATACCTTCCCCACCTCCATCCCCTAGGATTTTCAGCTCCTTTTCCAGTGAGGAAATATCCACCCTCTCGTCCGGCCTTTTCTGGCCCATGGCGAGAAAAGAACTGGAAGACGGGCGTCAGGAACCGCCTTTATACCGCTCCTCCTGGCGCGTCACCTGACATGGGGCGGTCCTTGTCAGGACTGCTAGCTAGAAATTTTTCCGTGGGGTTCTGCTGCCTGCCGGCGTCAGTCCTATATGTAATTACCTACTGCAAGAGCCTCTTTCGAAGGTCTATTGTTACGGTAAGTTCTTGCATAACTGTACTTTCCCTACCTGGATGACTAGCTAGTCATAGATCAATCACCTCAGCAGGTCAGGGATGCCCTGGTAGTCACACAGGATGCCATGCAATCACTAGGGTTCCTAGTTAATCTAAAGAAGTCAGTATTGGAACCATTCCAGCTTCTGGAGTTCATAGGAGCAGAGTTGGGTACTCTGCAGAGAAAGGCATTCCTCCCTCTGGGATGAGTGGACAGTCTGGCTGGTGCAGATAGCCAGCTCCTTCCGGATACACACCCCCAGGCCAGCAAGGTACTTCTTACAACTGTTCGATCACATGCTAGTCTCAACAGCAACGGTGCCGGGGTCCAGGTTCCAGATGAGAGACATTGTTTCATCTCAGATCCCATTGGTCCCAAAAAAGGGACTCCTGTCAAAGCTGGTGCCATCTCATCCAGGGTGCTCCAGTGGTCACAGGAAAGGGCAGCACTCAGGAAGGTGTACCATTCCTTTGACCCCCTACAGTAGTGCTAACAGATGCCTCCCTCCCAGGGTGGGGTGCCCACATAGGGGGAGCACACTGCTCACGGGACATGGCTTCAGGAGGAGTCACTGTAGCACATCAACCTGCTAGAGCTCAGGGCAGTTCTGGGCATTCAGTCCTTGCCACAGTGCTCCAGTGCAAGGTAGTGCAGGTCAGGACAGACAATACTACCACTGTGTACTACATAAACAAGCAAGGGCACAAGGTCAACCCCACTGTGCACAGAGGCCATGAAAATCAGGAGATCTTACTTGGAGGGAGCTCTTGCAGCAGGTAACACCAATAGGACTATGTTGTCAGGCACTAGGACCCCACAGAAAACTTCTAGCTTGCAGTCCACTCAGGGACCGCCTTGACGCTGGCTCTGCCCTGACATCCCCTGTGGTATAAAGGGGCGGCCCCTTGCACCACCTTAGTTCTTTTCCCGCTGTTGACCCACTAGTATCGGCTCCACAGACTCCTCTATTGCAGTTGACCGCCATTTGCGACTCATGCAGTTACCATTCATTTTTGTTTTCTCTCTGATTTTTCAGTGTTAGTGCATGTCTTCTTCATCCTCACAGCGGCAGAAGTTGAAGTGCACATGTGGCAAGCAGATCCCTGCGAGAGACAGCCACTCAGCCTGCCTGATCTGCTTGGGCCCAAACCACAGGCTGGACAACTGCCCGCATTGCCAAAAGTTTAATAAAACGTGCATCCGCTGCCTCAAGACTCTTAAGATCTACTTATTGGAGCAACAAGTGGCCGCCATGCGGAGGACCCATTCGGGACATAGCTCTTCATCTTCAGCCAAGGACTCCTCCCCCAAAGAGAAGAGATCAGGCAGAAAACACCACCACAAAGATAAAGAGCCAGGTCCGAATCCTGCCCTAGGTCCCCTCACAAAGACCTCTGTTTCTTCCACATCTGGCAGGTCGAAATCCGTCGTTCCCCCCTCCCCCCCCACTTCAGCGGCTGCTGCCGGGGTTGCCTCCAAGACCTCTGCCTCTTGTCACTCACAGGGCAAGGAGGCTTCCAGCCATGGGCGTTTGTCCGCCCCAGTGTCCCTGGCTCTTAGGCCCCATAAGCCATCGCTTGGGTCTACGCCAGAGAGACAGGTGTCCTCTTCGAGCAGCAAAGCTGATGCTCCTGCACAAAAGTTCTCCGGAATGTCCCAACTGTCACAAGGGGTCGGATGCTGCCTCTGCTCAATGATAGGGTGACGTCTGCCTTGGAGGGTCGACAGACCACGGGACCCTCCAATTCGGCGTCTGAGATGGACCAGGCACCCCCACTGAAGTGGCCGTCTGCTCCGAAAGAGCGGCCGTCTGACAAGCCTACAGATGAGATGCCTGGGCCCATAGATCGTCGGCTGACTCCTCTGCCTCCACCTCCCCCCAAGGAGCTGGATGTCAGACCCCAGGACAAGGCCCTGAGGACCAGGCAACAGCACCTCAAGGGCCGTCGCCAGGACCCTCGAATGTCCCTATCCCACTGCCGCAAACACCTGTCATCATCCTGGTCAGGAAGTGGGGTACTGTTTAATTCTTTTTTTTTCAAATTACACTTTTCTGCCTCATTTCCAGCCTGCCACCCTGACCCATCAGAGGAGATAGTTGACATCCACTGCCTTCCACCCTACCCAGATAGATCCCAGATCCCCATGGAGCCGGTTGTACCCCACTGGGCGGAGACGAGGCGGGGGCAGGACGCCTCTTAACTTGCATTTTGTCGGTCCTGGGTCTCGTCAGACAAGCGGAGGCACATTGTGGGCACGTCATAGTTCCCCATCATCCCAGCGGGGGAGGCTTATTTTCCCATTTTCGCCCTTCTCATACAACATGCAAGTCCCCTGAAATCGTAGCACAAGGTACCAATGTCCACGCTGTACCATGGTCAGCCATCCCTCGATGGGCTTGCAGTACTCCGAGCCTCCGCTCGGAGTCAGGCAAGTGTGCGGGCATCGGCCTGTTCCCTCCTCAGAGAAGGAGAGCTGTCTTAGGATGCTCAAGCCTATTCCCCCCTCGCCTACCCACCAGCGACCCGGAGTCCATTCTTGAACCGGGTCGCTGGCGGTGTGTGGGCGTCCAGCACCTCAGCTCTCAAGCGCCACCGTGCGGCGGACTGTTTAATTCTTGGTGAGAACACCATTAAAGGGGACTTGCTCTCAGACCAAGGAGCCAGCCCTACTCCTAGAGATCTCCTGCCTCCAGCACCTCCTCAAGGAGCTCTAGCCTCAGAGGCCAAGACGACCTCCCTCGCTGCCAGATTGCCCATCGTCAGGGATGACAACTGGGGCTCGCCAGCTCCCAGTGACCACAGAGGGTACCCATCAGTTCCCTCTTCCAAGGATGACCACACTCTTCCTCAGGGAAGACACAGGAACTCTCTTCTTAATACTACTCTGAGGATGATCTGCCCTTCCAATTTGGATCACAAGAAGGACACCCCAAGGTCCCCTTCCGATGATCCATCCTTCCTGGATGTGATGAGGCACATCCAGGCCCTAAACCAATGGGACACGGAGGAGCTTGACCCAGAATGCCACCTGGCCAAGTTCCTCAGGGTGACCGACTCCAAACCTCTGGTCGTCCCCCCACTAGCCGAACCCTTCCAGGATGTAACAAAACTGACCTGGAAGCATCCGTCTGCTACTTCAGCCGTACCCAGAAAAGCAGACCGACTGTACAAAACCCAAGAAGGGGAACCCCATTTGAGTGGATAGCCAAAGGCGGACTCCATGGTGCTCACAGCAGCAAATGGCAGGGTGCAGCCACCCAGACATATGAGCTCTCAGCCTCCAGACTCGGAATTGAAAAGGCTGGACTAAATGATCCATGAGGTCTACTTTTCAGTCACCTGCTCAGTCAGGTCGCTAAACTTTTCGGCACATATGATCATGTACAAAAAGTCCTTATAGAGCAAGGCTTTAGATATGGTAAGGGCCCAACCGGACTCATATGGCAAGTTGGAACTCATGGCTGTCATCCAGTCAGGAATAGACATTGGCAAACATCTTCTGTGGAGCTCTTACGACTCAGCAGACATGTCTGCCAGGGCAGCTGCTACAGGGTGTGCATGGAGACACGCCTGGCTGTGGGTCTCAGGTTCCGCTAGGCTCACAATATGCCATACTAGACGACCCTTCCAAGGATCGATTCTGTTTGGCCCAGATACTGAGAAGTTGATGACAGGGCTTCAAGGTTCAGGAAAAGCAGTCTCTGACATACATAGAATGTACAAGTCAGAACCAGCTACTTCTGACACTGCCCATTTCGTAAGGCCAGGGTCAGCAGGGAAGGAGCCAGCAACCAAAAGGATTCAAAGAAGAGGCCCTCCCTTCCTTCAGGTACCCAGGGCTCCAAAAGTGCTAAGACTACCCTTGCCTAACCTCTCCGCCACGGCACGACTCCCTGCTGGCCCTCCCTCCTCTGGTGGAGGCCCAGGGAGAGGCTGGAGGAGGAGGTTCCCTCTGCCTGTCAGGATGGTCCAGTATCACCACCAATCAGAGGGTTCTCCAGGTTATCCAAAGGTGGTACTCTGGAGTTCACCCAGATCCCACTGGACAGCCCACCCATACCCCCCACTGCTCCTCTTCCCACGCCGCCTCCTGTGGGCAGAAATCCAGGCCCTGCTAGAAAAGGTGATTCAGGTAGTACCCCCAGACCAAAGAGGCAGGGGGCACTATTACCACTTCTTCCTAGTCCCGAAGAAGACGGGGGGGATCTTCGTCCCATCCTAGATCTGAGCTAGCGGAACACCTACAAAGAGTACAGAAGGTTCAGGATGGTGACACTGCCTGGCCTGTTGACCATGATTCACCAAAGGGATTGACTGTGCTGCCTGGACATGCAGGGTGCTTATATGCATATAAAAATCCTGCCGTCCCACAGGAAGTACCTTCACTTCACCTTCCAAGGAGAGCACTGCCAGTTCAGAGCACTGTCATTCGGCCTTTCATCGGCACCAAGGGTCTTTACCAAGTGCCTGGCTGTAGCGGCGGCAACCCTCAAGAGAAGGGGCCTTTATGTTTACTCCTAACTGAATGACTGGCTGTTCACAGTGTCATCAGACGTCCAGCTGCATCAGTCATTAAAGGAAACTTTCAGCCTTTTTTGTGTCCTGGGCATAACTCTGAATCTACCCAAGTCATGCTCCTGGCCTACCCAGAGACTACAGTACATCGGAGCAGTCCTGGATACCGTACAGGGAAAGGCTTTCCTTCCTGACGACCGAGCAGACAAACTGAGGGGGGGTCGCTCAAAGATTAATGACCTCCAATCCCAGCCAGAGTGGTGCTTCAACTCTTGGGCCACATGACTGTAGCCATCGCAACAATTCCCCTTGCTCGTCTGCATATGAGGGTCTTGCTGTGGATCCTGAGTGCAATGGGATGAAAGCACAGATGACGTCAATCATCCGATCAGAATCTCCAGTGCTGTCCTTCGGTATTTGGAGTGATGGGTCACCCGGCTCAACTAGACACATGATTTCTCTTCCAACGTCCCAGTCCTCAGCAAATTCTGACAACAGATGCCACGGATGGGCTGGGGAGTGCATCTGGCATCCCATCAGATGAGGGGCTCTTGGACCTCGGTGGAACGGGCTCTCCACATAGATGTCCTGGAAATGAGAGCCGTCCTGAACGCTTTGGAGGCCTTCCAAGGGGTACCCTTGCTGATCCATTCGGACAACACTCAGGTAGTCTTCTACCTCCGCAAGCAAGAGGGCACTCATTCTTATTCCCTTTGCTGAGAGGCCATGAGAGTTCGGTGTTGGGCAGTGGATCAAAACCTGGAAATCACAGCAGTGCATGTCCCAGGGATTCACATTCTCGCAGACAGCCTAAGCCGCTCTCGCTCTCAGAGTCACGAATGGTAGCTACTGCAGGAGGTGGCAGACCTATTCAAAAGATGGAGCCAACCAGAACTGGACCTTCAAACAACATGAAGTCTTGCTGTGTTCTGACAAATTGCAGTGAGGTCCAACCTTTGAACTGCCCCAGAGATGAAAGAGTTAACTTTCTATGCCAGGCATGGAACGCTGAGCTTGAGCTCGGTTGAGACTTTCTGTTGCTGTTTGAACTCAAACCGTCAGATTCTTTACTCCGCCTCACTGAACAGTCGCTCCGGAGATTTCTCCTTTGCTCGGTTCAATTTGTCGGTTAAAGTACCGTTTTTCTCGGTTTTCAACCGAATTTAAACCGCAACCTATCAGTTCAGTCTCTGTCTGTGGTATTCATGAGTACTAGATAGGTTTATATTGTTTTTCTATTCTGTGTGGAACTTGTAAACGTTTCATCAGTTCGGTTTGAACCGATCAGGTTGTTTAAAAATCTTTACTTCTACTTTGAGTGTGGTTACCGGTTCTTATCGGTTCTAAAAACGGATTTTATTACGTTTTTTTCCATGACCCGTAACACGGTCAGGAACCAATAAGAGTGTCTTGCCTGGCGGATTGCCATTAAAAGGGTAAGTTTTGTTTAGGACTGGCCATGTCTGAGAAACCCAAAAGCAAAACTGGGCCCACTGGGTTTCAACACTGTAGTGTGTGTGGGGAAGTCTTTGCTAAGGCTGACCCCCACACCACCTGTGTTTATTGTCTGGGGTTTGACCACCTCGATTCAGACTGCCAGATTTGTAAAAATTTTCCTGCAGCTACCCTAGAAAAGAGAGTTGGTAGGCTCAGGGAAAGGGAGGTCAAAAAGTCAGCTGACCCGGATGGCCAGCCCGGTTCGGTTCAAACCGAACCAGAAGGAGTGCCCTCTGACCAGGGCAAAACTTCTTGGGCAAAAGGAGAACCGATTCCGAGGAGTCGGTTCTGGTTAAGAGAACAAGAAGGGATAAATCAGCCGGTGTGGATCCAAAAGTTTCTTCTCCAACCGCTGATGCGCCAAAGCGATAAAAATTGTTCAGTCACTATCCCCGGTTCCGACCGAACCGGCACCATCAGGAAGGCGCTCGGTTCGGCTGGTTCCACCAGTTCCAGATTATGATTTGGAGGAATTTATGAACCGGAGGAGTAGGAGGAAGGAGAGTATGAGGAAAGTGAATGTGATTATGAAAGTCTGATGTGCCCATTGACCCGACATCTCCCCAGACAGACCTTCAGGAGTGTCTCCTCCTAGGCTTTCTGAGTCCCCTCCCATTTCATGTTTTACAAGAAAGTGGCTGAAACCCTTCAGCTTCCTATGGAAGAAGCTGTGGATGACCAGGAGGAGCCTGACTGTGGAAATGGTGGATATCCCAGAGTCCAGGAGGCTGTCTATTCCCTACACAAGTCTTTTGGGAAACAGACAATAAAGATTTTAAAGACTCCTAATTCTATACCTCCTGTGGATAAGAGAGTGAACAAGAGGTATACTCTGTCAGGCTCAGATACGGAGTTCCTTACCCAGCAATGCAGCCATGTTAGTAGTGCAGGCTGCGCCTGTGATAAGGCTAATATACCCTTGGCTTCACCCCCGATAAGGACTCCAGGAGGATTGATGCCATGGCAAAGAAACAGTACATGACAGCATCCTTGGGACTCAGGCAGGCTAGTTATATGGCCTATACAGCTAGATATCAGAAATCTAGATGGGACACTGTAATGGCTTTAGCTAAACAGGTCCCTGGCCAGCTTGCCAAGGAGCTGGAGCAGGTGACTGCTGATGGTATTGAGGCATCCAAGGTGCAATCCCATGCTGCAGTGGACTCCAATGATGTTTCATCTTGAGTCATGGCTACATCTGTGGTCCTTCGTAGGATGGCTTGGCTCAGATGTACTAGTCTCAGGATACCCAGACTAAGGCCATGGATTTTCCTGTTGTGGGTAATTCTCTGGGGAGCAAACAGAGAACTACATGAAGAAAATGGATGAATACAGGACCACCTATAGAAGTGCTCAGGCCAAGGAAAGGCAAGCCACTCCTCAGAGGCAGCATCCCAGGGGCAGGCCTTTTCATAGGCCTTTCTACCAAGCCCAGGCCTCCTCTTCTGCTTATGCTCAGAGGGGGTTCTTTAGAGGGAGAGGCAGAAGGGGTACAAGCAGGCCTGCTTCCACCCCTCAGCCTAAAGCCCCTGCCAAACAGACACCCTGATGGGTTTTCCAGGGCCGATTCTCCACTACCTGTAGGGGGCAGGCTGGCTTACTTTGTCCAGGACTGGAGGTCTTTAACATGAGACAAATGGGTCCTGGAAGTAGTAAGCCAGGGACTGGTTCTCAGCTTCAAAAAATTTCCAAAGATGAGAACCAGATCCTTTCCACCTGCAAATCCTTCAGAGGCACTTGCCCTAGAAGCAGAGGTCTCTTCCCTCTTGGCTTTCAGAGCTGTAGAAAGGGTTCCACCCCTACACAAAGGGAAAGGATTGTACTCCAGGTACTTCCTCACCCCCAAAAAGACAGGAGAATGGCGGCCCATCCTGGATCTCAGATATTTAAACACGCACCTTTAAAGCCAAAGTTCAAAATGGTGACTCTGGGAATAATTCTACTCTTCTATGGCCAGGGACTGGCTAGTCTCCCTGGACCTCAAGGATGCCTATTTCCATATTCTCATCAGAAGCTCCCATCGAAAATACCTCGGGTTCGAGCTGCCCTCAGGCCATTACCAATTGAGAGCAATGCCCTTCGGCCTAACCTGTGCTCCAAGGGTGTTCACAAAATGCCTGGCAGTAGTAGTTGCTTTCCTAAGAAGGAAAAGGATTTCCATCTTCCCACACCTGGACGACTGTATCATAGTAGGCCAGTCCTCAGACCAAGTCAAGTCACACCTGCAGATAACTCAGCAACTGCTCACTTCTAGGGTTCCTTCTGAATCTTCAAAGTCAGTTCTAGAGCCTGTTCAGCTCCTCACCTTCATAGGCGCAGAGCTAGATACAGAAAAGGCAAGAGCCTTCCTTCTCCTGGACAGGGTAAGGACCCTTATCACACTGGCCTCTTCATTCACCCTACAGGTGTCTCGACCAGCAAGGCATTTTCTGCAGCTCCTGGGGCACATGGCTGCTTCTACAGCAGTGGTGCAGGGAGCAAGATTTCAGATGAGGGACATTCAGTTCCTCTTGAGAGCCTTTTGGTCTCAGAAAAAGGACCCTCTGACCAAACTGATCCCAGTGACTCGAACCCTGATCCAGGCATTGCAGTGGTGGCAGGATCAGGACAATCTAAGACAGGGAGTTCCTTTTGTCACTCAGTCTCACTCTTTAATCCTTACTACAGTTTCCTCCCTCTTGGGGTGGGGGCCCACTTGGGAGACCTGACCACCCAAGGGTTGTGGTCTCCTCAGGAATCTCTGCTTCATATCAGTCTGTTAGAACTCAGAGCAGTGTTTCTAGCACTTCAAGCTTTTTCCAAGTCTGTTCAGAACAAAGTAGTTCAGATCAGGACAGACAATATCACCACAATGTGGTATATCAACAAGCAAGGGGCACTTGGTCTATGGCCTTGTGCACAGAAGCAATGAAGTTGTGGTCTCTGGCCTATTCCTGAACACCTCCTTACAGCAGTACACCTCCCAGGCAAGGACAATGTCCTGGCAGATGCCCTCAGCAGGATATCTCAGGGCCATCACGAATGGTCACTGGATCCCCTGGTTTTGGAGGTGATCTTCTTAAGATGGGGTACCCCACAGATAGATCTTTTTGCAGCCCCAGACAATCACCAACTTCCCCTCTTTTGCTGCTGGCCACCAGTGTTGGGCTCAGTCCCCCTGGATGCCCTGGTTCTCAATTGGGAAGGGAAGTTCCTGTATGCTTTCCCTCCTTCCCTCTCCTGTTCAAGGTGCTAGTCAAAATCAGGTCTCAGCCCTGCAAGGTGATTCTGATTGCTCCAGACTGGGCCAGACAGCCCTGGTACCCTCTCCTGTTGTCCTTAGCAGTCTATCCTTGTCTCTTCCCGGAATTACAACCTGTTAACCTGTGCTCAGGGAGGGTTTGGTACCCAGATCACAAATCTCTCAATCTCAAGGCCTGGCTCTTGAAGAGTTAAGAGTTTGCTGATTTACACCTCTCTCAAGGTGTTATGGATATCCTAAAGGCTTCTAGGAAGCCTTCCACCAGAACCACTTATAATTCCAAATGGAAAAGATTCTCCATATGGTGCTCTGGGAAGCATATTTCCCAGAGTCTGCTGGCCTGCCCACAGTCCTTGACTATATGGTTCATCTGAATAGCTTGGGACTCAGACCACCTACACTAAAATGCATCTGGCAGCTGTCTCTGCTTTTCTTTCAGCAGGTAAGCCTTCTTCCCTTTCAGCTCATCCTGTATTCTCCAAGTTTTCAAGGATTGCTTCATATCAATCCGCCATTCAGGGACCCTGCCCTACTTGGAACCTTAATGTTTGCATTGCTCAGCTTATGCAACCCCTTTGAGCCTTTGTCCTCAGCAGAGCTTAAGTACTTGACTTGGAAGACTGTTTTCTTGGCCATCACTGCCAGGCGCATAAGCGATTACAAGCCCTGTCAGTGGAGCCTGATTTTATCTCTTTCCATAGAGATAAGGTGGTCCTCAGGACTGACAGGAAGTTTTACCTAAGGTGGTTTCAGACTTCCACCTTAACCAATCTATCTCTTCCTGTGTTCTTCCTGACCATTCCTCCTCTGGTGAGGAGGCTGCACAGTTGGATGTGAAAACAGCCCTTAGCTACTATATAGAGCATACCAAGGGTCACAGGTTTGACTCCCTCCAACTGCTCCTCACTTATGGTGAAGTTGGTAAGGGAAAACCTGCCACTAAAAGATCCATTGCCAGGTGGATTGTCTCTTGCATTCAGTTTTGCTATGAAAAACTAGGTAGGATTCCACCCTCAGGCCTGAGGGCTCACTCTACCAGAGGTACAGCTGCTTCCCTGGCTGCTGCCAGGGATATTCCTATCTTAGAGATATGTCAAGCAGCTACCTGGAAAACAGTTCACACTTTTACCAAGCATTACTCTCTGGATATCCAGGCTAGGAGTGATGCTCGGTTTGGCACAGCAGTGCTTCAGAGCCTATTTCCTAAGTAGGTTCTGTCCTCCTCCATGGAGGTACTGCTTGTGTTCGCAATTTGTCAGAATACAGCAAGACTTCATGTTGTTTGAAGAAAAATTACTCACCTTAGTAATGTTGTTTCTTCTAATGGAGTCTTACGTGTATTCTGACCTCCCCACCTCCCTCTCAGAACCTTTGTTTTGGGATGTGGGTGGGCAGTAGCAGTGTTGGCACTTGGTGCCCCACCTTTTATTATCGCCCTTTTTCTTTGGGTGAGTGGGTGTTGTGTTCATTTCATTTTTTGGGTTTCCTGACTTGAGTCTTTGTTTTGGGACCAAACAATCTGTTTATTTTATTTAGTAGCCAGTTGGCTAGTGTAGGTTTACAGCTTCCACACAGGACACTTAGTGAGTTTAGCTCGTAAAGATCTGATGGTTTGAGTTCAAACAGCAACAGAGTCTCAACCGAGCACGAGCTCAGCGTTCCATGCCTGGCGTGGAAAGTTAACTCTTTCATCTCCGGGGCAGTTCGAAGGTTGGACCTCACTGCAATTTGTCAGAATACAGCAAGACTCCATTAGAAGAAACAACATTACTAAGGTGAGTAATTTTTACTTTTTGTGTTCCCACTCAATGCCAAACTGCCCAATTTCTGCTCGCTAGATTCAGGGCCTGGTGTTTTCTCTTTGTCCCTCTCCTGGACAGGAAGGTTTCTGTGTGCCTTCCCTCCCTTTCAGCTTCTTCAGGTGCTCGCATGATCTTGGTAGCACCCTTCCAGCCTCGACATATCTGGTTCCCCTGTTGCAACAAGTGGCATCGGAACCACCAGTTCCGTTACCCCTGTCCATTCACTTGCTCTCCCAGGAACAGGGGGCCCTAGTACATCCGGATCTTCGATCTCTGCACCTACATACATGGCTCCTGCAGACTTAGTCAGGGACAGATTCGGAGTATCTCCCAGAGTGGCAAAGGTTCTTGTGGCAGCGAGAAAACCCTCTACCAGGGCAACATATGCCATGAAGTGGAAGCATTTCTACATGTGGGCATCCCCCCATTCCCTTCCACTGTCCAGTGGAATCTGTGCTGGAGTATCTTCTTTCTCTGTTGGACATGGGTCTCAGCTACTCATCCATTAAGGTACATCTCTGTGTGCTTTCAGCTTATCACACACTGCAGGATGGGAAAGCTCTGGCACAACTGGACTTATGCAAGACCTTTTTAAGAGGCATCTTGTGTATCAAACTCCTTAGGAGGGACCCTGTTTCTCCTTGGGACCTTCTTTTTGAATTAGAAAAATTTAC
Organism: Neoceratodus forsteri; assembly: GCA_016271365.2. Taxonomy (NCBI): domain Eukaryota; kingdom Metazoa; phylum Chordata; order Ceratodontiformes; family Ceratodontidae; genus Neoceratodus; species Neoceratodus forsteri. Next base: position 444,560,251 of record CM028132.1, on the reverse strand, counting down.
TTTGCCTCCCTTTGAGCCAGCCGCAAGTTGCGAGCTTCGCTTTCTCTCTTGGAAAGCATTGTTTTGAGTTGTCATTACTTCGGCTCAGATTTCTGAGCTTCAGGCTCTGATGTATAAAGAGCATTACCTGGTTTTTCACAGGGACAGAGTAGCCCTGTGTACAAACCCTAAGTTCCTTCCGAAGGTAGTATCTGAGTTTACTTTAAATCAAGACACACAACTACCAGTTTACTTCCCAGAGTACTCCAACAGAGGAGAGGCCTTGTTACATACTCTGGAGGTACATAGAATTCTTTGGTACTACGTAGACCGTACTAGTTCCTCTAGAAAGACAGACCAGTTGTTTGTCTCTTTCGCTCACAGATTACTGGGAGCCCCTGTGACCAAGCAAACGCTGGTCAATTGTATTACTTTCTGTTACCAGAAGTATGACAAACCATTACTGGAACCGGTTATGGGTCATTCCACCAGAGGGGTTGCTAGGTCCTTTGCTTCCCTCAGGAATGTTTCAGCAGCGGATCTCTGTGCAGCTGCTACTTGGAGTTCAGTTCACACTTTTGTTAGGCATTACAGTTTGAACATTGCTTCCAGAAGGAGAGCAGGTTTCGGCCTAGCAGTCCTCCAAGGGACTCCTCTCCTGAGTATGCCTAGGGCTTTGTTTAGAGTCTCCACCTTTCTGACTTGGGTCTTTTTTTGTACTGCTTGGGACTCAGACCTAATGGTGTTACCTGCTACAAGAGTTCCCTCTCTAAGTAAGATAGTAGTTACGTGAGAACTTAGCGTAACGGTAGATCTTCAAGAGGAGTTCTTGCAGCAGGTGGTTTTCCCACCCACCAACCCCCAGGGCTATGTAACTGTACATCTTACTTCGAGAGGGCTCTTGCAGTAGGTATTCACACATTGGACTGACCCTCCAGGTGTCAGGACCCCACGGAAATATTTCTAGCTAGCAGTTTCTGGTGGGGGACCGCCCCCACGTCAGGTGACCGGCGTCATACGACATCAGTATAAAGGGGCGGTCCCCCATGCCCACCTTCCATTTCTTTCCCGCCGTTGGCTTGTGATAAGTTCCTCATGATAGAACAGCGCTTTGTCAGTCATGTGTCTGTTCTGAAGTCTTTGAACTTTTCGACATTTTTTCTCTGTCTTTAGATTTTATTTTACGATTCACTGTGTATGTCATCCTGATGCCCTCCGAATCGCATAAGAATAAGTGCAGTATTGCCCCAGATTTAAACTTAGAAATCCTCGAGACAGACTTCTAGTCTTTTGCCCTCTTGTTTCTGTCCCCCCCTCATCTGCCTCTCCTTCTATCAAATTCTGCTGCAGCAGTATCCTCTATCTTTTTCACACTATAATGGAGTGGCCGCCCATTATAGTGTATTCTCTACCCCCATTCGTTCTTCCTGTCTAAAATTCCCAACTTCAAATAAAGAAAAATGCACAAAACACCCGAAGTTTATTATGGCGTTTGTTGCATTGTTTAACAGAATGAATAATAAAAACATGCATTTGTCAATGCCGAATGTTGCTTGCTTCTATGTGCTGTTTAGGTATTTGGAAGTCATTGGGTGCAAATATTGAAAATTTAGAACTTCTGACGTCTTGGAGAACTGCATAGCGCCGCTTATAAAACAGTCATTGTTAGAAATTTTTCACTAAATGTTCAACATAGCCATTTAAGACCTCTGGTCATGAACAGTGTCAGTGTGATTTTGTTAATGTGTCCCATACATAGAGTTTGCACACCGACTGCGCCATTGTGCGCTACATGGGCGGAAACATGTTTTGGGCAGGATGTGAAAAATGACAGCTGTACTGCTCATGAGGAGGTGTGGTAAAATGGCAATGTTGAAAATCTGGAGTGAAAATATTGAAAATTTGTGAACTTACGAGCCTGCGTAGGAACTGCGCAACGCATGCTCGTAAAACAGTCATTTTTAGGAATTGTTTCACCAAATTTTCAACATAGCCATTTTAAGACCTCTGCTCATGAACAGTGTCACTGTGATTTTCTTAATTTGTCCCGTACATTGATTTCGCACACCAACTGCGCCATTCTGCGCTGCAAGGGTGGAAAAACATTTTGGGTGAGATGTGAAAAATGACAGCTGTACTACTCATAAGAAGGTGTGGTAAAATGGCAATGTTGAAAATCTGGAGTGAAAATATTGAAATTTCGCGAACTTACGAGCCTGCGTAGGAACTGCGCAACGCATGCTCGTAAAAGTCATTTTTTGGAATTTTTGGACAAATTTTCAACATGGGGTTTTGGACCCTTCTCATGAATGATGTCACTGTCATGGCGGTGTTGGGCCGAAGGGGTGATTTCGCAGTCACTGCAGAAATCACCCTTGAATGGTATCTTGTCATGACAATAACATCATTCATGAGAGAGAATCTAAAACCCCATGTTGTTGAGGTGCCAAAATTCAATATCTTGTAATAAAGTTGAACCCCTCCTATCTAGCCCATTATACAGCTTACCGGCATTTCCTCAGTTCGCGGTTGGCTTTGAAGAGTGCAGGCGTGTTCCGGTCCACGAAGATCGTCACTGGAGTCCGGAGTAAGTATGGGGTGAGGGGGTGAGGGGTGCATGGTGCGCAGTGGGTGTTGTGGGGGGTCGGGAGACGGTCAAGGGACCGCTTTTTGTTTTACAGTTTAAACAAAAGACGCTGGATCGCTTGCCACGCTGGGGTGGGCTCCCAGCGTGGCACAAGACGAGGCCGTTCAGCCGACGGGATTGGGCACCCTGTCGGCCAAAGAACTGATTGCCACGCTTGGGTGGGCTCCCAGCGTGGCACCAGCTACTGAGGGGCGACAGTAGCTCAGCGGCGGGGATTGGGCACCCCGTCGGCTACACAGGACTTATCTGAACCACGTGCGCCTGCGTGTGGGGGGGATTACGCTATCGGTGCTCACTGAAGCGTAGCCCTCAATCGGGGAGTACACTGCATTTTGGAGCATGTCATAGACAGCTCCAAAATGCATTGGCTTCAGGGCAGCGCCTGCCAGCTCATTGACTGAATTGGAGGAAGAGGTGACACACCTCCGAAATCACCGATGATGGCACTATGTTTCTTGCACATGCGTAAGCAACATAATGAGCCTTTTTCCCTATTGAGGTTACTGAATTAAGTCCTCCTTAAGAAAGCTAGCACTAGCGCTGTTACAGGTACAGCTTTAGGAAGAAGCTGTGGGGCTTTGAGAAGGCTGGTCAGGAGTTTTAAAATACAAGGGTCTTCCTTGTCAGATGTGAGTTGTGCAAACTAGTTCAGCTGCAAAGAAGCTGCATGTCCCACTAAATAAAAGGGTTTAGTCTGTCTATCAGACTTGTAGGTTATGCTTTTGTTTGAGTTTTTATCCACATGCATGAAGAAAACATAAGGACACATTAAACAAATGTACTAGGCAGTACTTGAAGAAGCCCCTACAGATTACCTGGTTGTTGTCTTGACTGAAGCGCTCCTAAAGGGTCTGGCAGCCCAGAATGAAGCACATTTGTAGAGGGCTAGAACTGAGTGACATCACAATGTGGGCAGAGTTATTAGCTAATTTAGGTAATTAAGGTTTCAAACTATTGAATGTGTGTTTTTAACCTGCTTTGAAGACTGTAGTAACTAAGATATCAAAATTGTAAAATAGAGTATCAACTTGTTATAACTGTAGTCCTCCATTTTTGTGTATTAGTGTAGAAATAAAATGTAATTATTTAATTAGGGGGCGGACTACAGTGACCACATGATTAATTATGCCCTGTGAATTCCTATAAAGAGAGAAAGGTAGACACAGATGTTAGATAGCAGTGGAAGGGAGTAGGTGAAGCTCTGTTCCAGAACCATAGAAGATAATGGAAAGTTAGACTAAAACTACTTCCACTCTATGTTACACCTTGAAAAGTAACTGTAAGCTCTTGGTGAGCTAGGATTTGATTTGTATCCAGTTTTTCAGTGTTTTATTTCCTCCTTGGTTATATTATTTGAACTTTTATTTGGATCATTATAATAAAAGGCACTCAAGGCGTTCTTGTGTGTCACAACCTACCTTGGTCTCTACCTGTGTTAAGTTGTCTACACCCACACCCTACGACACTCATGTGGTTCTCAACTTCCACACAAGAACGGCCACGCCTTGCACCTCTTCTGTCTGGACCCAGACCACCCCGTGGAAGAGTGCCAGCACTGCCAAATGTTTAACTCCACTACCCACAAAAGAAGGCAGCAGTCCCTGGAAGCCCATACCTTAAACTTAAAGAAGAAAATGGCCTCCATGGAAAAAGAGCTAAAGAAACTCAGGCAGACGTCCACTTCCCCCGAATGTCACAAGAAAAAATGCGACAAGGAGAAGCACCCGGGAGCAGGAATCGGCTTCCACAGCGTGCGGCACTAAAGGTAATGTCTCCTCTGGGGCATCGCTCCATGATGGCCCTCTTGGTGGTTACAAGAAGGAGTCGCCCCTCCCGTGTGGCTCGCACTTGGGCCCTTTGGGAGCCTCCGGGGCAAAGGAAGCCTCTGCTCCCGTGAAGGCCACTTCCTCCACGCTGTCTTCAGGTCAGAGCGGGTCTGGTAAGTTAGACGTCTGTTGCACCTACGCTTGCCCGGATAAGGCTGCTAAGCTGCTTGCCATTTCGGGGGAGCGCCCAGCCAAAACTACGCCCAAGGTCGCATCTCCTGTGCGGCCTTCCTCAGGCAGGGAGTCCGATAGGTCGGATGTCGGCTTCTCCGATGTCTGCCCAGATTCGGCTGATAAGTCTGAGGCCGGTTCCACTGACACCTACCCGACCAAGAAGCCTCCGCCGGCTCTCCGCAGTGTTCCAAGTTGTCTTCTGAGGTCCACGTGTCTCTTCAGCTGACCCCCAGGGATTATATAATCCTCCTTCCTGGTCATCACGGAGGATACTGAGATGTTGCCGTTGTGGAACCACCCCCTTCGGGACCTGATCTCCTGACGCCGGTCCCTTACCTGGTGACAGACCTATCCTTCCGTCAGGTCCTTCGGACCCTATCGAAGGCATACCCACGGGCCCAACCCACCCGTCAGGGGCCTCTGCAGGTCCCTCTGCTCCATCAGAGCCCCTGGTGCTCGGGTACCTGACACTGCAACATCCAGTGCCACAATACCTGGCACCTCAGTACCCGATGCGGTAATATCTGGCGCCACAGTACCCAGTGCCGGGCTACCAGCCATCTGGTTAAGAGTACTCCTACGGATATCCTCAATATCCGTATCCCCCTCCTCCGATGCCCACTCCTCAGCTGCCGGCAGATCTGAAGGAGACCTTGGCCTCCTGGTGGGCTGAGGGCAAAGCTCAGCTCACTCGTGAGGTCAGGGAGTCGTCTGCGATGCCCGACCCTACACAGGATCCCTCGTCAGAGGCGGGACTCCCTCCCCTTCCTGACACCAGAGGAGGCTCTCTGGCACCCGAGAAGGGGAGGATACGCATCCCAGGGAACTCCCCAAAGGTGCTGTCCCCCTTGTAGGGAGGAGTCTTCCTCCTCTTCATCAGATATGTCTGACTCGGACTCAGAGACGGGACACTCTGATCCTGAAGATGAGCCACGTATTCCGGAACATCCTAGGCCAAGGACTCCTCCGGAGGAACCCTCCTTTCTGGAGTTATTGAGGAAAATCCATAAAGTCCATCAGTGGAGCCAGACCCACAGCCTAAGAAACTCGCTGCTCATCTCGATCTGCCCGTGACCGCATCTATGCTGATTCCACCCTGGATAGAGCCTCATGCTGATCTTATTTCTACCATTTGGAAACAACCCCCCTTCCGAGGAAGGTGGACAGGCTATATCAGGCACCTGAGGGTGTAGACTTCCTTAGCCTCCACCCCAAGGTGGACTCGGTTGTCATCAGCGCTGCTCACGGCCGCTCCACAAATCCCAAACGCCTCAGCTCGTCTCTGCCTGATAAGGAATCCCAGCTTCTAGACCAATATGGGAAGAAGATCTATTCCTCTTCTACCCTTGGTATTAGGGCCCTGAACTATGTGGCACATATGGGGTATTTTCAGAAGACCATCGTTTATCAGATGGACTCTAAATTGGACTCCCTTCCTCAGTCACAGACTAAGCAGGAAGTGGCGGATCATGTCCGTTCTTATTTGGCCAGTCGGCACATGCTTCATGCCACTTACGACACAGTGGACACAGCTGGAAGGAGCTCGTCCTTCACCGTAGGCCTACGGTGTCACGCTTGGCTCTGCTTGTCAGGTTTGGGCCCTGAAGTGCAATCCGCTATCCAGGATGCTCCCTTCAGGGGTTCGGTGCTGTTCGGGGGTGATGTCAAGGACATCATTACTGAACTGCAGAAGGGCACTGCACTCAAGTCTGTCAACTCTATGTACAGGCCCCCTCAAGGGCAGAGTCATCCTTTTCGTAGACAAAACTGACAATGGCAAAAACCACAGGGCAAATGGGCCAACAAACATGGGGGGCCCCCCTCCAGCAACCAAGACTCCCCCAGCAAAAAGCCATGGGAGCCTCGGCTGCTGCACTGCTCCACACCTCCTGACTCCCTGCCTCTCCCACTGCCTCTGGAGATTTCAGAGGAACCGGTAGGGGGAGATTCTCCTCCCATCTGCCAGGTTAGGAGAGGATAACGTCAGATGCTTGGGTGCTCCAGTTGATATCAGCAGGACACTCAATAGAGTTTCTGCAGAAACCACCCCCCCCAGTCATCTCACTCCCTGCAACATCTTCCTCTGTTCCTAGAGGAAATCATCTCCTTTCTTTTGAAGGCTGTGATAGAGCCAGTTCCCAGCTATTTCTGGGGACAGGTTACTATTCCCATTTCTTCCTGGTTCCAAAGACGACGGGAGATGTGAGGCCTATTCTAGACCTCAGCTCCCTGAACATGTTCGTGGAGTACAAACACTTCAGAATGCTCTCTTTGCAGAGCCTTCTTCCACTTCTTCAGCAGGGACAGTGGCTATGCACTCTGGACAAGCAGGATGCCTACCTGCATATCCCCATATGCCCCTCCCATCGTAAATTCCTTCATTTTTGCTTTCAGGGGGACCACTACCAATTCTGGGCCCTCCCATTTTGGTCTTTCCTCGGCCCCCCTGAGTATTTACCAAATGCCTGTCTGTGGTAGCGGCCTACCTGTATACCCAGGGAGTTCAGGTATTCCATTACCTGACGATTGGCTTATGCGGCCCGTCCAGGAGGAACTCATGCACTCCTTTCTTCACCCTGCTGGTTTTCACCAGCCTGGGTATCACCATCAACCAGGCCAAGTCCGATTTGGTTCCTTGCCAATGCCTCCAATTTATAGGGATGATTATGGACATGACCATCGGCAAAGCCTTTTGCTTCAGACAGGGTAGATGCCCTTCAGACTCAGACCCATCTTCTGTCCAGTTGCAGGAGGGTCAGAGCCAGGTCAGTCCTTCGCCACCTTGGGCTAATCGCGGCTGCCTTTTCGACAGTCCCACTCACTCGGCTTCACATGACAATCTCTCAATGGATGCTTCGGTCATAGTGGGACCAGACCATGGACAGTGTAGACCAAGAGGTACTAGTTTCCGATCCCATGATCAGGGACTTGCATTGGTGGATGGTTTAGGAGAACCTATGCCTGGGAGTTCACTTTAACATCGAACCCCCTCCCAGATGTTGATGACAGATGCGTCGGGAGAAGGCTGGGGTGCCCATCCAGGGTCTCAAAGGACTCTGGGCAGCTGGTCCAAGTTCGAACAAAATCACATAAATGTGCTTGAACTGAAAGCAGTCCTTTATGCCCTTCAGGCTCTATACTCCCTTATGCTCCTGGTCATCTCCTCATACAATCGGATGTGTGTAGTCTGGTATCTCAACAAGCAGGGAGGAACACGTTCCTGCCCTCTCTGCAGGAAGGATGAGAGTCTGGCATTGGGCAGCTTGACTGTGGTTCGTGTTCTGGGAGTGGAAAACACACTGGTGGACCAACTCAGTCGGTCCTCACCCAGGTCCACAGAATGGGGAGTTGGATCAAGAAGTCATAACATCTTTAAGCGTAGGGGAACACCTCAGATAGACCTCTTCGCTTCTTCCCAAAATGCAAAACTTCCCGCCTTCTGCTCGCCGCTCCTGGCGAGACATTTTTGGTGGACGCCTGTCTCTTGCTTGGAGGGACAGATTTGTTTATGCCTTCCCTCCCATTCCCTTAATTCCGAGGGTCCTGAACAAACTGAGATTGGAGGGAGCTTGAATGATTCTCACACACAGGTAAGTTTGGTTCTGTCTTCTGCAACAGTTTTCAGAGGACCCTCCACTTCCTCTTCCTCTGTCGCAACAGTTGTTGACCCAGGATCAGGGGACCCTTGTTCATCCAGGTGTCAAATCCCTTCATTTACATGCGTGGCTCCTGCAGACGTAGCAAAAGCCCACTTCAGAGTTTCTCTGCTTGTAGTAAACATCTTGGTAGAGGCCAGAAAGCCTTCCACCAGGTCCACCTACACCATGAAGTGGAAACGATTTTCTATTTGGGCTAGCTCGAAAGACTTTTAACCTTTCTCATGCCCAGCCGATAAAGTCCTGGACTACATGCATCACCTCTTCGATCTGGGTCTCAGCCATTCCTCATTAAATGTCCACATGGCTGTTATTTCAGCCTACCATATTCCCTTCAGGGACAGGACTTTTGCTCAGTTGGAAGTCTTCAAGACCTTCCTCAGAGTGGTTCTCCATTTGAGACCCCCACCGTCCACTTTCCTGCCCCTCCTTGGGACTTGAATTTCATTCTGGAGAAGCTTACCCTGCCTCCCTTCGAGCCGGCAGCTACAGCTGATTTAAAGTTCCTTTCTTGAAAGACACTCTTCCTAGTGGCCATTACGTCTGCTCGGCGCATTTCCTAGCTTCAGGTATTGATGTGCAAAATCCCATACTTGATTTTCCACAAGGAACGTGTGACCCTATGCACCAACCCTAAGTTTCTCCCTAAGTTGGTGGTTGAATCTACGCTGAATCAATCCATTGAGCTACATGCTTTCTTTACCCAGCATTCAAATCAAGGGGAGTACCTCTTGCATACTTTGGATTCTCAAAGAATACTGAGATACTACACCACTCAGACTAGGGATCTCAGGAAAACTGATCAGCTTTTTGTCTCTTTTGCCCACAAAAGAGAAGGCAAAAGGCAATGCCGTTTCTAGGCAGTGCCTATCAAAATGGTTGGCTCATTGTATTACTTTGTTATGACAAGTACAACAAGACCCTGCCGGATCAGGTCAAAGGTCACTCCACCAGAGGAATAGATGCCTCTGCAACTTGTTTGAAGAATGTGTCGGTGGCAAACATCTGTGCAGCTGCAACTTGGACTTATGTCCATACCTTTATGAAACACTACAGTTTGGACATTGCACCTCGCCGTAGAGTAGGCTTCAGGTTGGCTGTGCTACAAGGTCTCTTTCATGAGACCCGTTGCAGCTGAGGTTCCATGCTATGGATGACAATCCTCCTGAGTGCTTTTCCTTGTTCCGGACTGCTTGGGACTCAGTCTTATATGTGAATACCTACTGCAAGAGCCCTCTTGAAGTAAAATAGTACATTTACGTAAGAACTTACCGTAACAGTAGATCTTTGAGAGAGGTTCTTGCAGTAGGTATTGCCTTCCCGCACTCCATCCCTCTAACCTTTTTGGCTTCATTTCCATGGGGGGGGGGAGAAATATCCTCTTCTTTCATCTTGCCTCTTTTGACCCTTGGTGGGAACGAACTGGAAGGTGGGCGTGGGAGACCGCCCCTTTATACTGACGTCATATGACGCTGGTCACCTGACATGGGGGCGGTCCCCTGCCAGAGACTGCTAGCTAGAAATTTTTCCATGGGCTCCTGAAGCCTGGCGGGTCAGTCCAATGTGTGAATACCTACTGCAAGAGCCTTTCTCGAAGATCTAATGTTACAATTAGATCTTCCTGGACATAGTCTCCACCACTCATTCACACTAATGGGAGATCTTACTTCGAGGGGGTTTTTGCAGTAAGTAATTACATATGGGACTGAAGCCGGCAGGCGTCAGGACCCCACGGAAAAATTTCTAGCTAGCAGTCTCTTGAAGGGGACCGCCCCCACATCAGGTGATCGGCATCAGGCGATGTCAGTATAAAGGGGCGGTCCCCCACACCCACCTTCCAGTTCTTTCCCACTGTCAACTTGTGAAAGTGCCTCGCGGTTAAGTTCCTCTGCTCATCAGTTTATCATTGGTCTTGTTTACAGAGTTTTTTCACTGTTTTTTCAAATTTTTTTAAAAACGCTGTGTATGTCATCCCCCGATACCCTCTGATTCGCATAAGAACAAGTGCGACTCGTGCGGATCACAGCTACCACATAAGGACAGTCACTCCCTGTGCCTCTTCTGCCTAGACCTGGAACACCCCGCAGGAGTAGCGTTAGCACTGCCTGCTGCCACCAGAAACGGAGGCAGCAGTCTCTGGAGGCCTACGTTTAAAGAAGAGAATGACCTCCATGGAGAAGGAGCTGAAGAAGCTTAGGCAGGCCTCCGCCGCCCGAGGGACATATTAAGAAAAGAAGAAGCACAGCACTGGGACTCCATGGCTACCACAACTCCGTCTGGAATCGCCGTACTCAAGGTAACGCCCCCCCCCGGGGGGACATACCCTCGACGGCTGTCTCTCCCATCGGGCTCGGGCTCAGGCCCCTCGGGTGCCTCCGGGATAAAGTAGGCAGCCACTCCCTGGAAGGCCACTGCTACACACCCCTCCGGGTCAAGCAGGTCCAGTAAGTCAAATGCAGGGACCTCCGACGTCCGCTTGGACAGGACCGGTAAGGCGCCGGACCTTCAAGGGGGCGCACGGTCCGAACACCCGCCATGGTTGCTTCCCCTATGCGGCTTTCATCTAGCACAGGATCCGATAAGTCAGACGCCGGCTCCTCCAATGCCCGCCCGGATCCCGCCAGTAAGGCAGATGTCGGCCCATCCGGCCGAACACATGGCAAAGAGCCTCACGTCAGACACTCTGGACAAGTCTGCCATCCCAGGCTCGCCTGGCTTGCTGCTTACTGAAACTTCAGCATCTCCTCTGCTAGACCCTGGATTTTAGTCCCTCCATCCCCGGCGTACAGAGGATTTAGTGCTCGCAATGTCAGGGTTCCCTCCGGTAGGACCAGACCCCCGACAACATCCCTTTGCCGGACACCGTTCCAATGCCAGGCCTGACGCCTGCGGGGCTACCTGTACCTGGCTATCCTGCCGGGCCTTTCCCAGGACCGTCTGCTCCGGCGGAGCCTCTGGTTCCTGGGTACCCGATCCCGTTTTATCCGGGACCTTCCTACCCGGGACCACAGTATCCCGCGCCGCAATACCCGACGCCGGGTTACGGATACCCTTAGTATCCATATCTCCCTCCTCCACCACCCCCCCAAGCCACTGGTGGATTTTAAGGAGACTCTGGCTGCCTGGTGAGTTGAGGCCAAGGCTCAACTCACCAGGGAAGAGTAAAACGTCTGCCGGCACTGGACCCTGCACAGGACCCCCTTTGCCGGAGACGAGAGACTCCGTCCCCCCTACCCGACACTAGAGGTGAACCCTCAGGTGCCAGGGTGGAGAGGATACGCTTCCCCGAGGTTTGCCCAAGGGGTCTGTTCCTCCCCTGCTGTGGGAGGAGTCTTCCTCCTCTTCTTCGGAGACCTCAGACTCAGGGGTGCTCCGATCCTGATGAGCCACGTACTCCGGACTATCCCAGACCAAGAACTCCTCCAAAGTCTCTTCTGGAAGATCCTTCCTTTCTGGAGTTACTGAAAAAGATCCAGGAGGTTTACCAGTGGCAATCTCTGGAGCCAGATCCACAGCAGAAGAAGCTCGCTGCCCACTTGGATTGGCCTGAAACTGCTCCAACATTGATTCCACCCTGGATCGAGCCTCATGCTGACCTTGTTTCCACTATTTGGAAACAACCGTCTGCATTAGCCCCCCTTCCGAGGAAGGCAGATCGGCTGTACCAGGCTCATGAGGGTGTGGATTCCTTGAATACACACCCCAAAGCCAACTCGGTCATGATTAGTGCCGCTCACGGCCAGTTGGCCAGTCTGAAACATCTCAGCTCGTCTCCACCAGACAAGGAATCCCGTCTTCTGGACCAGTACGGGAAGAAGGTGTATGCTTCTTCCACACTGGGGATTAGGGCCCTGAATAATGTCGCACATATGGGGGACTACCAGAAGACTATCCTGAGTCAGGTGGAATCCAAATTGGACTCCCTTCCTGAGTCTCAGACCAAACAGAAAGTGGCTGATCTCATCTGGTCTGCTCATCCGGCCAGCTGGTACATGCTCCGTACCACATATGATGCAGTGGACGTAGCAGGTTGGAGCTCAGCTTTCGCCATAGGTCTTCGGCGTCATGCCTGGCTCCGGGTGTCAGGGTTGGTCCCTGAAGTGCAATCCGCCATTCAGAATGCGCCCTTCAGGGGTTCTGTGTTGTTCGGTGGAGATGTCAAGGACATCATCACTGACTTACAAGAGAAGGGCACTGCACTCAAGTCAGCTGACCCTTTATAGAGGCCCCCCTCAGGGACAGCGTTGCCCTTTTCGCAGACGTTCTCAGCCTAAAGCGAAACCTCAGGGCAAGCGGGCCAACAAACTTCGGGCCCCTCCGGCTGCCAAGCCCCGCCGAAAAAAGTGGCGCGACCTTCAGCCGCTGCGTTGCCCCACACCTCCTGACTCCTTTCCTCTCCCACAGCCTCTGGATCCCCCAGAGGAACAGTAGGAGGAGGTTCTCTTTCCATCTACCGGGTTGGGAGAGGATTTCATCAGTTGCTTGGGTGCTCCAACTGATAGCAGCAGGACACTCAATGAGTTTCTTCAGAAACCACCCAGAAATCCATCCCCACCCAAATCGCTTACTCCACGGAACATTTTCCTCTAGTCTTAGAAGAATTTTCTCCCTTCTCTCGAAGCTGACGATAGAGTCTGTGTTGACCCACCTTGGGGACAGGTTACTATTCCCATTTCTTCCTAGTTTCAGAAAAACGGGAGACATGAGGCCTATTTTAGACCTCAGCTCCCTGAACATGTTCATGGAGTACAAGCATTTCAGAATGCTCTCACTGCAGAGCCTTCTGCAGCTCCTTCGGCAGGGCCAGTGGCTGTGCACTTTGGATACTCAGGAAGCCTACCTGCATATCCCCAACCGTCCTTCCCACCGCAAATTCCTTTGGTTTTTGTTCCAGGGGGGACCACTACCAATTTAAGGCCCTCCCATTTGGTCTTTCCTTGGCTCCCTGACTGTTCACCAAATGTCTTTCAGTGGTAGCGGCCCATCTGCGTACTGGGGGGGCAGGTATTCCCACACCTGGACGACTGGCTCCTGGCAGGCCCTTCCAGGGAGGAACTTCTACGCTCTCTTTCCCTTACCCTGCAGGTTTTCACCAACCTGGATATCACCATCAACCAGGCCAAGTCCCATCTGGTCCCTTGCCAAAGACTCTAGTTCGTAGGGATGATCCTGATACCCACCATCGCAAGGCCTTTCTGCCTCCGGACAGGGTGGACACCTCCAGGTACATGCAAGTCTGTTGTCCAGTCGTAGAAGGGTCAGCAGCAGGTTAGTCCTTCGCCTCCCTGGGCTCATGCGGCTGCTATTCCGACAGTCCCTGGTACGGCTCCATAAGAGGATCACTCAGTGGATGCTTCGGTCTCAGAGGGACCAGACATTGGACGACCTAGACCAGAAAGTTCTGGTCTCCAATCCCATGGTCCAGTGGTGGATGGGGCAAAAGAACCTTTGCTGGGGAGTTCCCTTGTGTTTCGAACCCCCATCCCAAACATTGACAACAGATGCATCGGGAGAGGGCTTGGGAGCCCATCTAGGGTCTTACAGGACTCAGGGCTTCTGGTCCAGACGCAAGCAGACTCTTCATATAAATGTGCTCGAGCTCAGGGCTGTTTTGTACGCTCTCCCGGCTCTGAACTCTTGCCTTCTTCCCGGCCATGTGACAGTCCAGACAGACAACATGTACGTAGTCTGGTACATCAACAAGCAGGGGAGGAACTCGTTCCTACCCTCTGTGCAGGGAAGCAATGAGTGTTTGGAGTTGGGCTGTTCAGCACAACCTTCATCTGATGACAGTTCATGTTCCAGGAGTCAAAAAACACGCTGGCGGACCACCTCAGTCGTCAGCCAAAGCACAAGAATGGGAACTGGATTAAGAGGTAGTAGACAATTTCTTCCTGCACTGAGGAACCCCTCAGGTAGACCTGTTCGCATCCCCTCAAAATGCAAAACTTCATGGCTTCTGCTCACTCGCTCCAGAGTGAGGCATTTTCTGCTGGGACACTCTCTCGACTGGAAGGACAGATTCGTCTATGTCTTCCCTCTAATTCCCTTAATTCCGAGGGTCTTACACAAACTCAGTTCAGAAGGAGCCCAGATGATCCTCATCGCTCCATTCTGGCCCAGGCAAGTTTGGTTTTCTCTTCTGCAACAGTTTTCAGAGGAACCCTCGCTTCTTCATCTTCCTCTGTCACAGCATTTGCTGACCCAGGATCAGGGGACCCTGGTTCATCCATGTCTCAGATCCCTTCAGTTGCTTGCATGGCTCCTGCAGACATAGCTCAAGTCTGGTTCAGGGTTTCTCCGCTCGTCGAAGATATTCTGATGGAGGCCAGAAAGCCATCCGCTAGGTCCACCTATGCCAGGAAGTTGAAACGTTTTTCAATTTGGGCCTCTTTGAAGGACTTCGAGCTTTTCTCTTACCCTGTCGAGAGAGTCCTGGACTATATGAGTCACCTCTTTGAGCTGGGCCTCAAGTCATTCATCTTTTTTCCTTTTTTCAAATATCATCTTTATTAAAAATATTTTGAGATTTTACAGTCACATTACAATTGATTATAAAACATTATTTATACAGAATTACAGGTCAAGAGGTTCTTATACCATGCAGTTACCATAATGGCCCTGTCTCGCCTAAGGTGTACAACCTTATGTCTGAGTCTGGTCTATTTTTGACTAGATACAGCCCTTGACTCTCTCCATATAATCTCCTTCTCCACATCCCTCCACTCACCCTGCCAGTCATTCATCTTTGAAAGTCCACATGGTAGCTATCTCGGCTTACCATGTCTCTTTTGGAGACAGGTCTTTCAGCATGAGTTGGAAGTCTCTTAGACTTTCTTCAGAAGGGTCCTCCATTTAAGACCCTCCATCTGCGTTCCTGCTCCTCCTTTGATTTGAACTTTGTTCTCTAGAAGCTTATCTGCCTCCTTTTGAACCGCAGCTTCAGCAGACTTGAAGTTCCTTTCTTGGAAGACTCTCTGCCTAGTGTCCATTACTTCAGCTCATCAATTTCTGAGCTTCAGACCTTGATGTGCAAAATTCCTTACTTGATTTTCCACAAGGAGCATGTGGCTCTCGTACCAACCCTAGTTTCTCCCTAAGGTGGTGGCAGAATCTCGCTGAATCAATCCATGGAGCTACCTGCTTTCTTTACGCAGCAGTCCAATCAAGGGGAGTATCTCCTGCATACTTTGGATGTTCATAGAATACTGAGATACTATACCACTCGGACTAAGGATCTCAGGAAATCTGATCAGCTTTTTGTCTCTTTTGCTCACAAAAGAGAGGGCAATGCTGTTTCCAAGCAATGCCTATCCAAATGGTTGGCTCATTGTATCACTTTCTGTTATGACAAGTACAAACTGACCCTGCGGGTCAGGTCAGAGGTCACTCCACCAGAGGTAAGATGCCTCTGCAGCTTGTTTCAAGAATGTGTCAATGGCAGATATCTGCGCAGCCGCAACTTGGACTTCTGTCCATACCTTTACAAAACATTACAGTTTGGACATTGCCTCTCACCGTAGAGCAGGCTTCGGGTTGGCTGTTCTGCAAGGTCTTCTCTCTTATGACCCTTACAGCTGGAGGTTCTATTGGTTGGTAGCTTTCCTCCTTCTGAGTGCTTTTCTTTGTTCCAGACTGCTTGGGATTCAGTCCTATATGTATACTTACCAGTAGGAGTCCCTTCAAGTAAGATAGTAAGTTACGTAAGAACTTACCGTGTAACAGTAGATCTTCGAGAGAGGCTCTTGCAGTAGGTAATGCCTTCCTGCCCTCCATCCCCATTAGCTTTTTCAGCTCCTTTTCCAGGAAGGGAAATATCCACTTCAAACACCATGAAGTCTTGCTATATTATGACAATTAGCAGTTAGCCACAGCACTTGAACTGCCCGGAGAGCAAGGGAGTTAGCTCCAGGCTGACTGGGTTCAAGTCACGGCCTTTGCTAAGCTCTATCTGGCTAGTTTCAAACTGAAACTGTCAGATTCTTTACTCCGCTTCACTGAACAGTCGCTCCGGAGATCTGCTCCTTCAGCTCGGTTCATTTCTCGGTTCAAACGAGTGTTTTCAGTTCATTTTAACCGGCAGTAAGTATTTATTTTACCGCATTTCGGTTCAAAGCTCTATCTGGTAAACCGTAAGTACAGGATTTTAAAGTCTGTGTGGAAATTATCGGTTTGCTAAAAAAAACAAGTTTAAATAATAGCTTGGGCTTTTAGAGTGCGGTTCCCGGTTCTTATCAGTTCTAAAAAAACCTATCTCTTAAATTGGGTTTTTTCAAATACCCGTGACACGGTTAGGAACCGATAAGGGTGTCTTGCCTGCCTGCCATAAAAGGGCAAGTTTTTGGATAGGCTGGCATTATGTCTGAGAAACCCAAAGAAAAACCGGGCCCACTGGGTTTCAACACTGTGATGTTTGTGGGGAAGCCTTTGCCAAGGCTGACCCACACACCATGTTTTGTCTGAGGGCTGACCACCTCCTGTCAGACTGCCAGGTGTGTTAGAATTTCCTGCAGCCACCCTGGAGAAAAGATTGGGCGGCTCAGGGGCGAGGAGGCAAAAGTCCGCTGACCGGATGGCCAGCCGGTCCAGCACCCACTGGACCAGAGGAGTGCCCTCTGACCAGGCGAGACTTCCTCGGGCAAAGGAAGGCTGGTTCTGAGGAACCAGTCCCAGTAAAAAATCTAAGAAATCAGCAGGTCTGGGTGCAAGATTGCCTCTCCAACTGCTGCAGAGATAACTAAAGCCATACAGATTGTCCAGTCACTGTCTCAGGGACCGGCGAACCACCAACAGCTGGCAAAGGTTGGTTCGTTCAGTTCCAGTGGTTCAAGAGTATGATGTTGAGGAATTTTATGAACCACAAGGGAGGAAGATTTTGATCGTTATGTATGTGGCTGGGAGGGTCTGGGCGTGCCCATTGAACCGGACATTTCTCCAGACAGACCGTTAGAATCTCCCCCTATGCTGTCTGAGTCCCCTTCTCATTTTATGTTTTACAAAAAGGTTGCAGAAACCCTCCAGCTTCCTTTGGAAGAGGCTGTGGATGAGCAAGAGGAGCCTGATTATGTTGAGATGATGGATATCCCAGAGTCTAGGAGGTTGTCTATTCCTTTGCATAAGTCATTTAGGAAGCAAACAACAAAAATTTAAAAAAATCCTCATTCTGTCCCTTCTGTAGATAAAAATGGACAGAAGGTATACTTATCAGGCCCTGATACAGACTTCCTCACTGAGCAGTGTAGTCATGTAGGTGTGGTACAAGCTGCAGCCTGTGACAAGGCTAATATCCCCTGGCCTATGCATCCTCCTGATAAGGATTCCAGGAAGATTGATGCCATGGCGAAAAAACAGTATATGGCAGCTTCTTTGGGACTCAGGCAGGCAAATTATATGGCTTATGTGGCTAGATATCAGAAATCTAGATGGGATACAGTGTTGCAGTTAGCCAAGCAGGCCCATGGCCAGCTGGCTAGGAATTGGAACAGGTGGCTGCTGATGGCATTGAAGCCTCTAAAGTTCAATTTCATACTGCTGTAAGCGTTAATGATGTTTCCTCTAGGGTCATGGCCACTTCTGTAGCTTTCCATAGGTTGGCATGGCTCAGTGCACTAATCTGTCACAGGATACTCAGTCAAAGGCTATGGATTTTCCTGTGGTGGGAAATTCTCTGTTTGGAGAGCAAACAGAAAATTATATGAAAAAGATGGATGAATACAGAACTACCTACAAAAGTGCCCAGGCCAAGGAGTGGCATGCCACTCCACAGAGGCACACTCCCAGAGGTAGGGGCAGGCCTTTTTATCAATCCCAAGCCTCCTCTGCTTTTGCACAGAGGGTTTTTTTCAGAGGCAGAGGTAGGTGGGGCGCAGGTAAACCATCCCCACCCTCAGCCTAAGGCTACTGCCAGCAGGCACCCTGATGGGGTGCCCAGGGCCAGTTCTCCTGTACCAGTTGGAGGCAGGTTGGCTTATTTCAGCCAGAACTGGGTGTCCCTAACTCCGGACAAATGGGTTCTGGAGGTAGTAAGCCAGGGTCTGGTTCTCAGCTTCAAACAGTTTCCAAAGATGAGAACCAGACCCTGACTGCTGACTTGTGCCCAGGGGAGAGTTTGGTATCCGGACCTCAAATCCCTCCACCTCAAGGCTTGGCTCTTGAGGAGTTAGAATTTGCTGATTTACGCCTTTCTCAAGGTGTCCTTGATATTTTAAAGGCCTCTAGGAAGCCTTCCACTAGGGCCACTTATAATTCCAAATGGAAGAGGTTCTCCATCTGGTGTTCTGGGAAGCAAATTGTCCCAGAATCTGCTGATTTGCCCATTTGCTGGACTACTTGGTCCATCTTAATTCCTTAGGCCTCAGGCCAGCTACCTTAAAGGTTCATCCGGCAGCTGTCTCTGCTTTTATATCAGCAGGAAAGCCTGCCTCCCTTTCTTCTCACCCTGTGTTTTCCAAGTTTTTTAAGGGGTTACTTCACACTAACCCTCCTTTTAGGGACCCAGCCCCTGCCTGGGACCTTAATGTTTGCATTGCTCAGTTAATGCAACCCCCCTTTGAACCTCTGTCTTCAGCAGACCTTAAGTTCCTAACTTGGAAAACTGTTTTCCTAGTGGCCATCACTTCTGCCAGATGCATAAGTGAGTTACAAGCCCTGTCAGTGGAAAAGGATTTTTTTCTTTTCACAGAGATAAGGTAGTCCTCAGGACTAACAGAAAGTTTTTACCTAAAGTGGTTTCAGATTTCCATCTTAACCAATCCATCTCCCTTCCAGTATTTTTCACTGAGCATTCTTCCTCGGGTGAGAGGAGATTGCACAGTTTGGACGTCAAAAGAGCTTTAAGCTACTATTTGGAACGCACCAAGGGTCACAGGTTCGAATCCCTTCAACTTTTCCTTACCTATGGCGAGGTTGGCAAAGGGAAACCTGCCACTAAGAGGACAATTGCCAGGTGGATTGTCTCTTGTATCCAATTTTGCTACCAAAAACTAGGTAGAGAACCCCCCCTCAGGACTGAGGGCCCATTCCACCAGGGGTACAGCTGCATCTCTAGCGGCTGCTAGAGATATTCCCATTCTGGAAATCTGTCAAGCTGCTACCTGGAAAACAGTTCACACCTTTACCAAGCATTACTCCCTGGATGTCCAGTCCAGGAGAGATGCTCGGTTTGGCTTCAGAGCCTATTTCCTAAGTAGGTTCTGGCCCTCCTCCATGGAGGTACTGCTGTGTAATCTGCTAATTGTCATAATATAGCAAGACTTCATGGTGTTTGAAGAAAAAATTACTCACCTTAGTAATTGCTTTTCTTCTCATGGAGTCTTGCTATATTATGACCACCCCCAACCTGCCCCTCTCAGAATTTCTACTTGGGTAAGGGGTTGGCAAATTAGTGCAAGCACTGTGTCATGCCGTTATAGCTCTTTTTCCCTTTTCCCCTTTTTAGGATTAGGAAAACTAGGTATTTCTGTTTTTGGTTGTATGTTTGGCCCCCCTCCTGGACTTCTGTCTTTTGGGGGGGGGCCTAATAGTGCTTGTTAGGGGTGATGTTGTTGTTGTTTCTGTTATTGTTATTCTACTAGTAGGTAGCCATTTGGCTAGTGTAGGGTTTTTTCCACACAGACTTTTGCTTAGTGTTGGCTCCGTAAAGATCCTGACAGTTTCAGTTTGAAACTAGCCAGATGAGACTTTCAGCAAAGCGCCAGGCTTTGAACTCCAGTCAGCCTGAGTTAACTCCTTCCTTTCCGGGGTAGTTCAAGTGCTGTGGCTAACTGCTAATTGTCATAATATAGCAAGACTCCATGAGAAGAAAAGCAATTACTAAGGTGAGTAATTTTTTCTTCTCGCTCTTTTCTTGCCTTTTTGGCCTTTGGCGGGAAAGAACTGGAAGGCGGGCGTGGGGGACCACCCCTTTATACTGACATGGGGCGATCCCCCACCAGAGACTGCTAGCTAGACATTTTTCCGTGGGGTCCTGACTCCTGCCAGCTTCAGTCCTATGTGTAATTAGCTACTGCAAGAGCCTCTCTCGAAGAGCTACTGTTATGGTTAGTTCTTACGTAACTATTCACCGGAGGTGCTAGGACCCAGCAGGAGCAAACTTTTTCAAGAGGGCCGGTGCCTGAGATGGAGCCAAGAGGAAGTGGCACAAGCCCCGGCTTGTGCGGTAACGACTATCTCAGCATCAACCCTCCAACCTCCTCAGTTCCTTTTTCCCGCCGTCAAGTCGCGCTTCAGTGACAACGTTGCTCGCCCGCCCACGGAGTTAAACTTTACTAGCAGAATAGTTCAGTTTATTGTTTTGTAGAATTATTTTGAATCAGTACCGATTATATGTTTTAATTGTACAACAGAAGTCTTCAGCTCTCCATTGTCGGAGTTGATCATGGCGGGTCAGGTGCGGTAGGGAGACTTTGTATGAAAGCTGTTCAGTCAGCGGGCAGGGTCTGGTCGCCACCTCTCCCAGTGAGATCTGACAGACGGCCCAATGCTTGGGAGAAATGGGCAGACCCCGAAAGCATAAAAACTGTCCCATTCTCGGTGCGTTCGACTCAAGTTCTTCTTGACATAGGTCAAAGAAGAAACAGCATCATCGAGGTCACCCTCTGGTATGTCTGCACAGAAGCGGTTATTAGGAATGGCTTCGCGGTCTCCACCTCTGTCGAAGTCGCGGTTTCTGTCTCTGGTAGCTTACCTCCTCGACACCGGGAGCCCTCCCCACCCATTGGAGGAGCTCCAATGAGCAGTTTCAAGTGTTGGGCCTTCCTAGTGTGTGGCACCTTCTTCAGTGCCGTTGACTCCACGTTCAGGCGTTTATCCCCCTCACATGGCTGTGGCGCGGGGTCCATCTCCTGCCATTTCCTCTTTCACCCTCAAATCGCAGTTTCAGACCCTAGGACTCTCTCGGTGCCACAGGCTCTTTTCCGCATCGCTTGTCAAGTGGTTTCTGTCAGCACTATGCACAGAACTAGGGGCTCTGTCGACGGGGTGACAGGGATTCTGGTGGCGCCATGTACTGCACCGCTTAGGCTAGCACCTTCCTCCTTGTTCTCAGCGCCATTTTTCTCTACGGCACCAGGGACTGGTGTGGCACCGGCTGGTCTTCAGGGCTTCTCAACTTCTTCTGTTCTTCCTCCTGATTTTCACTCCTTTCCTGTCTATACAGTCCCCCCCGGACTGTCAGGAGATGATTTTGAGCCTGACCCAGATCTTCGCCTGGGTGATGAGATTGATGACATGGCCCTGGGAGCAGGGATCAATCCTTCTGCAGATTCTGTGGTTGAAGACCTTTCCTTTAAGTCTCTGCTCAAAAATGAAAGTTTTACTCTTTCTCTCCAGACTACAGAAATTGATCCTGGGAGGCTTTTGCGACTCCAATATCTTCATGTCTTGGAGATCCCTTTGGATTTAACACCTCCGTTACAGCCCTCTTTCAAGACCCTCTCTCAGATGGTGTGGAAGAATCCGGCTCCCATTCCTTCCGTGGCCAAGTCCATAGATAGGAATTATGCTCCTCTCAAAGATCGCCCCATTCAAGCAACATGAAGTCTTGCTGTATTCTGACTATATGCAGTTAGCCCCAGCATTTGAACTGCTCCGGAGAGGAAAGAGTTAACTCTATGCAGAAACATAGAACTTTGAGCTCGAGCTCGGTTTTCAAACCTCTGTCTCTGGTACTCTGCAGTGTAACCGTCAGATTCTTTACTCCGCTTACTTTGAAGTCACTCCAGAGATCCCTCCTCGTTCGGTTCTAGTTTAAATCATTTTTAAACGCAATCCTTCCTTTGGTATTCTTACCTCTGTCTTGATAACAGAAAGTGGTAGTAGTAGGTAGTGATTTTTTGTTGTATTAAATTTACAGAAATTGTTTCGTTTTCGGTTCATTTCTGGTAAATCAGTTTAGAGACTTAATTGTAATTGGTTTTATTTTTGTGTATATTGTGGTTTCTGGTACTTATTGGTTTCTAAAAAAATCTTGTTTCTGGATTTTTTAACTGACCATGTGACACAGTTGGAACGATGTTTTCAGTTGCCTGGCTTAACGTATAGGGTGACTTTTGGAAATAGACATGTCTGAGAAATCCAAAAACAACGGTCCCACTGGTTTCAGCACTGTACTGAGTGTAAGGAAGCCTTTGCTAAGCCCGATCCTCACCTCGTCTGTATGTATTGTCTGGGGTTTGACCACCTCAAAGATGACTGCCAGATTTGTAGGAACTTTCCCAAGGCCACTCTTGAAAAACGTTTGAGTAGGCTGAGGGAGAGGGAGGCCGAGAAAAGCTTGCTGACCCGGATGGCCAGCCCGGTTCGGTTCTGACCAAACCTGAGGAGGTGCCCACTGACCTGGGTGATACCTCTTCGGGCAAGAGGAGAGCTGATTCCGCAGAGTTGTATCCTACTAAGAGAAAAAGGAAATCAGCCAGTTCGGATCCAAAAACCCATGATCTTCCTGGACATAAGTCTCCACCACTCATTCACACTAGTGGGATTGGCGCCGGGGCACTAAGACCCATCGGGAGCAAACTTTGCTGGAGGGCTGAGAGAGGCAGCGCCCGCGAGACCGCGGCACCGTGAGCAGCTCGGATCGGTAATGACCATCTCGCTGACGACCCTCAACCGCCTCAGTTCATTTTCCTCCCGATCGAGTGCGCTTCAGTGACGACGTCATTAGACTGTCGAGTCAAACTTCAAACTAGCGCATAGTTTTCAGTTTGTTTTTGTAACATTATCCGATAGTAGTATCGCTTAGTTTTATTCTATTTTTACGTAAAATTTTTCTAATATTTAAATTTAACTTGCAGAAGAAGTCTCGGCCTACTGGGACGGAGTCGACCATGAGCAGGTCAGGTGGCGGTAGGGAGACTTCGTATAAGCTGTTCAGTCAGCGGGCTGGTCCGGTCAGCCTCCTTCTCCTCAGCGGGTTCGACTACGGTCAGTCCGATGCCGGGGGATGGGCGGTCCCGCCCGGCATAAAAATAACGAGTCGCATTCTCGGCGCGTTCAGCCTCGAAGCTCTTCTTGGCCGCTTAGGTCAAAAAGAAGAGGCATCACTCGAGGTCGCCCTCTGGTGCGTCTCGTTGCCGACGGTCGGTTATCGCTGTTAGTTGCCGGCTCTCCTTCGAGTCGCCAACTCCGATAACTGCTCGTCCTCGAATCGGAGCCCTCCCGCCTATAGGTAGGGCTCCAGATGAGCAGTTTCATCAGTGGGCGCTCTTATGGGCGATAGGCTCGGAGGTTGGTTCTTCTGCCTGGCTCGGTTGCCTCGGAGCCCTCGGGCTCCTCCGGTGATCAGGTAGGGCAGTTGGACCTTCCTGAGTCGCTTGTGGCCTTCTTCGGTGCTAGCGACTCCGTGTTAGTGTTTCCCCCTCACATGCTGCGGCGCAGGGGCCTCACGATGCCCTTATCTCCTGTTTTTCCTTCTCTCTCTTGCTTTCCAGGTTCCCGGGGCTTTTCCGGCGCCTTCTGCAGGGTCTGTGGCCTTGTCGGCGCGCCGTTTTCGAACCGCCCGAGAGCTTGCGGCAGCACATTGGTGGCGCCCGGCGTGGTCAGCGCGCGCCCGGTGGTGCCGTTGGATCCGGGCGGGGCAGTTCGCATTGTCGTCGGCCAGCGCCGTCGCAGCAGCTCACGCCCGAGGGCATTCTTGAGGCAGCGTGCCTCTTGACTCTAATCGCCTCCTCGGTCCGATCTTCAGCCCGTTTTGCCGTCTCGGCGCCGGCATGCCAGGGACTCTCCTTGTTTTCTGCTTTCCTCCTCTCCTAATTTCCTCCTTTCCTGTCCAAACAGTCCTTTCTGGACCATCAGGAGATGATGTTGAGCCATGACCAGACCTTCGGTTGGGTGATGAAGTGGAGAAACAGGATCTTTCTTTGCTACAGAGCCTGTGGTGAGGACCTGTCCTTTAAGTCTCTGTTGAAGAACCTGGGATCACTCTTTCTCTCAGACTACAGACATCGATCCTGGGAAGATATTAAGACTCCAGTATCTTCGTAGCTGGAGATCCCTAGGTTTGACTCCTCCGATTCAGCCTTCCTTCGAGGCGCTGTCTAAATGGTATGGAATAACACTGCTCTTATTCCCTCAGTGGCTAAATCTATTGATAAAAGTATTCAGCTCCCAAGGATCGTCCCATTTTGGCATCCCAAGCCGCTGCGGAATCTATTGTAGTCCTGGCGAGAATGACAAAGTGATTCTTCCTCAAACTACTACAGCTAAAACCTATTAACAAAGAGTCTTGTAAGATTGATACATTAGGTAAGAGAGTCTTTGCTGCCTCCACTCTAAGTATGCGTATTGCCAGTTATCAAGGCTATTTTTCTCAGTATAGAGTATATCCTGTGGCACTCTATGAAAAGAATGGTTGAAGCTCTTCCAGATTTGGATTCCAAGTCAGAGCATCTTCTGACCGTTATTAAGTATTGAGTCCAATAACCAGCAAATTGCAGCTTGCATGGGCGCTTCGACCTGCTTCTTGCTCAGCAGCCCGGCGAGATTTGTACTCAGCGCCATTCCAAGACTGCGTACTTCTGGCTTCACAGATGATGCTCAGCGGCAGGTGATAGGCGCTGCCTTTGATGACTCCTTTCTTTTTGGCCTCAGGTGGGAGCAAGCCTTGGGGCCACTCAGAGACTAGATCGGCCATTAAGTTGGCCAGACCTCCGCCTGCCCCTCTAGGGGGCATGTGAACAAGCGTCAGTTCATAGTCGTCAGTCCTTTCGAGGCAGAGGCGGGAAGCTTCCATAAAAGCCAACCTGCCCAACCTCAAAAGAGGCGCAGCAAGAAAGCGCGGGGACCTAAAGCTCCCAGCTGGCTACCTTATAATCGTTGGCCCAGTTCCGTCCACTCTGCCGGTGGAACTTTCTCCTCGGTGGGAGGTGGTCGATGTACTTCTACAACGGTGAGTCTAAACCTCGGACAAATGGGTCGCCCGGATAATTCGAGGTTATTCTCTCAATTTCTTGAAACCCCCAATTGTCCTCCCATCGACAACCAGGTTGTCGGACCTCAATCAGACCTCCTCACACGCGGAGATCCAGGGCCTTCTGAACAACAGGGCAATAGAACTGGTGCCCCGCATCTGCAAAACACAAGGGTTCTACTCCATTACTTTCTGGTTCCAAAGGAAATCACGGGGATGCGCCCCATTCTAGACCTCAGAAGTTAAACAAATTCCTCCCAGGAGAAATTCAAGATGATTTCCCTAGGTACCCTATTACCCTGCTGCATCAGCACGACTGGCTGGCCTCTCTGGATATACAGGATACTTACAGCATATCGATCCCCAACCCACCGCAAATTCCTCAGGTTTGTAGCTTTGGTCCAGCATTATCAGTTCAGAGTCCTGCCATGAGCTTATCCTCGGCAACCTGAGTTTTACAAAGTGTTATGCAGTTCATGGCGCATCTCAGGAAAAGTCGGACTCCAGTGTTTCCCTACCTGAATGATTGGCTTCTTGAAGCCCTTCCCGACCAAGGGACTTTGGAAGCCCGATGCAAGCGACTTCTCGTCTTCTCACGTCCATGGGGTTCTGCTGAATTTGAAAAAATCTCAACTGCAGCCTCCAGGAGGCTCCTTTTCATAGGGCAACTTCTGACACCTCTTCAGCGAAGGCTTTCCTTCAGAGGACAGAAGACTCGACATCCTTACGTATGGCCCGTTACATCAGGAGAACCAATCGGGACACAGCTCTCTCGATGCAGCGCATATTTGGTCTCATGGCGTCCTCGGTCTTACTGTCCCTCTGGCTCGACTGCACATGAGAACCACCCAATGGATGCTCTCCACTCAGTGGTCCCCGACCTCTACACAGTCTTATCCCATCAAGGTGGCGGGCCTTGAAGAGTCTCACCTGGTGGTCTCAAGAGAGCAATCTCCTGGAAGATTCCCTTTGCTCCCCGAACATCAGATGCCATCACCACAGATGCATCGCTAATGGGATGGGGGCTCACTGTCTCTTCCTCCACACTCCAAGGTGTATGGACTCGGTTCGAACTCATCTCCACATAAATGTCCTGGAGATGAGGCGGACTCCTATGCAATCGAGCTCTGAAGGATGTCCTTTGTCACAGAACATTCTCCTTCAAAGCGGACAACAAAGCAGTGATGTATTACATCAACAACGAAGACGTGCTCATTCTATCCCCTTGCAGGGAAGCAATGAGGAGGTGTGGAGGGGTACTTGGAGCACAAGTCTGATTCAGCGGGTTTATCTGCCAGGTATACAAAGCGACCTAGCAGATCACCTCAGCAG
This sequence comes from Neoceratodus forsteri, assembly GCA_016271365.2. Classification (NCBI taxonomy): domain Eukaryota; kingdom Metazoa; phylum Chordata; order Ceratodontiformes; family Ceratodontidae; genus Neoceratodus; species Neoceratodus forsteri. Next base: position 444,533,731 of record CM028132.1, on the reverse strand, counting down.
AAGCGGAGGCAGACCCTCACAGTGGTCTCGATCCAGCCATGCTTCGGTCCTGTTCAAGAGTGGAGGACTCAGACTCGGACCTTTGCATCCCACTCAGCATAAAACTGCCTCTCTTCTGCTCCAGAAATCCAGGGCCTGGCATTTTCTGTCAGGATGCGTTCAGGCTGCAGTGGACAAAGCACTTTCTTCACGCCTTTCCACGCTTCCTCTAATCCAGAAGTACTCCTCAGTTAAAGTCTCAGGGGACCAAGATGATTCTCATTGCTCCTTCCTGGCACCGGCTTCTGGTTTCCTCTACTCAACAGTGTGTTGGCAGCCTCTCCGAGACCACTTCCTTGCAAATCAGTCTTTTGACTCAAGGTTCGTGTCCCATCCCAACCTAGAAATCACTTCACCTTCATGCTTGGCTCCTGAAGAGATAGAAGTGAATCAGTTCCAATGTCTCGTGAGTCTCAGACATCCTTCTGGCTGCTCGGAAGCCAGCCACCAAGCGTCAGCTTCCAAATGGAAGCGTTTTTCTCTCTGGTGTACAAAATCCTCTTGGAATCCTTTTCCTGTCCTCTGGCAGGTTCTGGGTATCTTTTGGACCTGTCAAACTTAGGTCTTCAGTACTCCACAGTTAAAGTTCACCTTGAGTGCAATCTCAGCGTTCCATAAACCGATTTCTTCCTTAACTCTGGCTCAGTTACCTATAGTGAGAGATTTCTTAAGGGATTCTCCATACCAAGACCCCTGTTAAAGCGTCCAGTTGCAGCCTGGGACATTAACCTGGTGCTGGACATGCTCACTCGAGAGCCTTTCAGACCCTTAGCTACCTGTGAGCTAAAATTTCTTACCTGGAAGACTGCCTTCCTGGTGGCCATTACCTCAGCCATCGAGGAATCCCAGAGATAGCATGCCCTGGTTACGGACCCTCCATTACTGTATTCCATAAGGACAAGGTAGTTCTCCATACTCATTCTAAATTTCTTCCAAGGTTGTGTCAAATTCCATCTGAACCAACCTCTGGTACTTCCGCTTACTTAGCTAATTTCCAAAATGAAGGGAGCAGGCTCTTCATTCCTTGGATATTAAGAGCCTTGCGGTTCTATTTAGATAGAACAAGGATGTTCCTAAGACTCAGCAACTGTTCGTTTCTTTCAGCGACACCGGCTGGGTCAACCTGTAACTAATAGATGCATCTCTTCATGGTTAGTGGCATGCCTTCGTCATTGCTATTCCATGGCTCAAGTTTGAAGGTAGAGTGTAGCTCACTCTACCAGAATGAGCATGCATCCCTAGCGGAAGTGTAATGTTCAATTGCAGATATATACAACGCTACACCTGGAGCTCAGTGCATACTTTCGTTAAGCACTATGCACTGGATGTTCATGCCAGGCGACATTCGCATTAAAGCAGAACTATCCTTAATGGGCTTCTCTTGGGCAACGTGAGCTCTAATCTCCTGCAGCCCTTTGGGGATTATCAGCAGTACTCTCCACTAGTGTGAATGAGTGGTGGAGACTTATGTCAGGAAGATAGGAAAATTACGTACCTACCGTAATTCTTGATCTTTTAGAGAGTCTCCACCACTCATTCCTACCTCCCTCCATCCCCGAGCTCACCGCTGTATTGGTCTTTACTCCTCAAATCTTTAGGCCGTGAGGACTTCTTTGCTGACCCTTCTTACAGGGTCATACTGGACTATCTTATGTCCGTTTTTAATGTTGGGTTTACTCTTTCGTTAGTTCTGCACCTCCCTTGGTAAAAAGGTACTGAAAGCGGTTGGGGTAAATGGCGGATGGTCATTGCGCTCGAGCCGCTTCTTTCATGATGCCGTGTCTCGCTTGGCGACCCTCAGCAAAAAGTTGCTCGATGGGTCTTAGATGCCTCCGACGAATCCCACTAGTGTGAATGAGTGGTGGAACTCGTCAAGAAGATCAAATTTACCGGTAATCGTAATTTTCCTTTCTGACCGCTGAGGAGATGGCGAAAGCGATTTCCATTGTACAGTCACTTTGCCCAGTTCTGACTGAACCGACATCGGTTGAAATGCGATCTGTTCGGTCAGAAGTTGGTGCCTCAGAAATTGACCCAGAGGCATATTATGAGGGCGATTGGGAGGAGGATGAAGATGACGAAAACGGAGAGTTTGCAGGCCTAGGTGAGCCAGTAGAGCCTGACATCTCCCCCAGACAGGCTGTCCAGTGTTTCCCCTCCCAGGCTTTCTGAGTCCCCTTCCCACTTGTTTTTCAAGAAGGTGGCTGAGACTCTTCAACTTCCTATGGAGGAAGCTGATCAGGATCAGGAGGAACCTGATTATATGGAAATGATGGATGTCCCAGAGTCAAGGAGAGTGTCTATCCTCTGCATAAATCCCTGTGGAAATAGACACAGAAAATAATGCAATTTTCTACTTCCATTCCTCCTGTGGATAAAAAAATGGACAGGAGGTATGCCCTATCAGGTCCTGGTATGGGATTCCTTACAGCACATTGCAGCCATGTTGGGGTAGTGCAAGCTGCAGCCTGTGACAAGGCTCTTTGATATCTCACCCTCCTAGATAAGGATTCCAGGAAAGTGGATGCCATGGCCAAGAAACAGTACTTGGCATCCTCTTTGGGGCTCAGACAATCAAATTACATGGCGTATACAGCCAGGTACCAGAAATTGATGTGGGATACGGTTCTGGAATTGGCTAGGAATGCCCCTCCCCAGCTAGCCAAGGAGCTGGAGCAGGTTGCTGTAAATGGTATAGAGGCATCCAAAGTTCAATTTCATGCTGCTGTGGACTCGAATGATGTCCATTCTAGAGTCATGGCTACATCTATCTCCATGAGGAGACTTGCTTAACTTAGATGTACCAGTCTTTCACGGATACCCAGACTAAAACATGGACTTCCTGTCACTAGTAATTCTCTGGTGACAAACTGAGAACTACATAGAAGAATGGACGAATATAGGACCACCTACAGAGTGCTGCAAAGAAAAGCAGACCACTCCTCAGAGGCAGCTATTTAGGGACAGGGTAGGCCTTGTCATAGGCCTTTCTATCAAGCTCAGGCCTCCTCCCCTTCTTTCCAACAGAGGGGGTTCTTTAGGGGAAGAGACAGACGTGGGATGACTAGGACCCCATCATCCACAGAGTCTAAGCCCCCTGCCAAACAGACACCCTGAGGTGTCGGTCAGGGTCACCTCCCCAATTCCAGTAGGGGGCAGGCTGGCTCACTACTCCCAGGCTTGTGAGTCTATTACTTCAGACAAATGGATCCTGGAAGTAGTGAGCCAGGGACTTGTTCTCAGTTTCAAAAGGTTCCCAAAAATGAGAGCAAGGTCCTTCAGTCCTCCCTCCCTCTCCCTTGGAGACAGACGCCTTAGAAGCAGAAGTCTCCTCTCTTCTGCGTCTGCAAGCAGTAGAGAAGTACTTTTTTGTCACAGGGAAAAAGGACTGTATTCCAGATACTTCCTCACCCCAAAAAAGACAGGGGAGTGACGACCCATTCTAGATTTAAGGTACCTGAACAAACATTTAACAAAACCAAAATTCAAGATGGTGACTCTGGGAGTAATCCTTTCCTCTCTGAGACCAGGACACTGGCTAGCCTCTCTGGATCTCAAGGATGCCTACTTCCACATACCTGTCAGACATTCCCACAGAAAGTACCTCAGGTTCGAATTGCCTTCAGTCCATTACCAATTCAGAGCTATGCCTTTCCGCCTAACATCTGCTCCAAGAGTGTTCACCAAGTGCCTTGCAGTAGTGGTGGCATTCCTCAGGAGACCGGTATTCTTCTGTTCCCATACCTGGATGACTGGCTCCTAGTAGGCCATTCCTCAGACCAAGTCAAATCAGCCTTAGAGGTTACTCAGACTTCTAGAATCCTTGGGCTTCATTCTGAACCTAGAAAAGTCAGTTCTAGGGACATGGTTGTTGTTCATCCACACTTATTGGCAGGTTCCTTGCGCTTTAAATCTTGCGGAAGGTCTTCAGCTGGCTCTTCCACCCACCCGGTGGTAAAACTCGCCCGCCATACGCAGGAGATCTTCCTTACAGCTTTGAGCTCAGGTTCCTCCTTAGCGCTCTGCGTATAAGACTGATTCCTAATTCTTGAAGTTCGAAATCAAAAGATTTTGCTAAAAGACTTTAGCCGTCTTCTTTCCTCATAGACTACGATAGACCATCGACTCCTGGTTTCCGGAGAATTTGCCCTTGCGGGCAGAAGATGTCTGGGGCGGATCCGCACTCCCACGTCGTCTACCTTGTGCCTTGAGCATGACCCGCAGGCCTCGACTTGTGCTCGTCCCTTTGACCTCGCGCCTGAAGACCGTGCTGCCCGGTTACAACTGAGGCGCCGAAAGAAGTCGCGGTTAGGAAATCTAAAGAGACCGGTTGGCGGTGTCAAAGCGGCAGGCTCGGTGGATCAGCTCGAGCAGATGATCGCCTTCGAAGAAGAGGCGCATGGCCGCTTTCTACCTTGGCTGCATTTGTCCCTCTCTCTCGGTGCCTTGTGCTGAAGCTGCTCAGGAGCTTTGTCCCAGCCACTCTCGGCGAAGGTGAGGGTCCAACTTCTTCTGGACCCTTTTCCGGGTCAAAAGAAAAGTAAGTCTCCCGCCATCGGCTCTTGAGAGCGGAAGATCCCCCCCCTTCTTAGTCGCAAAGACCACTCAGTCGACCCCCAACAGCCACTGGCTTCATGGTGTCCCGTCCAGGCCAGTTGACCGAGACTCCGCCAGCGGTCAAGATTTTCTCGATCCGTTAAGCGGGTTGTCGGCTGGGGCAAAGGGAATCCCTCTCCCAGTTCCCACGTTGGGAGTTGAGGATCGTCGACTCGTCTGTGCCTCGGTTCCGGAGCCTTCGGTGGGATCACCCAAACGAGCGAGTGCCGATTTCGACACTTCTCGCCTTCCTCGGCTCAAGTCGAGACTCCGGTCCTCCGGACATCCTCACGATCCAGCCGATCCCATCGCCATAGGCGGTCTCGGCCCCGCACCAGGGCAACGGCGACTTCTCTTCCTCTTCCTCCTCCTCGGACGAGAGGAACCGGCGCAAATTGAGCGCTCGGAGGTATGAGGAACTCATGTAACAGCTCCTTTTGACCGAGATAAGCCGACCCAGTCGCTGCCCAACCATTAAGTGGCTGTCACTGGAGCGACCTAAACAACCCCTCGTTATGGCGAAGGAGCCTGTTCCCAGGCCGGTTGTTTGGCCAGTCTCCAGCGCCCCACCGATTCTGGTGGAACCTCTGCCTCCACAGCCATTAGTTGGGGCTCCAACCAAGAATTCTCGTCGGCTTTGGGTTTGCCCCCATAGGCTGTCTGTCACCCTCACTCCCGATAAACCCTCGGCAGGTGGAGGTGGCTCAAGCCCCGAGCAGCTCTTTGAGGACTCTTCCGAGTCCGAGGATGATTCCTCCCTTTTCTCCAAGCGAATCGACTTGGAGTCCTCGGGAGGACAGTCAGTGGACGATAGCCCTTCGTCCTGCTTAGGGTTGCTTCGGCTCATCTCGGAGTCCACCGGGATGAAGCTCAAACCTGTTTCTAAACGGGCCAGGTATCCCCTCACGGAGATTCTGGACCGAGGGGATTCTCCTACGGAGGCCTTTCCGGTGGCCGAGGCCATAGTGGGTCCGGCCTTGGAGCTTTGGCAGCGCCCTGCTTTCTGCCCTGCGCCTTCAGCCAGGATGGCCAGGAAGTATGCGGTCCCTACCGGTTCCCTGTCCGGTTTTTCGGAACACCCCTCTGCGGAGGGCTTGGTTACCGACAGCGTTTTCCGGCATGCCGGGAACGCCAGGGATGTGGACAAACCTCCCGACAAGGAATCCAAGAAATTGGATTATGCCGGGCGAAAAGTCTATGCTGCGTCCTCTCTCGGCCTTCGTCAGGCCAGTTCGGCCATCCTCATGGCACATTTTTCACATGCCCTGTTGGGCTCCCTGGATGAGGTCGTCCCTCATCTTCCCGCGGATCTGCAGACTACGGTCAGGCAGGTGCGGGACCAGGGCAGGGCAGTGGCCAAACAGCAGCTCCAGACTGCTTTGGACTTTAGGGACTCATGTGCCAGGCGGTGACTGACGCAGTGGCCATCGTCCGTCAGGCTATAGCTGAGGATATCCACTTTACCTCGGATACCCAGCACAAGTTGGCAGATGTTCCTTGGGGACTGGACTCTCGACCCCTGGGTGGAAGGTCACTGCAGAGGATCGAGAAGTCCAATGCTACTTGGACTCGTTCTCTTCCGCTAAAAGGACAAAGGCCGCAAGCCACAGCCTAAGCCCTTGTCCTTCGTCGCTCAAGGGCGCACCAGGCCAACAACGTCAGGGCCAGCAGGCTCGGAGCTTGGCATCCCAAACCCAAGCCATCAGCTTCCTCCAACAGGAAGCAGGGAGGAAAAGGCCCAGGAGGTCCCTCGGCCGGTCCCTCCTCCAAGCCTGCCCAGTGACGGGCTGTGGGGTGTCGCCCCCATCCCCGTCATCTTGCCCCTGGATCCCCCCGTGGGAGGACGGCTCCGACACTTCCTTCCTGCCCGATCCGCTATTACCACGGACAGGTGGGTTCTGGAGGTGGTGGGAAAAGGCTTGCCTCTAGAATTCGAGCAAGCCCCGCCCTTCAGAGCCGTCGCACCTCGTGGGGCCTCGGGGTCCGAAGCCTCACTGTCGGCTCGTCGAGCCGACATCGCTCCTCCTCCTCCAAAGGAGGTGATCAGGGAGGTAGAGGACCCCTTCAGACCCGGGGTTCGTGGTCCAGGTACTTCCTGGTTCCGAATCGGACGGGGCTGGCGCCCATTCTCGACCCACATGACCTGAACAAGTTCCTAAGGTCTCGAACCTTCAGGATGGTCACTCTGGTGCAGATAATACCATCTCTGGAACACGGCGGTGGTTCTGCTCTCTGGACCTGCAGGACGGGTTTCTTTCACGCCTCCTATCCATCCACATCAGAGATTCCTTCGCTTCGAGAGGATCCTCTTCAGTTCCGAGCCATGCCTTTCGCCTGTCTCAGCTCCAGGGTTTTCACCAAATGCATTGCAGTGGTGACAGCTTTCTCATGGGCGCCGAGGGAGTCCGGGTACCCTTACCTGGACGATTGGCTGATAGCAGCCCCCTCCAGACAGGAGGTGGAGCGGTCCAGAGATCTGGCCCTCCAGGTTTCCTCTCAAGTCAGCCTTCTCATCAACGAGGCCAAGTCGGAACTCAAGCCGAAGCAGGTGATTCTGTTTATCGGGGCAGAGCTCAACTCTCTTCGAGCCAGAGCACGGCTCCCGGTGGACAGGGCCGAGGTTCTTACCTCCTTTGCCCGATCATTTCTGGTTGGGCAATCGCACCCTGCCCGGGACTTCCTGCGCCTCCTGGGTCTCATGGCGGCCTGTACCAGCGTAGTCCGTTGGGCACGCTGGCACATGCGCCCCCTTCAGTGGGGACTGGCCAGCCAGTGGTCACAACGCTGCGATCCATTGGACCAGCTAGTGATGGTGACCCAGGAGATGTGGAACGCTCTCCGGTGGTGGACCGTTCCATCTCATCTGCAGGAGGGCATCCCGTTTGTCCGCCCCGAGCCGACGGTCTCTCTATCGACCGATGCCTCTCTGATGGGTTGGGGTGCCCATCTGGGGGAACACCGAGTGCACGGCCTCTGGTCCCCGCGGGAGTCCAGATGCCACATCAACCTGCTGGAGCTCCGAGCGGTCCGCCTAGCTCTCACCGCCTTTGCTCCATTTCTCCGGGGTCAAGTGGTCCGAGTCCAGGAGCGGACAATACCACGACCATGTACTACCTGAACCGCAGGGCGGGGCCAGCGCTCCCATGCTTCTATGCAAGGGAAGTTCTCCGCATTTGAGTCACTCGTACGCAGCCTGAGGCGGATCTCCCAGCTATTCATGTGGCAGGAGCCTCCAACACCCTGGCCGACGTCCCTGAGACGGATAGGGGCTGCATCTCACAGTGGTCTCTCCTGCTCGGAGGTAGTACAAGATCTGTTCTCCCACTGGGGCATACCTCAGGTGGACCTGTTTGCCTCCAGGGAGAACGTGAAGCTGAGGCTGTTTCATGCCCGCCCCCCTCAGCAGGGCTCGCTGCAGGGGGATGCCTTCTGAGGCCCTGGACCCCGGGCCTCTTTTACGCCTTTCCCCCATTTCCCTTGGTTCACAAGGTGCTTCTCAAGGCAAGGAGGGACAAGGTGCAGTGATTCTGGTAGCCCCAGACTGGCCCCGCCAGTACTGGTACCCAGATCTCTCAGCCTCAGCTCCAGGCTCCTGAGGCAGCTTCCAGCTCGCCGGACCTGCTCTCAGTCAGTCAGGGAAGGTGTTCCATCCGGACCTTCAATCCCTGCACCCTGACGGCCTGGTTCCTGAGCGGCTAGAGTTCCAGGCCTTGGGTCTTTCCACGAGGTCCTCAATGTTGTTGAGGCGTCCGAAGGAGTTTCCACCAGAAAATGCTGCACCTTCAAATGGAAGAGATTTTCCATTTGGTGTCAGGGCAAGGGCTTGGACCCTTCCTCCTGTTCTGTGGCAAGCATTTGGACTATTTATGGTCCCTTTCTAGTCAGGGGCTTAGGTCGACGACCCTAAAGATGCACCTGGCAGCTACCCCTGCTTACCGGCGCTGGCCGGGAGCAGTCGGTGGCGCAGGAGAAGGTAGCTGGGCGATTTTTCAAAGGCCTTGATCACATTTCCCCTCCGGTGCGAGAACCTCCACCTCCGTGGGATTTACTGCTGGTACTGGCAAAGCTCATGGGCAAGCCATTCGAACCAATGCACAGGTGTGATCTCTCACCTGTCGTGGAAGACCGCCTTCTTGGTGGCTATCACGTCAGCCAGAAGGATGGGAGAACTCCAGGTGCTTTGCATCGAGTCTCCTTACCTGGTCTTCCACAGGGACAAGGTTGTCCTGCGCCCCCACCCGAAATTCCTTCCGAAGGTGGTGTCGGAGTTTCACCTTAACCAGGTGTTGACTCTGCCGGTGTTCTACCTCAGTTACACCTCGGAGGCCGAATACAGGCTCCATACTTTGGACCCTAGAAGGGTGCTCGCTTATTATAAGGAGCGCACGGCTGAAATTCGGGGAGAGGTTCGCCAGCTGTTTGTCACCTACGCTGAAGCCGCATCTGGCAGACCTGCAGCCAAGCGGACGATAAGCAGGTGGGTCACCTCCTGCATAGATCTCTGCTATAAGTTGGCGGGCATGGAGCCCTCCCAGAGGGATAAGAGCTCATTCTACCCGACATACTGCTGCATCGGTGGCTGCTTCCAGGGACGTCCCTATCCAGGAAATCTGCAGGGCTGCTACCTGGAAGTCAGCACACACCTTATGACCCATTACCACATCGACCTTTGAGTCACGCCGGGATGCTGGTTTTGGGGCCTCGGTTCTCCAGTCTTTATTCCCTAAGTAGGGGGTGTGTGCCTTGCCTCCCTCCTCCCGGAGAACTGCTAGGAGTCTGCCAATAAGTGTGGATGAACAACATATCAATGTCCCTAGAAATACAGGTTACTCACCTGTAACAGGAGTTCTAGGAATGGTATATGTTGTTCATCCACACGACCCACCCGACCTCCCGGCTTTCGACGCACAACCTGAGCTTCCAGCGGGCCAGATATGGCGTCATGGGGCGGAGCCGAGAGTTTTACCACCCGGGTGGGTGGGAGGAGCCAGCTTGAAGACCTTCCGGCAAGATTTAAAGCGGCAAGGAACCTGCCAATAAGTGTGGATGAACAACATATACCATTCCTAGAACTCCTGTTACAGGTGAGTAACCTGTATTTCTGGAACCAGCTCAGCTTCTCACCTTCATAGGGGTGGAAATAGACACTATTCAGGCAAGGGCATTTCTCCCTCTCTCAAGGGTTCAGTCCCTTGTCACTCTGGCTTCTTCTTTTCATCCTCTAGTTTCTCGTCCAGCCATACACTTTCTACAGTTACTGAGCCATATGGCAGCATCCACAGCTGTGGTCCAGGGAGCAAGGTTTCAGATAAGAGACATTCAGTTTCATCTTGGATACTATTAGTCTCAGAAAAGAGACCCTCTCTCCAAATTGGTTCCAGTGTCTCAAACTCTAGTTCAGGCTCTCCAGTGGTGGCTGGAGGAGGACAGTCTTTGACAAGGTGTTCCATTTGTTAGGCTCCTTCAGTGACTCTCACCACAGATGCCTCTCTGCTAGGTTGGGGGGCTCACCTAAATCAGCTTACATCTCAGGGAACCTGGTCTCACCAGGAGTTCCTTCTACATATAAATCTTCTCAAATTGAGAGCTGTCTTTCTAGCACTTCAGACATTCTCAACTGCTGTTCAAGGGAAAGTATTGCAGATCAGGACAGGCAGTACCACAACCATGTGGGACATCAACAAGCAGGGAGGCACTCGGTCCTCTACCTTGAGCACAGAGGCCATGAAGATATGGTCTCTGGCTTATTCCCTTCAGGCTTCTCTGATGGCTGTGCATCTTCCAGGGAAGGACATTTTAGCAGATGCTCTCAGCAGGATTTCTCAGGGTCATCACGAGTGGACCCTGAATCCTCTCATTCTTCAGGTAATTTTCAAGAGGTGGGGTACTCCAGAGATAGATCTCTTCACAGCCCCGGACAATCACCAACTTCCTCTCTTTTGTTGCAGGCCTCCTCTTCTGGGCTTTGTCTATCAGGATGCTGTGTTGTTGAATTTGACAAGCAGGTTCCTGTATGCATTTCCTCTGATATTCAGGATCCTGATCAAGATCAGGTCTCAGCCTTGCAGGGTGATTCTAGTGGCTTCAGACTGGGCCAGACAGCCTTGGTATCCTCTTCTGTTGTCACTGTCAGTAACAATGCCGCTGTGTCTTCCCAGACAGTTCAATCTTCTTACCTTCTGTCAGGGGAGGATCCTTTACCCCAATCTTTAGACTCTCAGGCTCAAGGCCTGGCTCTTGAAGAGCTAGACTATGCAAGCCTACACCTTTCTCAGTTGGTTTTGGACATTTTAAAAGTTAGCAGAAAACCTACCAGAAAGACCTATAACTCCAAATGGAAAAGATTTGGGTTTTGGTGTTCCCAGAAACAGTCTCAGCCAGAATTGGCTGATATAGCCACTGTACTTGAGTATCTGGTGCGTCTTAATAGTTTAGGCCTGCGGCCTACTAGTCTAAATGTACATTTGGCAACTGTGTCTGCCTTTCTTTGTGCTGGTAAGGGCGTTTCCCTAGCTTTTCATCCAGTTTTCAAGACGTTTTTCAAAGGTTTAGTACATGTTAACCCTCCCTTTAGGGAGCCTACCCCTTCTTGGGATCTGAATATCTGTATGGCGCAGCTTATGCAGCCCCCTTTTGAGCCTTTATCTTCAGCAGAGCTGAAATACTTGACTTGGAAAACTGTATTCCTGGTAGCCATTACCTCTGCCAGGAGAATCGGTGAATTACAGGCTTTATCAGTGGAACCTGATTTCATTTCATTTCACAGGGATAAGGTGGTCCTTTGAACCAACAGAAAGTTTCTTCCCAAGGTGGTATCAGACTTTCATCTGAATCAGTCTGTCATTGCCTGTATTTTTCACTGACCATTCTTCCTCTGGGGAGAGAAAATTACATAGTCTTGATGTAAAGAGGGCGCTTAGCTACTATGTGGAGCATACTAAGGCCCATAGGAATGGCAGTTCTCAGTTGTTTCTCACCTGTGGAGAAGTGGGAAAGGGCAAACCAGCCACCAAGAGAACTGTTGCCAAGTGGATTGTCACCTGTATCCAGTTCTGCTATTCAAAGCTTGGGAAGGAGCCTCCCTCGGGCCTGAGGGCTCATTCGAGCAGAGGTACAGCTGCTTCGGTCACAGCAGCTAGAGATATACCTTTAGTGGAAATCTGTAAAGCAGCCACCTGGAAAACTGTTCACACATTTACCAAGCATTACTCTGTGGACATTCAGTCTAGCAGTGATGCTAGGTTTAGCACAGCTGTGCTGCAGAGCCTGTTCCCAAAATAGGTTCTGTGACTCCCTCCTCCAAGGGGGTACTTCTTGGTAGTCTGCATATAGTCAGAATACAGCAAGACTTCATGTTGTTTGAAGAAAAAATTACCTTAGTAATGTTTTTTCTAATGGAGTCTTGCTGTATTCTGACCTCCCTCCCTGCCTCCCCTCCTGGAACCTAGTAGTTTTGGGATGTGGGTGGGCAAGCACAGTGTTGCACCCCAGAGGTGTACTCGACATGCCCTTTATCTTAAAGGTTTTATTATGAATGTTTTTGCTTGTTTCACTGTCTACTTATTTTCTTTTTAGGGTTCTTGACTTGAGTCTTTTGACCCTAAAAAATCTGTTATTTCCATTTGGCACAAAGATTTTAGAAACAATTTCTACCTGTTGAATTAGTTGGTTTAGTGCTTGTGAGAATCTGATGGTTACACTGCAGAGTACCAGAGACACAGGTTTGAAAACCAAGCTCAAGCTCAACATTCCATTCTTCTGCATAGAGTTAACTCTTTCCTCTCCGGAGCAGTTCAAGTGCTGGGGATAACTGCATATAGTCAGAATACAGCAAGACTCCATTAGAAGAAACAACATTACTGTGGTAATTTTTTCTTTTGGCCTCACAAGCCTTTGCTGATACCATTGTGGTCTTGGCAGAGCATAATAAGGCTGTCCTTCCTCAAGGATCTACAGCCCGACCAATGAGCAAAGAATCTCGCAAGATAGACACCTTAGGCAAGAGAGTCTTTGCTACCTCAACCCTGGGTATGCGCATTGCCAGTTACCAGGGCTATTTTTCTCAATATGAGTATGTACTTTGGCATTCTCTCAAAGAAATGGTAGAAGCTCTGCCTGAATCAGAAGTTAGGTCAGAGCTACTCCAGACGATAACTAGGGGTATAGAATCCAATAACCAACATCTTAAAGCTGCAATGAATGCCTACGATACTGCCTCCCGGGTGGCGACAGCTGGATCTGCACGCCGCCACTCTTGGCTACGTACTTAGGGCTTCACGAATGAAGCCCAGGAGCAGGTCATGGCTTTACCTTTTGACAGTATGTATCTGTTCGGGTCTTTGGTGGAGCAAGCTCTGGAGGCCACGCAGAAGACTAGGTCTGCCATTAAGACGGCTAGACCTGCACCTTCCCCCTCCCAAGGGGGTGCAAACAAGTGTCAGTTTCACAACCGTCAGACCTTTCAGGGCAGAGGAGGTTTTAACAAAAACCACAATCCTCAGCCACAAAAGAAATACAAGTGTTCCCATATCTGGACAACTGGCTCCTAGCAGGTCCCTCCAGGCAAGAGACTCTGGAGATCGTGGCCACGGCTTCAGACTTCCTCACATCCATGGGAGTCCTGCTGAATCTCAACAAGTCGCAGTTGCAGCCCTCCCAGAAGCTCCGCTTCATAGGAACTCTTCTGGACACCTCCTGTGCGAAGGCTTTTCTTCTAGAGGACAGAAGGAGTGATATCTTACAGATGGCCCGATACATCAGAGAACACAGCTCAGTTCGAGCTATCTCAGTGCAACGGATGCTGGGCCTCATGGATTCCTTGGTGTTCACTGTACTCTTGGCTCATCTCCACATGAGAACCTCTCAATGGATGCTCAGTACTCAGTGATCCCCAATCACTCACCCTCAGTCCTTTCTCATCAAGGTGAAGGAACCTCTGAAGAGGTCACTCACCTGGTGGTCAGCAGGAGGACAGTCTTCTGGAAGGATATCCCTTTGCCCCTCTGGATCATCAGATCTCCATTACCTCGGACTCATCCCTGATAGATTGGGGAGCCCACTGTCAGGATCTCCACACACAGGGTACGTGGACTCAGGATGAGTCCCAACTTCACATAAATGTCCTGGAAATGAGAGCCGTCCTCTATGCAGTCCAAGCCTTGAAGGACATACTCTGTCACAAGAATATTCTCCTTCAAATGGACAACAAAGCAGTGATGTACTACATCAAAAACAGGGTGGTGCACACTCTTACCCATTATGCAGGGAAGCGATCAGAGTATGGGAGTGATGCCTGGAACACTAGGCTCTGATTCAGGCAGTTTACCTGCCAGGAGTACTAAACAAACTGGCAGACCATCTCAGCAGAACAGAGGTGGATTCTCATGAGTGGTCTCTCGTCTTAACTGTCATTCAAGTTGCTCTTCAGAGAGTTGGGGACTCCAGACCTGGACATTTTTGCGTCCCCACTCAGCACAGAACTGCCTCTCTTCTGCTCCAGAAATCCAAGACCTGGCATTTTCTGTCAGGATGCGTTCAGGCTGCGGTGGACAAGATGCTTTCTATACGCCTTTCCTCTTCTTCCCCTAATTCAGAGGGTACTTCTCAAATTGGAGTCTCGGGGGCAGAATGATTCTCATTGCCCCCTCTGGCCTTGGCAGATATGGTTTCCGCTACTCAACAGTCTATCGGAAACCCCCTGAAGACGCTTCTCCTTCATAGAAACATAAAATTTGATGGCAGATAAGGACTGCTTGGCCCACCTAGTCTGCCAATTTCCCTACCTAACGGATAAGCTGCAGATCCTAGTTAACCAACAGCCTACTTCCTCCTACCCCCCCACTAGAATTGCCTTATGTCTGTCCCATGCATTCTTGAATTCCCCCACTGTTTTTGACTCTACGACATCCTCAGGAAGGCTGTTCCGTGTATCCACAACCCTTTCTGTGAGGAAGTACTTCCTTACATTGCCTCTGCGCTGTCCCCCCTCTATCTTCAAATTGTGCCCCCTTGTTTTTCAACATCTCTTTTTCTGAAAGATGCTACCCTCTTGGACTTTGTTGATTCCCTTGAGGTATTTGAAAGTTTCTATCATGTCCCCCCTCTTCCTCCTTTCCTCGAGGCTATACATCTTTAGTCTTTCTTCATATGTCTTCTGATGTAGACCCTGCATCATTTTGGTTGCCCTCCTCTGGACAGCCTCCACCCTGTCTATGTCTTTGCGGAGATGGGGTCTCCAGAACTGTACACAGTACTCCAGATGTCTTACCAACAGTCTGTACAGAGGGCCAACAACTTCTGTTTTCTACTGGTGATGCCTCTCCTTATGTATTCCAGTATCCCCCCGCCCTCCTTACTGCTTTCTCACAATGCTGTCCCACCTTTAGATTGTCTGATATGACTACCCCAGGTCCCTTTCCATTTTTGTTGTTGTCAGTAACTCACCCCCCATTGTGTACTCTTCCCTGGTTTTTGTTTCCCTGGTGCATTATTTTGCACTTCTTTGCATTGAATCTATGCTGCCATACATTTGACCATTCCTCCAACCTTGCCAAGCTCCTTTTCATCCTTTCCACCCCATCTTGTGTAAACCCTGTTGCAGATCTTTGTGTCATCTGCAAAGAGACATACTTTCCCTTCCAGTCCCTCTGCAATGTCACTTATAAAGACATTAAAAAGGACCGGCTCCAGTACTGAACCCTTTGGTACCCCACTAGTAACCCTCCTTTCTTCACTGTGGACTCCATTTACTATTACCTGCTGTGTCCTGTTGTCCAACCAGTGTTTTACCCAGGCTACCACCCTTGAACCCACTCCCAGGCTGGCTAATTTGTTTATTAATCTTTTGTGCGGGACTGTGTCAAATGCCTTGCTAAAGTCTAGGTAGGCCATGTCCACAGCCCCTCCCTGGTCTACTGCTTTGGTCACCCAGTCAAATAAATCAATTAAATTTGTCTGACATGACCTTCCTACTGTGAATACATGCTGCCTTGGGTCCTGTGCCCCACTGGCCTCTAGGTACTCAACAGTTCTTTCCTTCAGAAATGATTCCATCATTTTCCCTACCACGGAGGTCAAACTAACAGGTCTGTAGTTTGCTGCCTCTGTCTTGCTCCCACTTTTGTGAAGGGGAATCACATCCGCCCTCCTCCAGTCTTCAGGTACCACACCATCCTCCCATGATTTATTAAAAAGGGTAGTCAGTGGTGTTACTAGTTCTTCCCTTAGTTCTTTTAGAATTCTGGGGTGAATCCCATCAGGCCCCATTGCTTTATCCACCTTCAGTTTTAAGAGTTCTTTCAGAACTCTTTCTTCTGTGAAAGGACTAATATCAACACCCCTATCCAGAGTGCTTCCATTGACCGGATTAGGAATTTCCCCCTGCTTTTCCATTGTGAATACTGAGCAGAAGTATTCGTTCAGTATCCCTGCTTTTTCACTGTCGCTGTCTGCCCAACCACCTTCCTCTTTGTTCAGCCTCAGTATCCCTGTCTTAGTCTTTCTTTGCTCCCTAATGTACCTATAAAAGGTTTCATTCCCCCTTCTTAACCGAGTTGGCTATCTTTTCCTCGGTTTGGGCCTTTGCTATTCTGACTGCCTTCCCAGCTTCCTTCTACTTTAACTGGTACAGTTCTCTGTCCTCCTTCTTCTGTGTTTCCTTATACATCTTAATTACTCTCTTTTTCTCCCTTACCTTCGCCGCCACTTCTTTTGAGAACCATAGTGTTTTTTTCTTTCATTTTGATTTATTTGTTTCACACAAAGGCTTTTTGCCTCTGTGATGGTGGTTTTGATGTTTCCCCATTCTTACCCCAGGAGTCCTTTAGCACAAGTAACTTTTTGCACTTAGCTGGCTAGGTGCAATTGCCCCAGAGGTGTGCCTTTAAGAGATTTTTTAAAGAGCGTAAGGCTAGCCAATCAAAAGACAGGAGGGGGTGTGAACTGAGTGAAAGCTGTTGACTGCTTCAGAATTTTTTCTCCGCTGGACTGAGCATATTGCCTCTGAGGTGTCTCCCAACTTTCCTTGTTGACAGCCTCCTAGTGCTTATCTGGGTAAAGTTTTCCTCATAAATCTTTTCCTTTAGTGTGCTGAGTGACAACATTTTTTTTTTTATTAGCTCTTTGCAAATTTTTTATTTTTAGCGCGCCGGTACTATTCAGACTTTATTTTTACCGCGATTATTTACTTTAAAGCTTAATTTTATCGTGGGTGTTTATTTTTTGATGGTTTCCTTCATTTTTGACTAATTTCTTGTGGGAACCATCGAATTGGGGACAGTTGCCTTGTTTTTTTACCTCAGACCTCGCGGGGTTTACTGCGAGGCACCTGCAGTAGATTTCAAATTTAAACAGTGCCTCCTGGGGGTTTTCTCTCTAGATTGGCAATTACGAGGAAACCTTTTTTGTTATATTACTGGATCATGGTGTCGTCTGTCAGGACTGTCCATAAGGGTCCAGCAGCCACCTGTGCGCAGTTGAGTATTACTGGTTTTCTGTTAAGATTGGCACTGGTATAGATCCCAGTTTTACAACCAAAAAAAAAAGGCATTGGTAATAGTTTATTAACTGGGGCAGGACTGGCCAGTGACATTTTCCCAGAAACCTGCACTCAGGTCATAGGTCCAGAACTGGTTTGCTTTGCTTAAATTGGCGAACATAGCAGACAAACCTTTGATAATTATGGCTGAGGATAAATCAAAGGTTTCCGACGAGGGTCCATTCAAAAATACTAATGCCAAAAGCAGAGGTGCTGAGGAACCCTCCAGATCCCCGTCAAAAAATAAAGCTTCCAAAGATGAAGTTCCTCACAAATTGAAAAATAAGAGTGACGGAAAAAGGAAGCTTGATCAAGCCTCTGATGAAGTGGCTAAAAAGAAACTCTGTCAAGACAGATATGCTCCTGTTGCTCCTGGGAAAGCCAATAGTGAGACAACAGGCAGCTTAAAGCATTCAGAAAAAACATAGCACATAGCACTTACAAGCTGCACAGGTTCTTCCGTCAGTGCAAGTTATGGAAAAAGCATGGCAACTGTTTCAGACCCTTCAAAAGATGGGTCCTCTATTTACAGGGGCTGGCAAGCACTCTTCCACAGTTCTCTGTTCTGTAGACTGTGAGGGTAACGCAGATGATCAATTCTATGATGCCCCTGACATGGATTTTGAGGGCCTTGAGCCCCAGGAGTCCCCGGACCCTTGCCTTGGGGATCCCCTGGGTGACCACAAGGATTCTTCCTCTATGTTTTCATTTATACAAAATATGCTGGGTACCCTGGCCCTCCCTACACAGGAGCCCAACCAGGATGTCGATGAAGATGAAGATTATAGGGAGATGAAGGGTCTTTCATCCTCAAAGACATTGGTTGTCCCTATCTATAATGCATTTAGAAAAAATACCATGAAGGTGCTTCAACACCCCACTTCAATACTAGGGGTTGATAAGCGGCTTGAGAGAAAATAAATTGTCTAAAAATGGTACCGAGTTCCTGTCAGCACACCTAGCCATGAGAGTATAGTGCAGGCAACTTAGAGAAAGCTGGTGTCTCCTTGTCGCCTCTCCCCGACAAGGATTCCAAGAAAATTGACTTTATAGCAAAGAAAATGCGTTGCCACAGCTTCCCTGTCACGGGCTTTTTTCTTACATGGTATTCGCAGCCAAATATCAGAAAGCCCTTTGGAAATCTGTCCAGGCTATCGCCCACAACGGATCAGATTCTGTGGTACAGGAGCTGGTGGTTACGTCAAAAACTGCCTTGGAAGCTACTATGTACAAATTCCACATGGCAGATGACAATAATGATGCAGCCTCTAGGGAGATGGCCCATGCCATATCTCTGAGACAGTTCGCCTGGCTTAGAACAACCAGTCTGGCCACAGACACTCAGAACAAGATCATGGATTTTCCCTGTGATCAAAGTATGTTGTCTGATTACAGAACCACTGACTACATGAAAAAGGTTGATGAGTACAAGGCCTCCTGGCAGAGCCATTCATCCAAGCCTAAACCCGCCACCCCTCAGAGATCCCGTCCCAGGGGCGGTAGGGGCAGGAATTTTTTCCCAGGCCTTACAGTCTCTATCCCCAGTCTGACTTTAGCCAGTACAGGGGGTCTTTCAGAGGCAGGGGCAGAAGGGGCTAAAGAAGATCCACCTCTACCCAGCCGCCTGCCTCTCAGTCTAAATCCTGATGTGAGTGTCCAGGTCGCCTCCTCGCTTCCAGTTGGAGGCAGACTCTCTCACTATCTTCAGCACTGGTCTCTCATCACGTTGGACAAGTGGGTGCTGGAGATAGTGGAGAAGGGTCTGTCATTACAGTTCAAGCAGCTGCCAGATCTCAAATGTACCCAGGAGTCAAGACCTCTGTTACCATCACAGATACCACTGTTGGAAATGGAGGTACAAAACCTTCTGGCTTTATGAACGGTGGAGAGGGTCCCCACCCATGAGAAGGGTAAGGACCTCTACTCCAGGTATTTTCTGACACAAAAGAAAACTGGGGAGTGTCAACTTATCTTAGATATTTAAACAAACATCTGAAAAACCCAAATTCAAAATGGTCACTCTGTCACTGGTCATACAGTCCTTACAGCAGGGTGACTGGCTAACCTCCCTCAACTTACAGGACGCCTACTTCCACATACTCATAAGGAGATCTCACAGGAAGTTTCTCAGGTTCAAACTTCCTTCGGGTCACTATCAGTTCACCGCAGTGCCCTTCGGTCTGTCCTCGGCCCCAAGAGTCTCTACCAAGTGTCTCACAATGGTAGCAGCACATCTCAGGAGGCTGGATGTCGCTCTCTACCCCTATCTGGACGACTGGCTCATAGTAAGAAAGTCTCCTTGCCAAGTCAAGGAATCTCTTTCCCTCACAGAACGCACTCTGGAGTTTCTAGGTTTCCTGGTAAATCTCAAGAAGTCTCACCGGGAACCCACCCAGCTGCTCACCTTCATAGGGGCCCAGCTGGACACTCAGAAAGGATATGCTTTCCTCCCACAGCAAAGAATTCAGAGTTTCCTTTCAGTGGCAGATTCTTTCACCCAAGGACAGCCAAGACTAGCCAGACATGTCCTCAAATTTCTGGGACATATGGACTCTATGATTGCAGTAGTCCCAAGGGTCAGGTACAGGATGAGACTCCTTCAAGCCTATCTCAGAGCTCGCTGGTCTCAGAGAGCAACAATCAATTGACGTCGGTCGCCTCCGTCAGGCGTGTGGTACAAAGGGGCGGTCCATGAAATCTCAGTTCTTTCCCTTACGTCGAACTGCATACCTCGAACCCTCTGGTTCTAGTCTAGCCTTGACACGTGGTACAGAATTTCCTTGAAGAATTTCTTCAATCAAAGTATTCAGACATCGATGTCTCTCTCGACCTCCAGTCCTTATCTAAGTCTTGCGTCACGGCAAACAGTCACCCCAAAGACCCGCATTCGCGCGTCGTCGGTGCCTGGGCAGACCGCGACATCAAGCCTGCTCCTGTGCCAGGGGTTCAACAGTCTCACGAGGATCCACGACAGAAGGCCACGACCTCAGGCTTACTTGTTGGAAGAGCAGCTCGGGCAATGTCTTCAAAGGGGAATGAAATCGCACGAAACGGAGAAAAGAAGAAGCAGAGGATCCTCGTTAAGCGGTTCGGACCTCCGAGTCCGCGCTCGGTTCTCGGTCAGACCGGTCTCCGTCAGGGCCTCGTCTCTTCCCCGGCTGCTGATCCAGTCGCCAAGCCTGCTCAGGCCTCTTCCGTCAGACGTCGTCATCCTCTGCCCAGAGGCGTGGCGAAGTCGAGACGCCACCACCCCATCACAAGTCGGACTCCGGCTCCTCGGCCCCGGCAGCCCGGTCTTCAATCGGGACCAGACGGACTTCGCGCGCTGAGAGCGGTGGATCGGCGTCGGCCGTATGCCACCCGTTCCTCTGAGCCGTCGTCGGCCTCGTCAGCGCGCCTCCGGACGTCGGTGGAAGTCCGGCGTCTCGCCGCCTGAGCAGGGGCTCCTCGCGCCTCCGGCGCGGTTGGATAGGGTCCCTCCACGGAGGAGGATTGACCCAACCGAAGACAGGCGGCGTTACGCCATGAACAGTCTCAGGGTCCCTAGCCACGGCCGAGGCCCCGTGGGCCGTCATGGACCCACATAGCGGCCCCGCCCTCTGAGCCGGCGTCTGGACTGTCTTTGGCGGTGAAGGACCTATTTACTTCTGGTAGGACACCATTAGGAAGAGCGATGGTACCCCCAGTTCCTCCTCCTCCTCCTACTCCAGCCCGGCCCGGCCCACACTTCACCTGTGGGGTCAGCTGGCGAATTCTGTCTGAGGGGCCAAGACCCTCCCAGGGGCGGCATTCCAGCGAGACCTCCGTCAGATCGCCGTCTTCTGGATCGCAGCCTAAAGTCAGAAAGCGGCGTGGGGTCACCATCGGCGGAGAAGCAGGATCATCCTGTTTTAGTCTAGATCCCGTCTCGGTCTCGCTTCCCTCGCCGGACACAGTGAGACTCACGGTCTACCCCGGACGATCCACCATCATGGATATCTTGAGGCATATCAGGAGAAGCATGGGATGGGAAGCAGAGAGTTGGACCCGAGAGGTTCGCTGGCCAAGTACCTTCGGCAAAGGACCCTAAGCCTGTGGTGGTGCCACCCTTGGTGGACACTTTCATGGGCGTCATGAGGCTGCGTGGAAGCATCACATTCGCTCTGGCCAGTGCCGAAGTGACATTGGTTGTACAGGGACCAACAGGGACCAGTGCCTGTACAGCACCCTCTCAGCTGTTCCCTGGTAATCACAGCCTCATGACCCGGTCCCAGAGGCCGCGGCATTTGAGCACCCTGCCACCGGACCCAGAGTCCAAGCAGTTGGACTCTTTGGGTAGGCGCACCTACACTTCTGTGACTTGCGCCATTAGGTCCCTAAACTTCTGCTTACCCACATGGTGCAGTTCCAGAGCGCCCTGTGAGGCAGGAGCCTAAGTGGCCGAGACTGCAGGACAGTGAGCAGAAAGAGGAGATGCTTAGCTTCTCGAGCAGGTTCAAACGTGGGACCCAAGTTTTGAGGACCGCATATGACTCTGCGGACTCTTCAGCCAGGCGGCTGCATCAGGCGTTTGCCTCCGGAGGCACTCATGGCTCCGTGTCTCGGTTCACCGGACGTCCAGAAAAACATCATGGGCGCCCTTGTGAAGGTGAGGTTCTTTTGGTAATCCATCCGAGCGGATAGTACCAAACTTCAAAAGAGCTGGAAAGCCGGTCCGTACAGTCAGGCGATGTACCGGCGAGCTTGGTTCCTTCAAATAGGAGCCAAGGCGTTTCCATAAAGCGGACTCAGAGGCAACAGCCCGTTCGCCACACAATACAGGGCTCTGGTTTCCGAAGGCCAGAAACAGCCAGCCAGCAGGGTCAGCCTTCAAGGCCACCCAGCGGTGGTCCTTCGCCCATACAGCATGACTCCTTTCGGCCCCGCCCTCAGGATCAGCAGGATGTTTCGGTCGAAGGTCGCGTGCGAACTTCACCAACAGGGATGGCGATAACCACCGACAAATTGGGTACTTCAACCGGTCAGCATAGGCCACTTTTGATTCATGAGAACAACACCTCCCGAGAGCCTCCTCCGCTCTCCGGTCTTGGTCCCAGCACGCAACTTAATTTGTGAAGGTGATCGCGCTCCCTGGACAGGGCGATTCAACCTGCCCAGAAACCCAGAGGACTAGGGTACTGTTCTGCTTCTTCCTGGTTCCCAAAGAACGGACCTCAATCTAATTCTGGACTCATGACCTCAACTTGTCAGTCGCATACAAAGATTGTATGGTGACCTTCGGGTCTAATTCCCATACTAGAAACAAAGAGCCTATTTAGCGTCCCTAGACATACAGGATACACACACATCCCCATAGCTCCTAAGCACTTATCAGAGTTCCTGCGCTTGAGTTCTTACACCACCATTTTCAATTCAGAGCTCTTCATAGGACTGTCATCTGCTCAAGGTTTTCACCAAATGCATGGCAGTCGTGGCAGCTGCTCTGAGAGGCAGACACTCATGTTCCATTACCTCGCGATTGGCTTCTCATGGCAGTCTCGAGAGAGCGCTCACTAGCGATCCAGGACACTCGGGTCCTGTTAGGATCACATGATTCTAATAAACCAGAAGTCCGTCTTGGTACCGTTGCAGAACCTGCAGTTCATAGGTGCAGTGCTGGACACGGTCAGGGGGGCTTTCCTCCCAGTCGACAGGGGCGGGCAGCATCAGGTCCTCATAGAGGGACCTGTCAGTGAACCAGACAGCTCCGGCCAAGTCGATTCATGCCTGCTCGGTCACATAAGCTGCACGGCCATTCCTCACGGTACCACTGCTGGCGGCTCCACATGCGGATAGCGCAGTGGATGCCGAGCGCAGTGGGATCAGAGAAGCAGACCATTGCAGCACCCAGTCAGAATCACGAGGCGCGTGGTTCAGGACTGGCAATGGTGATTAGCCCAGATGGACGCTCTCCAGGCATCCTTTTGCAGCGCCGTCCCGGAGATAACCCTCACCACAGGCAGCTTCAGGTCTCGGTGGGGAAGCTCCACCTGGATAAATTGAAGTCTCTGGATGTATGGAGCCCACTGGAAGCTCATCTTCACATCAATGTTCTGGAGATGAGCGGTCCTCCTATACTCCAGGCTTTCCAGTCCAGACCACAGTGTACTATCCTGCTGCAGGCGGACAACACGGCGATGTATTACCTTAACAAACAAGGCGCCTCTTACCCCTTTGCAGGGAGGCCACGAGAGTGTGGGATTGGAATGTCGGACGCAGCGCAGCCTAATGAGTGCATGTTCCCGGAGTGGACAACCGCCATCAGCAGACGGTCTGAAGTCGCCTCAGGCCAAGTCACAGTGGGAACTTCTTCAGGAAAGTAGAAGAGGATCTGTTCCCCGATGGGGAACTCAGAGCTAGATTTGTGCATCCCATCAGCATAAACTGCCCAATTTTCCTCGCTAGATCCAGGGCCTGGAGTTTTCTGGCAGGGAGCGTTGTCCCTCTCCTCGGAGAACAGATTCCTCTACCCTTTCCCTCTTCCCGTTGATCCAGAGTTCTTCTCAAACGCGAAAGTAGCGCCAACATGATTGATTCTGGTGGCCCCATTCTGGCCCAGACAGATCCTGGTTCCATTAACAGCTCAACTATCCGGGAACCTCCGCTCCGCTCCCGCGCAGTTCCGCCTTCTCTCAGGGCAAGGTTCGTTGTTGCACCGGATCTAAGCTCTTTGAACCTGCATGGCTCCTAGAAGCGTAGCCATCATGTGACATAGGGTCTCGCAAGGGGATTGCAGAAGTTCTCTTTCTGCAGCCAAAAAGCGACTACACACGCTACCGCATGAAAATAGGCGCAGGTTTAATCTGTAGTCGAGCCAATGACCTCTCCCTGGTGCCTGTGAGGCGATTAGGACTACCTCCTTTCCCTTTTTCATGAGGTTAGCTACTCCTCTATTAAAGTACATCTGCGCTATTCCGCCCTATCACCTGCAGTGGGTAAGCCCTATTGCCTCAACTAGCGCTTCTCGGGAGTTCCCGGAGAGGTGTTACATAAGGCCTCTAACAGGATCGGTCCTCCTTGGGATCTCCTTTTGTTCTGGAGCAGCTCACGCTTCTCCTTTGAACCAGCAGCAGATTACGGCTTACGTTTTCACTGTAGTGGAAGGCGTTGTTTTTGTTAGTTACTTCAGCCAGAAAGTTTCTGAGCTCATGCCCTCATGTGTAAAGAGCCTTATTTGGTTTTCACGAGACAAGTGTCTCTGAGAACAAATCCTAAGTTTTGCCCTAAGGTGGTCTCAGTTCTCACCTTGAATCAGGATATCGACCTTCGGTCTAGCTCGAACTATTTTAAATAGGGAGGCTTTGCTCCCCTCTGGATGTTCACGCGGCCTGAAGTGTATTACCTCCATAGGACTAAAGCCTATTAGGGCTTCTGATCAACTATTTGTTTCTTTCGCACAGAGAATGAGAGGGCGGCCAGTGTCTAAGCAATCATATCCGCTGGCTCGTGCAGTGTATCTCTCATTGCTATCAATCCAAGCAAAGCCTCCCGGGTTCCATCACAGGGCCATTCCACTAAGGAGCAGCCCACTTCTTTCAAACCCCCTCAGAATGTTTCAACCTCAGCTATTTAGCTGCTGCTGCTTGGAGCTCTGTATACCTTTATCAGGACACTACAGTCTGGATATCGCCTCCAGGCGAAGGGCTGGTTCGGCCAGGCAGTGTTGCAGGGCCTCTTATCCTGAATCAGGGAACAGGTTGGTCCTTCTCCGTTTCTTCCCTTCCTCCTCGATGTTTGTGGGACAAGCATTGACCTTGGAATCAGTCTAATGGTGTAACCTGCTGCAAGAGCTGTATCTCAGTAGATAGTACAGTTACGCGAGAACTTTATTAACAGTAGATCTTGAGAACAGCTCTTGCAGCAATGGACCATCCAGCCCTCCGTGTCCCCCTTGGAGGAAGGATGAAGTGGCTATTTTTTTTTTAATAAAAAAAAAAAAAAAAAACAGAACAAACAACATATCAGGAGCAAGTAAAAAAAAAAAAAAGAGGAGGAACCTTTTTCCTCCCGAGCGGCTGAGCAGCGTAGAAGTCGGATATTCACTTGGGAAGAGTGAATTGAAGTTTAGTTGCCTTCTGGGTGGATCCTCGGTCTCCCTTTCTAATGTCATCCTGCGGCCGGGAGTCTCCAGGCGGAGAACTAAGGATTCTGGTGGGACCGCCCCTTATACCGCCTGCCGTCAGGGAGGCGGGACCGGCGTCAGAGGCGGTCCCGCTGAAGATAGCTAGCTAGAAAGATTTCCGAGGGTCCTGGCGCCTGGCGGTTTCAGTCTAATGGTGTAACCTGCTGCAAGAGCTGTTATCGAAGATCTACTGTTACGGTAAGTTCTTACGTAACTGTACTTTCTAGGAGTGGTATATGTTGTTCATCCACACGCACCCACCCTACCTCCCCGGCTTTAGGCGCACAACCTGGCTTCGAGCAGACTAGATCTGGTGTCATGGGCGGGCCAGGTATTTACCACCTAGGTGGGTGGGAGGAGCCAGCAAGACTTCCGCGAGATTTAGGAAGGAACAATACCAGACGGTGGATGAACAACATATACCACTCCTAGAACTACTGTTGCAGGTGAGTAACCTGTTCTTTTTACAAGACCCGTGCATACTGTTAGTACCGATAGGGAGTCTTGCCTGGCAGATTGCCGAAAAAAGGTAAGTGCACGGTTAGGTTGGCCATGTTCAGAAACCAAGAAAAAAACCGGCCCACTGGGTTTCAACACTGTAGTGTGTGTGGGAGGTCTTTGCTAAATGATCCCACCACCTGTATTGTCTGGGATTTGACCACCTCGATTGAGACTGCCAGGTGCAAAATTTTCCCAAATCTACCCTGGAAAAGAATTAGGTAGACTGAGGAAAGGAGGCCGAGAAGTCCGTGACCCAGATGGCCAGCCTGGTTGGTTCCGACCGAACCAGGAGGTGCCATCTGACCAGTGACTACTACGGGCAAGGAGATTACGATTCGAGGTCTGTTCCGACAAAAGAAAGACAAATCGACCGGTTGGGACCCGAATCTTATACTCCGACCACCGATGAGATAGCCAAAGCGATTAAGATTGTGCAGTTGTTTAGTTCGATTTCGACCAAACCGGGACCATCTGGTAGGGGCTCAGTTCGATCGGTTCCCAGTTCGGATTATACTTTGGAAGAATGTTATGAACTGGAGTTTGAGGAGGAGGAAGTATGAGGATGATTATGGTGATGGTGAAAGACTGGATGTGCCTATTGACCCGGACATCTCCCAGACAGACCTTCAGATGTTTCTCCTCCTAGAACTTTCTGAGTCTCCATCACTACATGTTCTACAGAAAGGTGGCTGATACCCTCCAGCTTCCTGTGGAGGCGGTAGAGGATCAGGAAGAGCCTGATTATGTTGAGATGATGGACATCCCAGAGTCCAGGGAGACTGTCTGTTCCGCTCCACAAATCCTTTGGGAAACAGACACAAATAATTCTTAAGTCTTCTAATTCTATACCTCCTGTGGACAGACGAATGGACAAGAGGTACACTCTCAGGCTCAGACACGGAGTTTTTTTTCAGCAATGCAGCCATGTTGGGGTTGTACAGGCTGCTGCCTGTGATAAGGCAAACATTCCCTTGGCATCACACCCCCCAGACAAGGACTCCAGGAAGATTGATGCCATGGCTAAGAAACAACACATGGCAGCATCTTTGGGACTCAGGCAGGCTAACTATATGGCCTATGCAGCCAGGTACCAGAAGTCCAGGTGGGACACTGTACTGGCACTGGCTAAAGACTCCCGCCCAGCTTGCCAAGGAGCTGGAGCAGGTGGCTGCAGATGGGATTGAGGCATCGAAAGTACAGTTTCATGCTGCTGTGGACTCCAATGATGCATCATCAAGAGTCATGGCTACATCTGTAGCTCTTAGGAGAATGGCTTGGCTCAGATGTACTGGCCTCTCACAGGATACCCAGGCTAAGGCCATGGATTTTCCTGTAATTGGTAATTCTCTGTTTGGGAGCAGACGAGGTACATGAAAGAAGATAGACAAATACAGGACCACTTACGCAGGAGTGCTCCAGGCCAAGCAGCTCCTCAAGGCAGCAGTCAGGGGCAGGGGCAGGCCTTTCCAAAAGCCCTTTTACCAAGCTCAGGCCTCCTCTTCTTCCTTTTCGCAGAGGGGGTTCTTTAGAGGGAGAGGCAGAAGGGGGGGGTGAGCAGGCCTGCATACACCCCTCAGCCTAAAGCCCCTGCCAAGCAGACACCCTGATGGGTCTGCCCAGGTTGATTCTCCTATACCGGTAGGGGGCAGGCTGGCTTACTTTGTCCAGGACTGGATGTCTCTTACATCAGACAAGTGGGTCCTGGAAATAGTAAGCCAGGGACTGGTTCTCGGCGTCAAAAAATTTCCCAAGATGAGAGCCAGATCTTTTCCACCTGCAAATCTCTGAGACCCTTGCCCTAGAGGCAGAGGTTTCTTCTCTCCTAGCTCTCAGAGCAATAGAGAGTTCCCACCCTACACAGGGGCAAAGGATTGTACTCCAGGTACTTCCTGACCCCCAAAAAGACAGCAGAGTGGCGAACCATCCTGGACCTAAGATATCTGAACAAACATCTTTTCAAGCCAAAGTTCAAAATGGTGACTCTGGGAATTATCCTTCCCTCTCTAAGGCCAGGGGACTGGCTAGCTTCCCTGGACCTCAAAGATGCTTACTTTCACATTCCCGTCAGGTGCTTCCACAGAAAGTACCTGAGGTTCAAGTACCCTCAGGCCACTATCAATTCAGAACAATGCCCTTTGGCCTAATATCAGCCCCAAGGGTTTTCACACACAAGTACCTGGCGATGTGGCGTTGCCTTCCTAAGAAGACAGAGATCTCCATTTTCCCATAGTTGGACGACTGGCTCATAGTAGGTCAGTCTCCAGACCAAGTCACATCTGCAAGTGACCCAGCATGTGCTCACTTCCTTAGGATTCCTTCTCAACCTACCAAAGTCAGATCTTCCTGGACATAAGTCTCCACCACTCATTCACACTAGTGGGATTATCGCCGGAGGCACTAAGACCCATGAGACAAACTTTTGCTGGAGGGTCGGGGCGAGAGGCAGCGCCTTGAGACACGGTGCCGCGAGAGCAGCGCTCAGGCGATAATGACCATCTCGGCGGCGACCCTCAACACGCCTCAGTTCCTTTTTTCCCGCCCGTCCCGAAGCGCGCTTCAGTGACAGCGTCGCTACTTCTGTCGAGAGTCAACCAAACTAAGCGCATAGTTTCAGTTTTTTTGTAACTTTATCACGATAAGTAGTATAAACATGGTACATTCTATTTCGTTAAATTTTCTAATATTTCAATTTTACTTGAAGAAGTCTCGGCCTACTGGGCCCGAGATCGACCATGAGCAGGTCAGGTAGCGGTAGAGACTTTGTATGAAAACTGTTCAGTCAGCGGGCTGGAGTCCAGGTCAACCTCCTTCTCCTCAGCGGGGTTCCGACAATGGTCAGTCCGATGCCGGGGATAGGCGGTCCCCGCCGGCACTAAAATAAGCGATTACCGCATTCCTGGCACCGTTCGACCTCGAAGACTCTTCTTGACCCACAGGTCAAAAGAAGGCATCACTCGAGGTAGCCCTCTGGTATGTCTGCTCGTCGGCGGCTCAGTTATCGTTACTAGTTGCGGTCTCCTTCTTGAATCGCCAACTTCCGGTAATCATCATCCTCAACACGGGCCCCCGCCTATAGGTAGGACTCCAGATGAGCAAGTTTCATCAGTGGGCGCTCTTATGGAGCAATGGGCTCGGAGGTTGGTTCTTCTGCCTGGCTCGGTTGCCTCGGGCCTCGGGCCCTCCGGCGATCAGGTAGGGCGGTTGGACCTTCCTAGTCGCGTGGCGCCTTCTTGGTGCCAGCGACTCCGATGCTAAGTGTTCCCCTCACATGGCTGCGGCGCGGGGGCCTCACCCGATGCCCTTATCTCCTGTTTTCCCTTCTCTAGCTTTCCAGGTTCCTGGGGCTCTTCGGCGCCTTCACAGGGTCTGTTGACAGCTTATCGAGGCGCCGTTTCGATGCCGCTGGGTCTTGCCCGCAGGCGCGCCGATGGTGCCGTTGGATAAGGCCGGCGTCATCCATAGCGCGGTTAGCGGCTACAATCAGCGGCGTCGTGGGCGCGCCGTGCGCGTTATCCGACAGCGCGCGGGTGCTGCGTGGCAGCGTGCCTCTTGACGCCGTCGCCTCCTCGGTGCGATCTTCAGCCCGTTTTGCCGTCCGGCACCGGCAGCCGCAGGGACTCTCCTTGTTTTCTGCTGCTTCCTCCTCTCCTAATTTTCCTCCTTTCCTGTCAAACAGTCCTTTCTGGACCATCAGGAATGATGTTGAGCTAGCCCCAGACCTTGGTTGGGTGATGAAGTGGAGAAACAGGATCTTTCTTTGCTACAGAGCCTGTGGTGAGGACCTGTCCTTTAAGTCTCTGTTGAAGAACCTGGGATCACTCTTTCTCTCAGACTACAGACATCGATCCTGGGAAGATATTAAGACTCCAGTATCTTCATGCTTGGAGATCCCTCACAGTTTGACTCCTCCGATCCAGCCTTCCTTGAGGGCCAGCTGTCTCAAATGGTATGGAATAATCCTGCTCTTATTCCCTCAGTGGCTAAATCCATTGATAAAGTATTCAGCTCCCAAGGATCGTCCCATTTGGCATCCCAAGCCTTTGCGATCCCTATTGTAGTCTGGCGAGAATGACAAGGTCGTTCTTCCTCAAACTACTACAGCTCGACCTATTAACAAAAGAGTCTCGTAAATTGATACATTAGGTAAGAGAGTCTTTGCTGCCTCCACTCTAAGTATGCGTGTTGCCAGTTATCAAGGCTATTTTTCTCAGTATGAGTATATCCTGTGGCACTCTATGAAAAGAATGGTTGAAGCTCTTCCAGATTCGATTCAAGTCGGACTTCTTCTGACCGTTATTAGAGTATTGGGTCAACCAACAGGTCAAAGCCGCCATGGGCGCTTTCGACACTGCTTCTAAGCTCAGCGAGCGGATTTGTCTGGCGCCATTCCTGGCTGCGTACTTCTAGCTTCATGAATGATGCTCAGCAGCAGGTGATGGCGCTGCCACTGATGGCTCCTTTCTTTTGGCCCTCAGGTGGAGCAAGCCTTAGAGGCCACTCAGAAGACTAGATCGGCCATTAAGTTGGCCAGACCTCCGCCTGCCCCCTCTGGGGCATGTGAACAGGCGTCAGTTTCATAGTCGTCAGTCCTTTCAAAGGCAGAGGCAGGGAAGCTTCCGCAAAAGCCAACCTGCCCAACCTCAAAAGAAGGCGCAGACAAGCGCGGGGCCAAAGCTCCCAGGCGCTACCTTATAGTCGTTGGCCCAAGTTCCATCCCACTCTGCCGAGGTGGAACTCTCTCCTCAGTGGGAGGTCGTCTGATATTCTTCCTACAACCAGTAGAAGTCCATAACCGGACAAATGGGTCAGCCGGATAATTTGCGAGGTTATTCCTCAATGTTCTTGAAACCCCGATTTGTCATCCCAGACTGACAGGCCCAGTTAATAAACCTCTCAGTCAGACCTCCTCACGCGGCGGAGATCCAAGGCCTTCTGAACAACAGGCAATAGAACAGTGCCCCGCATCTACGAAACACCGGGGTTCTACTCCCAGTACTTTCTGGTTCCAAAGAAATCTGGGGATCGCCCCATTCTAGACCTCAGAAAGTTAAACAAATTCCTCCCCAGGGAGAAATTCAAGATGATTTCCCTAGGTACCCTGTTACCATTGCTGCATCAACCACGACTGGCTGGCCTCTCTGGATATGCAGGATGCTTACTAGCATATCCCGTCCACCGACCCACTTAAGTTCCTCAGGTTTGTAGCTTTGGGTCAGCATTATCAGTTCAGAGTCCTGCCCTTTGGGCTATCCTCGGCGCCAGGAGTTTTACAAAGTGTTGTGCAGTTCTATGGCGCATCTCAGAAAAGTCGGACTCGAGTGTTTCCCTACCTGGACGATTGGCTTCTAGCAAGCCCTTCCGGCCAAGGACTTTGGAAGCAGTGCAAGCGACTTCTCGTCTTCTCACGTCCATGGAGTTCTGCTGAAGTTGAAAAATCTCAACTGCAACCCTCAGAGGCTCCTTTTCATAGGGACAGCTTCAGACACCTCTTCAGCGAAGGCTTTCCTTCCAGAGGACAGAAGACTCGACATCCTTGAATGGCCCGTTACATCAGGGAGAACCAATGGTTACAGCTCTCTCGATGCAACGCATGTTGGGTCTCATGGCGTCCTCGGTCTTCACTGTCCTCTGGCCGACTGCACATGAGAACCACCCAATGGATGCTCTCCACTCAGTGGTCCCCGACCTCACCCCCAGTCTTATCCCATCAAGGTGCGGAGCCCTTTGAAGGTCTCTCACCTGGTGGTCTCAAGAGAGCAATCTCCTGGAAGGATTCCCCTTTGCTCCCCGGATCATCAGATCTCCATCACCACAGGACGCACCGCTAATGGGATGGGAGCTCACGTCTCTCCCTCCACACTCAAGGTGTATGGACTCAGTTGAAACTCATCTCCAACAAATGTCCTGGAGATGAGGCGGTCCTCCATGCAATCCGAGCTCTGAAGGATGTCCTTTGTCACAAGAACATTCTCCTTCAAGCGGACAACAAAGCAGATGATCATCAAGCAAGGTGGTGCTCATTCTTATCTCCTTTGCAGGGAAGCAATGAGGTGTGGGAGTGGTGCTTGGAGCACAAGTCTCTGATTCAAGCGGTTTATCTGCCAGGTATACAAAGCGACCTAGCAGATCACCTCAGCAGACACGGAGGCAGACCCTCACAGTGGTCTCTCGATCCAGCCGTAGCTGTTCCCTGTTCAAAGTGGGGACTCCAGACCTGGACCTTTGCATCCCACTCAGCATAAAACTGCCTCTCTTCTGCTCCAGAAATCCAGGGCCTGGCATTTTCTGTCAGGCTGCAGTGGACAAAAGCAGCTTTCTTCGCCTTTCACACTTCCTCTAATCCAGAGTACTCCTCAAGTTCGAGTCTCAGGGACCAAGATGATTCTCATTGCTCCTTCTGGCCTCGGCAACTATGGTTTCCTCACTCAACAGTATGTTGGCAGCCTCTCGAGACCACTTCCTTTGCAAATCAGTCTTTTGACTCAGGGTTCGGTTGGTCCATCCCAACTCTGAAATCACTTCACCTTCATGCTGGCTCTGAAGAGATAGAAGTGAATCAGTTCAACGTCTTCGTGAGTCTCAGACATCCTTCTGGCTCTCGGAAGCCAGCCACCCAGCATCGCTTCCAAATGAAACGTTTTCTCTCTAGATAACAAAATCCTCTTGGAATCCTTCTTCTTGTCCTCCTGGCAAGGTTCTGGAGTATCTTTGGACCTGTCAAACTTAGGTCTTCAGTACTCCACAGTTAAAGTTCACTCTTAGTGCCATCTCAGCGTTCCATGAGCCGGTTTCTTCCTTAACTCTGGCTCAGTTACCTAAGGTGAAGAGATTTCTTAAGGGATCTATACACAGACCCCTGTTAAGCGTCCAGTTGCAGCCTGGGACATTAACCTGGTGCTGGACATGCTCACTGGAAGCCTTTCAACCCTTAGCTACCTGTGAGCTAAAATTTCTTACCTGGAAGACTGCCTTCCTGGTGGCCATTACCTCAGCCTGCGGGTCTCTGAGATGCATGCCCTGGTTACGGACCCTCCGTATACTGTATTCCATAAAGACAAGGTAGTTCTCCGTGACTCATCCTAAATTTCTTCCCAAGGTTGTGTCAGAATTCCATCTAAACCAACCTCTGGTACTTCCCGCTAATCTAATTTCCAAAATGAAGGGCAGGCTCTTCATTCCTTGGATGTTGAGAGCCTTGCGGTTCTATTTAGATAGAACCAAGGATGTTCGAAGACTCAGCAACTGTTCGTTTCTTTCAGCGACACCGGCTGGGTCAACCTGTCTCTATTAGATGCATCTCTTCATGGTTAGTGGCATGCCTGCGTCATTGCTATTCCATGGCTCAAGTTAAATTAGAAGGTAGAGTATAAGCTCACTCTACTAGAAGTCCTTCGGCATCCCTAACGGAAGTCGCAATGTTCCAATTGCAGATATATGCAACGCCGCCACCTGGAGCTCAGTGCATACCTTCGTTAAGCACTATGCACTGGATGTTCATGCTAGGCGACATTCCGCATTCGGCAGAACTATCCTTAATGGGCTTCTATCTTAGACGCGTGAGCTCTGGCTCTCCTGCCGCCCTTTTGGGGGATTATCAGCTTGGTACTCTCCACTGAGGTGAATGAGTGGTGGAGACTTATGTCCGGAAGATAGGAAAATTACGTACCTACCGTAATTCTTGATCTTCTTGGACGAGTCTCCACCACTCATTCTGCCTCCCTCTCCATCCCCGAGCTCACGCTGTATTGGTCTTCACTCCCTCAAATCTTTAGGCCATGAGGACTTCTTTGCTGACCCTTCTTACACGGGTCATACGGACTATCTTATGTCCGTTTTTTAATGTTGGGTTTACTCTTTACGTTAGTTGCGCTGCACCTCCTTGGTTAAAAAGGTACTGAGGCGGTTGGAGGGTCGTCGCCGAGATGGTCATTACCGCTCGAGCCGACACGGCGCCGTCTCTCACGCCGACCCTCCAGCAAAAAGTTTGCTCCCGATGGGTCTTAGTGCTTCCGGCGCTAATCCCACTAGTGTGAATGAGTGGTGGAGACTCGTCTAAGAAGATCAAGAATTACGGTAGGTACGTAATTTTCCTTTCTCGAACCAGTGCAGCTCCTCACCTTCATAGGTGCAGAACTGAATACGGTAAAGGCAAGAGCCTTCCTTCCCCTGGAAAGGGCAAGGTCCGTTATAGAACTGGCCTCTTCATTCACCCTTCAGGTGTCTCGACCAGCAAGGCATTTCCTTCAGCTACTGGGCCACATGGCAGCCTCCACAGCAGTGGTCCTGGGAGCAAGATTCCAAGAGTTTTGCACTGATAGAGGGGGGAGAGTGGGGACTTGGGGCAGTGTTTGGTATCCTGCATCTGGAAGGGTGGGGGGTCGCTGGTGGGCAACGACAGCAATGGGTGGTAGGCTGCAACAACTGCGGTGCACCAGTCTTTCTAAACATTGCCTGGAGAGTGGGAGGATGTTTAGTGTGCAACCACATAGAAAAACTTAGAAAGGAGATTGAGGGTCTGCAGGAGGAACTAAGACAGGCAAGGCAGATTGGGGTGGGTTTAGCCCAATACTGGAGGGAGGAAGGGGAGATGAGGGAGGGCAATTTAAGCCAACAGTGGTGAGGAGGCTCAGAAGAAGGGAAGCAGAGAGAAGGGCCCAGGCCAGGAAAGAGCGATTGCGGAAACCAGGTCAGGCGAGAAGTCAAATGGAAGGAGGCAATAGGGACTTGTGAGGGAGAAGAAGTGGCAAAAGTCATGGAGTGGAAAGGAGAGAACAGGTTACTATGAAGAGAGAGGGAGCAGGCATTTGTGAAGGATCTTCAGAAAATAGTTTTGCACTGCTAGAGAGGAAGAAGGTGGAGGAGGGATGTGATGAAATTAGAGGAGTAATTGATAAATGCCTGGAGCGGGGGGAAGTTCTGCTGGGAGAACTGCAACAGGGGTAAAAGGGCATAATAATGTGCAGGAGGAAGAAGAGGAGGTGGAAATGAGGGAGGGAGATGAAAAGAAGCAAGCAGGGAGTAAGAGGGGTGGAATCTTAGTGCTGGGGGACTCAATACTAAGAGGAGTTAGGTGGGGTAGCAAGGCAGAGGCATAGTCGCATTTGGGTGGAGGCCATGCCAGGAATGACAGCGGAAGGGTGGGACAGTCTGTTCTGAAATATGCTAGAAGGTGGGACAAGCCTCATTTAATTATACATCTTGGGACAAAGCGACTTGGCTGACAAGACAGTGGATATAGTCCAGAGGAGGTTTGAGGAACTAGCACAATTATGTGAGGGCAGGAAGATCAGTAACTTTTCCGAGATACTTCCGGTGCCAAAAGCAAAGCACAACAAGAAAGCTGAGAATAGAGGAATTTAACAGATGGCTAAGAACCTGGTGTTGTGCTAAAGGGTATGGGCTGTTGGGGGTGGGGAGGGACCTGGGAGGACAGTAGTCTCTATGCCAAGGACAGACTACACTTGAGTGAGGAAGGAAAGAAAGTGTTGAAGCAGAGGATGGAAGACTATGAGGAAGTTGGAGTTTAAACTAGGAGTGGGGGTGGCAGTTGGGGAAGAGAT
This sequence comes from Neoceratodus forsteri, assembly GCA_016271365.2. NCBI lineage: Eukaryota > Metazoa > Chordata > Ceratodontiformes > Ceratodontidae > Neoceratodus > Neoceratodus forsteri. The sequence goes on along the minus strand of CM028132.1, from coordinate 444,498,360 downwards.
AAGAGACCACAGGTTGGGAAATCATATGAGCTTACCCCCATAACAGTGACAAAGGACAAATGGCAAGTACTATTGGTGATGCTAGAAAAGGAGGCAGGATGGGAAGAGGGGAAAGGTGGAAGGTGGTTACCCTTAATGCTAGGAGCCTTGGGTGGAAAACTGCAGAGTTGCAGGTTCTCATGGCAGAGGAGAGGTGGACATTGCAGCCATCGAACATGGGCCACAATATAATGACTGGGACCTGTCTGTACCAGGTGCAGGTTATTCGTAGGGACAGGGTGACTGGGAAAGGAGGGGTGGCACTATATGTGAAGGAAGGACTGAAGTGTAAGGGAGGAAGGGGGAGGGTAGTACAGAGTCACTTTGGGTGCAAATCCAGGATTCCAAGAATAGGAGTCTTAGAATGGGAGTGGTGTACAGGCCACCATCTCAGATGGAGGAGTTAGACAGGGAACTAGCGGGACAGATCAGGAGGACCTGCAGAAGGGTAGTGTGGTGATTGTGGAGGACTTCAACATGCCAGGAGTGGACTGGAGCACCCCAACAACCAGGAACAGAAGGAGCAGGTACTGCTGGATGCCTTCCAGGACAGCTTCCTGCTGCAAATGGTCAGTGAACCAACCAGGTTAGGGAATACCCTTGACCTTGTGCTGGCAAATGGGGACTTTGTGAGAGAACTTACAGTGGAGGAGCCGCTGTCAGGGAGTGACCACCACTCAGTATGGCTCACATTGGATATGGGCAAGGAAGGAGTGGAATCTGGCACAAGAGTGCTGGACTTCAGGAGGGCTGATTTTGGGAGGATGGGGGAAGTGGTAAAAGGGTACCTGGCCAGAATTCAATCTAGTATGGATACTAAC